>JAWZYV010011927.1:0-687476 GCA_038373885.1 Cheiracanthium punctorium | reverse complement strand
GAACGCGGCAAGTGAAGCAGCATTCGGCTTGGCCAGTGCTTATGAGGGCCCACTTCCTCTCGGCTCGACTACTGTGGGACCGTGTACGCTAATGGGAGATGGTGCTCGTAAATTCTGTAGTGGCTCCAATGTCCTTCAAGTTGTTAAACGATACCTTAGAGCAAGGATGGGAAAAATAGATTTAGGGAAAGGGCATATAAAATATTTAGGCGGGTCAAATAGATTTATTTTTTAATTTATTGCTTGGACGAACTGGGCCCGTGTGAGAAATGAAATGCAATGCTGACTGTTCTTTAATCATCTCGTCATTGAAATTTGGTTCCAAGTTACTAGAAGTAATTTGTAAAATGCTCTCAAGATGTTCGTCGGTCACCTATTCCTCAAGTCGCTATTACGGAGATTCATTGTTGAAAACACCTCTTCGCAGATGTAGGGATGGACGCGAGACGTGCGAGACGAGAATCGGGGCTGTCTCGTCTCGTCTCGCAGTGGTAAACCTCTGTCTCGTCTCGCAAACACTGTGTCTCGTCTCGCGTCTCGCAAAGAAATTGCTGTCTCGTCTCGCGCGAGACGCGAGACGTCTCGCGAGTCTCGCAAAATTAAGGACTGCGATTTCGTTACCATTGTATACTAACTTATTATTGGGATTTTATTGAAAATTAATATTAATAATAACAATTACTTACATATAGCCACATTAGTAGATATATTAATAACTATATCAGCATATATCGGCATTTGAAGTAAAAGAAATTGAGATTTAATCCGTATATATAATGTCACACCGAAAATATAGTATTTATTTTTATTTACTAGCTGCGTGCCCGTTCTTCGCACTGTAGTAAACGAAAATTTTCCTAACATGAGTAATTTCAATTAATTCCAGTGATGTGGAATCTAAAATAAAAGCAAAATTATTTGACTCTTGATGTAAAGTTTGCGTCATGAGTATTAACCTGGCATCATTGCAATATAATGACTCAAAAAACTACGTCTATGTCATTCGCGATCAGAAAAGTGAAAAGCTTAGCGGTTTGCAGAGAACTCCCGACTTTCAAAATGTGTTATTTCTACATCATACTGTAGTTCTACATTATACTGTTCAAGTTGTAGCATTAAATACCTCAGACACTACAGGAAATGGACAACCGTTTGTTTTAAAATAGCTGCGCACCCGCTCTTCATACGAGAAGTAGTGAATATTTTACTAAAATCATATCTGCATGAGACAAAACAGGTTTTTTTTTTAAGTTCAAGTAATCTCCTCTGTTGAAATTACTGCGGAATATATTAACACAAATTAGAATTACTTATCATTCAGTTGGTTGTAAGATAACCCTTGAAAAATTATAAACAGAACACTTTTAGTCTTTATTAAATCTCTACTATTTACTTTAAAACGTCAATTTCAAGTCTCTAAAATATGTGTAATTTTTATATTAATGAAAACAAGATTATATTAACGATAATTATAATTATTTGCCTAATATTTCCAATAACATTACCGTGTGTGCATTTTTAGATTTCATTATAGTATCTCAGTTGGTTAATAGACGTCTTATTTTTTGTTTATATTTTAAATTACTGAACAGTTAATTTGTTGACTGCTATCCGTTTGTACTTTTCCACAATAATTTTTAGCGATAGTACTACAGTCGTTATGGTCGCCCTGTTTACAGAAAAATTAAACCATAATTCCCCTAATGTATATCCAGTGTGGATTTTTTAAAAAAATGAAAAGACATCTAACAGGCGAAGATAATTTTAGAATAGGAACCCAACTGCAAGATAAAATGATGGGGAGGAAAAAAATTTATAAAAGTTTTGCAAGCCGAAGGAAGGGAAAACATGATAATATAAACGAAAAGAGAAATAGTTTTTTTTAAAATGCTTGCATTTCTTTCTGTCCGATATTAATATATAAGAATAAAAAAATGTCATTTTAATCTCTTTAAAATAGGCCGCCCCTAGAAATTTGTTACCAGGGTGGGCGCCCCCCCTACGCACGCCGCAACGTGCGGGAAAGTCTGAGGATAATATCGGTACAAGGATATTTCAACCAAGGATATTCAACCATATTTCAACCTACTCAGACTAAGCATCAATGCGAATGCAAGTTGCTCTACTTCTAATCTCTCTCTGATATACCCGAAACCCGATTATCACAGGGGCAAGGGGGGGGGCGGTAGTCCGGTGCCCTGAAGAAAAAGGGGGCCCATATATATCCCGATTATCTAAATTATAAATTCATATGTACTGAAATAGTAATTGTGGGAAAAAAACTGAATTTCCTCTATAATATAGGTATTACCTAATTGTCTATCACTAGATCAAGTTAGAGATATTTTTTTGGGGTGATAAATACGATTTGATTAAAGTACAAAAACTACAGTTAACTGAAATGCAATTTTCGAGTACAACAGCGGTCAAAACTGGGCCTCAGTAAAGGGGCTTAATGCGTAAAAAAGGGGATAGTAAGGGGGGCCCCAAACTTAATGCCCCTGGCCCCGTCTAAAAGTGGTCAGATTTGAACATACCGTACCGCCTTTCCTATTTACTTATTATTTTTCTTTCAACTCTTCTCTGTTTTCTTTTTTTTTCCGCCTCTTTCTTGATCCTCTCCTTTGTGTGTTTTGTATATATCTCGTCTGTTCTAATTTTAAATGTTACGTGTTTGTGCGTATTGTAGAGTGCTGATAGTATACCAGGACCGAAAACGAAGGAGACGCAAGTTAAACGGTAGAGGCTTCAGGCAAATTGTCGCTTTTCAGATCGTATTTATGAGAGACGGAAAAAAATGCGAGAATTCTCGCGAGAAATCTCGCGTGAGAATAGACTCTGTCTCGTCTCGCGTCTCGTCCCGCAAAATATTTTCTTTCTCGTCTCGCGAGAATTCTCGCGTCTCGCGTCCATCCCTACGCAGATGTATGAAGACCCAAACATTGAGATAATTTTCTCAGCGTGTTTTAGCAAATTGGGGAATCGAGACTTCGGTAAACTTCTGTAGAAATCAAGCTTTGATGAATTCAGGGCCCGTTTATCGGCAGGGCATTTGCCCTGGGCCCACCAATTTCAAGGGCCCAAAAATGTTGTATTTTTCAACAAATTTATGTTTGATAAAAAAATTTCATTTGTTAAAAATTTATATTTTTAAAAAAATTTTGTATCGAAAAATATGTCATTCATGACTTCAATCGGGACCTAGCTTCTAGGTACGTTATAACCGATAGTACGTTATATCCCAGGTCCGTTATAACCGGTGTGCACTGTATTTATATTTAGTATTTAAACAAACAGTATATTTAAGTAGCTATATGTATCTAAAATAACTTAGATGCATAATACTGTTTTCGTGCAATTTCCCGTAAAATATTTATGGTCCGGTGCAAAGGCCCCAAAATTTGTGTTTGCCCTGGGCCCAATATTGCGATGATCGGGCCCTGGATGGATTGTCAAACAGCTACTTTAGAGAGTCGCCGCATTGCAGTTCAATTATTTCAAGTTCAGCTTGAATCTCTTCGCAATTTACAGCGAATGTCGAAGAAAATATTTTAAGTCACCTTCTACCTTTTTAAAATCTTCACATTTTCTGGTGAACACGTTTTCGGGGTGATTTAGCTGCCTAACATAAAAACTAACTTTTTCAGTGGTCAATTTAGCGGGACGTCATCAAATCACGTCGCGGGCCTTAGGGGGTGCCGATTTCAGGTGGTTGGTCCCTCCTCTCGAATGGGTTCAAAATGAGGGGACCAGGGGCTAACTCGTACTTCCTCCCACTGGGGCCCTCAAAATGGAAAGGCGCACTCCCCTCTGCCCATCGCTTCCCTCTTGGGGGGGGGGGGATCTGGCACCGCCGTTTGCGGTTTTCAGGGGGCATCGAAACAACAACAAGGATGACTTCTCTCTCTCTGGTCTCTTGTTTATTTATCATCGATTCTGCCCGATAGCTATTGCTGCTTCACAGGAGCTCGCGTGCGAGTCCTCCAATGTCAGCTAAGTGAATTAATGGATCAAGGGCTCAGCCTTGCGTTCTACTCTCGAGATTCCGAAAACCCAGAATTTCGAATTGCAGGTGACTTGGATATGCGTCGGTGAATCTCGTCACAACAGCAGTTTCGGGAGGGAAAAAAATGTCTCATTTTCTTATAAAATAGTGCTTTTTAGACGAGCTTACAAAGTATTTGTAAACACTGCAATTGTCTTTAGAATCCAGTAAGCGAAAAGTCCATTTAGAGAGCCGAAGTGTTACGATGTGTTGAGAGATTGCCGGAGAAAAACTAACACCGATTTATTAACCCTTTAACCCCGTAACGTGCAGTGATCCCACTCTGGAAACACCCAACTCTGATGTTTTGACTGCTGCCAGTCACGAAGAATAGTTTTGATTTCTATAAAAATAATTGCGGGTGACATAGCTCCGCGAGAATCCTTTACTTTTTAGCACGTCCTTTTCCGTAAAAAAAGGGTCACGATTCTTTTTTAACAGCACTGACATCTGCTGAAAAATGGAAGAATCCGAGAACAGCTGGATAATTGCCCAATGCTGAAAAAAGGGCGGCCGTTGAGCATCGCTCGACTTAACGACCAGCAAGATGGCGGACGATCGAAACGTTCATCGCGTGCCACAGATCTAGCAACAACTCTTTTTTGACGACAGCTGGCTGTGCGCGGGCACAACCAGCTGCGGGTCTCTAGATCGGTGGCACGCGATGAACGTTTCGGTCTTCCGCCATCTTGCTGGTCGTTAAGTCGAGCGATGGCAACGACTGCCCTTTTTTCAGCATTGGGAAAGGGTTGCGCCTCAAAGGGTTAACGCGCAGTGTTCCCGCTCTGGGAACACCCAACTCTGACGCTTTGACTGTTGCCCGTCACGAAGAATAGATTGGATTTCTATAAAAATAGTTGCGGGTGACATAGTTGCAAGATAATCCTTTACTTTTTAAGCACGTCATTTACCGTAACAAAAATAGTCACGATTCTTTTTAACAGCACCGACATCTGCTGAAAAATGGAAGAATGCGAGAACAGCTGGATAGATTGCCCAATGCTGAAAAAAGGGCAGCCGTTACCATCCCTCGATTTAACTACCAGCAAGGCACAGCCAGCTGCGTCAAAAAAGGGTCTCTAGATCTGCGGCACGCGATGAACGTTTCGATCGTCCGCCATCTTGCTGGTAGTTAATTCGAGTGATGGCAACGGCTGCCCTTTTTTCAGTATTGGGAAAGGGTTGCGCCTCAAAGGGTTAAACCAAAATTAAGCATTGGCGCACGAGCTCATGTAAGGCCAAGGCCTGAGCCGCCCATCTACGCCTTCGCGACTAAAGGTTCCGGGGTAAGGATACCCCTGCCAGGCAGTAGCGTAGCCAGGATTTTATTTCGGAGGGGGGGGGGGGAATCACATTGTATGCTGAGTTTCAATTGCAAGCTAAGTTTTCAAATGTGAGCTAAATATGAAATTGTAAGCTAAGTAAAGGTTCCCATTTCAGGGGGCGGCCGCAGCCCCCTCTGGATACGCCCCTAAGACCAGGTGATCAGTCTGACGCGGAGCCCTCAGTATCTAGTTAGTGATAGACATGAATGAATGAAAATATTCGAATTCATCCATTATACCTGTATTCGAGTGGATAGATTCTAAAAAGTTCATTCGCACGCTCAGTTGAGCTACTGTAAAGAACTATAAATGCTACATACACTATTTACGATTGAGAACATGATATTTTAGAATCCTGAATAACGCATATCCATTTTGTTTTGTTTGAAATAGACAAATATCTTCGTAATATTCTTTAAACAATGACTACCGTTAGAGCATCATGTATTAAAATTATTTTGGATGCTCCTGTAAAAGAACTATGAGTGTTTATTCGCATTATTTCCACCTGGGTACATGGCACAGTTCTAAAGAATAACCTGTAAAAATTTCGTCGCAATCGATGCATATTTACTGCTGCTTGTTTGACCACACCCAGACAGACAAACAAACCGAAATCGTAAACACTTTTCCATTTTGTTAGAACGTTTTAAGAAGAGCCCTGAAATGAAATCGAATCTGCCAGAATCGGTAACATCAGGGTGTCCACCAATGTCAGGAGTCAAAAATAGTATCGTTGACCTCATCCACATGAAAAAGGCGTCAGTTTAGTAGCCATTTTCTTAATTTTAGTTGCCGAAATAGTAGCATTTTTGCACGATTCTGCATTCTGTAGCTAAGAAATAAACGTACGTCGTTTAGCTTCATTTAAGAAGTAATGAATAAAAAGATAAATTAAAAAAATTCGGCTGTTCGAGCCAACCTATTTATAGAAAAATACGTGGGATGCCTATTCTACAGCTTACGAAATATTGTAACAATAGATTAAAGCTGTTGTGAACTAATAGTATTTAAATATATGTGAAATTATGTCGCTTTTTTGGGACACATTTTTCGGACAATTTTCAATAAAGGGGGTGAGAGATAAAATGACATAGTCATTAAAATCTCCATGCGTTATCTAACAGAACATACAATACATTTATTTTTATAGTACCGTAAAAAAAAAAAAAAAAAAAAAAAAAAAAAAAACAGATTAGAATGTTTGATGAATGACCCAACACAACTTTGAAAAGAAAAAGAAGTTCACAAAAACCGAAATCTAATTTTCAAATGAGTTGCCCGGAGTAAGCTACCAGTAGCCAAAAATTTGAAGATAGTATGAAAGTGAGGTTTTTTTTAACCCTTTAGCGCGCAGTGTGTCCGCTCCGGGAACGCCAAACTCTGACGTTTTGACTGTTGCCAGTCACGAAGAATAGATTGGATTCCTATAAAATTAGTTGCGGGTGACATAGCTCCACGAGAATCCTTTACTTTTTAGCACGTCACTTCCCGCAATAAAATGGTCACGATTATTTTTAACAGCACTGACATCTGCCGAAAAATGGAAGAACGCGAGAACAGCTGGATAGATGGCCCAATGCTGATTAAAGGGCAGCCGTTGCCATCGCTCGACTTAACGACCAGCAAGATGGCGGACGATCGAAACGTTCATCGGGTCTCTAGATCTGTGGCACGCGATAAACGTTTCGATCGTCCGCCATCTTGCTGGTAGTTAAGTCGAGCGATAGCAACGGCTGCCCTTTAATCAGCATTGGGAAAGGGCTGCGCCTGAAAGGGTTAATTCAAGAAAGTCGCCCAAGTAGCCTCATCTTTAAATTAGTAGCAAAAGTCGCCTTTTTTAGTCGCTCCTGGACACCCTGTAACATCGACAGGTAGTTAATTTCCATGCCAAAGAGATCAAACATAATCACAGCGCACACGGTTTTACTTGTCGGTTCAGAAGCCAGTGCACGCCATCTTACTCGTATATTTACGATGTGCAACCGTAATTGCTACGGAATTGTTTCTCGTTACGTGCCAGACAAACGCACGCGGCGGAATTTCAATGACATTATAGACTAGAGCTCCGTGAGAAATCTCCTTCGTTCATTTCTTTGAGGAGAAAGGACGAGTTGTGTTGCATCTGGCCTGCCACTTTCAGGTGAACCGCTTTGTTCGTCCACCGCCAAGGCACGTGTCATGGAAAATGGATGGCTCATTATTGGCGTTCCTTTCGTAAATAAGAATCTTTGTTTTGTTTACAACAGCGAGGCTTTGCGCCGGGCGGGAATAGAGAGACCTTTTCTGAAGGGACAGAAGAAACGCGGTTTTTGTTTTAGGTAAAATAATGGAAGATAAGATCAGTTCATACAATTTATAATAATAGGTGTGTTGTAGGCCAGTGGTTAACCCTTTAACGCACAGTGTTCTCGCTCTGGGAACACCAAACTCTGACGTTTTGACTGTTGCCAGTCACGATTATTTTTAACAGCACTGACATCTGCTGAAAAATAGAAGAATGCGAGTACAGCTGGTTAGATTGTCCAATGATGAAAAAAGGGCAGCCGTTGCCATCGCTCGACTTAACTAACAGCAAGATGGCCGACGATCGAAACGTTCATCGCGTGCCACAGATCTAGAGACCCTTTTTTGACACAGCTGGCTGTGCCAAAATGGCTGCCGTTGCCATCGCTGGCACAGCCAGCTGTCGTCAAAAAAGGGGTCTCTAGATCTGTGGCACGCGATGAACGTTTCGATCGTCCGCCATCTTGCTGGTAGTTAAGTCGAGCGATGGCAACGGCTGACCTTTTTTCAGCATTGGGCAAGGGTTGCGCCTCAAAGGGTTAAGGCTTTGGACTCGTAACCGGAAGATTGCGGGTTCGATACCGGGGTACCACTTTAAAGACCACCGTGCGTGTGCGATGTACGTGCACATTAAATCCGTGGTTCCGAAAGCCCTTTCCGCGGTCGCTAGCAGTTTCCGAGGGGTGCCAATGCCAATATTCAGAAGTCCCCCGCCTTCTGATGCGGATCAAAATTGTGGCGGGAAACACGTAGTTCTAAATGACACATTCAATGGCGTGAGCTGTCCTCTCTTGGCAAATAAATTAAAAATAATAAATACGTTTTCAAATAACACAAATACTCTTGACTTACGCTAGGGATGGGTTCTAAGACCCCTTTCGTAAGTGAAAATTTCGAGCTGTGAAATGAGGCATATATACGACATTTTTATACCTATACACAGTTACTTTAGACACTTATGAACATCCCTCAAACCGTTTTAAGGCATTCCCTAATTATATATTACATTTTCCCACGTAAAGTAAAGAATAAAGCAAGGCTCACACAGCGACGGTTTGGGTACTTCCGCCTTCAGTAATGCGGCGAGCGACGAAATACCGTTCGCTGACTGGCTCTCTTCTTCAATAGCAAATCAGAAAGACGATACTTACGACGCACTTCTGGTTTGAACTTCTCACAGTTGAAGAAAAGTCGCGGGTGGAAAGTCCACGTTAACTCTGAGATCCGTTACCTGCGAAAAACTCGCGTAATAGCGTGATTTCCCATTCGCGTAAGATAGATCGCGTTGTGGTTGCGAATCCACTGTTATATAAATTTGCATTTAAGTCAGTGGTTCAGTCGAGGAAGGACCCTTCTGAGGTAGGCATACCCCCCCCCCCCCCTACATTTGAGTCTATGCGTTCTCTCACCTTTTATTTTCAAGGGGGACGCTCTAACTTCATCACAATCACAATGTATTAAAATTTTTAATTTTGTAATTCAAAAGGCAATCGAAAGGTGCTGCATGGACAGTCTAAATAGACATTAACCCTTT
Organism: Cheiracanthium punctorium; assembly: GCA_038373885.1. Taxonomy (NCBI): domain Eukaryota; kingdom Metazoa; phylum Arthropoda; class Arachnida; order Araneae; family Cheiracanthiidae; genus Cheiracanthium; species Cheiracanthium punctorium. The sequence goes on along the minus strand of JAWZYV010011927.1, from coordinate 678,286 downwards.
AAGGCGCGATATCCTCACCCTGAGGACGCGAAACTCTGACGTTTTGACTGTTGTCAGTCACGGAGAATCAATTTGATTTCTATAAAAATAGTTGTGAGAGTGACATAGTTGCACGAGAATCCTGTACGTTTTAGCCCATCATTTACCATAAAAATTGGCGATTATTTGTAAAATTGTCAGGATTATTTTTAACAGCACTGGCATCTGCTGAAAACTGGAAGAATACGATAAAAATACACGGATACAGAAGAGCAACAGGATACAGACTGCCCATTGCTGAAAAGAAGGCAGCCGTTGCCATCCCTCGATTGAACTACCGGCATCATGGTGGTCGATAGAATCGTACATCGCGTGCCATATTCTGGAGACCATATTTTGACACAGACAGGCTGCGCGCGCAAAGTTCTGTGGTTCAGATCTTGAATTCACATGCCATATTGCCCAATGCACTCTTGGTCAAAGTGTATCTTCCTAAATACTGAAAACGGAGGAGGGGGAGAGCCATGTTAGCAAGATGTCCAATGCAAATTAAAAAAGTAAAATTCCAGTCATTTTAACAGTAGAATTGTTAACAGTGATTATTAAGAATTAGGTTTTTTTCACGTTTGTTTCCGTCAACCATTTTAAGGTACACTACTGATGAAAATTACATTGTTTTTACCCAATCAAAACTTAATCTTCGCTTAGAAGTAATAATAACCAATAAGCACCCAATTAAAAATGAATGATTTACTTAATTTTATTACTTGTTACTTTCCGAACATGTACCATGTAAGGAAAGTATTGTAATCATGAAAAAATTCGACTTCGAGATTTTGGTGTATTGACACGTTTTGAGGTCTTCTGAATTCATTTATGCTATTTTTACGAGATGTGTGTATGTATGTGTGTGTGTGTGTGTGTGTGTGTGAGTGAGTGAACACGATAGCTCCTAAACGGGGCATTCGATTGAGCTCAAATTGGGTATATATGTTATAAACCACCGTCGCAAGACCGGTATTGATTTTGGTGTGTACAGGACTTATAGTTTTTCCACAGGGCTACGACAAAGATTTCTTTTACATTATGGCCTATGGGAGGAAATTCTTGAAAGTGCGCTAACGTTTAAACGGTGCATTGGATTGAGCTCAAATTCGGTATACATGTTATAAACCACCATCGTAAGACCGGTATTGATTTTCATGTGTATAGAACTTATAGTTTTTCTACAGGGCTACGACAAAGATTTCTTTTACATTATGGCATATGGGGAGAAATTCTTGAAAGTGCGCTAGCGTTTAAACGACGCATTCGATTGAGCTTCAGCTTGGTATATATGTTTGAATTATTCATTGATTAAAATTTATTTAAATGCTTGGTAATGATCTTAATCGTAAGTGATCGGAAAGCCGAGTGGAGTCACTCCAGATTTTTTTTTAATAATAAATATTTTTTTCCAAGTTACACAAACGTAAATTAAACTCCTCAAAATGAATGCCCCCCCCTTATTTTTTTCTTAAGAATACACCACTGATTTAAGTGTTTTTAGCAAAATTTGTGCAAATGCTACTAGATGAAAGAACAGGCTGAATTTCATTACGCAAAAGTAGATCTGCAAATAAGATTGTACTGGAAATTTTATAAGCGATACACACGCCATAATGCATCTTTCTAATTGACTCATTTTTCGTCACTTTTTAAATTGCAATTTCTGATCACAGTTCAAAATCTTTCATACAAAACGCAGTTCAAAATAAATAAATAAGTAAAATTCACACATTTCCAAGTAGTTTTTAGTATTTTTTTTCTAATGTGAATCAGGAGAAAAATGACGCATACACGCAGCCACGTACGCTAATACTAAAAGGAAAACTGACGGGGGGGAAGCCGAAGGAAAAAAAATAATAAATATATATATATATATATAAGCACCTTTCCACGTTCATCGAATTAGTTAGAACTGTGAGATTCGTTTCATTAATGATAATTAATACCTAAATTGCTCTAAAAATACAGCGAAAACGGTTTTCCTTAAACTCAAAATAAAAAAATCTTTAAGAATGTGGAAGTAAGTTATGATGAACCGCAACTTAAAACACTGTTTTTCCATTCCTTATTATTTTTTCCTCAAGCTTTTTCTAGGAGTGGATGTACTTTATAACACTTTGTCGTCGTAATATATCAAAAATGCGGAACAATTCTCTCTGACATAAAAAAAAAGAATAATTATGCTCCTAAATAAATAAAGGTACTTTCTCTCTAAGTGTTGTTTAGAGTGCCTAATTAAAAAACTCTGTGAAGGCGAGTAATTTACCTGAAGCATTTTTTTTTCCAACGAAAATAATTTCTCCAGTGATATTTCATTTTAAGTGGAAAAAAAAGTGTACGTACAGCTATTAAAAAAAATGCTCTTGCGGAAGTTGATAAAATTAACTCTCACGTCCCTTCCTTTTACTCCCTTCACAAAATTTATTATTAATCCTCACACGAGAAAGTTATTTGTGTTTTAATGTATTCTCATTTTTCACAAAAATGTGTAATTAAACAGGAGAACTGGAAATTAATTCGCATATACTATATTTGTATGTATCTGAATGCTTATAAATATTATTAAGCAGGAGAGCGTTGATTTAACCTTTTCGACGTTAACAGTGCTTTCACTGCTTAACACAAAAGTATGGCTAACCCTTTAATGCGCAGTGTTCCCGCTCTGGGAACACCAAACTCTGACGTTTTGACTGTTGCCAGTCACGAAGAATAGATTTGATTTCTATAAAAATAGTTGCGGGTGACATAGCTCCACGAGAATCCTTTATTTTTTAGCACGTCCTTTCCCGTAAAAATATTGTCACGATTATTTTTAACAGCATTGACATCTGCTGAAAAATGGAAGAATGCGAGAACAGCTGAATAGATTGCCCCATGCTGAAAAAAGGGGCACAGCCAGCTGTCGTCAAAAAAGGGGTCTCTAGATCTGTGGCACGCGATGAACGTTTCGATCGTCCGCCATCTTGCTGGTAGTTAAGTCGAGCGATGGCAACGGCTGCCCTTTTTTCAGCATTGGGAAAGGGTTAAGCGTTGCCAAAACTGAAAAAGTGCAGCCGTTGCCTTTGATTCATTTAACTACCAACAACGCAGCAGTCGATCGAATCGCTTATTTCGCGAAGAGAATGTCTTTGGTACTGTTGTGCCAGACAGGTGATAGATCGACCACCATGATGTTGGTAGTTAAATGGATTGATGACTTTTCAACGTTGCACAGTCAATCTAGTTGCACCTCTATATTGCTGCGAAAATGCTTACGCTCCAATAGTTAAACTGCTCAACTGGAAATTAATTCGTATATATATTTGTATTTGAATGCTTATAATAATAACCAAGCAGGAGAGAGAGTGTATGTTGATTTAAATTCTTAGTGGTGTCATGTTTTTAAGGCGTCTTCTCACTTTGAAAATTAAAAAAAATCGAATTTTTTTTTTAAATTTTGAAAGTACATATCATCAAAAATGTTATATCAAAATTTCATAAAGATCGGAGGAAATAACCAAAATAGCAACGAGTGTTTCAACAGCTGTGTCTGGGCAATGGCACCGAAATACGTTTTTACGGGAAGAAAAACCGTGGAATTGCTTATCAAACAGCAGCATGCATTTATAACGAAGGGCTACAATCTGTTTTAAAAATTTTGGAGGTGATGGGTGTCAAACTTGGCCCTATCGCCGCTCAATACGCCGAGAAACGCGACGGGTAGGGAACCGCCGCAGCTCTAACGCTTCAAAAGAGACTAGGTCGAGACGAAGGGAAGCTATTTTGGACGAGCACAACTTTTATGAAGAATCGGAAGGTCCATTGTATGGACCAGGCATCGCTGATTAACCCGAGGTAAGGTTTTTTCATGATTTTTCTGCAACCAAAACTTTAAACGCGTTTATCTCAAAACAAGGTTTTTCAGTGCCTTGTTGATGAAATTTCGGAAACTATCCGGCCGATTGTCATGAAATTTGAATGACATATTCTTCATAGTTATGGCTATAGCGCATATCATCAGATTTTTGAAATTTTGATTTGAAGTATTTTTTTTTACAAAAAACTGCAAAAAAACCGCATTTTCCTTTTTTTTTTTTTTTTTTTTTTACTTTTTCGAAAAACATGCGCCATTTTGTTATTTTCGCGAATATCAAAAATCTGATGATATGCGCTATAGCCACTGACATACTGAATCTAAAACTGTTTTATTTTTTTGTTTCAGATGACCTGTCTCGGAGATACCATCAACAAGCCACGAACATTACATTTCTACACGGATTTTTCGATGCTACTGTTTTATTATAATAATTGTTCAAAAAAAAAAAAAAAATTTCTTGTAGTTGAAAGATGTGTTTATTATATAGGATCCATTTTATCCCATAATTGTTTGCAAAAATCCTCGAAAAAAAATCGCGAAAATAGCCTATTTTCGAGGTGCCTAAAGTGAGAAGACGCCTTAACGCCTTTTGTGATTTTGTAAAAGGTAGTGCATATTGTGTTTAAGGCAAACATGAGACGTGTTTCTCTAGGAGGTGCGCGCTTTCGGTGGAGGACTTTTACGGAAAGAGTTTTAAGTCGAATTCATGTTACATCTGGAGAAAATCTCCAGACCGTTAGATCGGCAACCGTCAGCCGTGATGTAGTTCAGAATCCTAGATTTTTGACGCTTCCGCAATCAACCATATTCAGAGTCTTATCCACTCGGCCATTTATAGATGACAATTAATGTTAAATGCATGAAAGTTTTGACTTGCGCCTTACGAAAGCTAGATTTTTTTTTAATTAAAAAAATTCCAGTTTTGAATTTATATGTGATGCAGTTCATATATTCCGTTTAAGCTTTGCAGCAGTCAAAGTTCTACTAAATTTGACAATGTTCCTTTTCTATTATTTTGTTCTTGAAACTATACTCGTTAAAATTAGTCCTTCGCTTAAATTTTCTAAATTAAAAATACTGTACTAGTTCATTATACTTGTCCACTGTTAAAATTTTCTTTCTACTTTTTTTTTAAAGTTCAGTTTTCGGTACAGTAACGCTTGTACAGTAGAATACACACAGATTCAGACTCTGACTGTCGAAATGTTTTCCATCAACGAGTAAACACGTTCCAAAGTCGCCGGGGTTCCTGGTAGACACAAAATATGTTGTCTCACTTTAACGAGATCAGGTGCACCTATTTGTTATTATGTGAAGTGATTAACACTTTGAGGCGCAACCCTTTCCCAATGCTGAAAAAAAGGGCAGCCGTTTCCATCGCTCGACTTAACTACCGGAAGATGGCGGACGATCGAAACGGTCATCGCGTGCCACAGATCTAGAGATGATTTTTTGACGGCAGCTGGCTGTGCTGCCGTCACAGCCAGCTGCGTCATAAAAGGGCGTGCGTAGCGTGCGTAGTATACTAAAATCTCAGAATGAAAAAAAAAATCCAGTGTATCCAGCCGCCAGTGCGCCAGTGATTTTATAAACTTCAGCGGGCCCCCTTTGATATTGTTAGTGGCCATAATTTTCGGTACTCCTCTAACAACAGATTCAAATTTCGTTTCTATTGCTTCCCGATTCGCTCCCCTCCCTCTTTTCCTCCATCCAAAATTGTTCTGCAGCAGAGATGTTTGTTCTGCGATGCACGTCGTCGATTTGGGTATATTCAGCCTTAGGTTCGGTACTCATCCCTAGTAAGTATTGCACTCTACCTCCCCCCCCCCCAAAAAAAAAAAAAAAAATGGAAGTCGTCAATTTTGGCGATAGACAAACCGCCGCCAGCAATACAGCCGCATTCTAAAGCCGCCAGCAATAATTCCACAGTCGCCACTGGCGATCTGGTGACCGCTAATTCGTAGCTTACGAATACACAAACTATTACCTGAAAGCATACAGTAGGCTTAGCATCGGAGGGAATGGATATTTGCACTAGCCAATTTTGAGCCAAAATTGCACTAGCCAATTTTGATATAACAGATACCATTCATTTTAAAATCTTTTTTTTTCTCTCTCAAGAGGTAGCTAAAAGACCACATCGCTAATTTTACTCTTGAATGCGCTGGGTGCACTAGAGATGAGTTCGGGCTCATTTCTTGAAGCCCGAGCCCGCCCGAACCCGAGGACTTTTAATCCGAGCCCACCCGAGCCCGAGCAATATTATTTAAGGCGGAGCACGCCCGAGCCCGAAATTTCAGCTAAAGATTAAAAGAAAAATTCAATTACTTCATTAATAGAATACAATAAATTTTGCCGTTTACGCAAATTAAAGAAAAATAGAGTTGCAAACTCTCAATGCACTTTCTAATTCTTTATATCCATGTTTATCAAATAATGTCGGATCTCATGACTAACCAAGTAATACAAGCCGCCGTTCTGAAATACCCAAAGAGCTTCACGCACCTTCTAGGCGCCTGTGCCACTATTTTTTTTTTTATAAGTACTTTTATTTTCCTCATGAATCACTTTTTAAAATCTGTTTCAAGGAGTATGTTCAATAAAGAAGAAATTTTTCACGAGCCCGAGCCCGAACGCAGTTGTGAATTACAGAGCCCGTCTCATCTCATCTCTAGTGTACACCTCTCCCCAATTCTTTTGTCCTATAGGGATGGACGCGAGACGAAAAATAGGAGTCTCGCGTCTCGCAAAATAGCCTAAAAGCTTTGTCTCGTCTCGCAAAAATCCCTATATCGTAATGTTAAAAATGTGTGTCTCGTCTCGCAAAAAAGCTGTAAATCTTTGTCTCGTCTCGCAAAAATGTCGTCTCGCGTCCATCCCTATTTGGCCACGAGGAAACAACTAGGGACCGATTTGCAGAGATGAGGGCCCAGGGCAAAAGCTTCATTGGGTCCGACGGTGGTGAAGGGGCAAGGTCGAACCCTTAAATTTAACAAACATTCTGTTTATTCCATGCTGTGGATTTTAATATTTCAAATCTCGCCCCTCCAAATGAGAAGCTGAAATGCCGCACCTGGCGATCAGCATACATCACTACAGATACAGAGGACACGCTGAAATGATAAGTTCAAATTCGAGCGCTAACCAAAACATAAACAATTATTCTACATGGAAAAAATATGTTTATGGAAAATGTTTACGGGAGAAGACGGGGAATCCATTTTCCGATATGGGGGAGGGGGTCTGGTTGGCGATTGCCGAGGGTCCCCGGCTCAAGGGGGCCACGGAGAGTCCCCTCCAAAATGGATATACTACTCTACTTTATAGTTACACTAATTGGATCATTTATTTCCCAATCTTACTTCTTAACACAGTGGCGCAGCGGAGGAACCCAGGAACCCTGAGGCTCGAGCCTACCCCCCCCCCCACGAAGAGTCAGGGCCCTCATAAGCTGTAGTTAAATGTGTTTTTTAGGTACGTAAGACTACATTCCAATAATTACGTATTCTATCCCCTCTAAATTCGTCAGTATAATGGGCCCCTTTTCAATCTCCAGCCGAGGGCCCCCGAAGGAGTCAGTACGGGCCTGATGGGGTGCCAGGGCAAAAGCTTCATTAGGGGTCCCTCTTACGAAAACTTTCTTATACCTTTTAACTTTCTTGATTATCTTATTTGATACAATTAAATCTAGGACTTTTTTAAGTGTCGAGTACACGCTATTTGAAAACTGAAGCAGAGTTATTATGAAATTCGTAGCCGAATGAATAACATAGAAATTAAAACGTTAGCAAACACCCATGGCAGTTAATGCCGCAGACCGATTTCGGTGAGTCATATTTACCGAAACCGGTTTGCGGTATTAAATTTAACTCGTGTTTGTTAACGTTGTTTTTTTCTGTGTTAAAGCAGAGTTACCTTCATTATTTATAAACTCCTAATATACGATTCGTAAATTTGAAACATACGTCCTTCAGGCTCAGGCCTACCCTAAGACCCGCGGCCGGGACAATGTTCCCCCCCCCCATCATCTTGGAGGGCCTGCACCTAATATTATGTTTAGTTAGAAAGATATTTGCTGCTGATTAATTTTTAATAAATTTGATATATGCTGGCCTATAGTGTAAACTCCCACAGACCAGTGGTTGAGAAACACTAATGTATAGCTAAGGTGACCATGCGTGCCGTTTTGAACGGGACAGTCCCGCTTTCAGGTGGCTTGTCCCGTTGTCCCCAAGCACAGCTTCGGGACACCGTAATGTCCCGTTTTTTAGAAAATGTCCCCTGCAATGTTCCGCTTTTAGAAAGAGAACAACCCACGGTAATGATTTCAATAACGGCCGCTAAAAATCTAAAATTATCCAACAGCAGTGTCTGTAAAAAAAAAAAAAAAAAAAAACTTGACACCCTCTCCTTCCCCTCTCGAAACTCAAAGAAAACGGCGGGGTATGTATTGTTTTGTGTTTGTTCTTTCAATGTTCTTTTTAATCAACTATTTCAATTTATTTTTTTTTTTCTTTTTTTAAAGTCACGTTCCTCTTTAAAAATATTTGCTTATCCCCCCCCCCCCCGATCTTCACTTTATCTTCCCTTTTCACACTGGTTTTCAAGAATTTTTTTCCTTCGAATAACAACTTCCTTTTTTTCTTTGTGTGCTTTCGTTTACATTTCTCACTTTCCTAACTACCTGCCTTGTGTCGGATGGTGTTTTCGAATTCGAAGAAGAGCCTACCCCTTGTATCATCCGAAACGTACGTCTTGAACTATTTCTTATAGTATATGTGTGTTTTAGAAAAGCTTTTTTTTCTTCATTTTATATAGATATTAACATTAATACAAGCTTTCTTCCGCGTTTTCTTAACAACCAAAACATACCCAGACCTGTAAATTCAGTCTTCCTAGACATGGGCGCTGGCAGAATATTTCCCGGGGGGGGGCAAAGACAACTCCAAGGGGGGGGACAAAGTCTGCTCAAGGGAGGGGGGCAAAGACTACTTCAACGTATGGTTACCATGTTGGAAAGAGCAAAAAAGCAAGGGAAAACACTCCATACAAAAATCCAGGGGGGGGGATTGCCTCCCCCTTGCCCTATGCTGCCGGCGCCCATGTTCCTACACTATTGCCAAAAAAGTAGTAGATGTCCCGTTTTGAAGGAAAAAAATAAATGGTCACGTTATGCAATATCATAACCTAGCTTCCAATCAACCCTCCTTATCATATATTCTCCTTACAAAACAATACATCTGCCGATGACGCAACAGCGTGGAAGTGAAATAATAACCGACTTTCCCGCCAACTCAAAGTGCGTCTAACTCTCACCCCGTTTCTATAACAACGAAACATCTGAACAAAAAAACGTCTGGCTGCGTCGTATTTCCACGCGAAAGGTAAACAAACTGTCACACTTTTATCCGCGTGTTCCACAACGTGCGATATGGAAAGGGGAGGAAAAAACATCGTAATAGGAGAGACAGGAAAAAAAGGAAAACAGCCGCGTGTATCCTGTATCTGAATACCCGATTCCAGTACGAACGGGTTGCAGTTGTAAATATGGATATGTCAGCTCAGCGCTTAATTGTGTTGGACAGTGTGTTTACACACGCTGTTTCTGAGTAATGTGCTTCGTTATTCTCGCATAACAGGAGGACGAAATCGGTGTTTATTTTTATTTATTTTTTTTTTTTAGAAGTCTTGTCTAACAAGCATGAAGCACTTTCCACCGATCTCAATTTTGGCATAAATAATCTTAACCCATTAAAGGTCGTATTATTTTCAGGAAGATGGTCATAAATGTGCCTATTTTTTTTATTCAAGAAAATTTATAAAAATAAATGTACGTACAATATATGTATTCGTTTTAAGGTTTGAGACATTTTTTAGCATTAAATAAAAAATTAAATTTCTAGGAATAGCCAACATTTAGGGTTATTGTGACTGAATGTGTGTTTTTCAGTGGAAATTAAAAACATATTTTTTAAACACTAAAAGAGATTTTTATTAAACTTACTTCATAATATACATAAATATTTGTAACGTGTTCTTTGGACATAGGTGAGAGAGTGAGCTAAATGTGTAAAATGCATGGCAGAAGTAACCGTACTGCTACCATCTATTTTAAAATAAACTAACTCCAATTAACTTAATAGTCTAGTACTGTGATCTGTTGTGTAAAATGAGATATAAAAAATTACTGTGCAAAAGAATTGAAATGTTCTGATCTGTCAGGCGAATATCTTTTGAACATTCTACCCCGGAAATATCACGGGCACGAGAAATAGGGGGGGAAAGCTCAGCCCGTGATTTTGACGTGAGCGAGAAGGAAGGGGTTAATGACGCATGTAGTTAAGGGGATGCATACTATCAGCAGTTAAGGGGATGCTGTCATATGGAGCCCGGGCTGTAAAATTCACGATTGTGTTCGGTTTGTAAGAAATATCTCCTTTATTGAACATACTCCATATAAACATACCTATTTCAAAAAATTATTCATGGGAGAAATAAATAAATTATTATTATTTTATAAACTTGAATATAAAGAATTAGAATGTGTATTAAGAATTTGCTATCCTATTTGTCTTTAATTGGCACAAACGGCAAAATTAAGGATATTCTGTCAATGAAATAATTGACTTTTATTTATCTATTAGCCAAAATTTCGGGCTCGGGCTCGGACTCCGACTTAAATAATGTCGCTCAGGATCGACTGGAAATCCTGGGATTTGGGCGGGCTTGGGCTTAAAAAAATAAGCTCCAACTCATCTCTAATGCATGCGATCGTTTTGCTTGGATCGTTAGAGAATTACATCATACAAATATATGAAACTTCAATATTTTTGATGTATTACACAATTTTTAACAAATATATTATAGGAACGGAAAAGTTTTATTTATTCATTTTAAACATTAAATTCAAACAAGTAAGTTTACAACAAGTAGGATTCATTATTGTAACAATTCAAAGCAATGATTTTTAAGATATTTTTTTTTTTAAAGAAATATGGTCACGCTCTTTTTTTTCACGTCTAATCTCCTTGAAATATGAATTTTATGAAGATCTCTTTTTACTTTCCGAACATGTACCATGTAAGGAAAGTATTTTAATCATGAAAAAAATTCGACTTCGAGATTTTGTTGTATTGACACGTTTTGAGGTCTTCTGAATTCATTTATGCTATTTTTATTAGATTATGTATGTATGTGTGTATGTGAGTGAACACGATAGTTCCTAAACGGAGCATTCTATTGAGCTCTAATTGGGTATATATGTTATAAACCACCGTCGGAAGACCGGTATTGATTTTGGTGTGTATAGGACTTATAGTTTTTCTACAGGGCTACGACAAAGATTTCTTTTACATTATGGCCTATGGGGGGAAATTCTTGATTCGATTGAGCTCAAATTGGGTATGTATGTTATAAACCATTACCAAGCATTTAAATAAAATCGCAAGACCGGTATTGATTTTGGTGTGTATAGGACTTTTGGTTTTTCTAAAGGGCTACGATAAAGATTTCTTTTACATTATGGCGTATGGGGAGAAATTCTTGAAACTGCACTGGCGTTTAAACGGCGCATTCGATTGAGCTTCAATTTGGTATATATGTTTAGATTATTCATCGACTAAAATTTATTTAAATACTTTGTAATGATCTTAATCGAAAGTCGAGTGGAGTCCCTCCAGATTTTTTTTCTTTAAGATCACGCGAGATATCTTAAAAGAACTTTTCCATAACCTACCTTCCATAGACTACAAATTTAGAAAACTGGTCTCTAATCTAGCACTGTATAAAAAAAACTCACACACATGCCAAATTTTCGTATTATTAGCTTTTGACAAGACGAAATACAGACAGCGAAAAGCGACATCCATTTCCGGTCGCCCAATACAAAGGGTTCAGCTGTTGTGTTTCATTTTAAAAAGACTAAACTCGATTTCTTTCAAAACCAAACTTCCATGCTCCCACAAATCGCTGTTCCTGAAGAGAATGAGTGCAATTCAGAAAGCGAATTCTCTCATACTCAACTTTCACTGTTGTGGGACGAAGCATACAAATCTCTCAACTCGATCTTCACCTAGATTCGCTGTTCAATGCGCATGCAAATGCCTGTTTAGTTGTTAAGACTCGGAAAAACAATGCCGAGTGGATTTTTTGCTGACGTTAAAGAATAGGGCAGAACAAAAAAGAGCCTGAGAGAAAGGGACATTTGGTAATCTGTTTATCTCGAACAATGAGATGTTCAAGATCTCAGATTATTACTCATTTGATTGAGCCTGACTGCTTCATTTCATTTCGTTTTTCTTTTTTTTTTTTATTAACCCTTTAACGCGCTTTTATTAACCCTTTAACGGTGTTCCCGCTCTCGGAACACCAAACTCGGACGTTTTGACTGTTGCCAGTCACGAAGAATAGATTGGATTTCTATAAAATAGTTGCGGGTAGCATAGCTCGACGAGAATGCTCTACATTTTAGCACGTCCTTTCCCGTAAAAAATTTGGTCACGATTATTTTTAACAGCACTGACATCTGCTGAAAAATGAAAGAATGTGAGAACGGCTGGATAGATTGCTCAATGCTGGAAAAAGGGCAGCCGTTGCCATCGCTAGACTTAACTACCAGCAAGATGGCGGAAGATCGAAACGTTCATCGCCTGCCACGCAGCTGGCTGTGCCCGCGCACAGCCAACTGTCGTCAAAAAAGGGTCTCTAGATCTGTGGTACGTGATGAACGTTTCGATCGTCCGCCATCTTGCTGGTAGTTAAGTCGAGCGATGGCAACGGCTGCTCTTCTTTCAGCATTGGGAAAGGGTTGCGCCTCAAAGGGTTAACCCCTTGACTCGCTGGGCTGCGCCGTGAAACCACCTTATTTCAGCGTTTTCACTCAGTGGCGTAGATAGAGGGGGCAAGGAGGGGCATCTGTCGCCGGGCGCAGCACCTAAGGGGGCGGGCGCTAAGTTGTGAATAAAACCGTCTCCATTGCATTTTGGCGATTAGAAGAGGGCGCAAAATTTTAGTTGTCCCGTCGCTGAAAACCCTAGCTACACCTCTGCTTTCACTGCAACACGCACACACAAAATAAATAAATAAATAAATAAAAATGGTTAATTGTTCTCAACGCTGAAAAAGTGCAGCTGTTGCCATCGATCCATTTAGCTACCAGTTACATGGCAGACGACTGAATCGCCCATCTCGTGCCACCGAGCTAAGGAATTTTTCTGATGCAACAGAAATTTCTTCAGCTCTGTGTCCCTAGATAGGCAATTCGATCTTGTTATGTTCCCGTAACTTGTTAGGGGAACATTTTACTAATTGAGATTTTTTTCCGTATAAAAATTTAAAAAGCGTAACTTTTTGAAAATTAATGAGATTTTTTTTCCGAAAGGACCTCATTTTGAATATTTTTTCAGCTTACACTGCCCACTTATCTCTAACAGATAAAGAATTAAAGCCCGTAACCACCTTCTTTGGGTCATCCTGTACATTACTTCAAAAACTCTAGAAAATAAATTTTGTGTGATTGGATTTGGACCAATTGTTTTGAAAGCACCATCTTGAAAAGAAATCGAAAAAGCCCTCTCCTACCATTTTCCTGCATATTAACTCTCCATGCAGAAAAAGTAGTTTTACAGTTAAAAAAAAAATATTCATGAAATATCTTCAAAGTATTGAAGTCAGATGATTGCAAAAGTGTTGCTGTTGTGAATGCCGTATTTACCTGTAGGCGGACTCGATGCGGACTTAGGAGGGGGGGGGGGAGCTAGGGAATAGCTCCCCGCCCCTTCCAGCCAAATTTTCAAACGACCACTATCTCGGTGGTTCAAGAGGAAACATGTTCGTTGCAACAGGCAAGCAAATGCAAATATTTATAATTGTATTTCTTGATATATCACTTTAAAGTAGATATCCATATTGAAATTAGACATGCTTTTTTCGATCTTGTTATTATAGGTTATGTTTCGATCTTGTTATATACTCTTTTTTACCGATAACTTAATTGCATGGCTAAATTCGAGGTTAGAGGCATATGAGCATTAGGGTGGAGCGAAAAACACTTTTTCTCGAAGTTCACATTGCCTGATTCATTAAAGGGTGCGAAACTGATAAGAACAAATTGTCTCCAAATTTCAGCTCAAAATATTGCCATCTTCAGGTTCCAAACCTCAAGCGAATCTATTCTCAGTGTCTGTTTTAGTCTTTTATGAGTTTCTATTGCCATAATAACGTTTAGTTAATTAATTGAATAATTAATACTCCTATACACCTGCTCTATCAAGAACAATGGCTAGTTCGGGCATTGGGTCTGTCTTGGAGATTTGGGGAATCTCATCGTCAGTCGTTTTCCGACATTTGGCTTCCTGACTAACAAAATCATCATTTTCTGGTGCATATTCCATTTCTGAATCAGATCCTAAGTGGACGTCTGCTTCTAAATCTACGATTTCCAGCGCTGGCGTGATAATAACGTATTCATAAAGCAATTTAATAAAGAAAACATAACTAGTTATTCAATTAATTAATGAAACGTTATTATTTTAATAAAAATAAGCTAGAAATATACTCGCTTGAGTTGTGTAACCTGAAGATGATACTATTTGGAGCTGAAATTTGGAACCTATTTGTTCTTATCAGTTTCGCACCCTTTAATGACTCAGGCAGTGTGAATTTTGAAATAAAGTGTTTTTCGCTCCACCCTAATGAGCATGTCTTCGATAGATTTGAATTTTTAGAAATATTAACGAAATCTAGAAGCGATGTGATGCCTTTACCAACCATTACAAATAATGACATTTGCGGATCAGATTTATACGAGGAAAGCAGAAACGACATGACAGAAAAGCGACTGCGACTGAAATATCTAAGTCTTTTGAGCATAGAAAATGGTACAGTAAGTTAATTAGAATATGATGTAATGGATGACTTTTCACCTTAAATATATAGAAGGAAAATTATTTGTAACTTAAGCATTTTTGATTGTAGATTTGCATGCATGTTTTTGAATCCTCCTTTTTTAAATTTTTGTCTTAAACACATTTACTAATTTTTGTAAACAAAATTTCTATCTTTAAAAACATAATTACTTTGTTGTTATATTAAAGAGCTTTGATAAAATATAATACAACAAATATATTAAATTTTTCTACTGTTTAAACGTAGTTAAATAATATATTAAAAGAAATTGTGAAACTTTAATGAAGTCTGTTGCAATATTTTAAGGTTCGTGAGCATATTATGTTGAAAGCGTGTTTCTCTGAGTTAAAAATTTTTCTTCGTGGGTTTATGTTGAAAATTACGGGAAAAAATCTACATTATGCGAAAATTATTGGTCTTACGACATTCAAGAGGGGGGGGGGGGAGCTACCATGAAACAACTGTTGAGGTCTTCAAATATCGTAAGTACAACCCTGGCTTGATATGATTGTAAGACAAGTAAAGGAACGTAATATTTGAAACTCCATACAAAATAAATAAATAAATGAACTCTGAAGCATTTCCATATCTTAAATACGCCTCTAAAGTGTTATATATATTAAAAGCGTACCATAATCCATTCGTCGTCCCTATTTTTCTTCCTTATTCCAGTTAGTTGGAAAGTGTATGATTATTCATGAGTGTGCCGTACTTTTCTTTCTTGTTTTATAAAACAATTCTTTAGAATTGAAATCTATATTAAAATCAAAAACTAAAACTGTTTAACAATTTTCGTCAGTCATATTCCTACTATACTTTTCCTCTGTAATAAACTACAGCGTTTGCCAGTTTCTTGCCAAATATGGAAGATATTACCAAATTAGATTCAATTTTGGGGACTTATTGATTTTGGTGCCAAACAAAGCCTTAAATCATCAAAAATTGCAAACCTTGGCGACTTTCAATATTTTATTCTCCTTACGAGCTATCTGGCAACCCTATTAAAGAAATGGAACAAACAACGTTTAGACGCAAATAATCATGTCCACAAAAAACACCCACAAATTATGCTCACAGAAAACACCAGAGTAAACAAAATAGCCCTCTAGTGCTTAAAAAAATAATAATAAAAGTTTGTGACAGGTGGTTTAAAAATATGAATTCCTGTCAAATCACTGTTTTCATTTTCCCGCGCAGTTACTCTTCATGCAGAGAAAGTAGTTTTACAGGCAAGCTCCGGCAGTCTGAAATTTGAAACTATTATTTTACTAGGTATAAATGCAATCAGATCTTCTTTTAAGTATTAAAGGGGAATAGAATACACCGAATACCCCGTGATCCGTATGTTCATTATCCGGTTTTCGGATAATTCGGATTTTGGATTATTCGTGCAGTTTGAAAAATCACCTGTAAATCTGCTTTTCTGAATTTTCCACTTCATCTAGCACACATATGGGCAATCTCCGGGCCGCCACGGCTTTTGATCCGGCCCGCAGAACATATCAAAATCCCGTATAAAACTCATATAAATCCCAATTAATACAGCCCGCGACTTCGCTAACATAATGAAGTTTGGCTCGCGACTTTTCCAAGGTTGCCCTTACCTGATCTAAAGAATAAAATAAAAGTAAATTAAAAATAAGATAATGTGAAATTTTGATGTTTCAGATAGTTTATATGAATTCTACAATTTTTTTTGGTATTACTTGCACCTTAATCACAGTATTTAAAATACATTATTTTTAGAGCCTGATTCTCTTTAAAGGATCAGGTACCTTTGAGAAATGAAAATATCAACGAAAACTGAGCATGACTTCATTTGCAATACCCCTAAAAGTCATCATTTTTAAAACTTGAAATTTTAAAAAGTTATTTAAGAAGCTTTTATCATCCTTTTACAGCTGTTGGAGTAATTCTATATATCAAATTAAATTTTTATAAATAAAAGTATAGTGGCTCATTTTTTGCCTCTATATAGTCTTACGAGCAGCATTTCATGTAATATATGTATCAGAGTAAATTGATATGCTTAAAGAAAAATAGCCTGTAATTGAAAGGACGAAAAATAATAATGTTGGGATACATTCAACGTTATAATTTTTGTATTTATTTGCATAATTATGCAAATGATAGTTTTAAAAAAAATGTAATTATTCTTATTTTTTAAAGAAGGGAGAGTCTGCAAAATTATTTTTCGTCATTTTAATAAATTTTTGTATGTCTATAACAATTTTTAAGCTAATGCGATGTATGCTTTCCACAAAATGCTGCGCGCAAGTCTATATTTAAGCAAAATTAGAACTCGAATACTTTTATTTATTAAAAAAATGAATTTAATATGTAGAATTATTCCAATAGCTGTAAAAGGCTAATAAAAGCTTCTTAAATAACTGGTAAAAAATGCAGTATTTCATGGTCATTACATTTGAACCTATTACAAATGAAGATATGGCCCTTTTTTTTGGGGGGGGGGGGATTTTTATTACTCAAAGGTTCCTGACCCCTCAATCTATTATGTTAATCGTTGGTGGATTCCTGTCCATATTTAATTTATTTAAGGAATTACAGGGTTACATTATTCGTGTTTTCCACATTTCCTCACCACTCAAATGTTAATTAACACAAATAATATGAAATTCATTTATCAATATTACACACAAATACATATTATAGTAGTAGTGGCATGCCAGAAAATAAAAATCAGGAAAATCATATTTCACAAGCGTAATATTTGCCAAAAACGTCAAAAAATCTAAGCGAGTGGAAATGTTTACAATTGCAAAGACTCTCATCAGGGCATACATAAGAAATTGTAAAATTTAAATACAAAAATAGCAGAATTTCAGTAACGTGGGTTACCAATAAATTTAATCCATTCCAAGCCCAATCCTGCTATTTAAAACATAGCGAAGTCCGGCAGTGGACGAAAAGTTAAGATCTCCAAATGAAGCCAAAATCTGGAGAAATATTGAATGCTGCCAAATCTAAGGAAGAAAATGTAGATATTAAATAAACAATATGCAGGGTTAGCAATTAATAAGTTGTACCATTCAGAGACTTCTAAAATGGTTTCCATTATACCGCATAAGATAAAATTATAACTACAAATAATTCAAATTATGCGCTTGACATTAATTAAAAAATATTACCAAAATTCATCAGTATGTGGCGCTATAACACAAATGGTATTATTTGCATTTATTGAAAATCTGGAACATCATTTCTTTGACAGCGTATGCCTATTACTGTTATTCTTTGTATAAAAATAGATGATTTTGCACAAGCACTAGTTATTTTTGTGCACGTTGAAATTAAAAACGCTGCTAGTAAAATTGTTCTACCAGAGCCAAGAGAATTCCGTAGCAGCTGCAAAAGAATTCCTTCTACGTGAGACGAAAAATAGGACTGCCTCGTCCCGCAAATGCCCTATAGAGTAATGAAAAAATGCCTGTTTCGCCTCGCATAAAATCTGTAAATCTCTCTCTCGTCTCCTCTCTTCTCGCATTCGAACCTAACAAGATAAAAGATGCACAAAGAGATCCATCCAGTTGTCACCATTTGCCCCGAGCAAGACGCTACAGAATTTTAAAGCAACTGAGCAGTTTGGCTTTCTTTCAGGCAGAGAATGAAAGCAAATCTAGTCTTTTAGCTTCGAAAATGTAGCTACTGTGTGTGCTGAAGCCAGCAGCATGGTAGTGTGAGTTTGCCAGTTGTTAACCCTTTAACGCGCAGTGTTCCCGCTCTGGGAACACCAAACTCTGACGTTTTGACTGTTCCCAGTCACGAAGAATAGATCTGATTTCTATAAAAATAGTGGCGGGTGACATAGCTCCACGAGAATCCTTTACTTTTTAGTGCGTCATTTCCAGTAAAAAAATGGTCACGATTATTTTTAACAGCACTGACATCTGCTGAAAAATGGAAGAATGCGAGAACAGCCGGACAGATGGCCCAATGCTGAAAAAAGGGCAGCCGTTGCCATCGCTCGACTTAACTACCGGCAAGATGGCGGACGATCGAAACTTTCATCTCGTGCAACAGATCTAGAGACCCTTTTTATGACGCAGCTGGCTGTGCGCGAGCACTTGCTAAATTCTTCATACAGCAGCTAAACTGTGTAAATCCAAATCATTTACTTAAATAACATAAAAACTACACCATATTCAGGAAAATCACTGATGAAATTGGATTCAGAAGGAACTTTTGCACTAAAATGTTTAATTTCAAGCAATCAGCATAAAAAATATACCCTGCAGAAGTTGTTTTTTTTTTTCATGTCCTGTAAAAAAATCTGGATGACAATTAACGAGTTTTGCAGCTGGTCAAATCAGATTAAATTAAATATATTTTTGTGCATTGCAGCACTACCTATCGACAGATTTGGGTACTAAATTTTTTAATTTAACAAATGTAAGCGTATCATATGAATTATTTTTAGTTCAGCTTTTATCTCATTTGGAACAATGAAATGCATTTTAGAATCTTCTAAAGTGGGGTAGTTTATTTATTTATAGTCCTATATGTAAATAATATTGTTTATGTAAATGATGTGTCGTCATTTAACCGACATAGAGGCTTAAAGCGGCTTTATTGATAGAACCAGCATCATCAGTAGTTAGATGAGATCTAAAAAAAACTTGGAATCTAAAAGGCAATAAATACAAAATGACCATAGAAATCGGGCAGCTCTTTGAAAGCGAGAATCTAAATCTCCTGCATCATTTTTAACACCGATAAACAAATCATTAAATAAAACAGTTTGTGAATTTTAATGCCCTTTTTCCCCCGATCTCGTAAGATATATTAGAAAAAGACAAATAAATGGCTCCCAAAAGCCTCTCTAACTTTTCTTCCTGTCAGTCAAAGTTCTAGAAGAATCAAAGTATTACAAATTTTCTTTGCTGAATTGAACTATTATTCTTCCGTGTATTTCTAGATACTTTTACTTTGTATCATCTGAAGGAATGGGATTTTTTTTTTTTTTTTATGTACCGTGTACGCAAAACACAATGGCGTTGACCCAGCTTCACTAGCGCTGTTCTATTTTGCCGAATATTTATTATCGTATTGTGTGTTGGCATCGCTATTGTTTACCAAGTGTTTGAAGCGCCAAAGATGAAAACTACCCAGAGAAAGGGATTTATTGAAGTTTCGTTTACTTTTATTTTTTCTTGTCTACTTTGAAGCATTTGTATTTGTTCACCGATTTAAATGATTACACGGGAGCTAATATCGAAGTTGAACTGAACAAAAAATATCAAATAAACTGTTAGGTTTTTTTTTAAGTGGCTTATTCTCTACAGGGTATTTGCATGATACCTGTTGAAATCGTTTATAACGTACCCTGATTTAGCAAGAACCTCGATTTAACGAAGAATTACGTATATTTTTGTTTTGTTGTTATGGCAAGCCTACACGAGAGGCATCTTTCCGATGTGTGTGTGTGGGGGTGGTGTCTTGGACGAGAACTTTTTCTACACCTGTCTATAATCTCTTACGAGTATTCACGTTACATCTGAAGATAACCACCCAAAACTCCATATCGTTCGATAGACAGCCGCACGGTGGGCCCGAAAGCAAGACCTTCAGACTTTAGCCATCTACCATATTTAGTGTCTTATTCTTGCTTTATAAGTGTCGCTTGCAAATAAACTTATTTTAAGTATTTACATGAACTTTTTGTTGTTTAGAGATGAAATTAATTAATCATTTCAAGCTAAGTTCACAACGTTAAAAGTTCACGCTAAGATTTTACACTTCGAGCTCCTGTAAAATCTATGAAAAACTTGAATTACTTCCGTATTTTGTGTGCATGTGTGTCAATGTATTGTGTTTAAGGAAAAACTGAACAAGGGGTATATGCCTAGAGGAGAGGGCCTTGGGAAGAGGTCTTTTTATGGGGCTCTAACGTGTACTCACGTTACATCTGGAGAAAAGCACTCAACTACAGACCGCTAGATCGACAGACGAACGGTAGACCAGAACTCTTAACCCTTTGAGGCGCAGCCCTTTCCCAATGCTGAAAAAAGGGCAGCCGTTGCCATCGCTCCACTTAAGTACCAACAAGATGGCGGACGATCGAAACGTTCATCGCGTGCTAAAGATCTAGAGACCCTTTTTTGACGCAGCTGGCTGTGCCGGCACAAAAAAGGGTCTCTAGATCTGTGGCACGCGATAAACGTTTCGATCGTCCGCCATCTTGTTGGTAGTTAAGTCAAGCGATGGCAACGGCTGCCCTTTTTTTCATCATTGGTCAATATATCCAGCTATTCTCGCATTCTTCCATTTTTCAGCAGATGTCAGTGCTGTTAAAAATAATCGTGATAATCTTTTTACGGGAAATGACGTTCTAAAAAGTAAAGGATTCTCGTGGAGCTATGTCACCCACAACTATTTTTATAGAAATCAAATGTATTCTTCGTGACTGGCAACAGTCAAAACGTGAGAGTTTGGTGTTCCCAGAGCGGGAACACTGCGCGTTAAAGGGTTAAGAAAGAAAAAAGCCGGCTGTGCGCACAGCCAGCTGTCGTCAAAAAAGGGTCCCTATATCTGTGGCACGCGATGAACGTTTATCGTCCGCCATCTTGCTGGTAGTTAAACCGAGCGATGGCAACGGGTGCCCTTTCTTTCAGCATTGGGCTATCTATCCAGCTGTTCTCGCATTCTTCCATTTTTCAGCAGATGCCAGTGCTGTTAAACATAATAGTGACCATTTTTTGACGGGAAATGACGTGCTAAAAAGTAAAGGATTCTCGTGGAGCTATGTCACCTACTACTTTTATAGAAATCAAATGTATTCTTCGAGACTGGCAACAGTCAAAACGTCAGAGTTTGGTGTTCCCAGAATAGGAACACTGCGCGTTAAAGGGTTAAACCATCTACCATATTCAGTATCTTATCCAATCGGACATCGTGAGGCCTTTGTATTTTGTGCATATTTTTTGTACTCATTCATCTTTTTTTTTTTCTTCGTTTAACTATGTCGTTTTGAAACTACAACTTTTTATGAACCTTCCTGAATGAATTTCGTAGCAATGGATGCCTATTTACTGCAACTAGAGCACAGACAGGCAGACAAACCGAAATCCTTAACTATTTCGTAAAGGATTGCAAAACATTAAAAAGAATGACTCATCTGATAAAATGATTCGCCATACTATCTTTCAGAAAAGAGTTAATCTCGGTTAACGAATGGCGACAAACGATTAAAATTGAATCACAATTAACGATTAATTGTTATCGTAAATCGATCGTCAATCGTTATTAAGTACAGTGGACTCCGCTTAATGTGATCAGTTTGGGACACCGTGATTTTGATAACAATAACCGATTGATAACAATAAACGATATGCAAAATTAGATAAATTTACCCCCCCCCACACTCTAATTTACACGTACTAAATTTCAAAATAAAATGGAAAAACTCACCTTAAATTTATGCACTGTATATTATCCTTTAAAACACAAGAATTGTATAGATAATTAAAAAAAATTATCAATGGTTGTTTGTCTACAATTTTTTCTTAGAATGTTATTAATAAATTGTTCGTAATCATAATGCTTTTTAAAGTCATCGGAGCTGTGTTGAACTCAACGTTTCAACACTTGTAATGCATGTCTCATTTCAGCACTTGTAGGAGGAGGCTCAATATCAACAGATTCTTCATCGGACTCATCAGTTCCATTATTCGTCTGTTTTCGTGTGGCAATTTGACAGACTTCAGATTCTGTTTATGTGTAAGCTACTGGGATGCTTTGATCTACTTCCACCCATGCCTCGAACTCTTCAGGGGTCATATCCGAAGGAATTTCAATCTTTTCTTCAGATTTAGGGTCATTTTTTTCCGCAAGATCCTGCGTAGGCGAAGCAGTTTCTGATCGTTTGAGCAGAAACTCGATTCCAGGAAGCTGTTAACAGGTGCACCGCATCAAGAACGTTAGTTTTCTTGGTCAAATCATTAGCTTTAAGATTTTGTGTGCACTCTATTTCATCCAGTAATCGTGCCCGCATTTCGTGGCGATAATATGCTTTCAAAGCACGAATAATTCCTTGATCACAAGGCTGCAAAAGGGAAGTAGTGTTTGCGGGTAAAAAAACAACATTAATATGCTTCAGAGTGACATTTAAAACGTGTGCAGTGCAATTGTCCACAAGGAGAAGAATATCTTGTTTTAGCTTATCGACCCACTTACGTATCCAGTCATTGAAAATGACTGTTGTCATCCAGGAATTCTTGTTAGCATAGTAGTCGACAGGAAGTTTTTTAACACCTTTAAAACAACGAGGATTCTTACTTTTCCCGATGACTAAAAGTCTCTGTTTTTCTCCAGACATACCGACGCAACATAAAACAGTGATACGTTCTTTTGAGACTTTATGTCCTTTTAAGCTTTCATTTTTAAATAATTATGTATTTTCTGGTAGTGCTCTAAAATACAAAGCTGTTTCGTCGGCATTGTACCCATTTTCTGGTGAATATGAGGCAATTAGTTTTGGCCACTCGTCTCGTAGCCAATTTTCCGCTGCTGGCTTATTGGCATCTTTTTGTTCGCCGTGAATTCTCTTGTAAACAATATTTTCGCGTGTCTTCCATCGCTGAAACCAACCATTTGTTGCAACAAAATCTTTTTTTTTCCATTTGAGCAGCTAAACTTTCTGCTTTTTGTTGCATAAGGGGTCCGTTGACTGGAGCATCACGTTCTCGAACATTTTCAAACCAAAGTCTTAGAGCCTTTTCAACTTGCTCATCTTTACCAGCTCTATGTGGACGGGGTGGGGGGAATTCCAGGAAAGTGTAATTCCTCACTCCTTTGTTCATTCCCCATTTCCCTAGGTGGAAGCATAGGTAGAAGAGGGAGCATTCTGGGAAATTCAAACAACAGCAAAGGGAAGGAAAAGAATGGGCTCCTTCTGAATACATTGTGAATATTCCTTTGCCAGTTAAAATAAGGTTCGAAAACTGATAACATTAACCGGTGTAATGATCACATAAAGCGATAATTTTAACATACAAATGAATAGAGAAAATCGGGACCAAGTGATTTCGATAACAATAAGCGATTGATAACATTAACCGCGATCACTTTAAGCGGAGTCCACTGTATTAATTGCTAGTTTTTAATCGTTAATTGTCATTATTTTTTTCTCATTTTCACAACTAATGATTGACGATTGGAAAGTTTTAGCCAGTATACAATCCGTATTTTTGTTTTAATTGTCAATCTTAAACGGTGATTTATTTTTTGCCAGTATCCTAACTGTTGACGATTGGAATTTTGTAGTTAGTAATCAACCGTTAATTGTTATCCTAATTGTCAATTGTTAATCGTGATTAATTTTCTCAGTTCCCCAATGAACGATTGACGCCTCGGGTCCCGGTTCAAATCCCGACTAGGACATCAATATTAACTTGTCCGTCTCTTCACAGGGGATAACTCTGGCAGCCCACTGGGTGCCTCCATACTAAAATGTCCACAATACACTATAAAAAATTTCAGAAATGTTACATATTTATTGCAGAAAAATTTTCGATAATATAGCGTAAATTACCGATGCTCAATTGCTACTCTCGAATTCAGGAACATAGCTCGCATTTCGATGTAAAATATTCACAGCTACAAAAAAATCTTTATCTCGGACGTTTTGCACATGCACTTTTAAATCCTTTAATGTTCCAGATGTATTTGTTCTTTCTGTTCAAAGAAGGCGCCCTTAGAATTTCAATGAGTCGTTTTAGCGGTAACATCAACATTTCAGTAAGCTAAATTAAGCATTATTCAGTGTAGTGGTTTAAATACTCAACTTCCGGCCGACGGTCTTCAGCTCGAAACCAACTTAGGGTAAATGAAATATCAATTGTGAGTTCTAAAATAGTAGTTCTGTAATATTTAACCAGGGATCAATAAAAAATAATTCTAAAAGAGCTAACTATACGGCGAAAACAAAAACTGACAGGCAGTAATTTTTAGGGTAGCATTTTATACAGTGCAGGAAGGTTTCTGAACATGTTTACAAAATATACAGAAACGTTTGTGAATATTTTTCCGCCAGATGCGGAAATGTTTGTGAATATTTTTCCGCAGCATGCAGAAACGTTTCTGCATCTTTAAACTACAATTGCTGCCCCATAATTTGGGGTAACGTTTCGGAAATTTTCCTTACAGTGTACCTTCTGGCAGTTGTAATGGACAATGCCTAAACGGCAAGTTCCCGTCCGTTGAAAAAAAAAAAGGGAACAAAAATTGACTATTAAAAGTTTTTAGTCAATAATGAAACAATTGTCTTCATGAATCTTAACCGTCATTAAATTAATCGTTAGTTTTCAATTGTTGATAGAGATTAACTTTTTCTAAACATTGCATCGTACTTATCACCCCCCCCACACACACACACACACACGATTTGAAACTTTCTTTAAATGGCCACTGTCTTAAGCAGCACACAATCACCGTAAAATTACGCCCCTTAACCGTTAATCTTCATCCCAACTTTTAATATGAACAATCAACCTTGAAGTTCCATATTTATTTTATAATACATACAGCAGCAGTCGGCTGGTTCTAAAAGCAGAACCGAACGATCGAGCCGTGTACAACTAATTCGCTTTTTTTTTTCTCTCTATCTCGCTTCCGACACGCACCATTTGCGGACGATTCTGGGACCCTCACGACGTGACCGGCCCGCTTCATTAATTCCGGGTGAGCATCGCAGTCACGCGGCGTTCTTATAACGATGAGGATGATGACGATGACGTAGTGCAGCCTTGCGAAACGTGACTGGAGCCACCGTCATCTGCTTATTTCTGCATGTGAAGCCGTGTGTAGTAGATTTCTTAACCCTTTGAAGCGCAACCTTCTCCCAATGCCGAAAAGGTTCAGACGTTGCCGTCGGGCGATTTAACTACCAGCAAGAGGGCGGTCGATCGAATGCCCAGTGCAGTCGGCTGTGTCGAGAATATTCTTGAGCTCTGTGGCACGCGCTGGGCGATTCGATCGACCGCCAACTTGCTGGTAGTTAATCGTGTGATGGCAACGGCTGCACTTTTTTTTTGACATTGAGCAGCCTATCTAGATGTACTCCTTAAGTATTTAATTTGAATGAGATGTATTCTTCGTGAACTAAAACAGCCAAAATGTCAGTGTCGTGTCCTCGCAGCGAGGACTACGACACTGACTACGACACTGACAAGTCATCACATGCGTGATGATGACGTAGTTCAGCCCTTGCAAAACGTAACTGGTGCCACCGTCTTCTGCTTATTTCTTCGTGTGAAGCCGTGTGCAGATTTTTTAAATGTGTTTACTTTGGTATAGCACTAGAGTGCTACTAATTTGGGACCTTGAAAATACATGACGTGTTTTGAGAAATCTCAAAAAATAATGTTTAATTTTGTTACATTAATTTTTGAATGTTTGATTAAAAATGTTTAATTGTCTGTCAGCTGCTTTCACAGCACCATCGTGCCTGCGACATGTATGCATACAGTTATAAAATTAGCGTTAGGTGTTCAGATCCCGTTAGTGAGTAAAGTACTGGACGAAACAACCAAACTCCATGGGCTTACATCGTGGATCATTTGATTTCGAATTTTAAAGAAAAATAATATATATTACCAAAAGACGTCACCGGGGATAATGCTGGTGCTGTTTCTCTCTATTCTAAAAAAAAGTAAAGGCCGCTAGCGCTGTCAATAGCTCGTGGACCTATCTCCTTAAACCGTGGGGATTTGAGTTTCGACTAAGGGGCCCACAGATTCGAAAAATTCCGAGGAACCTGCTAAGCTGACTTAAATTTCGAAAATCGAATTATTTTAGAAGATATTAATAAAAAACTGAAAAAATAAACAGAATGGTTGCCAGATTTGGCATAAAATCAATCATTCCTTTGCAACAAAGCGTTTCCAAGTATCTAGAATCGCGTGAAATTTTCAAAGTTAACACTAAAAGCCTAATAACTTCCTCCCGGTTTTGAAAGGCTTATAAAAAAAATATAATACCAATACAACAACAAAGTTCACTTTACTGGAGAAAGAAACATTACAAGTTCTGTTTCACGAATGTTCAATGTGAACCTTGCGGCAGATATCAAGTCTAAAGTCAATTTCTACCTACCCTTACACTCGTTTTAGCATGCCACGATCAATAGTAGTGAATGCGATTGTGATCCTTTCGCGAAATCTTGTAAATCATGTAGCAAAAGGGCACGAGCGCACGATCTTTTATGTAACCCCATTAAAAACAATCGCATGCAGTTAGGTCCGGGAAGTGAGGTGGTCACGGAAGAAGGCGGTTGTCGTCGTCAGAGCCTCGACCAATCCAACGACGAGGAAACTCGTAATGAAGCAAAACTTGTAGTGTTTCTTTCTCCATTAAAGTCAACTGTGTTGCTATATAGGTAATATATTTTTTTAATGTACGTCTTCCAAACCCTCGAGGGCATTGTGACACACCCTATATAAAAGGGAAGGATGGTAGAATCACCCTAGTGGCGACTTTTGGTACTAATTTGATCTCTTGAAAAATAGACATGATACATTTACTGTCTATAACCATCAAATTTGACTATATTCCGTTGAATACTTTACTCACTAAAGGGGTCTGATCATCTCACGTTATTTTATAATCACCTTGCTTGTATAGGGAAGAGTTCTGTACGTTGAACCGCACCTACCCTGGACCAGTCCAATTATTTCTGCCATGTGATAGATATATGCGATATTAAGTATATGTAGTTAACTGTAGTAACATCTGGTACTATTTAATGTGCTTGTGGACATTTCAGATTTTTCGTCCATGTGCTAATGAGAAATGTTTGTTTTCATTGTTGCAAAGTCATTTTCAAACACATATTTGATTCAAAGAAAAAAACTGCAGTGATTTACATTTTGAAATGAATCGGGTAAGTACCCATTCTCCATAAGAAAAAAATACTAAATTTTTAAAAGCCAAATCTTGTATTTATTAGGTTTGTGGAAATCAAAAAATTGGCTACATGTTGTACCTTGGACCACTCCAAAGTACAAGAATGACTGCTTCTGAGTGCCAGTTAACATAGCACAAATATATTTTTCAGTAGATTTTGCCACTTGTAACAATATTGTTATAAATACTACTACACTGATTATACTAGAGAATATTAAATGTTCTTATTAAATGTATAATTCACTTTATTTGATTTCTTTTAATTTAATTAATGCCTTAGAAAACTTTGTTAAAAGTGGGTTTTTTTATATCCAAATATAGCTTCAGTCAACTAACAGGTTAAGAAAACAAAGTAAACTAAAAAATAGTGTGCTTCAAAGTGTAACGTAATGTTGTACCTTGGACCAATTTCTCTTACCAAGATTTTTTATTTATTTGTTAATGAATAACAATTTCTTTTTAAGGAAAACTTAATATTAAGAGGGAAAAGTATGATATGTTTCTCATAAAATTGAGTTTCTGAGGATATTACATTCTGTAAAAAAAAATAGGAAACTTAAAATTGTTCCAAGGTATACAACACCTTCCCCTATATATACTTACTGTAAAAAAGAAAATTCAAACATATGTAAACAGAGCCATTAGTTAATTTTTTTATAGTTAATTTTTTTTCACTTTTATTAATAAACCTCACGCTTCATTCATACAGATACCTTGTACCAATAATTCCGTTTCCTATATCAAGTCAAAAACCGGACTTAAAGGTAGCTTTAGCAGTTGAAGTACCAGTCAGTGGACAAAGCAGAACCGCGCAGCATTTTTCAGCTTTGCTAGAAAGTACTGAAAAGGAAATCGGCAAATAAATGAGCAAAAATAGTCTTATTAAAATAAAACAAAATATAATTACAATATCCTTGTATTATGAAAAAAAAAAAATGACAAAAGCCTGCGTATTTGGGCGTTCAAGAATTTCCTCTCACGTTGAATAGAATTAATTAACCGTCCTGTCAAACACGTACTTTTACCTAATTATGTAAAAAAAACTAAAGAACTTGACAAATAAAAACACATTCAAGACAAAAGAGCAAAGCAGAAAAAAACAAAAACTAATCTGAATACAAAACACGCAGCCCGAATGACCTTTAAAAACTTTATTACACACAACGCAAAGATTAATGTCAAATCAAGATTACAACGTGAACGCATAAAAAAATTTAAAAAATAAAAACAATAATAAAGCGCAAATTAATAAAGCGTAGTTAGACGAAATCTCGAAGACGGCTTTAGTCAAATCTCTGCCTGGAGAAAATCGAAAAGCCTCCCGTCTTGTTGCCATCTCCCATTTTTGAAGTTTTCTGTTCTCTCTCGTATTTAATGCCTCTCTCAAGGTTGGCGGGTTGACATTTGCCTTTGTAGTATAGAGACGAAAGTGATTTCTGATGTGGGGGATTTTTAGACTCCCGTCGTCGTCTCCTGCGTGTGCCGTATTAAATATAATAAGTTCGGCCTCCAAACTTTAAACGATTCGGCGGATTCCGATGCTCCGAGACGAAACTAATGCATAATTGGTAGCCGCAAACATTTAAAGCAGAACCTTATTAACCGAGAGGGGTTTCTGTTAACCGAGCACAGATGACAAAATCTGGAAGTCTGATTTATTTATTTATTTATTTTCTATATGAGCTGTGATAATCACGATTTTACGCGAAACTAAGGAATAGGTTGATTTTGTAATTCGCGTATAAACAGAGAAGAATGCCTTTGGATAGTGTTATTAAATATACCTATAGCATTATATTACAAGTGTGCCCAATAATTATAAACCAAAATTTGAAACTGCAATAACTATTTCTTGGGACGTCATACTGACGTAACCATTGTGACGCAACACTACGCGATTTACAATTTACGAGACGAGTTTGAATTAATACGAGGTTTCATTTTGGGCTAGCACTAGACAGACACGAAGTTGCAAGCAGTTTTCAGTAAAAGTTCCCGTCTTTGCAAGCAGTAGTAAAATGCCGAATTTGATCATCGAATAGGGGATTTTAATGTTCTGCTGAAATTTCGGCCATCACATTGCGAACTATTCATTCAGTTTTAGACAACTTTGATCTTATAGGCTTTTCCATTTTGCTGCAAGTAATGGGAAGCACTTCGAAACTCTTGTGCATAAAATCGGAATAACTGTGTACTTACACGTGAAATAAATATTTTTCTTTCACCTCTCCTCAAACTCTTTTACTAAAGAATTCAAATTTTTGGTTATTTGCTGGGCACCCAGTACATAGTGTTATTAAATATGGAGATCAATTGTATCGTAAAAGTTATTATATATTAGGCTTAGCGAGTTATTATATAGTAAGGTAAAGCTATTCGAGAGATATTACTGCCTAAGGAGGAGTGTCTTGGGCAGCGAACTTTGTTAGGAGTTCTACATGCGTATTCACATTACATCTGGAGAAAACCACCTAAAACTCCAGACCGTTAGATCGTAGGCCCGAAATCCTGGACCTTCGCACTTGATGTTCCACAGTCCACACAGGCGAAAAGGTTAGAACTGTAACTTCTTCAGCTCTTAATAACTCAGTTCTAACCCTTCTACCAGTGTGGATGGTGCCACTTTTGTGCAACTGAAGAAGGGTGGATGCCACTGAAGAAGGGTGGTTTTCATTACTCAAAACGATCTTATAGATAAGTATATTTTGTGTGGTGTGTTGTTTGGCAAAGTTTTTAATTAATTTTAACCTTCCAACACCAGTTATTTGAAGGCTGTTCTTGTAATGGAATGAATACTTTCTTACGAATTCGAAGATTCCATTAGCATTAAATCAACTAAACAAACACAGGAAAACCTGGGTTTTCCGAGACTACTGGAACCGCTAGCATTCCAGATATCGGAAACAACGGTTAATAGGAACTGAGTATAAAAACTCGCCGTGCTCGCAAATTTAACATGTTTTAAAATACAAAACAATCGAACGGTTTTTAAACGATAAAAATAAACATATGTATTTTTCGCAGTTCAAAAATTTAAAAAATAAATCAACAAGTTATTAGTAATTTTTAAGATGCAAATTGATTTTTTTAACTGCACGAAGTTTAATATTGAAGATGGGTTTTCGGTACTTTGAGAATAAGAAGCCGAGTCATTTTAATTTATCTCTACAAACACTAGAATACAAAGCCCGTAGTGGATGCAATTACAACGGGCGCTAGAAAAACATTTGACAAAAGCATGTGTACACGCAATATATTGGATCTTCGTCCACCTAAAATAAATAACTTCGTATTCAGTTTTTATTATAGACCCAAATCGAATTTCATGCACTTCTGGAAGCGCGCGGAAACTTTTCGCATTCGAACAACTTTTTTGTGTAGCCCCTCTAATGTCAATGCTTCAAGCAGGCGATTATTTTAATGAAAAAAAAAATAAACTATGTCATTTGACAAAACTTTTAAACGAACTGACTTCCCTTCAAAGCTTGATGACCGTGACTTCAAATAGGACGTCATTCTCACTTGAAATAGCTAATTTTGTCACGCAAATGATTCACTTTTTTTATTTCCGGAAATAAAATTTAGTTGAAAATAGATTAAAAATCGCTTTAAAATGAGGGAACGGGCGGATTTTCAGATTTTTAAAGTTGCACACATTGTTTTCTATGTTTTTATGCATAACTATGAAAAACTCAGGCGAATCGTACAAACGGTGTAGATGTTATTTCTATTAACTTTTTAATCTTTTTTGGAGTAATGGAGGTAAAAGTTTTATATCTTGGATGGGTTACTCGGAATGGTCACAGAATGAGACAGGGATCAGTGTAGCTGTGTAGTAGGATTAATTTTTTTTTCTTAGAACTACTTTGATCAATACAATGAAACTATTTTTTTCGACTTCACATGGACAAATGAATAAAGCCACTGAAAATGTCAGGCTTAACCCCTTGCCGGTTCAATATTTTTCGAGTTGGGGGATCAAAAAATGTTATTTTTTAATGCATATTTTGATATAGATAAAACATAATAACACTATTCTCATATAAGATTTCCTAAATCGTGTATAATTCTACCTTCTAGTGCACAGAAAAGTAAATATAAGTGTTTGAAAACAAATCGAAATAATACGAGAAAAACTATGCGTAAAATAGAAAATTTCCTACTGCCCGAGCTACACTCGGGATAATCCAGAATGGAACGTTTTACCTGCCCGAGCTGAGCTCGGGCAAATTCAGTAAGGGGTTAAATAATGAAGTGAAAATAAGAGCTTAAATTTTGTATATCATCTCTGTTGTGTATGAAGCACATTTCACCAACATGAAGTTGTTTTTTTTTTTTTTTTCACGGAGGTTGTATACAAATTTATTTAAAAATTTACGAGCGAAATTTTTTCTCAACGTAGTCTTTTTTACCAACTTATTTTGAAATTTTTTTCGATTTACATTGCCTACCTTGAAGCACGTTACCAAATTTTAGGGATACCCTGTATAAATTTCGTAGAAATCGATACATATTTACAGCAGTTATATTGGGTGTTTATAATTAAACTTTCCCTATGAACAGTGCTCTTTAGCTAAAACGGGCGAACGCATTTATCCATAATTGGCATATTGGCAGTACATGATATGCGCCTAAGGAATTTCGAAAAAAAAAATAGTTCAAAAAATATCCACTAGATGGCGTTTTGCATTAAAAACGGCAAATTTAATGACGAAAATGGCTAGTTCGAAATATACACACAATTTTAACATTTACTCAATAGGTTTTGGGCATTTATTCACTCATTTGGGTAATATCTGAGCTGATTTCACCACGCAAAGTGCCATCTAGTGGACATTTTTTAAACGAAACGTTCTATGAGATTCCCTTGAGGGCATCTCGTGTACAGTCCATATGCCAAATTGGGTAGCAATGTGCTCACCGGTTCCAGCGGCAGAATGCTGTTTGTAGGGGAAGTTTAATTATAACCACCCTGTATATTACGGTAGAGTACAGATGGACAGACAATCCGGAATCATAAATACTTTTCTGAAAAGTGTTAATAAATATCCGAAAAACAAACCAAACTCCATAATAAATACTGAGTTGCCGTTTTTTCCTTCATATCCCCTCCCCCTTTCTACCACCCGCTTTGCCATTTAATGTCCCTCAAGGTTGACGGCTTGGCATTTGCTTTGTGAAAATGAAGTGATTTCTCCTGTTAAAGCCTTTTACACTCCGGCTTATGCCTTCAGCAGAATGTGGACGCATGTACAGTCAGAGTGGTATTAAATAATGAGGTTGACCTCCAACTCTTAACGGCTCAGTGAATTCTGGTACTGTGATTGTGTACTCTTAACAGCGGCGCATTTAAGGGGGGTGCAGAGAGGCTTGGGCTCCTCCTGAAAATATAAAACAAATATTTTAAAAAAAACTATTTTAAAGCTTTAACTGGTTGATTCAAAACTAGTGTGACCAATTTTGAAATCATATAACTATTTATGGTAAATTTTAATCGCTTTAAAACCAGTTTTATATTAAAAATCTGGAGTGACTCCACTCGACTTTCCGAACACTTACGATTAAGATCATTACCAAGCAGTTAAATAAATTTTAATCGATGAATAATTCAAACATATATACCAAATTGAAACTCAATCGAATGCACCGTTTAAACGCTTGCGCACTTTCAAGAATTTCTCCCCATACGCCATTATGCCACAACATAAAAGAAAGTTTTGTCGTATCCCTTTAGGAGAACTATAAGTCCTATACACACCAAAATCAATACCGGTCTTAGGATGGTGGTTTATAACATGTATACCGAATTTGAGCTCAATCGAATCTATCGTTTAAACGCTAGCGCACTTTCAAGAAATTCCCCCCATAGGCCATAATGTAAAAGAAATCTTTGTCGTAGCCCTGTAGGAAAACTATAAGTGCTATACACACCAAAATCAATACCGGTCTTGCGACGGTGGTTTATGACATATATATCCAATTTGAGCTCAATCGAATGCTCCGTTCAGGAGCTATCGTGTTCACTCACATACACACAAACACACACACACACACACACATACACACATACATACATACATCTCGTAAAAATAGCATAAATGGATTCAGGAGCCCTCAAAACGTGTAAAAACACCAAAATCTCGAAGTCGAATTTTTTCATGATTACAATACTTTCCTTACATGGTACATGTTCGGAAAGTAAAAAATGAAACGTTTAAATTACCAATCGACCTATTTTTATTAGTGGGAGTAAATTATGGCTACGAAATTGATCCTCAAACCCGAAACGAAATTTTAAAAGCTTTTGAAGGAGGGTTGCTCAAATTCTGTTATAAATAAAGCATTTAAAAATCAGAAAAGACACTTTTCTAATGGATTACTATCTAAACTTTGAAAAGAAATAAAATTTGGCTGCCAATTAAAAGCTCCGGGTAAAAAGTGTGGACGAAAGGAAGTCCTTGGTGAAAAAGAAAAAAAAGAAGCTGAAAGCGGTAGAAAATCTTATGCCTCAAAAAACTTTAGCAAAAAAAAGCTACAGGTATCGCAATCGACAATTTGTCATCAGATAAAGAAAATTGGCTATAAAAAAGGGAAGAAACCAGTCTGTCATCAAATGTCTGCAAACAGTGTAGAAAAACTAAGAAAGTGTTCTTGGCCTCTGTATTTAATGTTACGCGAAGGTAGATACAAAACATGGATAACTTCGAATGAAGTATAGTTTCATCTGTCATCATTCTGATAGTTGCTCATATTAAATAAAGAAAAGTTCGTAAAAGTTGTGTTTTATTTTATTATCGCACAAAACCTGGACATTAGAACACGCAAGGGGAAGGAATGAATGGGATAAACCCCTCTGAAGTGTAACACGAGGGGAGTTTTAGTTTTATTTACATCTAATTAACATTAGTAATTCCATTAACTAATTAATTAGCCCTAAAAATAAATTTTAATATAATTAACACAATTTAGTTAGTTAATATACTTCACTTTATGTGTTGTAGAATGAGGCACAATCCGGCCGCCACAAAATAATTTATCATCAGTCATAAATGCACTTGACCATAGAATTAAAAAAAAAAATAGATTCTATATTTCCAGATATGGAAATTCTTCAAAGTAAAATACAATTATACTACGA
Organism: Cheiracanthium punctorium; assembly: GCA_038373885.1. Classification (NCBI taxonomy): domain Eukaryota; kingdom Metazoa; phylum Arthropoda; class Arachnida; order Araneae; family Cheiracanthiidae; genus Cheiracanthium; species Cheiracanthium punctorium. Next base: position 643,439 of record JAWZYV010011927.1, on the reverse strand, counting down.
TATTGACTTCAAAATCAGTCGTTTGTCTCTATTTTGGCCAGTATTGCCCAACATGAGTGTCGCGATATTGAAAGTTTTAAAACGTGTGTTGCTGTTAAGTTTATATTATGTTTATTTTCCTATTAGTAGGGTCTCTAAATCACACATAACATTATTTTAATTTTGATGCATCCCATGGAAAAATAAAAGAAACAGATCAACACATCGGCCACTATTCGATCTCGCCAGAAAACGGCGTGATAACCCTAACAGTCACTTCAAACTTTAGACATATCAGCCCATCTGAGGTTGGCCGAGTGGTTAGGACGCTGGCTTCCCAAACCACACGTACCATGCTCGATTCCAGCCGCGGACGCTTGATGGTAACAGATTAAGATAACTTGAAATTACAGCGTAGAGGGGGAACATGCGTAGAAAAATAACATATGTGGGGCGAGTTCGCCGACCGGCGCCCCGTGTGTTTAGGAAAATATTTTAAGCTAAAAATTAAGCTTGCTATGTCAAGCTTAGTGCAAGCTGGGCAAGTGTAAACTAGAACACTTGATTCAAGCTTGCATTAAGCTTAAGGTGCTATCACACGAGAGCTCTACGCACTGCAAAATGCACGTACAACACTTTTGTACTGCAGTTTTGCCCTTCAGTCAGGCGAAAACCGTTGTGTGATAGTATTTCCCTTGACACCGGACTGTTTCGAACAATGTTGAAAAATGTTTGGTATGAATGGCGAAATCAGCCAATCAGAGCTCTAGACACTGTCCACACATTCATTCAAGATGGCGACCTCCATGCCTGCAATGTGGACGGCAGAAATAGAAGCCGATTTTATTTTCGGAGTGCAAATCAAAAACCATTATAAACTTTTTTACTGTATTTACTTAAAAATGAACCTTCGAATTCCACCGTCAATGTCAATGTGGGGCGCGACAGGACGAGTGATTTTTGTGACAAAAACAGCGATGACGTAATAACTGTTTTGTCACAAAACGAGCGATAACGTCGCCAAATCGGCAACCCCGTGCCATTCCAACAGATCGTTTTCTTGCCTTGCTATACAACCCTATACCTTGCTTTTGACAAGGAAAATGAAAGCCGAAAGAGTTGTACGAGCATTTTGAAGGGCGAAAATGCGTCGTCTGATAACGGCTTTACACGCTTGAAATTTTCAAGCTTAATTCAAGTTTATTGACTTGATAAATCAAGTTTGATGCAAGTTTGGTGTGCTGTCTGGGGTCATCCATAATTGACAAAACGAAGAGACGATCTATTTCACGCGAACAGTGTCGCAAAGACGAGGTTGTTTTGCAAAAGGCAAGTTGGTCGTCGAGTGCTATGGTATGGATGGGAATGTCCTCTCATGGCTTAGCAAAACCATTTTTTGTAGAACCAAAGGCTAAAATTGGTGCCACACTTCCTCAATGTTCCTTTTTGTCCCTGGATCTGTCTGTGGATGAAAAGCTCTAGTGCCCACTAATGGGCGATACCGCTACCGTTGGAAATCTGCGATTTACACAATACGCTGTGCCCGCCCCCCCCAAAAAAAAAGACACACTCTATTGCCCCTTAGCTTTCTATACATTCTAATGTTGAGAAAAAGTTTTCTTAAATAAAACTGATACTTTAAAAAAAAAAAATCATTTTTTTCAATATCTTTTGCCTTCCTAAGGAATTTAAAACTCTGTAAATATCCGAAATCAGGAATTTTTTACAGAAAAAATAAAATGTAAATTAATAAAACAAAATATTTAAAAGTGCGCTCGAATAGTTCACAAAAGTATGCTCATACATTCAGTATTACACTGAAAAAAAAAAATCTGATGTGTCCAACACATGACTTCCTTGCACGTCCATTAGATCAAAAATATTTTCGACGCACTTCCTCTAAATTTATTTGTTTGAAAGAGATAAAATATCAATAATAGTAAGGTTTAGCGATTTCTAGCGAAATATTTCGATATCGCCAAGCTGAGTTCAATTTGAAAGATTTCCTTCGGACACTTTGTTTGGCGATATTTCACCAAAAGCCGACAAACTTGAGATAGTCAGCGAGATTTTGCTGATAGCCAAAGTAGTCATTGACCACAGACTTTCAATGAATTGAATGCATCTATACACCTCAATGTATTCAAAGTCATTTGGCTCACCATGTAAAGAAATTTTCAGTCGATTGCTGTCAAAAAAGATATTGAAAACAGTTAGATATTACAATAGTTCTAAATACAAAGTTAAAAAATCTACGGGCTAAAGTTTTAGAGTTATACAAAATAGGAAATAATTTTTGGCGCCAAATTTGGCGATATTTCGGCGAAACTCGTCAATGTCAACGACATTTGGCGAGATTTTAAGCATGAACCAAACAATGACAGATTATCGCCAAATTTGGCGATATTTCGCCAAAACTCGCCAAGGTCGAGGACAGACGGCGAGATTTTGGGCATGTACCAAACAATGACTGTCTACAGTTGTATTATATTAAAGATGTCCATAGACATTAAGGTACTGAAATTCTTTTTGGTGGTCCTGTAAATAAACTCTCCAGTAGATTGGAACCAAGAATCGAGATGCACAACTAGATGTTACAACATTCTTATATATGAAATTTCATAATAGTTTTTGAGATTTTAGAGTTAAATATGCACACACGTACACCAAAAGTCGCTAAGCTTGGCGACTTTTGGCATAGTTCTTGAGGGAGGCACGTGACCGTGGTCGGACCATTACCTAACTTATGTGGTAGGACGGTATTGTGCTTGAAATGGATGAATGCCCCTAAAATTGCTATTGACCGTAATGTATTGGAAATCTTTTGAGTGTTCCTGTAGCAGAACTATAAATGATAAAGACACTTTTTTTAATGGAGAAATTCATTTTCTAACTCTTTACAGCATATATCACTTCAGAGTCGTTTGAAATAGCCCAATACCTCTAAAAAACGCTTTGATGAATTTCGGCCCATAGAGCGTAATGTATTTCGAATCTTTTGGGCGGTCCTGTAGATAAACTATTCAGTCGAATGGAACCGAAAGGGGAGGTGCACAACTAGATGTTACAACAATCCTAAATATAAAGTTTCAACATTCAACGCCTAACAGTTTTTGAGATATGCGAGTTTAATGAATTTCGGCCCATTGAGTGTAATGTATTTCGAATGTTTTGGGCAGTCCTGTAGATAAACTATCCAGTCGAATGGAACCAAAAGGGGAGGTGCACAACTAGATGTTACAACTATCCAAAATATGAAGTTTCGACATTCTACGCCTAATAGCTTTTGAGTTAGGCGAGTTTAATGAATTTCGGCCCATAGAGCGTAATGTATTTCGAATCTTTTGGGCGGTCCTGTACATAAACTATCCATTCGATTGCCACCAAAAAGGGAGGTGCACAACTAGATCATAGAACAATCCTAAATATCAAATCTCAACATTCTACGACCAATAGTTTTTGAGATATGCGAGTTACATACATACGTACGTACGTACGTACAGACGGCATGGAAAAACTGGCCACAGTAGACTCGCCACTGGTCAAAATGAGTTGCAGACACGTTAATATGATCGTGCATGCTAGCCTACGATGAGATGCATCGAAAAAAATTTTAAAATTAAATTTAGAGGTAGTCAAAATCGGTTTTTTTGTCGAAATTTGGCCCCCAAAATTTTTCTGGATCACATTACTTCCTTATACTACGTACAAGGAAGTAAAAAGGCAGCTATTTCGAATTACAAGGAACATTCCATGAAAATGTAATTAAAAAACTTTGTAAAAAACACACATAAGAAGTAAAAGGAAAGAGGATACGCGTTTCGTTCAAAAATTGTTTTGAACTTCTTCAGTCCAAGCCCTTCGACGTAAAGAACACAGGGAACTGTTCCCTGTGTTCTTTACGTCGAAGGGCTTGGACTGAAGAAGTTCAAAACAATTTTTGAACGAAACGCGTATCCTCTTTCCTTTTACTTCTTATGTGTGTTTTTTACAAAGTTTTTTAATTACTTTATCGTTTAACACCAGTATTTTGAGTGTTTTTTCAATTCCATGAAAATACCAGGAAAAATTTTTAAAATAAATGAACAACTCAGACAAGTTCCACTGAAATGAATTGTTCAGTAAAAATTGTTCATTAAAGTTCCTGGTATTTTCATATATAGCTTTTTTTGGATTCTAGGGTATCTCAACTGCCCATTATTTTCAAGGAAAGTTCCTGGATTTTATTTACTCAGTAATGGTTAAAAATACTATCAAAATATCACATATCTTCTCCTACACAATGGAAGCAAATATCAGAAAAAACTTAAGAAATAATAGGTTCGAAAAATATCGATTTTGGAAATTACTGCAAAATTTTATGACTGAAATTTTGTCACTGTACGGGAGGCAGAAGATATATGCCGATTTGAATAATACTTTAATCATTGATATTGCGTGTATTTTAATTTACTTTAGACTACTGTTAGAATATAGTTCCACACACTTTTTAATTCATTTTTTGTAATAAATGACTTAATTTAGACTTTTTATAAGGGTTCGAAGAAGTGCTTGCTCTAGACTTAATCTGCGAGTCAGGCTGACTCACTATCAATAAAAGTACGGGTCAATTTTTGAAAAACGCGAGTCAATTAAAAAAAAAAAATTTTTTTAAATATACCATTAAAAAAATACATTCTTTTATTTATTTTTTCCTCGTGCATTTTAACAATTTTACTCCTAAATATCAAGGTCAAAGCTAGTAGGAGGAGATTCACATGCGCTTGTGTTTAGAAATATACAAATCTTACTTGAATCCTGAAAATCAGTACTTCAAGCAAGCGTTGTTGTTGTGTATCGTACATACAAAACAGCTTCGCAGATTGGCCAACCTGGGAAATTAAAAATGTCTAAAATAGTGCAGGTGCAGCACTTTCCTTGCCTTTCCCTGTAGTACAACTTGCGAGCATTATCTTTGCGAAATGATGCGTGTTACAATGTGAAATGATAATTTTCATGAATTTCGTATTAATACAAATGGACCGAAATTTTTCGTGTCGCAGTTTCAAAAACTGAGAATTTCTTTAAAAAAATATCGATATACGAGTAAAACGCGTGTACGCGCGAGCCCTGGTTCGTGCCCTTTGAAAAGACAATAAAAGATATAAATGGTGATTATAATTAAAGTTCCCCTATGAGCAGAGTTTTACAGCTAAAACGGGTGCACGAAATGTAACCAAATTTGGTCTGTAGACTATACATGCGATGCACTCAAGGAATTTCGAAAAAAAAAAAAAAAGTTCAAAACATGTCCACCAGGTGGCGCTTTGTATAAAAAACAGCAAACTTAACTATGGAAACGGCTAATTCGATTGGTACAGACAATTTCAGCATTTATTCAATAGTTTTTGCGCATTTATTAACTAATTTAGGTCATTTTTTGAGCTGATTTCACCATGCAAAGCGCCATCTAGTGGACATTCTTTGAGCTAATCTTTACAAAAAAAAAATTCCTTCGGCGCATCTCGTGTGCATTCCATATGCCAAATTTGGCGGCAATCGACCTACTCGTTTCAGCTTCAGAATGCTATTTATAGGGGAAGTTTAATTATAACCACCCTAATTGGGGGCGAATTTTTTTACAGAATGATTTTACCTCATGAGACAGTTTTTCAATTCTTAACAGTGCGATACCAAACAAAAACCTTTTTCCAGCCTGCCTAATTACACAGCTCTATGTTCAGCTCGACCAGGAAGCAATTTAGCGTCCGCACGAATCCACTATAAAAAGTTATGTTAATCATTCAAAATGTCTTATGAAAAAGCTAAAGGCACACATTGTTTATACCCCTCGTAAATATTTTTATGAGCTTTGATTAGCTACGGTCTCGAGGTCGGCTCACGGAAATAGTAAGCAGGTCAGTGAGTAACAGGTCGGGCGCTCTTGCGTGTCATCAAGTAACTATAAATCACCGTTCTCCCAGAACATGTGTGATCGCCGTTGAATTGTTTCAATTAGAAAATATCGGACCATACCGCCATTTTTTTGATACAACCTTCACCTATTCGGGTCAAGGGAATATAAGAAAGAAAAAAAAAAGAGCTCATATACAGGGTGGTTCTAAACGATATGTCAAAAATGCAAATGTTAGAACCAAGGGGGGTTCAGAATCACGCAGCAATGTAGGGACGAAAAGTTCGTCTTCAGATACCTGTTCATAATTTCTTTGGAAGACCTGTTGAAGTAACAGCGAACTTTCCGACCATCGTTTGTGTAAAAAAGAAAAAACAAAACAAAAACGATTCTTTTACCGGAAGCACTTAATTAAAATTGATACTTTACAAATTCTGTTTCGTTTCGTTGATGAAAGTATCAGAGAAAAGCTCATTGTTTATGAAACTTCATTAAGAATTTAGACCTACACTTCTTCCAAAGTGATTACTACCAGGTGCATGAAGACGACATTTCTGACCCTACATTCCTATGTGATTCTGAACCGTCTTGTTCCCCTCTACCACCCTTTAAATTTTTGGCAAATAGTTTAAGACCACCCTGTACATGTAAAAAAGAAATATTTCAAGAAACAATTTTGTTACTAAAATCATTAATTTTTCTTTTTTCTGGGTTGTTTAGATAAGGTGTACTAGAGGGGGGAAAAAACTGAATATGCAATAATCTTTTTAAAAAAAGTTATTTGCGAATATCGACAAAATTTAGGTTCTTTTCTTTGCAAAATGAACTTCGCACTTTCTATCTCGGAAAGAAAAAACCGCCACAGAACTTATTAGGTGGTTAGCCAGCCTCTGTGCAACACGGCTGTATCCACAAGGGGGAAGGGGGGGGGGAGTTTCAACTCTTCCTCGAAATATTTGTTATTATAGCGTTTCAATTCTTCAATTACCAGAAAATATTTCTCTAAAACTTTTTTTTTCATAAATGTGAACCCAATTCAAACAGCAAATTTATATTCTCGCACCCAGTATTTGTACATCATCTACGTGAAACTATTTTTAATTTTGCCATTTTATACGACTCTTTAATAGAACAAATTGTTTGATTTTTGTTGTAACGGCGTTGAAAATTCGACAAAATTCATAACACTATTGCAAAATTATATATATATATATATATATATATATATATATATATATATATATATTCTCCTCTTGAACTTCCATCTTATTAAATCTGTCAATTATAACGTAGTGTTTCAACCACGAAGCACCGAAGCCTATACACTCAGGTGCCATTCGCTAGTTGAACTTTTCAGATAAATTTTTAAGCATCTAAATGATGGACATGGTCCTTTGTATAGTTTTGTAGATAAGGAAGTATGGCGAGAATTTGAAGTAACTTACTGCATGCTCGTGAATAATAATTCGGCACATTTAAAATAACCTTCAATTACTAAATCAGGTTTTTTTCCGTCTCCTCATTCAGATCGCCCGATCAGAAATTCCGCTGTTAACCCTTTGAGGCGCAATCTAGAGATGGGGAAAGAATGAACACCCTGTTCTTTTGAACCTGTTCTCAAGAAAGAACGGGAACACCCTGTTCAGTGATCACGGCAAAAACATGTTCTCAGTTCATTAAGGTCCGACGCTTCAAAATTTTATAGCAGGCAAGCGTGTTGAAAAGAGAAATTTTGGAAAATGCCTTAAAGGTGAAATTTCTCATTGAAAGGCACGATTAATATTTTTTTGCTAAGAAAAATTTAAATTCTGGGGGGGGGCAGACCCCCTCCTCCCCCACATTGGCGGCTACTTATCTGATGGTGGGGACAGAAGTTCACAATTTTAGCTTTATCAAATTCTAATTGTGGAATCTTAGTTATATTGAGAAATAATGATAACGAAGATGATTATCTGGGGGGGGGGGGATAGAACTTTTAACCCAACCTACCATAATTTTAAAGTGGACCCGGGCAAAGAAGTTTTCTTATATGTTCAATACGAAATGCACTCACATGATTACAATTCGTCAATTTTTATTATTCCAGCCAAACTACTCAATTTGAATCAAAGTAAAATAATTAATAATAAAGAAAATGATAGTCTGAAACACAAACAAATCGAAAAAAAAATATTTTATCAACGTCAAAGAATAATATAAGCATTACACTATCTCCATATAAAACGCGCTTTCGCTTCATACGCTCTTAGCCATCTCTTATTGGCTGAAAAAGAACCTGTTCCGGAGCAGCCTCTCCTATTGGCTGAAAAAGAACACGTTCTTTTATCACGACTCGAGGAGTTCTCGGAGCAGTGAGCGGGAACACCTAGTTCTTTTCCTGAGCTGGTGTTCTTTTTCGGAACGGAGAGCTGAGGCGTTCTTTCGGGGAACGGAGTAAAAGGCGTTCTCTTGTTGAACAGGTTAAAAGAACTGTTCTTCGGTGAAAGGTGTTCTTTCATTAAATCTGTTCCCTGTTCTTTTGCTTTAATTAAGTTCTGAGCTAGGGTCAAAGTTGTAGACTTGGAGTCAGAAGCAAGGCCGTACTTAGACGGGGGGCAAGGGCGGATTAAAGGGGGGGCGGAGGGGGCGACCGCCCCCCCCCGAGAAAAAAGAAATTAATGTAAAAGATCCTATTTTCCTTCCAAAAAATGGATGTATATGTCAATCCTCTAACTTACCGCCCCCCCCGACAAAAATGCATTAATCCGCCACTGGGGGGGTCCTATGAGTTCGGACGCCGCTCCCCCGAACTTATTACATTATATGTACATTGTGTATTTATACAGGGACGTAGCCAGAAAATTTTTTCTGTGTGGGGATGGTGAGGGGCATGGGCGCCGGCAGCATAGGGCTAGGGGGGGCAATGCCCCCTCCCCCTGGATTTTTGTATGCTGTGTTATCCTTTGCTTTTTTGCTCTTTCCAACATGGTAACTATACGTTGAAGTAGTCTTTGCCCCCCCAGGGAAATATTCTGCCGGCGCCCATGGTGAAGGGCAGTGAATGCAGTGTATGAAATGCAGTGATGTATAAATGAACGAAATGTTTGTGCAGTAATAAAAAAAAATAATCTTGCTAAATTAGACAGAAATTGGGTGTGGGGGATATATCCTGAAAATTTTATCCCGATATACGATGCTCCCCGACTCCGAAATTATTTTCTAGGTATGGCCCTGGTCGGAAGCCATTTAATCTGGATTTTCGGAGCCATGTAATTTTATATGCCAAAGTCGTATTCATTTTCTTAAATCGTAGTCGAAGCAATCGACATATTTATACACGCGTATTATTTTTAATCTGGAGCCTGATACTTACAGCTTTTTAAACGGAGTCTTTAATTTTTAAGCTGGAGCATGTACTTTTTTACCCTTTAAGGCGCAACCCTTTCCCAATGCTGAAAAAAGGGCGGCCGTTGCCATCGCTCGACTTAACTACTAGCAAGAGGGCGGACGATCGAAACGTTCATCGCGTGCCACAGATCTAGAGACCCTTTTTTTGACTACAGCTGCCATTAAAATATTTTTACAAAAAATTACTGTTAACATACTTGATTGAAGAAAGCCAGAATGTTGGTTGCAAAGTCTTTTTTAAACATTTTACAATTGTTGTTGTTGTTGCTAATGCCCTCTGACAACCCGCGGGGCGGTGCCAGATCCCTCAAATAGGCAGGCGATGGACGGAAGGGGCTGCTTCCATTTTAATGAGCCCCAGTGGGAGGAACTCCGACTCAGCTTGGGGTCCCCTAATTTTGAACCAATTCCAGAGGAGGGACCCACCCCCTGAAATCGGCACCCCCAGAGGTATCGTTTAACAATTTGGAGGACATTGAAGCCACGACGGATTTTACGTGCACCAGCTCCCATTAGGGCACACGGTCCCACAGCAGTCGAGCCGAGAGGAAGTTGACCCTCCCAAGCACTGGCCAATCCGGATGCTGCTTCACTTTTCGTGCTCTTTTGGCAACGGAGTTTAGTGCCCAGACCACTGCGGGTTTTACAATTGTACTAAAGTATAGTACATGTTAAAAAGACGTATATTTTCATTTTTAAATTGAATAAAATAGTCATAATAAAGCTACCATAAATCAAAGAACCTGTTCTCAAAAGAACAGGAAAAAGAACTGTTCTTTAAAAAAGAACGGGAACGGTGAACAACTGTTCTTTGAAAATAACGGTTTTCCCCACCTCTAGCGCAATCCTTTCCCACTGCTGAAAAAAGGGCAGACGTTACCATCGCTCGACTTAACGACCAGCAAGATGGAGGACGATCGAAACGTTCATCGCGTGCCACAGATCTAGAGACCCTCTTTTCGACGACAGCAAGCTGTGCCCGCGCACAGCCAGCTGTCGTCAAAAAAGGGGTCTCTAGATCTGTGGCACGCGATGAACGTTTCGATCGTACGCCATCTTGCTGGTCGTTAAGTCGAGCGATGGCAACGGCTGCCCTTTTTTCAGAATTGGGCCATCTATCCAGCTGTTCTCGCATTCTTCCATTTTTCAGCAGATGTCAGTGCTGTTAAAAATAATCGTGACCATTTTTTTACGGGAAAGGACGTGCTAAAAAGTAAAGGATTCTCGTGGAGCTCTGTCACCCGCAACTATTTTTATAGAAATCAAATCTTCGTGACTGGCAACCGTCAAAACGTCATAGTTGGGTGTTCCCAGAGCGGGAACACTGCGCGTTAAAGGATTAAATCTGTCAATTAGAACGTAGTGGTTCATCACGATGCACCGAAGCCTATACACTCAGGCGCCATTCGCTAGTTTAACTTTTCAAATAAATTTTTAAGCATCTTAACACTGGACATGGCCCTTTATGTAGTTTCTGTAGATAAGGAAGTGTGGCGAGAATTCGAAGTAACTTACTAATGCTCGTGAATAATAATTCGGCACATTTAAAATAACCTTCAATTACTAAATCAGGTTTTTTTCCGTTTCCTCATTCAGATCGCCAGATCAGAAATTCGGCTGTAAAGTGGCCAAGGCAAGGAAGAATTTTACTAATACAAAAACAAAAATATTCAAACAAAAAAGGGAAAATATATGAGTTATCCCCCACCCCCCATAAATGTGATAGAATTGTTTCTATCTTCATTGTTTTATGAATATTAATTAAACATCAAAATGTGCCCGACATTTTATAGACACGCTGTATTTTTTTAATGCCTTACGATTATATATCAAACCGGATGCAAAATATGCCACACTTTGGGGAACTTTATATAATTCGAAGTAGATACACACAACTAACAGATTTGAAAACAGCTATTGATCATCGTACTGCAACAATAGTATACGAATGGACTAAAACATTTGTCGCATCATCATGCTAACGTTACCATTCATGTTGCATCATCATGCATTGTCATCATGCTATTTTGTTCCGAATGTTTTATACTAGGGATGGACTGCGAGACAGAAATTTACGAGACGAGACAGAGATTTGCAGTTCTTTTGCGAGACGAGACAGGCATATTTTACATTGTGATATAGGGATTTTTGCGAGACGAGACAAAGTTTTTCAGCTATTTTGCGAGACGAGACAGTCGATTTTTCATCTCGCGTCCATCCCTATTTTATACATATTTTTATTACGATGATACGATTAGGAAATATTTCAAACAAATAAGAAAAAAAGAACTTAAAAACTTTTTTAACGAGGCAAAATTTTTGTCCAATCACTCATTCCATTTCTAAAACTCTGGTATGCGCGAAAAACATCGTTTTATGCAAGACTCCCATATTTTTTCGAAATTCTCTAAGCGTGATTTAACACTTTATGCAAGTACAAGCTGTTTCAACATTAGAAGCACGTGGATTTGAATTTTTCCCGACACATTCATGACTTTAAACGTCTTCTGAGGGAGACAATCTTAGACTTTCAGAGTCTCGATTCATTCCGGTATAAGCAGCTTACGCATTCAGTAATGTGACCTTAATCTGTAAGTTATGAATCAAAATACAAAATGCGGAGACATGATAGTAAAAAAAGAAATGGTTTTTAATGATCAGACCGTTTTATTTTAACGACATTTTTTTGAGATTATCCCGAAAATCTCGAAAAATTTGACGATGACACATCGCCAAATTTGGCTAAAAAAAGACCCGTTGAAAAGGGTTTTATAATAGATACGTTTGGTATGATTTATATTTCTTGACGGGAAAAAAAAACCCATTCAGATAGTCTCTTCTGTTGGGACTACTGCGGGTTTTGTTAAAGTAGGTTTACTTACCGTTTCTTATCTCTTTATTTATTTATTTATTTTACAACCTATATCATCTACCTGCTCAAAATATCTAAACTTGGCTAACCAGCCATTTTATTATTTCGTAAAATTCTAAATTAGGTAAATCCATATTATTTTATACGCTAAAAAAGTGTTTTGTTGAATTTATCAAAGCTTGTTTGGTTAAGTAGTTTAATAGCTTTGTTTTCGTTGATTTAACAAAAGTTTGTTTAAATCAACCGCATTGATTTAGCAATATGCCTTTTGAATTTAACAAAACTCAGAAGAATGAAATTTGAAATCCTTCGACAGTCAATTTATGCATGCGCCAAAGACATGAGCAGGACAGTGAAAGATAGATTCAGATCCAGAGGAGAAATTCTTATTTTCGAAAGTAAAGAGGATTTGCACTAATGTCCGCCAATACATTTAAAAATGGATAATATTAAATAGAAAAGTAAATTGGGCTTTTCAGTAGTTTGTTGAAAATTTTAGAAGTAAGCCTAATTAGTTGATCTATTTGTAAAAAAATTACATTTTTATTTTCGTGCTTTTATGTTTCTACAGATTTAGCTTAAACCCACTCAATGTCCGTTAGACTAACTTAGTTAAAACAATCAGAATCCCTTTTCAGCAATTTCAAGCGGATCGTACATAACGCTGTGAATTTAATTGCAGGTTTAGACAATGACTTTTCAATCTGGATTAATGACTGTAAAAAATTTGTTTTGGACTGGTCGGACCAGAAATAATAGAGAATTAATCAAGGATCAGCGTAACTTTATGGTAGGACTAGCCGCCTCCGGCGACCAGTTGGTTTGCCATCTTAATAAATCTTGTTCGGAGAGAATCCTGTTTCTCACTGGCTTCCTTGGCACTAAAATCTCTTAGATTCTGAATGGAATTTAAAATTAAGATGGTTACAAACAGGAGCGGTCCTAGGGTAAGTGTAGAGACCCCTGCTAGCATAAAAAAGACGCCTCCTTTTATGCTTTACTTAGTTTTTAAGTTCGAAATGACGCCCCTTCGAAGTCGGCGCCCCGATGCGATGCTTACAGTGTCGGGCCGCCCCTGGTTACAAAAATAAGATGGGGTTTAATGATAAAAACCTACAAAACGGTATAAATTATTTTCGTCCTATATTAATACTGAAGAGCTTCTGGATATATTGGCCTTTATAAAGTAAGAAAATCTGAAACACTTTCAGATTTTAAAAAAAGCACTAAACCGCTGTATATTAAAAGCGTATTATAATCCATGGGTCTTCCCTATTTTCTTTCCTTATTCCATTAAGTTGGAAAGTATATCATTATTCATGAGTGTGATTAAACAAAAGTAAAATTGAAATTTCTAACATCCTTTTTCTGGATGTAATACATTAGAAATGGATGGGGAAAAAGCTGCGCAGAAAAATGCACAATTCGAACTGAGTGAAATTTTCTCAAAATCTTATTCAGGTGTATTCATAATCGAAGTAGCAGACGATAAATTGTGCAAGCGTTAGGATCACATCTCCTCAAACTCGAACATCAACCATTTTATTTTTCGCCAAATTAAAAAGTTGCACATTTTAGTTTCGGAAAATTTCCAAATCCTATTTTTCTTTTGAGTATAAAATATTTCATTCCTGCTCTGATATTTTAATTAAAAAATAACTTTACAAATAATCTAAACAAAAAAAATCGTTATTCCTTTATTTTTACTTCAAGAGTCTGAATCATTTAAAAAACTTGCCAAATATGGCAACCTAAATACGCTTATCTTCACTTTTCCCACTGTGGGGTTACAATTGCGAAATGGCGAGAGCAAAATTTTGCCTTTTGCGACACGTTTTTTACCGATATCTCCTAAAATAATTCGAATTTCGAAAAAATCGGTTCGATGTATGTCGGGACCCGTCCTGGAGAATTTACAAACAAAATTTGGTAGGTCTACGATCACCTGTCTGCGAGCTACGCGAGACACAGCAAACTAACTAACTAACGGACAGTTTACACTCTGTTTTATTTATATAGATTCATTAAAGAAAAATCTGGATGAAAATTCTCGATCCGCACCTGAAGAAACGACGAATGTTTGTAATGCAGCATTCCCAGAAGCAGGTATTTTATTTATAAAACGCAACGCATATCTACTTCAACTTGTTTAGTGGGAAAAGACTGAACGCAATACACACACATGCACACACAAAAGTTGTTGACGCATATCCACAAACCGCTTTCTTCCGCTTTCCGCAGCTGCACACTCCTTCAGACTTATTTATGTGGGGTGTTGGTGGGGGGCAACTATGACCTCAAGAATCAAAAGTAATAAACAAACAACAGCAACAACAACAACAACAATAAAGCAGGGGGAGTGCACTCAGAATTCTCTCTCCCCCCCCTCTTTTTTTTATTTTTTTGCTTCTTTTTCTAAGAGTCAGTATCGGGAGAGACTCAATGAAGGCACCACCTAGCCTGAAGACCAAACCGAAGAACTACACTCCATATTGTTTCTAGATTTATTGCTTGTGAGGTTTAGGTTCTATGAGCTGAGAATTCTATCAATGGCAGATAGAAAGAAGGAGGTGACTGCGTCAATCCAAAAAATCTTTAGGTTTGCTTGGGTGTTTCCCCCACCATTGGATTTGGGTTCCACCACCATTGCAGCTGGCTGTGCGCGCACAGCCAGCTGCGTCAAAAAAGGGTCTCTAGATCTGAGGTACGCGATGAACGTTTCGATCGTCCGCCATCTTGCTGGTCGTTAAGTCGAGCGATGGCAACGGCTGCCCTTTTTTCAGCATTGGGCAATCTATCCAGCCGTTCTTCGATTTTTCAGCAGATGTCAGTGCTGTTAAAAATAATCGTGACCATTTTTTGACGGGAAACGACGTGCTAAAAAAGTAAAGGATTCTCGTGGAGCTATGTCACCCGCAACTATATTTATAGAAATAAAATCTATTCTTCGTGACTGGGAACAGTCAAAACGTCAGAGTTTGGTGATCCCAGAGCGGGAACACTGCGCATTAAAGGGTTAAGGAACTCTAAAAGCTGTTTTCTCAAGTAGCATTGGAACTTTTGAACAGTTTTTTAAAAGAATTAAATTAAGAGAGTAGCTTGAAATTTCAATATATCTTCTCTTCACAAGCTTTACTATGTATGCATTCTTACAAGCGGTGAATCAGTAATACGAATTTTAAAACGTTCCCGAAGAATAATTTAAACATACATTATTTTGCGTAATTTTCCCAAACTAATGGTGTTTATTCAAGGATAAAAAAAAAAAAAAGATGTAAATGCATTTTAAATTATTTTCAAAAATGTTTAAAAATTTAGACTGCACGAAACATCTAGGGAAAAAAATTTAAAACACGAAAGTTTGTAATATTTTCCAGAATTAATGGTGCTTTGGTGCACAATCAAAACTACTGACCACTAGTTAAATGTCATGGGTATAAATAAACTTTGTATATTAACACACATAAAAAGGTACTTTTCAATCAGTACAACCATTTTGGCCGAAAAAATCTTCATCCTTCTTCAGCTCTCAGCACGCTGTCTCACAGAATAGTGGGGACTGTCTCCACACTATTCTGTTTGAATGCTAATATTTATTGCTAGAGTTCAAAAAGTTATTTTCTTTCGTAATTTCTTATCGGACAATGAAAATTAAATCGGACAATGATAATTATTATATTATTATTATTATTATTTATTATTGTTATTATTAAAAAGACAAATTTTTGCTTAACGTAATCCTTTTTCGTATCTAATTTTTTATATTTTTTCATTTTACATTGCCCACTTATCTCCAATAGATAAGAAATTAAAGCGTGAGGCTAACATTTTGGGGTCGCGCTTTATAGTAATACTAACTTTTTAAATTTTTAAAGCTCTCGTAGCTTCTACATATTAATTTGCAATTAACTTAATTCAGCTGTCAATCGACAGCAAAATTGAAGCGTGGCATAGCCCCCTTCACAACTGCAATCAATTAAAGCACTCGTTTGCTAAATTAAGGTTAAAACAACGCTTCCATAAAATAATTATAGACTGAAACAACCTCCTTACAGAATGACGATCAATTAGAGCTGCCTTCGCAAAATATTTCTAGACGTATGTGGCCTGTAACAATATTTCAAGCTTTTAGAAAGTAAACAGTTTGCTATTTGTATTGTAGCTTCACTCAAATATACTTTGCCATTTAAATGATGTTTGAATTTATGGTTTATATATTTTGGAGAAATTTATTAGTATTTATTTTTATTTATCTAATAATCTTGTATGTATATATTAATCTTTTCTTTTACAAAATTGCAATTTTCAATTATAATTACTATAAAATGCCTACGAAAACAAATATGTTATTTAGTGAGTTTGTGTTTCTGATATTAAGTCTAGAAGTTTCAAGTGGACGAAGTATATTAAGTTCAACCTCTAATAACACAGAGTTTATATAACTAAATAAAAAAATTCTAGACACAATAGCATTAAATTAAAAAATTTAATTGCTAACTAATTGGATACATAACAAAATTAATAGTTTTCAATGTGAGATCTTTTGGTGACTCGTGCAACACCTAAACGAAATTCGATTTCATAACAAGTATTTGAAAGCATCCGAGGAGTTACATAATGAAAAGCAGCTGTCATTCGCTGCTTCAGTACCTGTACATTAGGACATGTAGTCCTGTAAACAATAACGTAACCCATGTGAAAGCCAAAGATGTTAAATCCAGCGATCCAGGAGACCACTAAATTGGAACACCGCGAATTATCCGTATTTTGATAGAGGTAATAGCGCACAGTCGTTGACTTATGAGGAGGTGCACCATCCTGCGGAAAAATCACGTTATTAAATCTTTGAAACAGTCGCCTTATCTACTACGCTTTTCTAAATCTCGGCCAAAGTCCTTGACATCTATCTCCATCCATCAAGGATTTTAGGTACAAAATTATAGAAAACGAAAATCTAGCACCTTTGTGAGTGGACCATCATTTACACACCTGGTTCGCACTTCTATTTTATCTAAAAATTTAATATTATGAAGTATCGAACAATTGTCCAGAACCCTATATTATAAACTTTCCTTAGACCTTGTTCTGTCTTTAGGGTTGTGGTGGGGACAAGCTTTTCAGGTTTGCAAACAGAGGTGGTATGTCAAAAATTGCCAATATCGGCCACTTTGCGAGATTTATAGCCAAGTTTGAAGCCGAAAAAATGATGTTTCCGCAACTGAACCCAGCTTAGAGACATCTTCTGTATTTGGCGAGAAATTGCCAACCACCCCTTTTTTTTCAGTGAAAATAATTTTTTTCTAATGGCGAAAAACTTCGGTCACAGCTTGGACAGTTATCACCACGACTATTTGAAATATTTCGCGCTGCTAAATGCGCCAGTCTTCAAAGGATTGTGCACGAGACTATATAGAGAACTCTTCAAATGGCAGCCATAATGGGAGAAATGATTATCGCTTTTGTGCATGCGTAAATCGCCAAAGAACTCCCAGATGATGAAAATTCTACACAGAAGTTAAATGCTCACAGTATTCAATAATTCGAAGTCGGTTTCCTTTCCTTTTCTTTCTTTTTAAATAATCGCACTTGCTTATGCAAGGTCTTATGTGTATTATTTAAATAAAAAATAAAAAAATTAGTTCATTAATAAAGAAACAAAATGTCCGTCCCCGCCTCGGCTCAGCTCAGCGGAGACTTTTGTGTACAAAGAGCGGGGCACCCTTTCCAAAAGATATTTTACCTCCCGCACAGCTGCGTCTATTAATAGACGCACGAAGCGATACACGAGGATCTTCTCTCTTCCCTAAACTTGCACTCAACTCTAAACAACACCAACTAATATTTTCTGCCTGTAAATTTTAGAAGCCCCGAAAGACGCCGTAAAACACCTACCAAAGCTAATGGATCTCAGGTTTACTTTTCTCTCTGTACCTACTCTGAGGATTTACTCTTTTTTTTTTTTTTTTTTTTTTTTTCCCCAAATGCAAGGTCTTTATGCGATTCAGGCTACTCTTACTTGCTTTCACAATGTGCGAGATTTAAAAGGGGAGGGGAAGGGGAAAAAAAACAGATGATGCTCTCTGAAGGAGCATTAAGAGATGGCCTTGGTTGCTAAAAATGTTTCTGTTTGCAAAGGGTCGAAAGAATTCATATGCGTTATGATGTTCTGAAAGTATTTGGCATGGCGCAGTAGTGGTGGCTCGTCGGGGACTTTCATAAGTTACCCAACACTTTATTTCAGTAAATTTTGACCTCTTCCCCTTCCCCCTATGCAGAGCCTTACCAACACCTTCTAGATATACAGCGCCTAACAACTGAACCTTTGACGTCATTACAAGATCTTCTTAAATGACGCCATCACAGTTGTATAATCAAAATGTACATAGGCGCCGACTTCATGGGGCTTGAAGGGGCTTCAGTCCCCCCCAATATTTTTATTCAGGGGGCTGAGCCCCTTCAAAAATTTCACTCCAACTTATTTGTGTCAAATCATATTTCTTCCTCCAAATCGGTTAAACTTAAGAATCCTAAAAATAGAGAATGTATCGCTAGCTTCTTCTGTCTCCCACTCCGCTTTTTCTTTCACAGGGATTCAGGAATTACGTTGGGCGCCTGTAATGCCGTAAGGCACTGATGTCAACCTTCTTTATCAAGAGCGCAAGCACAAACAAATGACCATCAGATAGCTAGGCAAAAAGAAATGGGTGTTTTCCCCCCCAAGAACCCTTCAGATTTTACACCGTGACACAATTGATGTTGGAATTGCTTTCTAGTAGGGAGAAGACTGCGCTTTTTTTAGGAGGGTCGTTCTCATGTAATGTAATCTTTCTTTTTTAAATCAGTACAGCAAAAGCTTTCACTTTTGTTCTATTGTGAGATACAGACTCTTCTGTAGACGTCTGACCATAAGGGAGATTTTCCCATTGTGCAAAACTGCAAACGATTGTGACATTCCCATTTCCCAGCAGTATTAAGTTTCGATGCTGAAAATAAACCGTTTAAATGTGACTTAAAAACAATTCAAGGCAGAAAATTGATAGTCAAATTTAAGTTTGAAGATTTTAAATCATGAAGAACCTTGTGAGATAGATGAAAAATTGATGTTTAATACAGTTTCGGATATAGACAGTATTCATTTCTTTATACGCTTTATCAAAACTTTACTAATATCGAACGCTTAACGTTTCTGATTTAGCTACAGTTAAGAGCTAAATAAAAAATGATTTCATAAAAATCTTCGAGCAGCACAACTTCTGGATTATATTTTATAATTGCTTGCTCTTATCTTCTCTCTTTACATATAAAACTCTATCCCCCATCAAGGGCGTAATCAGAGGTGGGGGGGGCGGGCGGGCTACGCGGGCTGAGCACTACTTAGCTGTCTCCCAGCCCCCCTACGATTTTCAAAAATTTTTGTTAGTTTACACATAAATACGAAAATTTAGAAACGAACATTTGAAAACCATGAAATCTTTAAGAAGACTCGTTGTTTTAGGCGAATTTCGCTTCATAATTGCAAGATTTCTGTTCGGTTTATTATTTTGCTACTCTTGGCTGCATGTGGTGCCAGTGGCGGTTCCAGAGGGGGTCACAGTGGTCATGACCCCCCTGGGCCTAGATTAACCATCTCGCCAAGAAAGAAGGAAGAAAAAAAAACGAGGGCCCAAGCCGAGCTTGGACAAGGCCCAAAATTCAGAGAGGCCTTGATCATGTGCATACATATCATATTGTGTTGCTGAAAGAGAATTCCTCTTTAGAAAACCATTAGTCTCTGACTAATTTACTTTATTTTATAACAACACTAAAGTATGCACACAATATTCTGACTATGTGCTCAGTCGTTGTTCCTTGGCAGAAAAATATGCAGCCGTTTTGTAAATATGTGCATTCATCCATATTCATCCATACATAGAGGGCAAATGAAAGGGGAGTCACAGCGAGCATGATTAAGGTAAGGGTGGATGGGGTAGTTGCCTCGAACCCACAATGAAAGAAAACGATCAAAATCAAAAAATGGTTTTAGAAAAATGTGTGAATTGGGCGTGTGATACATATACTCGTATTCGACCCCCACCTCCACCCCACACTTGCAAATAGCCTCCCTCTTCTGTAAAAGCACTCTATGGAGCACCTATGTTTGTAAATTATTATTTATGGAATATCAAACTAGCGTAACTGCTACAAAACCATAAAAATTATAGAGGAGGAAGGAGGGGGCTGTCATGGGGAAAGAGGGACTATACCTAAACAGGGCCGGATTACCCATTAGGCTGAGTAGGCTTTCACCTGTGGGCTCCTACCATTTTAGAGGCCTGCGTTAAAATTTAGAAGGAAAAAAATATAATTAAACATTATTAAAGCTATTTTAGCGTTAATATTTATACAGAATATGTATATGTAACTGAGAAAATAATTCTGATTCATTATTGACTTCGTACACAAGAAACACTTTTTGGCATTGTACACTTCTTAATTGAAATTTGAATGAATATGTGCTAGAAAGTTTGAAGCTGACTATTTAGCTTGAATTTTTATGTGCACATTTCAGTGATACCTTGCATTAGATGGATGTATATTTTGCAAATTCAATAAGGAGAACTTTTAGCACTATGTTTACACGAACGGGCTATGGTAATCATA
Source organism: Cheiracanthium punctorium (assembly GCA_038373885.1). Lineage (NCBI taxonomy): Eukaryota > Metazoa > Arthropoda > Arachnida > Araneae > Cheiracanthiidae > Cheiracanthium > Cheiracanthium punctorium. The sequence goes on along the minus strand of JAWZYV010011927.1, from coordinate 622,668 downwards.
AGAAGGCTTATAAACAAAATACCCTTCGTACCCTAGTCATCACAATCATATTTTATACAACTCTTTTCCGTTCTGAATAAAAATTAATTTTCGTATATTGTTGCACAAATATCATCAGAATAAATTTCAAATAACATAATTCGTTATGGTTTTAGTTTATAAAATGAATACTATGTATCCATTTAGCCAAAGCGTCTCTGACTTACCGATTGCTAGTGTGCTAGTTTAATTTGTTTTGATAATTGTTTAGGTAATCTGGAACAATTTTCCAAATAGAAGGGTGATTTAGAGTGCAGTGGAGTTTTTATATATGTTTTAAAAATAATATGGCGTAGACTATGATTTCGAATTAGATTTCATTCATTTTTTTTTCCATTTTTCATATTATTGAGTATTCTTATTTTAATGTAAAGTGAAAATGTTGAGTATTTTTAAAAATTGTCTGTAAATATCTACAGTAATTCAGAGTGATATTTTTGGCATTGTATTATTCCACTGTGTTATTCCACTTTTAAATGTAAAGCACGATTATATTTTATACAACTTTTTTCCGTACTGAATAAAAATAAATTTTCATATATTGTTTCACAAATATCATCAAAATATGTTTCAAATAGCATAATTCATTATGGTTTTAGTTTATAAAATGATTACTATATGTCCATTTTGCCAGGAGCGTCTCTGATTTGCCAATTGCTTATGTGCTGGCTTAATTTGTTTTCATAATTGTTAAGGTAATCTGGAATGGTTTTCCAAAAAGAAGTGTGATTTAAAGTGCAATGCAGATTTTATATGTCGAGTTTTCTATGCCAAGTTCCACACGAAGCCCCCCCCCCCGGCCTAGATCCCTCGCGCAGATAGTTGGCCATAACACCACATTTCAACATTTCTTTTCATTTTTAATGTTATTGAAAGATTATATGAGTATTCTTAGTTTAATGTAAAATGAATATTTTCAGTATTAAAATGTTTATGAAGACCTAAAATAGTGTAGACTCTGGATTTTGATATATTCTCGCACTTGGATTTCTTTGTTAAATCATTTTTAAATGTTAACAAGGATGATATTATTGAAAAATTAATTTTTTTCCTGCTGTGAAAATACTATGAGAATGAATTTAAAAGTATATTTTATTTATTTATTTGTTTTTGTTTTTACAATTCAAATCACGGAAATCCGTTTAATATGTATGTATCGAAGAGAGGACTTTGTATGATGGTTTGTATATTTGTTTGATTTGTTTTAATACATGGAAAGGAGGTATTTATTACTTCTTTGCTTATGTTTTTTTAAATAATTTTAAATGTAATCTGTAAAAAGTTGCCAAAGAAATGTAATTTAAATGTGATCAGTTTTTCTGCCTTAAAGTAGTGCGACATTTAATTAAAGTCGATTCAATTTATGGGTATTTCATCATGTAGTAAAATAAAAAATACTATTTTATATTAGTAAAAATTATCTCTGATGAATGTTTGCAAGTAAATAAAATAATCCGGATTTTAGTATTTCGTCTCGTTTGTACTTCTAGGGTATTTTGAAATATTAGCTGGAGTAATGTTTTGCAGAACAGTTTTCCACATTTGACTGCATGCATTTTCTTTCCTATGAAATTATCATTAAATACATTTCGAAAAAGATTTTACTTGTTTTGCTGTTATTAACTTAATTAAAATTCAGTTGTTCTTTCAGAAGGGAGATTTGCTTTCTCCATATGTGTACTGAAGACTGATTCGAGATCTTGAATTCAAATACTTAATTTAAAAAATGAGTTCAAAAAATTTTTGAAAAATTTATTAAATGGAATTCCTTTCATTTTCATGAAAGTGTTATGTTAAAAAAGCACATTTTGAAATCTCAAGTATAAAATTTCTGAACCCCTTTATTATACTGACGGAGAGAAGGATTTTGTGTCCCCCCGTCCACCTCCGTAAGGATACGAGCCCCCCCAATAATTTTTACAAGTCGGCGCCCGTGAAAATGTAAAAGTATTAAAAATTTCTGGTGGATGCTACAAATATTAGAAAATATTTTAAATTAAAAATTAAAATTAAAATACCTTTCTGATACAAAATAATTCATTGCGATTTGCTTCTGTATCATATTATACGATTAGTGATGGTCAAAAATTGTCATTTGTCGTAAAATTAATTTTTTATCTTAAAAAGTTTCATGATTATGAGTGCGAAAATTCAACACAAATTTAAAATAGATATACTTTGTGAAAGTAAAACTGTGATGATGTCATATAAGAAGATCTAGCGATGACGTCAAAGCTTCAGTTGTAATCCTTTCTATATCTAGAGAGTGTTGGCCTGGCTAAGGAAGAGTTAGTTTCCCCATTAAAAGGGGGTGGGGCTCCAAATCAAGAGATGTTCCTACTGTATTCTGTCCAAGCATCCACAAGAGTAGGAAGCCCGGAACTTACGGAATCCCGTAGTTCCATTCCAAACTTTCTCATTTTTGTGAACTGAATGGGTCTATACGAAAGAGGCCCCATGATATATGTTTACTTCGAGCCCGCCCTCCATTTAACGAACCTCTAGTTTGCGAATTTTTCCTGGGAACCAAGAACATTTTACGAATTTCTTCGAATAAAAACCTCCAAATAGCGAAGTTCGTTCTCTATTTAACGAAGTTTTCTTGGGGTTTAACTCTTCTTTTTTTTTTTTTTCGCTGCTTCTCGAAATATTTCTGAACATTTTAAACTTATTTTGTTCTTTTACTACATTTCACTTTTATCAGTGACCTTGTCTTAGCTCACTGAGAGTAGTAAAATCGCTGTTAAAAAGCAGACAAAATTAACAGACGCTTTTAACAATTAAATTTGAGGGTCATGAGTGCTTAAATTTAATTAGGCCCGACAGTACCACATGATGATAATGTATTCTTAATTTACTGATTATAATGAATACGATAATGACATTAAAATTCATTAATTTTATCGTAAAATGATTTACTTAAAACCAAAAATACGGTATAATTTCAGATTTTTTTTTTTCTCCTTGCAGATTTCTTTTTGATATGATAAAACACACACACACACACACAAAATGTTATTATTTACTTTTAAAAAGTTTGAATAACCCCTTTTTTCAGTAATACTTAGTGTTTATAGATTTAAAATCAGTTTTATGCAATCTAATGCATTTAAAAGGTAAATCTCTATTTAACGAATTTTCCATGTAGCAAACTTTTTTCTGGGATTTAGCGACTTAGTTAAATGGAGGTCCAACTATTTAAATCCGTTCCCGAGCCCGAAATTTCAGCTAACAGATAAAATAAAAGTCAATTACTTCATTGACAGAGTATCATAAATTTTGACGTTTGCGCAAATTAAAGACAAATGTAATCGCAAACTCTTAATTCACTTCCTAATTCTTTATATTGATCAAATAATATAATAGTTAGTTTATTTCTCCCATGAATCATTTTTTTAAATCCGTTTACAAGGAGTGTGTTCAATAGAGGAGAAATTTTTACAAGCCCAAGCCCGAATACAATCGTGAATGACGGAAACCGACCCCGGGCTGAGCCCTCATCTCTAACTGGCATGAATGAATGAAATTATTCGTACTAATCGATTATTAAATTCATTCGAGGTAATCTATTTTGAAAAATACATTCGAAACTTGTAGGAGAGAATAAAATGGAGTAGGCATGAGGGGGGGAAAGTGAAGCCACGACTTTAACCGGTTTTTCCTCGATCTGCTATGTTCTTCTACGGGGAGAAAAATCATAGAGATATAAATACCAGGAGATGAAGATGGCATTACCTATGTGATAATGAACCCGGAATTGTAGCCGAGCCGCCATATTGCCTTGACCAAAACATAGCCGAATTAATGTGTTATTATATGGTGACAGTTCCAATTTTAAAAAAGTAATGTCGCCTAAGTTGGCGCCAAGAATAATTACGTATTTGAAATAACCGTAGAGATGTGGACATAACTGTATTGTGTAACATATATTTCGGATTTGTGTGCTTGGCCCGAAATCGCTTATAAATCCAGGTCAGAAGGAGACATAACTATAAAACTTTTGACTGCAGAATTCTGATATTTAGTATTTAGAACTATGGTAACATATAACTGTGCATCTTTACTTTTTAATCCGTATTAATCGTGCATCTTTCACTGTTACTTAAAAAGGAACCAACAAAATGTTCCGCCGCCATACTTCATTTAGTCCAATGCTGAAGATAGCTAATGCCACCTCCTAGTATTCATATCTCTATGAAAAAAATGAAGTAACCCTACGCGTAGCCTTGGGGGAGGGGGGGGGAGGCTGGCTCTGAGTTAAAGAGCCGTTTGGAGCTCATACGATTTATCGAGCCACGCCCCCCAAGGTTACGTGTACAGTTACTTCATTTTCTCCCCATAGAAAAACTACCGGGTGCCTACTCCGTATTTACTATTCGTTCCTCCAAGATTCGAACGTTCATCACAAGGCATTCGAATAGCACACGTAATTCGAAATCCCGAATACTGTTCGAACAGAGAAATCACGTATATTCACTCTTTGATTAATTAATTATTGACTCTGTTCGAACAGTAAGGTAAATGCTTCAGTATTGGGCCATTTTAAATTTGTAGTTGAAAAACAAGAAATTCCAACTATCCATTGAGATGAACCCTGACTGGATAAGGGTTTTAATTAGTCAGAGGTTTATCTGTTATCCCAATGGACAATTTGGAATTTCTTGTTTTCCAAATTAAACTTTCAAATGGCGAACTACTGGTACATGGCCTACTACTGGAGCACTTACCTTAGTAATCGATCACAGATCTGTGGCACAGAAATCATTCGGATGGCACGTCAATAGGTCTGGTCTTTGTTAATTTGCTTTGCTTATTAGGATACCGTGTGTTCTGGAATCGTGTGTTTCCGGAATTGTTCTGGAGCTTTGGATTCGGGTGTTTTCTGCATAAATCTTCTATAACAGTGGAAATTTGCAAGCAGTATGCAAGCTGTAGCAGTTGGCACTAAAATTTGAAAATTCCTTATGACACGATTATGACGTAACAGCGTTGTTGAACCTGGGCCGTCGGGATTCTACCGGGCCAACTTTTAAAAAGCAAAAAATAAAGTAGAGCGAGAAAGTTATTTCGGGGAGAGAAAAAAATAATGATAGAAACTGATATTTCTAAATATTTTATTAAAGTTTAAATTTTAAAAACATGTTTTTATAATTAAACATATGTACTAGTGTACTTTTCCTTGTATAACAAAATAAACAATATTTTTAGCGAGTTTTTCTTGGGTATGAAATGTTTATACTTCTTTGAGTGACCACCGAACATACTTTTAAAGTTTAAAATTTAAAAATATGTTTTCAAAATTACTTATGTACTAGTACATGTTTCCTTGAATAACCAAATAAGCAATATTTTTAGCGCGTTTTTCTTGGCTACGAAATGTTTATACTTCTTTGAGCGACCACCTCTCTTAATGAACGGTTTTTCGCTGAACGGTATAGATTGTCGCTCCCGAGAAGTTTTAAAGTACATCCAGTTGTTCTTCTACATCGATGTGAAAATGGTTGGGCTTCAAAAGGTTAAAAATCCGTTACATAGTTCCGCCAGTTTATTCAAACTCTAACGTCCATTGGAAGAACAGACACCGTTTTGAGAACTTTAGCCCTGTAGATGTTACCTATCCTTTAATACTAATCGATGGTGTCTGCCATATAAAGAAAAACAAATCTCAGAAAATGTAATCGATATTTTTACCTTTTATCGAATCGACGAAAATCGAAAATCTTTAGCAGAGATATTTTTTTCCTTGAACGATATCGTTTAAGTTATTTTCAGTTACTCAACTACTACGTAATCGGTCAAAAGAATTTCAGAGTCAAGAAAAAGGAAAGAAAGAATATTGGATTATAAGATGTCAAGTGAACAAATGTAGTTTCACAGTAATTCCTAAGAAATTTGAACTCTGGCTATAACTCCCGTTTTAATTGAGGCGTTACAAGACAAAGTTGGGACTTTTTTTTTAACTTCTGTAAATACTACTATTATATAAATGTCAATGTTTGTATGTTTGTTTATTACTCTTTCACGCTGAAACCGTTTGACGGATTTGTATGAAATTTGGAATAAAGACAGTTAAAGTCCTGGATTAACATATAGGCTACTTTTTATCGCGCGGGAAAAAAAAGAAAAAAAACACTGTTTTTATTTTACAGAGCAGTCGACAGATGACGCAATCTTATAGAATATGCAGTTTTTAATAAATGAAATCATTTTATCGTCTGCCTGGATAAAGAATACACCGGAATCAGATTTTCCTTCTGACGTGGATTTATAAGCGGACTTCGGGCCAAGTACACAAATCCGAAATACATGTTACTCAAACAAACAAACAAGAAGTAAGTTTTTGAAAATTTCATTCAGTTCGAATTGTGCATTTTTCTGCTCGTTTTTTTCCCATTCTATTTCTGTTGTATTACATCCAGAAAAAGGGCGTTAGAAATGCCAATTTTAATTTTGTTTAATCACACTCATGAATAATGATACACTTTTCAAGTTAATGGAATAAGGAAAGAAAATGGGGGAAGGCGCAAGGATTATGATACACTATTATATATAGCACTTTAGGGCGTATTTAAAATCTGAATGTGTTTCAGATTTCCTTACATTTTTTTTTTTTTTTTCCTTTCCGTTTTTTGATAATGGCCGATATATCTAGAAGATCTTCAGAATTAACATAAGAAAAAATAATTTGTACCCTTTGTAAGTTTTTATCATTAAACCATTTTATTTTTGTAACCAGGGGCGTTCCTACACGGTAAGCAAGGTAAGCATCGCATCGGAGCGCCGGCTTCGAAGGGGTGGCATTTCAAACTCAAAAGCTAAGTAGAGCAGAAAAGGAGGCGTCTTTTTAACGTTAGCAGGGGGCGCCACTTAACCTCGGGCCGTCCCTGTTTGTAACCATCTTAATTTTAAATTCCATACAACAGAATCAGAGATTTCAGTGCCAAGGAAGCCGGTGAGAAACAGAATTCTCTCCGAACAAGATTTATTAAGATGACGAAACAACTGGGTCGCCGGAGGCGGCTAGTGTTCTCTAAATTTTAAATTTGGGGATGTTCGACAAATTAAAAAATATTACAAATGAATTCCGAAGACTTCAAAACGTGTACATACCTCAAAGTCGCATTTTTTCATGATACAATACTTTCCTTATGCTTTTTCGGACAGTAAAAAGAAGTAAATGTATTATGTTATTTTTTCTTTCATAATTTGTAATAGACCCCTGAAATGCGATCATTTGATGTAAATTTTTACCCTTGAAAAGCCATTGAAAAGTTGTTCAAGTCAGACTATATTTCTTTCATATATTTGAAAATTTTTAGAAAAAAATGGTGAAATTTATACATCGCCTTATTAATGTATGGGATACATTTTTAATAATTGAAAATTGTTGTTTTTAGGGGTTAGGCAGTATAAAATTTAAATTTCATAGTCACTCAAACTTCATTCCATGAAAATATTAATCGATGGTCCAAAATTCTGTACCTTTTTTCATTTATTTTTGTAATTTACTATATACTAGAAGTCAAATCCCTTTGCGGAGGCAATTACAACGGGCGCTAGAAGAAACATTTGACGAAAATATGTCTACACTTAAAATATTTAATCTTCGTCCACCCAAAATCCATAACTTCATATTCAATTTATACTATACACCCAAATCAAATCTCATGCTCTTCTAGAAACGTGCAGAAACTTTTCGCATTCGAACGCTTTGCGTAAACAGACCCTCTTATGTCAATCCCTCTTGCAGACGATCATTTTAAGAAAAAACTAAACTATTTCATCTGGAAAAACTGTTTAAAACGAATTGGAATCGCAACTTTCCCTTCAAAGCCTGATGAGTGACTTCAATAGGACGTCATGTCAATTACGACAGCAAATATTGCCCCGCTAAATTATTGACTTTGTTTAATCTCGGAAATAAACAGGAACTGAAAATAGCGAAAAATCACTTTAAAGTGGGGAAACGGGTGGATTTTCAGATTTTTAAATTAGCACAGATTGTTTTCTACATTTTTATGCATAATTACGAAAAATTTCAAGCGGATCATACAAACGGCGCAGATGTTACTAGGCTTTCTGTGCTTAACTTTTTAATATTTTTAGAGTAATGGCGGTAAAAGTTTTATCCCGGAATGGTTATCTGGAATTGTTAGAGAATCAGCAAGTCAGGGATCAGTGTAGCTGTGTAGTAAGATATCTATGGTCAATATTTATGGAATGAATGCCTAGGTCAAAACCGTTGATTGGAATGTCCATGAATTGTATTTTTATTATAACCAATATGGAACACCATACATTGAGCCATTGATATCAGTTTAAATAGTATTTTTCTGTAGATAACTAGAGCTCAAAATATCACTTGCTTGCAGATTTTTATCTTTCTCGGATGGGGGGCTGGAGGAAGGGGTTGTGCACAATACGATATTAACCCTTTAACGCGCAGTGGTCCCGCTCTGGGATCACCAAACTCTGACGTTTTGACTGTTGCCAGTCACGAAGAATAGATTTGACATCTATGAAAATAGTTGCGGCTGACATGGCTCCACGAGAATCCTTTACTTTTTAGCACGTCATTTCCGTAAAAAATGGTCACGATTCTTTTTAATAGCACTGACATCTGCTGAAAAATGGAAGAACGCGAGAACAGCTGGATAGATTGCCTAATGCTGAAAAAAGGGCAGCCGTTGCCATCTCTCGACTTAACTACCAGCAAGATGGCGGACGATCGAAACGTTCATCGCGTGCCACCGATCTAGAGACCCTTTTCTTGACGCAGCTGGCTGTGCGCGAGCACAGCCAGCTGTCGTCAAAAAAGGGTCTCTAGATCGGTGGCACGCGATGAACGTTTCGATCGTCCGCCATCTTGCTGGTAGTTAAGTCGAGAGATGGCAACGGCTGCCCTTTTTTCAGCATTGGGAAAGGGTTGCGCCTCAAAGGGTTAAGATCGAATCTGGGTGAAAAATGAATTTGGATCAGTCCTCTGAAATTGTTAGGAATGATAAATACATTCTGAACTTATTTTCTGAGTCGAGGATCGCGAACTGGTGGCAACCTTCCAGAAGAAGCGAGTTCGGAATTTCCCTGGAACGCGAACGATGAGACTGCAGCAGACTGGCGAGTTTTGATTTTTCGCCTCTTTATCTTACTTTAGATGAGGAACGCAATCTTTGGCTGGGTTCTATTTCGCAAACGAGTTACTGCATCCCCGCTCCGAAAGAGCAGAAAATCAAATTATGATACATGTATTCCAAAAGGAGTTTCGGAAAGTCACATGAGGAACTCATATGTCGAGCTTCGAGGAGTTTCAAATGATCGTGAAGGGTCGAATTCGATAAAGTGAATCGTTCAGCGATCTCGCGAGTTTGTTATTCGACGGTTTCCGTCACTCAATGCCTTTATTGTGCCTTCATCAGCTTCCATTGGAATTCCAAAACGCGCTATGTCTTCCACATCAAATTGTTCGGATCCAAATTTTGAAAACTAGTTTTGACAGTGGCGTTCTCTGAATACATCGTCTCTGTCCACATCGGATAATTTTTTTTTCCTTTCTTAACCCTTTAACGCGCAGTGTTCTCGCTCTGGGAACACCAAACTCTCACGTTCTGACTGTTGCCAGTCACGAAGAATAGATTTGATTTCTATAAAAATAGGGGCGGGTGACATAACTCCACGGGAATCCTTTACTTTTTAGCACGTCATATCCCGTAAAAGAATTGTCACGATTATTTTTAACAGCACTGGCATCTGCTGACAAAATGGAAGAATGCGAGAACAGCTGGATAGATTGCCCAATGCTGAAAAAAGGGCAGCCGTTGCCATCGCTCGACTTAACGACCAGCAAGATGGCGGACGATCGAAACGTTCATCGCGTGCCACAGATCTATAGACCTTTTTTTTGACAACAGCTGGCTGTACCCCTTTTTTTGACACCAGCTGGCTGTACCCGGTACAGCCAGCTGTGCCGGATATAGTTAAATCGAGCAATGGCAATGGCTGCCCTTTTTTCAGCATCGGGCAATCTATCCAGCTGTCGGCACAACCAGCTGTCGTCAAAAAAAGGGTCTCTAGATCTGTGGGCACAACCAGCTGTCGTCAAAAAAAGGGTCTCTAGATCTGTGGCACGCGATGAACGCTTCGATCGTCCGCCATCTTGCTGGTAGTTATGTCGAGCGATGGCGACGGCTACCCCTTTTTCAGCATTGGGAAAGGGTTGCGCCTCAAAGGATTAAAACAATCTCCTCTAATAGAGCATGCAATCGTGATGCAAGCCGATTCAATGAAGTATTGGGTAGTGATTTTTCAAAGGAATGGTTACAATGAATAGATTTTTTTTAACCAATTTAATTTAACGGTACTTCTAAGTACCGTCAGTAGATAAAGTGTTAACAAGAATTCCCTTCATAATCATCCACATGAAGCTAAACTCTCCCGAAATTTCCAACCAAGTAAACACTAACTTTCACAGAGAAAACACTTTAAAACCTTTTTTGTGCCAAAGTGTTTGGCTGCAAGGTGCATCTCGAGAGGTTACCTCTTAAATCTTTCGCTGGATTTTGGAGGCACTAGAACACTCGACAAATCCATTATTCTTTTTCTCCTCATGACAAGTTATTTTGTTTTTTATACCTCCCCCACCTACCCAACTAGATCGATCGTTACTTCTTACCTGAAAGCCGATGCTTAAATTTAGACGCCCCGTCACGTGACGGAGCGGGGCGCCTGCAATTTTAATGTTGTGATTAGAGCGGATGTAGTGTTTTTGCTCTGTAGCTGGATTGCCTCTTTTACAGATTAGTGTCTAATAAAATCTAGGAAGTGCAGTGAAATTTACCTTGTTTAAAAAAAAAAAATATGAGTTGGCTGTTTTATAAATAATTCTTTCTAGAGATTAAGAAGATTGAGCTCTCAAAATGCTAGGAATTCGGCCGGTAATACCAGCAGCATCTGCTGGGGGTGAGGGTAAAAACGTAGTACGCATTTGCAAATCTGAGTCAACTTGAAAGATCTGTTGCCACACGCATGAGAAAGAAATAAAATACAGAACACCTAGAATAACATTAAACTACGAGTATTTTTAAAGCGGTTGCTTGTGTACGTAATGTACAATAGGCCTATAACACAGGCTCATATAAGACGGATTCGTATAACATGGCAGAACATTTGTGATTTTTTACCTATAATACACTAAAAAAGACTTTTATAACATGGTAAAAGACTGGGACATGTATTTCTGCATTACCTGTTAATACTACTGATGCTAATATTTGTGTTTATGACTCGTATACAACGCGGATTCATGTAACACAGCACGTATCTACCGTGTTAAACGGGGGTGTGTCGTATTTTCATTGATCAAGTGTAAGAACTCCAGAAATAACTGAAAATTTTCTTTGGGTTGGTGAATTTAACTACGTAAGTAGTAGCAATGTAGTAGTCTGTTTAGGATGGAAAGCTGAGACTTTGTATATTTCTTCACTAATGTAAGGGCACATTTTACTAATTGGGAATTGTTATGTAAGGGGGGCCTTATAAAATTTTTAATTTTGCATTCATTTAATTTTAATCTCCTGAAAATGTTAATTTACTGCAAAATTGTGTACTTTTTTTTACGTAACTTTGAGCTTTATTCTGTATGTTTATGACCAAAATTTAAGAATAAAAGCTTAAGTCATTATTTTCTGGCCACCCTCTATATATCTGCTGACGTAATTGAATAACGCATAGGAGACAGGAAAATTTTAGCTCATAAAAGTAAAATTAAACTTTATTTCAAGAATACATAATGGAGCTTTTTAGAGAGAGGGGCTGAAGCCTGGCCTAATAATCCCCAAAGAAAAACTAGCCCAGCTACACTCTAATAGAAATTATTATTCAGTTTATATCATTTAATTCTTCACCAGGATAACTTTAATCTGTAACAAAAACAAGCAGTGGCGTAGCTATGGGGAGTTTTACAACTTCTCTCCAAGAGGAAATTTTTGTCATACAAAATATTTTTTTTTTTACTCTCTCATCATTAAGTTAAGTAAAGTGATGCGCATGCAGTAGTCGTCCTACATCATGAAAAATTTCTCGCTACGCCACTGTAATAGTTATAAATTGCGCCAGCAAAACATGTAAGCGTAAATATGTTTAAAAAAAAACAAGTAGTCGTAATTACTTCGATGGTGATGGTAATTACGTTAGATGTTTTCAATTTTGTGATTTTGTTTGAATAATTGTGATTATTATTAATTGAATTTTGAGAAAAGAATTCTACACAGAAAAAAAAAATGTTTACTATGTGTTCTTAAAAGGTCAAAATTTTCCTCCAATTTAATGAAAATATTTTCAGTGTAATTAGAAGAGATAGTGAAGAAATACTCACAAAATTCAAATTTTCAAATAATAGTTGTAATCACTCAAATTTACCCTATGACTCACGTGTAAAAAAAAAATGTATTATTTTGATTCGAAATAATTTCTTTAGCTATGATTTTTTCAAAGAGTTTCATGTGTCTCCATTTTTAGTCTCTTGTCTCCAATTTTAGTTTTTAAAAATCTGTCAAGTTGTGACAAAAAATCAAAATAGTATTTTATTTTTATTTCTACTTCGTCTTATTTTTCCCAAAATCGTGCATGGGAATAACTAGCTATAAAATTTCTGCTCCTAAAAAAATTAATTTTGTTTGAAAATTTTCTAACGAAAAAAACATATAATAATAAATAAATAAATAAATAAATAAATAAAAATAAATGTCAGGTTATGCAATACTAATAGTGCATAATTATAACACAACTAGTATCGAAATTAACCGTTCTTAGCAACTTAAAAATCGATATTGCGGCTAACTATGAAACTTGCTGATTAATTTACTAAGCACATTATTTTCTCCCTTATTTAATTAACGATATCGCTCACCTCTTTTATGTTTTCATAATTACTTGGAAGGGGCGAGTTATTCCAGCGACAAAGGATCTCAAAAACTGAAGAATTTTTTAGATTATGACTTGGGCTTTACTTTGCGCTGAGCTTAAGATGACAGATAATTGAAATTGGCTCTTTCCAAGGGAGCTTATATAAATTACGTAACACTTTTTCGGTAACTTTTGGCCTTTTTCTTAAAAAAAAAACCCTGTGTCACACTTTTTTACAAGGCCTGATACCCCCCCTCTACTAGGATCGAGGATGTAGTAGAACCAGTGGCGCACCCAGGATTTTAGTTTAGGGGGGGATGAGCTGCAAATACTACTGAATCGGTTGTGACCTCGATTAGTTAAACTCTATTATAATGTCAAAATATTCTGTACCACTTGATTGTCCCATATAACACAAGCAATGTTACTCATTATAGAGTCATAATAATTATCTGATCTTTTCTTAAATGTAACCGAGTTTAACGGTGTCTCCTAAACTAAGTGTAAGCATTTATTTAAAAACTAGTGCCTTTTTGGTGGAAAATACTTTAGAAATAATTTGAAGACAATTAAAAAAGAGAGAGAACGAAAGAAAAAAAATAATTTATTAGCGAAAATTTTCATTTTATAAAGTTTTTCATTTCTAACTTTCTACCTTTAAGGGGGGCTTGAGCCCCCATAGCCCCCTCCGTGGGTGCACCTATGAGTAGAACAGTTGGTTAGCCACTAAACCATCTGAGCAGCCAAATCAGAAATTGCTTTTCTTTTTTTTTTCGAATCTGAGGGCACTTACTCAAACAAACCTTTACCACCTGCCCGAACTACGGATCCACTTCATTATGGGGCCCTAGCACCTGAGGGACCAAGAACCTGAAATCGGCACCTCCAGAGGTATCGCTTGAGCATGGAGAACATTCGCACCACGTACAGATTATACGTGCACCAGCTCCCATTAGCGTACACGGTCCTATAGCAGCCCAGCCGAGAGAGGTTTTCACCCTCCCAAGCACTGGCCAAGCCGGTACTGCTTCATTTTCCGCTTTCTTACGGGAACGGAGGGTGTCGCCTAAGCCACTGTGACATGAATCAAGAATTTAAGGTAGCTCATTTTGATTTGGGGGACCCTATTTTAATGTGGGTGTTTAGTAGTTCTCCGAAAGTTGCGCTCAGAGCGGCATTAACAAAGCTTAACTTAGGCAGAGGAATGGTGACAGATGCTTCAAGCTTCTGTCACCATTCCTCTGCTTGCTCTCTCCTCCTGATGCTTCAAGCTTCTAAGGGGGCCTCACCATGGCCAAGTGGGTAAGACACTGAGCATGGCTGAAGTGTGAAAGTTCAGGTTTCCGGCCTATTGCGCGGCTGTCGATTTAACAGTCTGGAGTTTTGGGTGCGTTTCTCCAGACGTAACGTGGATTCACGTTAGAACCCCTTAAAAAGTCCACCGACGAAGACATCCCACCTTCCCTCTAGGCAGATGCCCCGGGGGGGGGCTGCTTTAGCACAATGTGTATAATCAAGACAGGTTTGATCCGAAGTAAATTTTTGCTTTGTAAAGGGTCCATTTTCGACTTTGACAGTAAGCCGAAAGAGAGACCTAATTTCATGAGTCTGTAAGTCTGTCTCCCTTTGACCCTCCCGCCCTTTGAGATTCAGTGTAATTTTGAACGTTCTTCTAAAGAGAAATTTTAAATTAGTACAAATTAAAATTTCCAATCTATCTGAGGGCTCTAGCTGGAGCACGGGGCGTCCCCTATGCCCCCTTAGTCCGCCACTGTCCCTCCCTTCGAAAGTTACGTCAAGGCTCATTGAAGAGGGCTCCCTTGAGTCCGCCACTGGTATTGCTGACAGGGCCGTAGTTTGGGGGTTGCTGGGCTCGTCCCCGCCAAGGACGCAAGCAGAAGAGAGAGCACAAAATCAGCTGGATCACAAGAGTTTTACTATTTCATGTTTGTTTTTTTCTTAAAATAGCACATCTGTAGGGAATAATAGATAGGATCTTATTATGGGGGGGGAAGGGGGTGAAGAATTATTAAGTTGTTGTTCAAGATCAGGCCCGAACTGGCTCCTTTGGGGGCCCTCGGCTAGAGATTGAAAAGGGGCCCCTTACTGATCAATTTAGAGGGAACAGAATATTAGAATATGTAATATTTGAAATTTATATATAGTCTTACGTAATAGTTAAAAACCACACTTAACTATTTTAGAGCTTTCGGGGGGCCCCTTGGGCCGCGGTGTTCCAGGGGTCTTCCTCTACGTCACTGTGTAAAGACGTAAGATTACTGGTAAATAAGTAATCCAATTACTCTTATATCATATTACAATAATTATAAAGCAGTCCATTTTGGTTGGGTCTCTCTGCAAGGGGTGCCAAATCACCAAACTAACGTTCCTGATTGCTGGCAGGATTTTGCCATCTTCCATCTACCACGACGAGAAGCCAGAGAGTGGTGCAAGAGCCTGTCTGAAGTCTTCTCTTTCTTTATTATGTTAACTCCTGAATCAATGTCTCGCGGATTCCCGCCAAAACAGACTGTTACCTGCCCTGCCCTCCCGCGTTGTTACGAAGTCTGGAGAGGTGTAGTCAGACAACCGCCATGGAAAAGCAGCCTTGGAGGAACCACTACAGCCTGCCTGCCTGCAAAATTTTTTATTTTGTTTTTATTGTTTCTTATCCCCCCCTCTCTTGTTTGCTTTCGCTTGTTTTTGTTTGTTTACTTCCCTCACGTGCTCGTCGAAGGTCCAGAGTTCCTTTTTTTTCTTTTATTCTTTCTTGCTCGGCAACCCCTGGGTGGGAAAGCTGAATTTTCTTATCCAGAATTAGAAACCGAGCCAGTGTGCTAGGAAAGTAAGCTTTGTTCGCGTGCATGCTGAGAAGCGTGATCGAACAGTAAATTTAAGCTTTGTGGAGCTCTTCGAAGTTACTTCGTGTAATTTTTTTTTTTCTATGCATGTTTTGTTACTCAATAAAAATGCCTTAAGAACCATTCTATAACGCCTTGGGTTCGGGTTCCAAAATTCCGGCTTGAGCATGGATGTAAGCTTGTCCTCCCTTCATAGAGGGTAACCCTGGCCGCCCAATGAGTGCCCCCATAATAAAATAGCCACAATATCTTCAATTGTAGTGTACAACTTAATAGAAATTTCATTTTCTACTATATATGTGACTAGAAGAAAAAGCCCGTTGTGGAGGCAATTACAACGGACGCTAGAATAAAACATTGGACGAAAATATGTCTCCACACAATATCTTTAATCTTCGTCCACCTAAAATAAATAACTTCATATTCAAGGTTTATTATATATTCAAATCAAATTTCATGCTCTTCTGGAAATGCGCGGAAACTTTTCGCGTTCGAACGATTTCGTTTTGTGTACTCAGCACCTCTTATATTAATGCTTCAGCAGACGATTATTTTAATGAAAAAAAATTAAACCGTGTTACCTTTAAAAACTATTTTAAACGAATTGGAATCCCTATTGTGTGACGTCATTTTCACTTGAAAAAGGTAATTTTGTTACGCAAATGATTTACTTTTTTGACTCTCGGAAATAAAATAGCGCTGAAAAGAGCGAAAAATCGCCTAAAAATGAGGGAACGGGTGGATTTTCAGATTTTTAAAGTAACTCAGATTGTTTTCTATATTTTTATACATGATTATGAAAAATTTCAAGCGGGTGGTACAAACGGTGTGAATTTTATTACAGTTTTAGACAATAACTTTTTAATCTGCTTGGATTTAATGACGGTAAAAGTTTTGTTTTGAAGTGGTCGGACAGGAATTGTTAGAGTGTGAGTGAGTCAGGGATATGCATAACTATATAGTAGGATTTTGCATTTCATTTTATTTATTTTGTAATATAATACAGGCATTATTACTTGCCTACGCAATACGTATTAATACGTAAATGAAATCGTTCTTGATTTCTCGTTGCAACAGTAGCTTTCCGGAAAAGGAACACCAACGCAGAATTTTCCATAAACTGAATTTCTTTTCATAGGAAACATTCTTTATTTGTTCTAGAGAAATACATTTCAGTTGTATGGGCATGAAACCAAATATTTCGTTGTTTAAACAAAGCATTTTGCATGTGATTGATTCGTTTATTAGATGTCTCAGCTAGAACACTCCAAAAAAAACCATTTTTTTTTTAAATAAATATCCACATCTGACCGCTTTTTATATTAAAAGTTTCATTTCCATTCTCATCGGGAGACGAATTCAAACACAGTAACCCCGACACCTTCACCCACATCGAGGAACAGAAGTATTATTGTTTGTCCACGTGATGCATATGAAATATGCAAATGAAACGCGCTCTCCTCGTTGCCCATCACGCCTAAAATAGATTTTTCAATAACCCGACTTCCTGCTGGCAGGGGACAACACCGAGGGAAGCGCAGGAGGAAATTCTTGCAAAAGATGGGGGGGGAAATATTTCGGGGGGGGGGAAATCGATTTCGGGGGTGGAGGGAGGGGAGGGGGGGTTGGATCTTGAACGCGGTTGCCAGGGTGACGTCTGTAAACAGCTTCCAGACTTGTTGACGCAGGGCATCGGGAGACAATCATTGGCTGCTTCTGTTGCCATATATCCACACTCTGGAAGCGAAAATTATTTTCTTTTATTATTTTCGCAACCGCACGCAGATTTGTTTGGAAACAGACTGGTGGTGGTTGTGAAAAGCTGGTTTTTCATCAGGGCAACAAGTGGTTGATAAAGGGAGTGAAGTCTTTCAAGTATGGATGTTGAAATGCCGGCTTTGTAAAGAAAGGTTAAACTATACACCATTTTTTTTGCACGTTATTTAAACTTATTTTATTTGAAATTGAGGTGTGGCACTTCATTAATACTAAGGTTTGGCGATTTTTCGCCAAATATAGCAGATATCGCCAAGCTGAGTTCAGTTTTAGAAATTCACTTTTGGCATCAAATTTGGCGATATTTCTCCGAAACTCATCACGCTTGGCGACGGTTGGCGAAATTTCGGACATTGGCCTAAACAATGATTGACCGTATACTTTTAATGCATTGAAGATTTCCACAAATCTAAATGTACTGAAAGTCATTTCGATGATGGCCTTATCAATAAACTACTCTACTGATTGCAATCAAAAAGGGGGGTGCACATGTATAAAAGGTTGAAGATTTAAAAAAAAAAAGGCCACTTGTTCTTTAGTTGGCCGTCGTTCGTCGTACAGCAAATTTATATCTACCAAAATAAAGAGTATACAAATATAATATCGGCTGTTCGAGCCTCGTTGGGGGGAGAACCCCCCCCCCTGAAGCCCCCTAATTTTTTAGTTTCATTATTGCCATAGTAAAACGATATTAATGGACTATATCATTTTATCTCTCATCTTTCCTGTTTTTCGCCTGGAAACTCTATTTCGAAATTTTTAGGATTGTAACCTATTTATAGAAAGGGGGGGGAGGAGGGTGCGGTGAACGAAACCTTCCTAGTCCCTCCACTCGATCCACTGCTGCATACATATGTATGCGTACGCACTGGGTTTACGTAGAAAATTGTCAAAATAAATTCAGGATGGTCAAAATCGATTTTTTCGTCTAAATCTGAGTACGAAATTCTTGGGTGATTACAATACTTCCTTTACTTCGTACAAGGCAGTAAAAGAAATAATAATGATACTAACAAAGAACTATAAAATTTCCTATTTCAAATACGCACTAAAATGCTATATTTTAAAAGCGCATCATAATCCATGCGTCGACCTTGTTCTTTCCTGCCTCTCGATTGAAAACTATCATAACCCATGAATGTGCAGTGTTTGTCTTCCTTGTTTCATAAAACATTTCTTCCGAATTGAAATCTATATTAAAATCGCCTACTAAAATTGTTTTACAATCTTCGCCAGGCATATTCTAAGTGAACTTCACCTTAATAAATATTATTTGGAATGTGCATCATAATCCGTGAATGTGTCGTATTTGCCTTCCTGGTGCCATAAAACACTTCTTCTGAACTGAAATCTATACTAAAAGTGCCTACTAAAACTAGTCTCCGTGTCTTCCTCAGGCATATTCGAGGCATCATTCAGGGTTCGGCAATTTTCCACAAAATGTAGAAAATATCGCCAAACTGAGTTTGCACTTACATTTTTGGCTTCGAACTTGGCGACGAATCACCAAAAATGGCCAACCTTGTAGACAAATTACGTAGACGAAAAAGTGAGGTTTGAGATTAATAGCACTCTAGTGCTAATAAATAATGGAAACAATTAATGATTTCAAAAAAGAAAGAAAGAACAATTTTAGTTAAAAGTGAAACATTGGAGCAACAGCGCCTCTTCGCCTCAGTCGCGGCCTGCGCTGCCCAGCCGCGATTTTGCGACCATGGGCTCTGGAGTGCGGATGCCTCGGCCAGGTGGCCACCTTGACGCGAAGCCCCCAGTGTTTGACCTCAAGCAAGCTTGGTTCTCATTTTAACGACCCATTCAAGGGATGAAAGGCTGGGTCGACCTTGCCTAGCCCGGGAATCGAACCCCGGACCATAGATATAGGAATCTCTAGATTGAGCATAACGAGAGAAACTTGTTGCCTCCAAATGGTTGCCATGATTGTGGTATGCGCATGCGCAGAATGGCACTAACTTAAATTATAATGGTATTTTCAATCATTTTAGAACGATCTGTATTTTAAAAAGTACTCGTATCGAAATATTTTCCTTCGAACTTATTTATTTTTCTGAAGTATTGCAACGAATGTTCTATTTTACATCGACGGGAGCCATGATAGTGGCAGAAATGGGGTGCGTTTTTGGCAACAAAAAGAACACGATTAGGAACATTGGATGAGCAATCTAGGTATTCCTAAATCTATGCCCCGGACCAATGGCACGACAGCAGAATGCGCTAACCGTTACACCACTGGGATTATATTCTAAATATACTTCCCTTACTGTTAGGGAATACTGTTTGGAAAGTGTGCCATAATCCATGACCTTATTTACCTTCCTTGTTCGTAAAACAATTTCTTGGACTTGAAATATATAGAACAACTTTAGTGAACGAATGGTTATTTGCACCAATGAGCATTAAAAATGCTGACTAAAATCACAGAAATCTTTTTTTTAAATATAACAAGAATAACACAACTAATTATTTTTACACCCGATTTTTACTTTTCGGAATTGACCATGCATTAATCTTTGTGACTGCGAATTCTTTTCCCCAATTTTGTTTTTATAGTCAAGTTCTTTAATCCTTAAAACTATAAGATTTTTGTGGTTTAGTGCGGAATTTTTAAAGAATTATATTTATTAATCTTTGCACAGTACATAATCCACAATTTAATGAAGAACATAAATGATAAAGTTCTGGTTTAACCAAGAAAAAAATATGTCGCGTTATTGTAGTTTTCCAAGCCATCTCCCGAATTAATTTGAAAAACTTAAAACTATTTTGTCTGAAAAAAAATAGTTTACAATACTGTATTCTGAGCAAAAAATAAATTTTGAATTGCTTTTTTTTTTCTTTTTTAAATCGATCTCGAAGAAGTTAAAACTTTTAACCGGCAATATATTTTTTTTCTATTTATGCTGAATAGCGGAACTAGTAGTTGGAATAAAAGTCGGGGTAGGTAAAATGTAGTAATCTAAATGCTAAATTTAACAGTGAAGTCTTTTGCATGATTTACATTTTCAGAAACGGCACTAAAGACTTTCCTTTTTAAAAAGTGATAGGGGCCTCATAGTCCAAGAGCTAGTGACACGTTTTCCATGAAGTGTTTGATGCACCTTGAAATTTTTCAATTTTATTATGTACGGTATAAAAGGTGGGAATACCTGTGTTTGCTCGACCCAACCCGGGACACCAGGTACTGCGCATAATAGAAAGGTGTAATAAAATATAACCCAAAATAAGTGCTTGATTCAGAGGCAAACAAACATAAATTAAAAGTTCAGATAATTTAAAACATAAAATTAAATAAGGCAGACAGTTTTGAGGGGGTTCACATTCAATGAATCCTCCCCAAAGTTGTGCTTTTTTAAATACAATATGAACTGTTTTATTCACTCTGAAATTTTAATAGCGTCTTAATTAAATATTGGAAAAATTAATAACAAAAAGCCAGACACTTTGTCTGGGGTTTAATGACCGGCAGACATGACAATGAATCTGTTGGAAAACGGCGCTATTAAGATAAGAAGGAAATCTGGTGCTTAAATTTTAAGATAGGGAAAATGCCTGGTGTCTAAAACAAGCGCCTAATTTCTTATGTTTTAGTAATCCGTCGCATAGTGACAAAATTTCTGGGTAGCAACATTTTCTCGACGATACTCTTAAGACGTAATGTAAATGTCATTTTCCGTTAACGAGCAGTAACTCGTAGTTTCTTGTGATCAGTATAATCTTTATTAGATTTTTTGTGTATTTTTCTATGAAAGAGTAGTTATGTATTTTGCATGTTTAATTAATCAGGTGCTTAATATAAACCAAGGAGATATATTATAGGAGTGGACATCTCAATAGCTGCTATGCTAGATTTTTGGTACCCCAAATAAGTTTCAATTATGTAAACATTGGAAATCTAGTGACGTGCAACGATCCTAGCGGCAAAAAAATAAAGTATTTCCCGTGCTGACTGATAACTAATTTTACTTGTTTTTAATTTTCCTACCTAGCATGTGAACGAGATTATTAACGCGAGCACTAAATTTAAATTTTTTTTCCCTCTTGCTTACATGGTTGCCTTAGTAACAAATGAATAAAAATGTTCTATCTTAAGATTATTAAAATATTGAGTTTATATTTGTTAACGAGTGCGTATATCGTGGCTCACAGAAAAGAAGTTTTCGTCTGCCACGGTATATATTTACATTAGAAAATGGCTGAGAATTCATTACTGAGTTCTTTATGTATGAGCATGAGCTTTATGCATGCATTACTGAGTTCTTTATGGTCACATTTCTTTTACCAGCTGTATCGGCAGTACATTGTATATTTTCAGTTAACCCTCGTTTAATCTACTAATCGTTTAATTTTCAATGATAACCTCACAGTTTCCTTTTTTTTTTTAATTCGATCTGTATTTTAAAAAGTACTCGTATCGAAATATTTTCTTCGAACTTATTTATTTTTCTGAAGTATTGCAACGAATGTTCTATTTTACATCGACGGGAGCCATGATAGTGGCAGAAATGGGGTGCGTTTTTGGCAACAAAAAGAACACGATTAGGAACATTGGATGAGCAATCTAGGTATTCCTAAATCTATGCCCCGGACCAATGGCACGACAGCAGAATGCGCTAACCGTTACACCACTGGGATTATATTCTAAATATACTTCCCTTACTGTTAGGGAATACTGTTTGGAAAGTGTGCCATAATCCATGACCTTATTTACCTTCCTTGTTCGTAAAACAATTTCTTGGACTTGAAATATATAGAACAACTTTAGTGAACGAATGGTTATTTGCACCAATGAGCATTAAAAATGCTGACTAAAATCACAGAAATCTTTTTTTTAAATATAACAAGAATAACACAACTAATTATTTTTACACCCGATTTTTACTTTCGGAATTGACCATGCATAATCTTTGTGACTGCGAATTCTTTTCCCAATTTGTTTTTATAGTCAAGTTCTTTAATCCTTAAAACTATAAGATTTTGTGGTTTAGTGCGGAATTTTAAAGAATTATATTATTAATCTTTGCACAGTACATAATCCACAATTTAATGAAGAACATAAATGATAAAGTTCTGGTTTAACCAAGAAAAAAATATGTCGCGTTATTGTAGTTTTCCAAGCCCGAATTAATTTGAAAACTTAAAACTATTTTGTCTGAAAAAAAATAGTTTACAATACTGTATTCTGAGCAAAAATAATTTTGAATTGCTTTTTTTTTCTTTTTTAATCGATCTCGAAGAAGTTAAAACTTTTAACCGGCAATATATTTTTTCTATTTATGCTGAATAGCGGAACTAGTAGTTGGAATAAAAGTCCGGGTAGGTAAAATGTAGTAATCTAAATGCTAAATTTAACAGTGAAGTCTTTTGCATGATTTACATTTTCAGAAACGGCACTAAAGACTTTCCTTTTTAAAAAGTAATAGGCGCCTCCCTGACTCATAGACTTTTGAAAAGCTTTCAAAACAGTTTTGGCTCCTGCATTTGAGCACATGAGCGCGTGAAACCCCAGAGAAAATACTAAAAAATAAACACATTAACAAATTAAATTAAAAAAGAAATACTAAATACACTTCTCTAGATTTTTGTGAATTTAAAACGTGAGTTTTACCCCCCCCCTCTATTATTAAATACGCTTATTATAGCTGACGCACTGTATCGTAGGTTACTACAGCATAGTATTTCGTCGCTTGCACGTGCGATCGGCCAAATGGCCTTCTGAACCGCTCTCTGAGAAAAGACGCGGAGAGAGTCGCGGGAGAAGTTAGGCGTTGCTGATATCACTCCGTTCGCACATTTTTGAAGTGCTCACGCATGATTTTTTTTCCCGCGTTATCTCTTCCGGATTCTCCCTTGGTTTCTTATGTTCGGTTTGTTAATCCATTTTTTTTTTTCATTTTCTTTATTTTTATCATTTTTTACCAACTAGGTCAATAATTAAGATGGGAGTCAAATAAGTGTTTCGCAGCTAAAGCGATGACATTTTTCAATATTATCCTTAGAGCAAAAAAATTGAAGTAAAAAGTCAAGACAACACTTTTGCTAAAATTTATCTTGGTGACGAAATGTTAAGACCCAAGATTATTTGTTTTCTTTCATTTGCATGCATTGTTTTTCTTCAACTGCTGGAAATGCAACTATAGTTTAACTTGTAAGGTGCGTCGTATCTGCCTACTTAATTTTCGAAATTTACTTTGTGAACCTCCATTTAAATAACCTACGAGCCGCCACTGTTTCAAAACAAACAAATGATGTAACGCACTCGAAAAAATTAAGAATTTTTCTTCACCTAACGAAAATTAGGTCATGGGTGACCAACCTTCTGCGTATCATGTGCCAATTTTTTTTCACAGACAACTTCAGATGTCCCGTATAACTCAAGCACTTTTTTCACTTTCTCACGTTTACGGATAGGGTTGAGAAATATGATTACAGTGAAATTTCTATGAGCGACCACCTCTATTAATACTTTAACGCGCAATGATCCCGCTCTGGGAACACCAAACTCTGACGTCTTGACTGTTGAAAGTCACGAAGAATAGATTTGATTTCTTTAAAAATAGTTGCGGGTGGCATAGCTCCACGAGAATCCTTTACTTTTTAGCACGTCATTTCCCGTAACAAAAATGGTCACGATTATATTTAACAGCACTGACATCGGCTGAAAAATGGAAGAATGCGAGAACAGCTGGATAGATTGCCCAATGCTGAAAAAAGGGCAGCCGTTGCCATCGCTCGACTTAACGACCAGCAAGATGGCGGACGATCGAAACGTTCATCGCGTGCCACAGATCAGCCAGCTGCGTCAAAAAAGGGTCTCTAGATCTGCGGCACGCGATGAACGTTTCGATCGTCCGCCATCATGCTGGGAGTTGAGTCGAGCGATGGCAACGGCTGCCCTTTTTTTCAGCATTAGGAAAGGGTTGCGCCTCAAAGGGTTAAAACGCTTCGCGATTTCTGTTAAGAACAAGTTTCAAGTTTCAACCACTTTCCAGCTGAAAGACTCTCCTAAAGGAAAAACAGTTTTACAGGGAACAAATAAGTGAATGAGATTCATTTGTTCTAAATAAATTTTTATGATTTTGAATACCCAGTTGATATGAGAGTACATGATTGTTAATCCCCAGTTTGACGTTACGCATTTATGGGAGCACCCACGGAGGGGACTATGAAGGCTAAAGTCCCCCCCCCCTTAAAGTGAAGAGTTAGAAGTTAAAAGCTTTTAAAAATAGAAAATTATCACTTAATGAATGTAAACATTTTATCTTTAACCCCTACAGTGCATAGGGTAGCCAATTAGCTACACTCTCATTTTTCTGTAATAAAAAGCAACTTTTGTAGTTTTTTTCTAAAATGTGCACTTAAAAAAATATATAAGACCATTATATAAATAATTTTTAATCATAAAAATGTTTGGCAACATTATTTTTTGAGGAAACAATCATGAATTCATAACGTGAGCATCCAGCTCGCTGAACAAATTTTTGCAAAGTTTTGATGGCTTCTAATTTTTATTGCTAAATTAAAATAAATATAAAACTATCAAAAATAGTAGTATTAGAACTAATTAAAGAAGAATTAGGCCATATTACTTTCTTTTGTTCTATGAGAGCTATTTGGTGGACATTCAAATTTTTCGAATTTTAACATTTTTCCTGATTTTTCTGGGGAACTGCGTGTTGATTTTTTAAAATATTTTCCGTAGCATAAGTAAGCCTAAGTGAAGTTACAGTTTTATTTTTCGCCCAGTTTTAAAAATCATGAATTTCGGGGTTTAAAATTGTCTTCAAATTGTTTCTAAAATATTTTTTATATAAAAAAGTTGTTTTTTAAATAAATACTTACACTCTGTATATGAAAGACTACTGAACTCTGTCACAATGCCACAGAAAAGATCAGATAATTATGTATGATCAGGCCCTACGAGAAGGGGGGGCAGACGGGGCGCAGCCCCTGGGCCTGTGCGAGTAAGAGTGGGCCCGTGTTCAGCTAAAGTGCGTCCGTGAATTTTTCAGAATGTGTCACGAATTTTATTTATAGATCCGTAATTAAAATCTTTTTGTTAAATAGACTAAATTTTGAATACATAATTCTAGAATGATTTAGATGGCAGAAATGTTAATTCTACCATTTAAATATTAGTATTTTTTCAACCTTCGATCATGAATTAAAAGTACCATTACATATAAGAAAAACTTCCCACCCACTCTCTTTCCTTTTAGTATTTTATATGAAAATCATTAAAAAGAGCAGTTTTACAAAAAAAAAAAAAAAAAAAAAAAATCCTTCCGTCTCTCCTGTTTTTTCGAAACTTTTGTGCTTTTCGAAAGGGGCCGGGAAGATTTTCGCCCCGCCTTATAAAATTTCTCTCGGAGGCCTTGTGTATGACTCTACTATAACGAGTTACGCTGATTTGTGTTCTATAGGCAAGTGGTATAGAATATTTCAACGTTATAGCAGAGTTTTAACTATAAAAGAAATCACTATCAGCAAGTTCAGCAGCATTTGTATCCCCCACCCATCCAAACTGAAACCTAGGGTACACCACAGTGTAACCCATCTATAACTTCATTTCCTATGGGTCCCAGATATTCTTCCTACATACGTAATATTTAAAAATTCCATTAATAATAAAGCATTTTCCTCATTTAACATTTTTTTAGCATTAGGATGCTGTTTCGTACAGTCCCACATTTTCGTCTACGTGACTTTGTCGACATGATTTGTAGACAGGTTTTGTAGACATGAACTGTCATCGTGAAGATTTTTTCAAATTTGTTTGTTGAAAGTTGAGGGGGGGAAGGGGTTAAAATCTTAAAAGTCGCACAAGGTTTGCAATTTTTGATAACTGATCGCCACGTTTGCTGCCAAAAATATAGCTTCAAAACCAAACTAAGCTTGGCGATATCTTCCGAGTTTGGCTAGAAACTAGAAAATTATAGTTAGAATATGCCTGACGAAGATTGTAAACTAGTGTTAGTAGACGATTTTAATATATATTTCAATTCCAAATATGTGTCTTAGGAAACAAGAAAGACAAACACGGCAGACTCATGGATTATGATGCCTATTCCAAACAGGATTCCTATTTTAATGCTTCCACTCTCGACAACCTAAAAAAGTCGCCGCACTTTGGCAAGCTTTGCAGTCATGGGTCTCTAGGGGTTATGCACAAGTTCGCTCCCAAAGAAACTAGCTGAAAACGAAAGGGAACATATTAGCGATAAACGCACCAATTAAGGAATTTGAAGACTCTTAATTATTAAAACTACATTAACTGACAGCCCAAATAAATAAATAAACACATTACTTACTTGTAAGTACAGCATTACATGTAAGTAATGCTGTACTTACATGTTGTTCCAAACCGCCATTTTTAAATTACGGTTGCCACATAAATGCAAAAAGTCGTCATGGTAACTAAATATGTACAGTTATCGCAACCTTGGCGGGAGGGAGATGGTTGAAGTAGGAATCAACCAACTAAAGTGAACAAATAAGCGATAAACGTATCATTTCAGGAATTTGAAGATACCTAATTATTAACACTACATTAATTGGTAACCCAAAATAAATAAATAAGTAATGGAATGCCGTACTTACATGTTGTTTCAAATAGCCATTTTAATTCGAAACTACGGTTGCCACATAAATACAAAAAAATGTTGTATTAACTGCTTAAGTTTAATTATCGTCATCTTCCCGAGAGACGGAGCGCTGAAGTAGAAATCAACCGAAGAAAGACAAACACGGCACACTCATGGATTATGATGCATATTCCAAATAGTATTTAAAACGATGAAATATGCTTGGAGAATATTTTAAAACTGTTTAGTAGGTGATTTTAAGATAGATTTCGATTCCAAAGATGTGTTTTGTGGAACAAGGGAGAAAAATATGGCACACTCCTGAACAACGATACACTTTCCAACTTAATATGGTCTAAAGAAAGAAAATAGGGAAGATGCATGGGCTGTAATACGCTTTTAATATATAGAACTTTAGTGCGTATTTAAAATCTGAAAGTGTTTCAGATTTTGTTTTATTTTTTTTCAAGCGGAAAAAACATCAAGTGTGTTTAACTAAAATAAGTCACAGTCTTTCTGAAGGGAACAAACTGAATCTTCACAGTAAAGGCTAAGCTTATTACGTCTGCTTTCTTTGTATAAAAAATTGGTGAGTATTGAAAGTGGAATTTATCATGCAAATAGCATAAACAAAATGCAAAAGTAAACTTATCAATTTCTTTAAGAAATAATTTTAAAAACCTCCAAATTATTATAGAGGAAGAAATAAAAAGAATGTGTAATTTGAATTATACTTTATTTCATTGTCAGCACTTTGATTTTCGACGACAGAGATTTAACGTCTTCGCTCATGTAATGTTATTTCTTTTCAGTTATTGAATAAGTTAATTCCACTGCGATTCTCAGAAGGGGGAAAAAATTGTAGTAAATGCAGTGGTTCTGTTGAAGAATTTTTTCCCGATAATTACAGTGAAAATTGCAGTTCTCCTGTGTTTGCAAGAAAAAGAAACAAATGTCGACGATCTTCCACGAAAGAATAATTATACAGGCAAGAATAACGATAATATTGTTCTGTATTAGCCCTAATAATACTGTAAAAAAAGTCACTTTTCATTGACTTCATTTTTCTTCAGCCTCTACTACCTGAAAAAAAAAACATTATCTTTTATGTAGTCTCAAAGAAAGAAATCACGGGATGTTAAGTATATATATTATATGCACACACACGAACAACGAGTATATAAGAACAAGATGTATTTAAATAAGCGAAAATGCTTATTTACTGCAATGAACATTATAAACATACTCATTAAAATCCTTATATAAAACTATAAAAAAATAAACTGCGAACAACATCACAATAAATAAATAAAACTAATTGTTTTAATACCCAATTTTTCCTTTTAGGAATTTGCCGTTCGTTAATTTTCGAGATTGTAAATTCGTTCTTTTTTTTTTTCAAATAAAGCTCTTTAATCTGCAAAAATTTTCTGCGTTTCTAAAGATTTTTAGTGTGTGTTTTTAAAGAATAATTCCCATTAATCCTTCTTTCCACAGAAAGTATTCCATAACTTATTGTAGAAAATAAATAAAATGAGTCAGGTTTTTAAATGGACAAAAAAGTGACGTTATGGCTGATTTATTTCCGAGTTATTATGCAGAATTAAACTGAAAAATTAAAAACTATTTTCTCTGGGAAAAGACCCAAAATAGTTTATACTGAACAAATAATGAGTTTAGAATTTTCACTAAACTTTTTCTCAGTTCGTTCTTGGAGAAAAAGTTAAAGCTGACTAATAAGTAGACTATTTTTTTCTCTATTCATAATTAAGTAGTGGAAGGAATTGCTGGAACAGACGTTATGATGAATAACAAATTTATAATCGAATGACTAAATCTAAGAATAAATTATTTTTTACAGTTTTAAAACCGCCCGTTACAGTTGTAATGCTGATCCACTTTTCCAGCTGAAAGACTATCCTGAAGGGAAAAACAAATTTGCAGGAAATGAAAATGGTTCCCAGTAGTGAAAAAATACACAGTGCTATTTCAAAAATAAGAAAGTACTCAATTTCTATCGAATTTTTGCTGTTTTAAACTTTAGAAAATAACTATAGTTGACTCATAAAATGAAAAATATTAGATTTATTAAAAGCACTCAAATGTTATGGTTTTCTTTTAAGGAATCTTTTATAAAATTAAGAATCTTTTCAAAAACTTAAAAAATAAGAACTTTTGAATTGCTTTTTAGCGAATCCAGCAGTGCTAGATTTGAAAAACTCAAATTCTGAATGGAATTTAAAATTAAGATGGTTACAAACAGGGGCGGCCCTATGATAAGTGGCCCTCCTTGCTAACATAATAAAGACGCTCCCTTTTCTTTTATGCTCTTCTTAGTTTTTGAGTTCGAAATGACGCCCCTTCGAAGCCGCCACCCCGATGCGATGCTTACCTTGCCCGTCCCTGGTTACAAAAAATCTGATGTGTCCAACACATGACTTCCTTGCACGTCTATTAGAACAAAAATATTTTCG
Source organism: Cheiracanthium punctorium (assembly GCA_038373885.1). NCBI lineage: Eukaryota > Metazoa > Arthropoda > Arachnida > Araneae > Cheiracanthiidae > Cheiracanthium > Cheiracanthium punctorium. The sequence continues at coordinate 593,019 of JAWZYV010011927.1, read as the reverse complement.
ACGCACTTCCTCTAAACTTATTTGTTTGAAAGAGATAAAATATCAATAATAGTAAAATTTAGCGATTTCTAGCCAAATATTTCGATATCGCCAAGCTGAGTTCAATTTGAAAGATTTCCTTCTGACACTTTAATTGGCGATATTTCACCAAAAGCCGACAAACTTGAGATAGTCTGCGAGATTTTGGGGATAGCCAAAGTAGTCATTGACCACAGGCTTTCAATGAATTGAATGCATTCATACACCTCAATGTATTTGAAGCCATTTGGCAAACCCTGTAAATAAATTCTCAGTCGATTGCTGTCAAAAAAGATATTGAAAACAGTTAGATATTACAATAGTTCTAAATACAAAAGTTCAAAATTCTACGGGTTAAAGTTTTACAGTTATACAAAATACGAAATAATTTTTGGCGCCAAATTTGGCGATATTTCGGCGAAACTCGTCAATTTCTACGACATTTGGCGAGATTTTAAGCATGAACCAAACAATGACAGATTACCGCCAAATATGGCGATATTTCGCCAAAACTCGCCAAGAACGATAACAAATGGCGATACTTTGGGCATGGACCAAATAACTGAATATCGCCAAATTTGGCGATATTTCGCCAAAACTCGCCAAGGCCGAGGACAGACGGCGAGATTTTGGGCATGTACCAAACAATGACCGTCTACAGTTGTATTATATTGAAGATGTCCATAGACATTAAAGTACTGAAATTCTTTTCGGTGGTTCAGTAAATAAACTCTCCAGTAGATTGGAACCAAAAATTGAGATGCACAACTAGATGTTACAACAATCTTATATATGAAATTTCATAATATTTTTTGAGATTTGAGAGTTAAATATGCACACACGTACACCAAAAGTCGCCAAGCTTGGCGACTTTTGGATAGTTCTTGAGGGAGTCACGTGACCGTGGTCGGACCATTACCTAACTTATGTGGTAGGACGGTATTGCGCTTGAAATGGATTAATGCCCCTAAAATTGCCATTGACCGTAATGTATTGGAAATCTTTTGAGTGTTCCTGTAGCTGAACTATAAATGATAAAGACACTTTTTTTAATGGAGAAATTCATTTTCTAACTCTTTACAGCATATATCACTTCTGTGTCGTTTGAAATAGCCCAATACCTCTAAAAAACGCTTTGATGAATTTCGGCCCATAGAGCGTAATGTATTTCGAATCTTTTGGGCGGTCCTGTACATAAACTATCCATTCGATTGCCACCAAAAGGGGAGGTGCACAACTAGATCATAGAACAATCCTAAATATCAAATCTCAACATTCTACGACCGATAGTTTTTGAGATATGCGAGTTACATACATACGTACGTACGTACAGACGGCATGGAAAAACTGGCCACAATAGACTCGCCGCTGGTCAAAATGAGTTGCAGACGCATTAATATGATCGTGCATGATAGCCTACGATGAGATGCATCGAAAAAATTTTTTAAATTCAATTTAGAGGTAGTCAAAATCGGTTTTTTTGTCGAAATTTGGCCCCCAAAATTTTTCGGGATCACATTACTTCCTTATACTACGTACAAGGAAGTAAAAAAGATGGTTTAGTGGTAAAAACCTACGAAAAGATACAAATTATTTTCGTCCTATATTGATTCTGAAGAGCTTCTAGATATATCGGCCGTTATCAAAAAAAAAAAAAAAAAAAAAAAAAAAACGAAAAAGAAAAAGAAAAGTAAGAAAATCTGAAGCACTTTCAGATTTTGAGTACGCACTAAAGTGCTACATGTTAAAAGCGTATCATAATCCATGCGTCTCCCCTATTTTCTTTCCTTATTCCATTAATTTGGAAAGTGTATAATTATTCGTGAGTGTGATTAAAGAAATTTAAAATTGATATTTCTAACATCCTTTTTCTGGATGTAATACATTAGAAAAAGAAAGGAAAAAAGACGCGCAGAAAAATGCATCATTCGAACTGAATGAAAGTTTCAAAAACTTATTTTGTGTTTGTTTGTGTAACATATATTTCGGATTTGAGTGCTTTGCCCAAAACCCGCTGCAGTGTATAAAGATAGGCATCTTACCATAACATCCTCAGAATGTAAGAGTATGGGAAAAGAGGGCAACATTAAAAAAAAAGAAGAAGAAGAATTCTAGTTGCTTTTTTCCCCTTAAATTTTGCACACCAGTGTAGTTATTCTATGTTTGACGATCATTCGCCAAATTATAATTGGACAACAATGAAAAACGATAATCTTGTATTGTAGTAATAACAAATGTAATGCTGTTGATGATGATTTTTTAATACATCAAGAATAAAATTACTTATACCGTTTGCATAGTAAAAAATTGCTTGTCGACTGTTCACTAAGAATTATTTTACAACAAACAATAATGATATTATGGTAATGTAGTCTTTATTATATTTCATTCTAAAAATCATTCTTCTTTTTTATCATTTCGTTAACAGAGTTAGGAAATAAAAAGAGTTTTCTGTAATATTCAAATTTAAAAATTTCGTTTTTCATGAAGTTAAATTAAATTGGAAAATTTTGTTCGCTAAGAATTAAAATAAACTTGGAATATAATTTTACGGATATTATTGTATTCTAAACAAAAATTTCTTTTCTTTATAACTTCATCTTTTCAAAATAAAGAATAATTTTACAATAACAAATTTTTATTAATAAGTGCACTGTCTATCTCAAAATGATTTTACTACTAATGATATTTTATTCTAAACAAAAATCTCTTTTCTTTAACGTTATCTGATAAAGTTAAAAAGAAAGTCTTTTGCAAATTTATTCTAATTGATTTATTCAATTTTATAAAATTTCAATATTGCTTTTTAAAAAAAAAAGTTTGAGTACTAAACTGAGCTGTACATTTTCTCTGCTACTATGCTCCATTTTCAGTATAGTCTTTAAAATATAATTTAGGAGAGGAAATTAATAGTAATCTAAATGAAAATTTAATTGTAAAATTTTTATATTTTTAACAAAATTTAAAGCCAGACACAGGTACAACGATTCCAAAATTTATACGTATTACTGTTTTGTACCAAGCAGTATACTTAATTGAAAAAAAAGTACAGATTCCATCTATAGCTCTTTTGCAAAAAACTCTCAAATGAATCTTATCACATTAAACTCTGTTGAAGCAGCGATGGATCTACATTTTGTTAATAGGTGAATGTTTATAAAACACACTTTAAAAATAAGTTCTATTAAACCATTAGAAAAAAAAATAATAAATGCTGCATTAGATTTACCACCACGCGGAGAACGGGCATTCCGGTAGTGATTAATTTATAACTTAAAAACCACCGCTCATTATTTCAACTTGGCGTCCACTTCCCAGCTTGAAGACTCTCCTAAAGGGAAAACGGTTTTACAGGACAGTAAGTAGTTCACTAAATTAATCGGAAAGAACAAGTGAGTCGTCAGTACACGTTTTAAGATATCAAATGATGGATACTCAATTAAATAATAATAATAATAATAATGTTTATGAGTATGACGTTATCGTGACTTGATAAGGGATGGGGCTGCTTGGTTGATTTTTTTATAGATTTTTGAAGGACTGATGTGAAAAAATATAGTAAAAAATATGCACTTTTTAAGAAATAAATCAAAAAAGAATTAAATAATTTTGTTTTTAATACACGCGAACATTGAATTTTCTGGTGATTAAAAATAAAAGTTTGAAGTCAATGTATTATCAATATGAAAAGAAAATCATAGATATAAATATACTGCAGGCTCTCACATACTTTTATTTTAGTCAAAAAAAAAGTTTAATGTTCCAGTAAACCCGAAAACAATTTTTTTAATTCCTTCAGTTCGTTTAATTTTTTAATTTTATCTATTCTTAGGAATTTTATGAAATTAGTGTAATCTTGAATAAAATTTATCAGTTCTATTTATTTATATATTTATTTAAAATAATAAAACTGGAATTTGAATCCGGGATAGTGTTATGAATGCAAAGAATACTGAACTTTAGAACACGTGGAATTCACGATCTTGTGACCAACTTTCACCAAAAAGTTAGATGGTGTGCATGAATTCTTATAAAAATTAAAACCTTAACTCAAACCTTGGTATGACTGGTTTATTTATTGTTAGCTAAAATGCATTAGTATGCAAAATTTAGAGATTGCGAAGTGATCAAGCAATTTATCACAGGATTCGACCCAGATGTGTACTGCGAGTTAAAGGGGCAAGGCACTTGAACATGATTTTTTAATTTTTTCAATTTTTAACACACTATATAATGTAAGGATAAATAAGATACATTTTAAAATGCTTTTATCAAATTTCACTCTCAGTAATAACTAATTTTGGATTGAAAAGGCACTTCTTGATGAAAGGCAAATTCAAGAACAACTTTTCAAAATGCTCCGGGTGCATACCATATCAATTTAAAAAGCTGAATTTTTGTAAACAAGGATAAATGAGTATAAAAGTATAAATTCTCCTTAAATTGTACATTTTTTTTTCATTTTTTTTTTTAGAAAAGATGTCGATATAAATAAAATTTGACTTTTGTGCGTTATTTAGAATTCAAAAATTTTGCGATATCTAACCGTTTCACACCTGGGAATCCAGTACGACCTTCAAAACAAGTCTGTCTGTCAGTCTGTCTGCCCGTCGTGCATTTTTTTTTTTTTTTTTTTTTTTTTTTTTTTGTTCTCGCATCACGTAAAAATGACTGAACCGAATGAAGTGAAATTTGGTGGCATGATAGATGGTCACTCAACTTAAACTAAAGGTTGAGTGATTATAAAACGCCATAATTATAAACACCGTGATACTTATAATTACGGTGTTTATAATTATTACGGTGCTTATTTTTTTTAATTAGGTCGAATTTTTTAAAGATTTTGATTAGATTTTGAGATTTTGCGAAACTTCTTTCAAAATGCGATCATAGTTGTTTGAGCATCACGTAATAACAACTAAAACTAATGGTATGAAGTTTTGTGACATGATAAGTGATTGCTCAACTTAAACTATAAGCCTCGAGTGTTTGAGGTATCTTGATTAGATTTTGATATTTTGCGAAAATCGTTTCAAATGCGTAAATTTTTGTTCCAGTATCACGAAATAAAGACTAAAGAGAAATAAATGAAATTTGGTGACATTATAGACAGTCACTCAACTTCAAATACTGGCTTCTGAATTTTTCAAATATTTTCATTAGATCTTGAGATTTTGCGAAAATCACTTCAAAATGCGTAAATATTCGTTCGCGCATTTACATAACAACCAAAGTGAATGAAATGAAATCAGGTACTTGATTGGTGGTTACTCAATTTAATTATAGGTGTTGAAAATTTTTAAAGTTTAATTAGGTTATGAGATTTTGCAAAAATCGTTTAAAAATATGTAAATATTTCTGGTGCATCACGTATTAGCGGCTAAAACATATAAAATGAAATTTGGTGACATGATAGGCGGTCACTCAAACTATATGTGTCGAAATTATTTTTAAATTTTGATTAGATTTTGGGGTTCTGCAAAAATTTATTCAAAACGTGAAAATATTTCACCATAACTTCCCTTGTTTCCTTAAATAAAAGGCGTTTTCATTCGCATTTCGTGGGCTTGGACCAATAACCGTTTTTTTTTTACGTCGTACCAACAACGATTACGTCGTTTTATCATGCCCAGACCCAGACTATTAAAGCTAACCAATCTAAAAATAAGCTTAATTATCAAATATTTCAATGAGAATGGAAATTTTCCTCTACTTGATTTCTCGAGATTGTTTGGTGGTAAGAGAGGCAATAGAATTATCTTAAATATTGTTATCAAGAATTAAGTTAGTCAAAAAATTAATTTAAACAGCTCTAACTTCACTCCTTTCTTTTTATTTCGTAAAAGGAAGTAAAAATCGCCTTTGTGTATAAAGAAGTTAGCAATTAAAAAAGGCGGTTTACTTTGTGCATTAAATAGCGACAGTTCAAACAGCAGTTTGAAAGTAAAATTATTAAGAACACGACGACATTCTATGATAAAATAAATTGCTGCATAAAAAAATAGTTTTGTAGCGTGATATCTCATTTAAAAGGAAATGATCATCGTCTGAAAAACATCGTTTCTGATTTCAGAGTGCATACACTTCCCAATTCAAATACCTCCCTGAAGGGAAAAACAGTTTTACAGGAAAAAACTTGAAAAATAGATAACCCTCAAGAAAATGGCTGATGTAAACAAATCATGCGATTTCAAACGAAAATCGATAAAGAAGTAGCGTTTATAAACATGGTTATTTTTTTCCCTATAGTTTTTTTAGGAGAAATTTGAAAAGCTTTATGGCTTGTGTCTTTTATAATGTAACTCACAGGGAAATCTATTTTATTTTATTTACTTATTTCATTTATTTATTTTTGTTGGAGATTGTGAAGTGATAAAAGCTGTTTTGTGGTGGTCTCTGTGCAAAATAGCGTAATAAAATGCTTTCCTCAATTAATAGAATCAGAATTCTATTGAGAACTGCAGGATTCAAATTTTTTAATCACATATATACACAGGGTGTCCCAAAAACACTGGCCTGCGGTTTTATTTCTTAAATATTGATCTTAGTCAGCCTACTATACAGTTGCGCGGATCCCTGACTCACTGATTAACTGGTTCGGTAACAATTCCGGGTAAACACTGCAAGATAAAATTTTACCACAGTTACTCCAAAAGGGTTAAAAAGTTAAGCCCAAAGAGAGCAATTACATCTACACCGTTCGTACGATCCACTGGAAATTTTTATAACTATGTAGGAAAATGTGGAAAAAATTCTGCGCTACTTTAAAAATTTGAAAATTCACCTGTTCCCCAATTTTTAAGTGATCTTTCGCTATTTTCAGCTCCATTTTATTTCTGAGAGTAAAAGAATCTTCACTTGCGGGAGAAAATTAGGAGTTTCAAGTGACAATTACGTCATAATTAAATCAGAATTATCAGGCGTAGAAGGGAAAATTGCGATTCTAGTTCTTTTAAAATAATTTTTATAGATTCCACGATTTACTTATTTATTTATTTTACAAATAATATTTATTTTACAAAATGATTTCTTCTGCATATAAAGCATTGATATAAGAGGACATGTTCCCAGCGAAACAAAATCGTTCGAATGAGAAAAGTTTCCGCACGTTTCCATAAGAGCATGAAATTCGATTTCGGTGTAAAATAAAAATTTAATATGAAGTTATTTTAAGTGGACTAAGATTAAATATATTGAGGGAAAACATATTTTTGTCAAATGTTTTTTCTAGCGTCTGCTGCAATTGCCTCTATAAAGGGATTTGACTAGTATATAATAATTAAAAGTTACGTTTCAAAAAAAATGTAAAGACCTTTATCGACTAAAATTTTTAGAACATTGAATCTAAGTGAATACAAAAATCTTTTATACTCCCCCGTGCGAAAAAAATTGCCAATAAGTAAAATGTTTGCTATGCATTAATGAGGCGGTGAACAAAATTTGAGCATTTTAGCCTAAAATGCATCGGCGACATGAAAGTAAATATATGCTAGCTTTAATCATTTTTCAGTGGTTCTCGAAGGAAATAAAAATTATGTGGGATATTCGCATTTCACAAGTGGTATACAAATTACGAAATAAAACAACAGTTGCTCTGGTTTTGTAAAATGTTCATGGTTTTATGAACGTGTACCAACGGAACCATCCATTAGAAGATGGTTTAACGTAGTGCAGTCATGGACCGAGAGAAAGCATCCTTCTTCCCCAGAGAGCTGACCCCCGAAGAATGGGGGAGTGAGAGGTTTTCGGAAGGAAGTAGAGGAGAGATGACTTTAGCCACCACGATCGATGCAAGTTCTCCGTACGAACTGCTTCGGGCTTAGCACTCACGTAATGTTTAAAACATTTACTTGTATATAATGCTGTAAATATATTTAATGTAAATAAAACTTAATATTGTAATTAACGCCTTCAGAAATTCACGCTACCACTGTGGCACTACGTCACAATGGTTAAAATCATGGACAACGATCTAAGTATAATAAAACAGTTAGCATGAAATACAGTAGACCCCCCTTATAACACGGTAGATACATTCCGTGTAATATAAATCCTTGTTGTACGAGTCACAAACACATGAACAACATCAGCAGTGTTGACAGGTAATACAGAAACATATGTCTCACTCTTACACCGTGTTGCTTAATTAATGGGTAATTTTTAATGTGCCACAGGAAAAATATAGGGTGTCCCAAAAGTCTACGTACAACTTTAAAAATTTATTACACATAAAATAATAGGCCTACAGCAAAAATAACTACGAGGGATGATCAGAAAAAAAGGTTACAAGCCGCAACATTTGGCAACTGCATATTGTGGAGAAATGTCGGGCATGTTGAGTGAAGGTGTCATCCTCCTGCATGACAATGCCAGGCCCCATACTACTCAAGCAACGCAGGAATTGTCGCGACGCTTCAGGTGGGAAATCTGGAGTCACCCCCGCCATACAGCCAAGATTTGGCACCCAGTGACTATTTCCCGTTTCCGAGGGTGAAGGAGCACTGATCTGGCACACGGTTCTCTTCAGACAGTGTTGTGAAAACATCCGCCGGGACCTGGCTCAGTGGACAGGGACCTGATTTCTGCCAAGACGGGTTAAACAAGTTGGTTCGGCTCTCTTAAAAATGCCTAAAAAGACTTGGTGAATACGTCGAGAAGTGATAAGCACGTGTGCCTTTTAATTCCTTTTGTATTTTCTGTCTATTGTTAATAAGTATTTCTTTATTCGACTTGTAACCCTTTTTTATCACTCCTCGTACAACAGTACATAGAGTAACTTTAAAGTTTTTTACTACTACCTTAGTATACTTCTACTCGAGATCCTTTCGTAGCACGAAGAATATCAAGTCCATATTCCATATTCCAATTCCATCCACGAATGTTTCAGCATGCTAACATCAACAGTAGTTAACAGTTGCTTGGATCTTTTGTTTCAATCCCACGAGACTGTTCACTTTCGTTCGGTACACGGCATCATTTACATAACCCCAAAAGGAAAAGTCCAGTGGAGTGATGTCAGGAGGCCAGGCTGTGGGGCCGTCCCTGCCAATCCAACGCGGCGGGAATCAATTATTCAGCAACTCACGAACTATCAATCCCCAGTGAGGAGGGGCACCGTCCTGCTGGAAAATGATATTCGGTTGAAGTTGTGGAAATGCCTAAATCTCGAGCATATCTAAATAGCTACTCTAAATTACTGTGTTTTCGGAAGAAGAAAAACTTTTTAAATTACTCTATGTACGGTTGTAATTATTTTTGCTGTAGGCCTATTATTTTTTCTGTAATAAATTTTTAAAGTTGTACGGAGACACCCTGTATAACAATTTTTTTTCCTTGTTCTAAGAATCCGTCTTATATGAACTCGCGTTATAGGGGGGTCTACTGTAAGCCGACATCAGAGTGGGTACTAGAGATGGATGCTAGGCGAGGCGAGAGGAGACAAGGATTTACAGTTTATATGCGCAACGGAACAGATTTTTTTCATTATTATATAAAGATTTTAGGAGACCCACCAAGTGCCTGTTTTTCGTCTCGATTCTTTCCCTAGTTTTTAAAATCTGTGCGTGTAAAAGCAATCCTCTGGCAGGGAAATAACTTATTTCTGTTCGTAGAAACTACACGTAATACATTTAATCTTTGTACACTTAAAATAAAAATGAATTTCATATTTTGTTTTTTAACATTTATAGTGACTGTGTAAACAACGTAAGATTATAGTTACCGTATTATTTTTACATTATAGTTACATTGGAAACATTTTCCCTGTATGAGTGGTCTCCTAATTTTGAGGCATTTCCAGATGAAAGACCTTAGCACCTGGATGAGCACCCCCAGATGTATCGTGTGAACATGGAGTAGCATGCAACTACGGCAGGCATCACATTTTACGTGCACCAGATACCTTTAACGTACACGGTCATACAGCAGTCCAGTCGAAAGAGGTTTTTTTACTCCCCCAAACGTTGACCGAAGACGACGCTGATCCTTCACTTTCGGTGTTCTCATGGGAACCGAGTTTAACCGCCTGACCCACCGCCGTTCTTTAAAATAATTACAGAAAGTGTCTGTTTTGTTCTGGGATTATTTATAACAGATTCTTTATGCACATAGATGGTAACGAAAGAGCAGGTCTGTTGGCTAAGAAAGAGAATCATACATTGAAGAGGTTGTAATTCTATTGGCTTTTCTTAACTTATTACAGACTGAATTGAGATCCAGGCATATTTTAAATTAGTTTTTTGCATATTTTGTCTTCCAATGTTTTAGTTAAAGGATATTAGTCATTTAAATGGGGAAAAAGAATTTTACAAAAATTTCACTGTGTTTCTAATAGGGAACATGGGTCATTTTGACTGCAATTTACAGTGGTTTCAAAAACTGAATGCACTGTGGGTAGTTTAAATAATAAGTGAAATATTAAGAAATAATAAAAGATTTATTTTTAAATTTAAGTAAAGATATGAATTAAGTTTGAGGGGGGGGGCTATAAAAAATCTATATAAATAATTATGAAAATGGCTGATTTCATGATTTTTTTTTTTTTTTACCAGTTTCCCAATGATGATAGAAATGCAGATTCTATTTCAAAAAGCCAATTCATCTTTTAACTTTATCTGGTAATTTGTTCAAGTCAATATTGATCATATTTAATTTTTGAATATTCGATGTGCCCATTTGGTGACATTGGCCTGTAAAATGTTGAAAGATGTATACGAGAGAAAGTCACGTTGAACAATTGTCTGTCTAATAAATCAAGAAATAAGCGATGGAATTTTTTTTAAATGCCTGGAAAAACTCGGTCGCAGACCAAGAGACTGTGACCAATCTTAGATGGAGCAGTAGCGTAGCCAGGAATATTTTTCGGGGGTGGCTGGGAACTCAAAAATCAAAATTCAATATAACTTACAAAAATCGATATCACATTCTTTTTTTGGGGGGGTTGGGGACTAGAGAGGGGAATATCCCCCTTAATTTTGGCCTAAAAATGTTCGCATATAAAAGTGAATTAAAGAAAAGGAGAAAAGAAAATTTTAAAAAATCATAAATCAAGTTTTAAATGTTTGCAGTTGGAAAAACACGCTGTAGAAAAAAAAAAAGAAATAATAATAATTCGGCTTAAGTCCGCAGCTGAACCTGCAATTCCTGAAATTAAGGGGAACTTTCAAATATACCATAGAGATAGCTAGAAAACTTTCAAAATGATCCACTAATACATAATTTTTTATATATCCTACGTTTAGTCATTTCGGAGGTGGCTGTAGCCCCATCAGCTACCCTCTGGCTACGCCCCTGAGATAGAGAATTGGATACGACTACCCAACCGAGAATCTAAAGAGATCAGGCATATTGACCAATAGTCTATGATTTGTCCGTAAGCAATAAATATAAATAGCGAGAACATACTCGTCTTCCTGGACCTTGATCCGACGTTACAACATATACCCCATTTACATTCGGCCATTCCCATTTCTCTTCTAGCTTCTGCTTTCTTTCCCCAGAAAATACTTATGCAGCAGCTCCAAAAGCAGTGAGGATTTTACATTCTGCTCTTCTTCCCCTCTCCTGCTATACTTTTCTGCTGTACTTCCCTCCCCGCTGTCTTCAAAATCCCTCCAGGATTGAGCGCTTGTGGCAGGAAGGGCAGCAAGAAAGTTTATGGCATGAGCAGGACGAGTGAGGTGTTTGCATTTCTGTTCCTTCCATTTCTCCTGCGCATTTCCGCGGAAGTGGGCTGAATGTAAACTGGGCACTAGAGATGATGTTTGCCTGCTTTGTTGGATAGCCAGAGATAGCACGTTCTGAACTACTGAATGCTTCCCATCTAGACTAATAAATACGTGTTTAGAGATTTTGCTTGTCCTTCTTTAACCCTTTAAGGCGCAGTGTTCCCGCTCTGGGAACATCAAACTCTGACGTTTTGACTATTGCCAGTCACGAAGAATAGATTTGATTTCTATAAAAATAGTTGCGGGTGACATTAGCTCCACGAGAATCCTTTACTTTTTAGCACGTCATTTCCCTTAAAAAAATGGTCACGATTATTTTTAACAGCACTGACATCTGCTGGAAAATGGAAGAGAAAAGAACAGCGAGAACAGCTGGATAGATTGCCCAATGCTGGAAAAAGGGCAGCCGTTGCCATCGCTCGACTTAACGACCAGCAAGATGGCGGACGATCGAAACGTTCATCGCGTGCCACAGATCTAGAGACCCTTTTTTGACGCAGCTGGCTGTGCCCACAGTCCCTGCGTCGCGAGAGATCCCCGAAGAATCAGGGGCCCCAACAGTTTTAAAATAGTTAAATATGGTTTTTAGGCACGTAAGCTTAATTTTAACCCTCCAAGCTGCTGAGGCGTAAAATCCCGGAGCGGGGGGGGGGGGACAAGTCAACTGTTCTGCCGCATAAATACTGTATATCACTGTTGCTGTGCGCGCACAGCCAGCTGTCGTCAAAAAAGGGTCTCTAGATCTGTGGCACGCGATGAACGTTTCGATCGTCCGCCATCTTGCTGGTAGTTAAGTCGAGCGATGTGGACGGCTGCCCTTTGTCCAGCATTGGGAAAGGGTTGCGCCTGAAAGGGTTAATGACGATCTCTTTTAAATGTCTGTATTTTTAAGTGTTGTATTTGCGTTTCTTGATGTTTATGCGAGTGGCCATATGTTTATGGACTGACTTCTTTTTTAGCCATGTGTAAATACATCAACAGATTTTTTATTTGATGTTTTGTGCATTAGGATTCCGCTAGAGTCAACGATATCGTGTTTGAGTGTGTCGTGTAGGGAAACGACGATCCAAATTTCGCTTCGAACGTACACAAGCTGCACAGTTTTGTTTTTTGGAAAGGTTTCAATAATGATGGGGGTCTTTTTTTTTTTCTTTTTTTTTTCTTTCGACTTCCACGTGCGCGTGTTTCCCACGAAACCAGTACCGTGACGGTGTTTTTTAGTGGTAGTATATCGATTTTTCTAATCTTGCGAACTGAACTGTAGTGGACGATGTTCTCTGGGGTGATTCATGCAATTTTTTTTTCCCTTGAAATGAATTCATCAGAAAGGATCTACAGGCCCTGATTACCGAACAGGCCAAGTAGGCCTCGGCCTACGGCCCTCAAGTTTTAGGGGCCCCAAATGATAAAAATAGTTTTGAGCTCTTAAAAAATTAGAACAAAAACATGAATGACAATAAATAAATAGATACAATTTTACGACTCATTAAGCAGTGTTAAAGTGCTTCTTTACACTGTATTCAGAGTTAGAAGAAATGTCATGTTAAGATCCAATTCACAGGGGCATCATCCAAAGTATAACTTCTGAGCATCAGAATTTTATGAACTTTAAGTTAAAAATTTATTGGACAAAAGGGTCCCTCCTTATTTAACCCCCTTACAATTTTTTTTCTATTTTTGGCCCCTTAAAAATTTGTACACTGTGACAATATGCATCAACAAGGTATGATCGTATAGGGGGCCACCCAAAAGTGCTTGGCCTAGGGCCTCTGAATGTCTTAGTCAGGATCTGAGGATCGATGCAAACTATTTCGCCGCGTTTATAAAATGTAACACGCATGCGTTAGTAGCGTACAGGATTTTGATGTGACGTTTCAAATATGTCACTTGAGTGACAACTAGCTGCGCATCCTCTTCTGCGCAGATTCTGTGCTATTGCATTAAATAAATAAATAAAAAATCATTCAAGCATTCTATTCTGTTGAACCTACTGCGGGATATATTAACGTAGGATTACTTATAGTTTATTTAAATGTGAACCACCCGTTTAAAAATGATGAACATGGCGAACACTTTTAATTTAATATACTAGGGGCCAAGGCCCCCAGACTCGCTACGCTCGCTTTTCATATGAGGCATTCGGCCCCTAATCGGGCTTATTCGTAAAAAAGACATAAATTCAACAGAGAAAACCCGAAGATTGGATCAGATACAATGTTACTGAGCTAAGCTACACATTGCTTAGTTCTTGCATCTTCATTGGTACATAAAAATTTAAACTTCACACTACAGTAGACCCCCTACCCCTCATAACACGGAAGATATTTTGTTATGGGAATCCGTGTTGTACGGGTCCTGAGCTATACTCCACCTGGAGTGCGGATTCCGCTTATAATCGCTGGAAAAATTATTTGTACTCCTCAGAAACACAATGATATTTAATGTTGCCATTCAAAGGTTATACTAATTAGGAGCTAAAGCGTAATAAAATAAGAACATCTGTTTCAGCTGTATTTTTAATAATGTAAAACCTATTGGACACCTTGCGAATTTGCCACACATGGCGATTTTTCATTATTTGGCGACTTGCGTACATGTAAAGTTAATAAAAGCTACGGAACAGATAGAATAGCCTGCCACCAATGGCGACTTTTCATTATTTGGCGATTTACACATACTCACAACCTATATTTACTGTTCATTTAAGGTTACCGGAAAACTGTTATCCATACTTTCATTTACATAATCGTTTGCAGATTGGCGTACTTAACACCACGAATTATACCATCTCGTCGCGCTAGCAAATATCCAAAGTGTACTATAACTGCTATAATGGCATAGTTAACGCCAAATATTTCTACTGGTAGCAAATAATCCAGCTGGACGAGAACCGGCTTTAAAATAATCTGCATTTTAATTATTTTTCATTTTCAAGATATTAGTTATTCTGTTTTGGAAAAACGAATAATCGCTAATTATAAACTCCTGTTGTCTAAGCGAACTTACTATTTGAAAATTGTCAACTTTGTGTAACACATTTTGAGTTACTTATTTCATATAATTTTTATTTGGCGTAAAATGGGCGTAATTCTAACTCATGTTTGTAAATTTCACGCGATTCTAGATACTTGGAAACGCTTTGTTGCAAAGGAATGAATGATTTTATGCCAAACCTGGCAACCATTCTGTTTATTTTTTCAGTTTTTTATTAATATCTTCTAAAATAATTCGATTTTCGAAATTTAACTTAGCTCATCAGGTTCCTCGGAATTTTTCGAATCTGTGGGCACCTTAGTTGAAACTTAAATCCCCACGGTTTAGGAGGAAATAGGCTAACAAGCTTTGACAGCGCCAGCGGCCTTTACTTATTTTTAGAATAGAGAGATACCCAAATTAAATTTCATGCTGTTCTGGAAACTCGCGGAATCTTTTCGCAATCGAAAGATTTCGTTTTGTGTACACGGCTATTTTCATGTCCATGCAAACGATTTATTTGTGAAAAAAAAATGATAATAAACTGTGTAATCTGGAAAATCTCTTTTAAACGAATTTGAATCCCAATTGTATGACGTCATATTCACTTGAAAAGGGTAATTTTGTCACGCAAATGATTTACTTTTTTGACTCTCGGAAATAAAATGTTGCTGAAAATAGCGAAAAATCGCTTAAAAAGGAGGGAACGGGTAGATTTTCAGATTTTTAAAGAAGCGCAGATTGTTTTCTATATTTTTATACATGATCATGAAAATTTTCAAGCGGATCGTGCAAACGGTGAAGAAGTTATTAGGCTTTTTGTGTTAACTTTGTAAATTTCACGCGATTCTAGATACTTGGAAACGCTTTGTTGCAAAGGAATGAATGATTTTATGCCAAATCTGGCAGCCATTCGGTTTATTTTTTCAGTTTTTTATTAATATATTCTAAAATAATTCGATTTTCGAAATTTAAATCAGCTTAGCAGGTTCCTCGGAATTTTTCGAATCTGTGGGTACCTTAGTCGAAACTCAAATCCCTACGGTTTAGGAGGAGATAGGTCCAGAAGCTTTGGCGGTGACAGCGGCCTTTCCTTTTTTTAGAATAGAGAGATACCTGAAATATTTATTAACAGGGTATATTGTGCTTTAATCTGAATTATCCTGAAAAAATCTATTTTTGAGCAATAGCTTGGGTGCTTCCCATCCACGGCGACTTACACATGTGCAATATAACTTAAATGGGTGCTTATTCACACATGTGCATATTTGATAAAGATTTCCCATTATGGATGCCATTGAAACAGTTCTCTGTATATTTTTATGCATAATTCTTGGCACACGGCCGTGTATTTCAAGCCACGTAATATTTCATCTCGCCATGGGTCGCAAATATGCAAGCTATACTCTTTTTGAGAATTAGACCAAAACTATTTTTAAAAAATTTAAAAAAAAACAGAATTTTACGATTACCAGAAAAAAAGTCATTTTTCTAAATTTTCATCACAAAAAATAAACTTACAAACTGTAAAAAATTCCATTAGAATGCATTTTTAGAAATAGATGTCTTTGTGCATTAATTTATTAGTGTCAATAATTCATCGAAAAATTCCCTCAAACTAACATTTAACAAATTCCTTCTGTTGAATATTTTCGCGTTATCTCTGCAAGAGGGGGTGCTTATTTACAGTTTCTTTTTAGACCTTCGTTTTAGACCTTCGTTTATTTATTTATTTTTGTGTTTGTTTTTGTTGTCCCCCCCCCCCCGCCTTCCTCTTAATATGCTTGGCTGAATCCCAGACAGTTATCTGCAAGTAAAAAGGTCCTCCATAACAGATATCTTGGTGGTTCTCTATCCATATGCTAGACCTTTTTCATTGAGGGGAAAGGAAAAGGTGAATATTTTAGCTTTACATTTTTTTGTTTTTTCTTACTTCCTTATTTATTAATTTATTTTTACTTATTTATTTGAAAAAAATTCTCAACTAGTAAATTAACACTCTCAGGCTGTAGCTTACTTCTACCAGATATATCTCACCGTGGGAGTCTTTCCTACTTTTTTTTTTAAATACTTCGGAGATATATTTTTAAATTTTTTTAAGCTTCAAATTGCTCCTATTCATAATGAACTAAGAATCATTACTTAATGAGAAATTATTGGGAAACGTATTAAAAAAGGGGTTAACGTAAAAAAAACGTTAAAAAGGGGGGTTTTGTGCTCCACATAAGAAAATATCACTTTTAACATAAAATTTTACAGACTTACCCTATAAATCCGAAATTTTGTACAAATATCCGAAAATAGGTTTTATTTGGAAATAAAAATTATTTAGTAAGATTTACTTTAAGTACCGAACTATCGTTACCGAATGCTCCAAAATTAACTCGGATTCAAATTTGTTATTTTTTTTTAAATAAAATAATTATTGGGGAGTTGCGATGCGATATTCCTTTTTTTTTTTCTTTCACTTACCATTTATCTCATTTGAGCATATTTTTGGTTAGCCTCTAAAATGGTAGGAGCCCATAGCTACAGTCATCTCACGAAAAATACATTTCACCGAATTTAACATTTTTAAAAGCACAATGCATTTATGTTTATGAAATACAAGGGCAAAATTAAAAAGAAGAAAAACTGATTACATAAATCTTAAAATTAAATAATATAGGTATATATATAATTTTTATACTTTGGCGATATATTAGGTTGTAACGAAAGTTTCCCGCCACCACAAACATCGTCAGCACACAGTTCGCGTTGGCGTATTTGCTCATATTTTGTCAAACGATTTTTGGCATTTGGAAGAAAGAGACTTACTTTATAACATTGTGTTGTGAAATCTGTAAAAAATATAGTTATCTTTAAGTACACGGTTTCTCAAATGAAACTATCACTCTAGAGGATTAGAACCATCATTTATATCCAGTTGTGCTACAAAAAGTCAGATACAGAATATCAACGAATTATGAGTACAGCTTTAAGTACTATTGTTGTATCATGTGACACTGTGAAGGTTTGGTACCGAAAGTTCAAAAACATTTATCTAAGGAGTTAGAAGAGAGTTTTTCATGCAGATTTGGCGGAAAACTTTCGTTACAACCTGATATTAATAATCATTTTATTGGGAAAAGAGCTAGAGAAAATATTTTTTATGTAGAAATGAAAGTTAGCGGTTTGTTTAGAATTAACTACTAAAACTTTCTACCAATTTCTTAATACATACGCCTAATTTTTTTTTTCAATATTCTGATCTGAAGGAATGAGTCACAGCTTAATTAATCAACGTAATTATAGGGGTATAAGCTGTGAAAAATGAACGACTGCATCAAAATTAAAATAGTAAAATTATTCTACGTTTAAACTTTTATTTTATTAATATCTGAAAACTTTATTTCATTCAGGTTCAGCAATTTCTTCATATTTAACTGATTTTTAGGGATTCAATGCAGCACTTCAGTATATTAATTTTGAGATGAAAATATATTTGTTACGTACATATTCCGAATTTTAAATTGTATAATCATATTAAGTAAGTACCGCCAGAGCAGCGAGCAGCGCAGAGAGCAGCGCAGAAAAAAGCCTTAATTGTTGCGCTTTGGCAACGATTGCAAGGAACAGATTTACGTATTTTATCTTTTGCAAGATTCTTAAAGGGTTGGAGTACTTTCTATTTGGACAGGATCGAAAATCTTTATACGTATATCTTAAAATCGGGGCTCTAAATTAACTACGGCCCGCTGTTCTGAAAAAACTAAATATATAACGGACCAGTAGAATACAAAATTTGTTAGTCCAAACAACCTGTAACTTTTATTTACATTTTTCTCTTGAAAACTTCCCCCATTTTGTTCCACAATACATCTCATCTAATTTTACCAAAGCATGTCATATAATTTGATCTGTGTAACATTTTTACTCTCCGAACTTCGGAAAGTAAAAATGTAAACATCTTTTATAAAAATGTTACACAGATCAAATTAAATCCGAACATGTACCATGTAAGGAAAGTATTGTAATTATGAAAAAATTCGACTTCGAGATTTTGGTGTATTTGCACGTTTAGAGGTCTTCTGAATTCATTTATGCTATTTTTATGAGATGCGTGTATGTGTGTATGTGAATGAACACGATAGCCCCTAAACGGGGCATTCCACTGAGCTCAAATTGGATATATATGTGATAAACAACCTTCGTAAGACCCCGGTATTGATTTTGGTGTGTATAGGACTTACAGTTTTTCTACAGGGCTACGACAACGATTTCTTTTACACTATGGCATATAGGGAGAAATTTTTGAAAGAGCGCTAGCGTTTAAACGGTGCATTCGATTGTGCTTCAATTTGGTATATATGTTTGAATTATTCATAGATTAAATTTTATTTAAATGCCTGGTAATGATCTTAATCGTAAGTGTTCGGAAAGTCGAGTGGAGTCACTCCAGATTTTTTTCAATTCGCCTTTTAACGGAAAACAATATAGATCGTTTATATAATTTGTTTTCATTTTCTTTTTTTTTCAAAAATGATGTATATGGACTAGTGATAAATATTTGGACCACCAGGGCCCTTGATAAAGGGGGTCAGGGTGGGGGAGGTTCTGCCCCCCCCCGCCCCCAACACTCGCAAAATTCTATTAGCCCATTTATGCCTAGCGTCCCTTTTTTGGGACTTTTTTCTTTCCGGCATTTGGGACGGCATTTTCGCTATTAGTCGAAAACGTTATTTATTTTTCCTAGCCTTTATTCATGAGTCTTGAGCCTCAACTCTACAAAATATTTTAACATGACCAAGTAGTGTGTTGATATTTCAATTTTTATGCATAAAGATTTTAAAAGAAATCATCCCTTGTTCAAGAAGTTGACATCAGAAATTTATCTATTATTCCTGTTATCAGTAAAAATCGAAGAAAGTCGCAAAAATATCCAGGCACAAATGGTTTAAACTTGGTACAAATTAGATACCTAGATGGGAAACTTGGTAAAAACATTTCAACGAAACCTATAATTAACTTTCTTTTTCTGGTACACTTGGCAAAATTACGCAAACCCAGTTGTTAAAAGTAAAAAAGTTGGTAATATAGTTGATAAAAAAAAAAAAAAAAAAAAAAAAAAAGTTAGTAAAAACCAATAATTGACTTGGCAGTTTATCGACATTTTCCAGAAGGTTTCATCTGAATAAAGCTAACTGAATAATTTTTTAAATGCTGCTTTTGAAATCCATACTGACATCCGCCGACATATCGCTTTCTTTCAACACTGTGCCTCAGGTTCTCTTGCAAATTACAAGCTGTCATTTTCATGATCATCGGATGACAGACCGCAACAAAGCTGCCAACTAAAAACAAAACTGACAATTTTCTTCGCTCAAAAAAAAAAAAAAAAAAAAAAAAAAAAAGTCGGAAATGACGTCGTCTGCACGCCACGTGGGTAGCAACGGTGACAGATTAGGAAAAGAAGCGGA
Source organism: Cheiracanthium punctorium (assembly GCA_038373885.1). Taxonomy (NCBI): domain Eukaryota; kingdom Metazoa; phylum Arthropoda; class Arachnida; order Araneae; family Cheiracanthiidae; genus Cheiracanthium; species Cheiracanthium punctorium. The sequence continues at coordinate 572,843 of JAWZYV010011927.1, read as the reverse complement.
GGAACAAAAATAATAGGTTGCGTGTAAGGTCATTGTCACGGCAGGCGCGGGTCAAAAGTCGGCAATAATTCTCGGCGGGGGATGGAACAGGTCAGCGTCCTGCAACTAAACTCTACTGTCTCTTTTGCCTATCAGCGTCATAAGTGAAACAAAAAACAAACGCCTTCGCCTCCCACCCAAAGTTTTAGTGTTCCACCATATGCACTTGCACGCTAAATAAAAAACATACGGCCCTTTGTTTTCTCTTCCTTGTTCCTTTTTTTTTCTTTCCGTTGCCATTCGTAGAACAACAAATTGTTCTTCCTTATCGATAGCTTTTATTTTATCGTCTCTTCTTCCGAGTAAGATGAATGGCCATTTTTACATGTTTTATTGAATGCACTCTACACTCTGGAATATTTCTTTTAACGTGTTGCTAAAACAAAGACCAGTTCAAAAGCACACACTTTAAAAAAATTGTTTCAGTATTGTTTTATTTTATTTGCACGGTCTGTAGACGTTTTAATGTGGAAAATGTTCAGTCTAAATCACGAAGATATGTTATAGGTGTGGACACTCTTGTTAGGTTAAGACCTGTAGGTAATGTGCAGAAATTTGTATACAGCCCCAATACAGATAAAAAGCCTTTATTAAGAAAGTGCGATTCCAGAAAAATCTGCAGGTGTTAAAAACCGTTCATTAGTGACCACCTGAAGGTCGACTAAAAACATGCGGTATTCTCAAAAGAATTTAGCACAAAAGCTGCGTCAGGAGTTTAATAAAAGCAAGTCTCAAAAATATACGGAATTGAACAGAAGGGATAATGTTGGAAGGAATGGAATTCATGCACGTGCAAAAGTCATTGATATCATAGAAAAGTGTACTTCAGCTAAATGTCAGGACAGGAAATTTATTAATAATTTTAAGCGTTGCGCTCGGAAGAGTTAAAAGAAATCTTGGTGAAAGTCGAACATATAAATTTCATCTTTTGGCGTTCTTTGAAAAGAGTGGGAAAAACGAATGTTCGCTAGCTAGAAATCATTTTTGTGTATCGCGGGACGCCTTGCAGTTTTACAAAGAGAGCAACCGCGACAGAAGAGGGAATCATTGAATGCCTTGACCTTTGTGGTCAGGACGTAGCGGTCAATTTGCGGGAAGCTTTTGATGTTGGTCGGTGAGAATTCGTAGGCAAAGCTTCAGAAAAGGAAAAAATATAATAAACATCAAGGGGAGAAAAATTGAAAATAAAATTTAAGAAAAACATGGAGGTGTTGACGATAAGGCTGTAGAAATCCAATGAGAAAGTGTGAGAATTGAGAAATGACCAATGGCAAGTTAGAGAGAGGTAAATTTCGGGCAAAAGAGTTAGTAACTGGTCGGTTTAGGAGAATTAGGAGCCACAGAGTGGCTAAACTAATTATTTACGAGTTTAGGGAAGAAAATGGGGGATGAAGATTTGAGCAAAACTGGACTGCACAGCCAGAGAAGGCAGATTTTCAACAGATTTCAGCAGATTTTTGCAGATTTTATTAGATTAGATTTTCAGAGATTTTTTTAGATTTCTCAGAGTTTCTAAGATTTTACATACGTGTATCATTAGTGGATATTTATATAAATAAGTGTGTTTAGAAAATAAAACTAAAATGATCATCACTGCTCTGCACCGGATTACAGGTAAATTCCAATTGCCATCCTTTCCATATTGAGTGACTTATTTTTAATAATTAATAATATTGTTTATGATTGCTAAAGTAGTTAGAATGTGTTTTGGTAAACAATAATAATTTAATTGTTCTAAATTAAGCCATTTTCGAGATCAGTTTAAATATTTTTTGTAAATGTAAATAAGATTTTTATATTTAATAAATGTTTGTTATAGTTAATATTTTAAATCCATTTATTTCTTTCCTCAGAAAACACAACGCAACATCAAATTTTATTTTATACTTATTTAGAACAGTTTAAATAACTTTATGAGTTAAAATAAATTACCGATGGGTCTTTATAACAATGAATCCAATTATTTCATACCTTATTTCACGGCCAAACTAAGGTTTAAATTATTTCATCCATTTATTTCATGTTTTAATATGTCACGCACCGTAACACTCTCAATAGCTGCTATGCTAAATTTTTGGTACCCCAAATAAGTTTCAATTATGTAAACATTGGAAATCTAGTGACGTGCAGCGATCCTAGCGGCAAAAGAATAAAGCATTTCCCGTGCTGATTGATAACTAATTTTACTTGTTTTTAATTTTCCGACCTAGCATGTGAACGAGATTATTAACGCGAGCACTAAATTTAAATTATTTTTTTCCCTTTTGCTTACATGGTTGCCTTAGTAACAAATGAATAAAAAAGAAAAAATGTTCTATCTTAAGATTATTAAAATATTGAGTTTATATTTGTTAACGAGTGCGTATATCGTGGCTCACAGAAAAGAAGTTTTCGTCTGCCACGGTATATATTTACATTAGAAAATGGCTTAGAATTCATTACTGAGTTCTTTATGTAACATGAATTTAATATTTTAATATGAGTTTTTTAGCGGCAATTTAAAGCTGTGTTAAAATTTGTCGCAGCATGAAATAAATGTAAATACTGCTTGTTTGAGTGTGATCGTCATTATAAATAAACACTTTTTAAATATTGCATTCACACATACTACATTCTTCTAAATTTACTACTATTTCTTAAAATAAAGCTTTTGGGCAAAATAATAACACGGCATTACATACATAATATTACTTCGCTTCGAAATTATTGCCTATATTAATTACGAAATAGTATTCTAAGACAATTATGTAATAAAAACACACCTGAAGCCTGAAATTATTATATCCGACGTTCATAAGTCTATATATTTAATTTTTTGAAGTTCTGCTAATTCGACGATCTCCATTTTCTTCGCCTCGATGGAAATATAAACAACCTGAGATGCGCAGAAGCAGGAGATGCGCAGTTACCCAGTCCCCAGCGCCATCTGTTTGCAACAACGGCGTTATCCAACTAAGGGAAGTGTCCAGTCCACTCCTATAAATTTACCTTCATGGTCTAAATGAATGCATAATAATGTTTTTTTTCCAGAACAATGGTAAAAAATTACAAAAATACATATATAAAACTCAGATGAGGGGGGGGGGGGGACTTAAATACTTACACCGTATCTTCTTAAATATATTAACATGTCATTATAATGTTATAACATAAATACTCAAACATTATTTACTGTGATTCAATATTTTAGCAGGTATTATATATTCATACAAGTTTTCACTTGTTACATCCATTCTTTTTTTTTTTTTTTATAGGTTTTTGAGTATGATCTTGGAGATGGTCTTACAGCTCTGTATTTCCGTTCAACATTTATTTTATTCAAACATCTCTCATTAGCCGCCAGAGAATAACACAACAGAAATACAAACACGGGAGAACAAAGCTCGCAGGCAGGTCCAACACCTTCTGTATAAGGCCTAACAACTGAAGCTTTGGCATCATCACTAGATCATCTTATTTGACGCCATCACAGTTTAAATTCAAAAAGTAAAACTATTGAAAATTTCTGGTGGATGCTACAAATATTGGAAAATATCTTAAATGAAAGATAAAAATTAAAATACTTTTCTGATACAAAATAATTCATTGTTATTTACTTTTGTATCGTATTATACAATTAGTGATGGTCAAAAATTTTCATTTGTCGTAAAATCAATATTTCTATCTTAAATCATTTATTGTTTTATGAGTGAGAAAATTCACCACAAATTTAAAGTATATATACTTTGTGAAAACAAAACTGTGATGACGTCGAAACTTCAGTTGTAAGGCTAAGCCTTTCTATATCTAGAGGGTGTTGGCAGGTCGCGGAGGAAGGTGAGCAAACTCTTTCATCCACGTGTCCCACCATACCCTGAAATTTCAACCCTTGGGGCAAGTACTTATTAGTCACTCAAGTGTGTATTTGGTTGCCATGTGGAAAAATTTGAGAGAAAGAAAAGAAAAAAAAGCCACTGTGTAATCTAAATTTCCAATCTCTGGAACATCGCCATGAAATCAATCAATCAGTCAACACCATCAGCGAGCTGCGTTGACAGACGAACATCCTATTAGTCTCGAAGAAATATATGAAAATAATATTCTTAACCTTTTTTCTTTTTAATCTCCCCTCCCCCCAGTACGTCAGCGCTCGGGATAACGTAATCGCAGTTCCACATTTGCAAACACGTGCCTCGTGCTTATAAACAAAAATCGATATCAACAGGGGAAAAGAGTTGAGTCGGAGAGAGGCTGTGGTCGGGGGGTGGGAGATGAAAGAGGCCAAACACAGAAACATAATTCTCGGACAAGGCTGTCGATAATCGGTAGGACGATGAAAAAGCATTTTATCTGGAAATATCGGGCGAACGAAGGGCGTGTGTTTGGATAAACGGAGAAGGGGGGGGAGGCAGAGTAAATAGTTTAACCCTTTAACACGCAGTGTTCCCGCTCTGGGAACACCAAACTCTGACGTTTTGACTGTTGCCAGTCACAAAGAATAGATTTGATTTCTATAAAAAATAGTTGCGGGTGACATAGCTCCGCGATAATCCTTTACTTTTTAACGCGTCATTTCCCGTCAAAAAATTGTCACGATTATTTTTTTCAGCACTGACATCTGCTGAAAAATGGAAGAATGCGAGAACAGCTGGATGGATTGCCCAATGCTGAAAAAAGGGCAGCCGTTGCCATCGCTCGACTTAACTACCAGCAACATGGAGGACGATCGAAACATTCATCGCGCGCCACAGATCTAGAGACCCTTTTTTGACTCTAGCATTATTTTGACAGATCTAGAGACCCTTTTTCGGCTGTGCGGCACAGCCAGCTGCGTCAAAAAGGGTCTCTAGATCTGCGGCACGCGATGAACGTTTCGATCGTCCGCCATCTTGCTGATAGTTAAGTCGAGCGATGGCAACGGCTGCCCTCTTTTCAGTATTGGGAAAGGGTTGAGCCTCAAAGGGTTAAACTCGTTTATGGAAGCGTATTCAAAGATCGGGGTAAGGAAGCAACGATGAACACACGTGGAGAATCTCTGTTCTTGCGAATGTTTCACTCCCAGCCCCTCTGGATCCGCCAATGGGTAAAGCTAACCATGTTTCTGTTGGACGATAGTTTGTCCTAATGAAGCAATATATAAAGTCAGCTTAATATAAATGTAGATAAATAAATAAATGAATGAAAGCCGACTGTACGAAGTGAATATCGTCAAATATATCATAAAACATAACAAACGGCATTAAAATCGGCTCATCCGTTTAGGAGCTACGATACCACAGATAGACGCTTCATGCTTAATCTTACATTAATTAAACGATTAAACAGGTTTTATCAAATGTACTGAAGGACAACCCCGTTCCAATTAGCTTTCAAACAAAACAGACCACATTTTAAAATGTCCATGATTCTTCGGGAGACGACGAAATAAGTAATTAAACTTACTCTGGTACATTACTTTGATATGTATCAAATTACTTTAATTATAAAGTAGTGTACAATTCGCTCATCTGCTAGGAAGCTGTGATGATGCCACAGACAGAAAACGACGAACTTCGCGTGTCGGTGGTTTTAATCCTACTAATTTTACTGATAGTCGGGTTTTTATTAACCACATTTTAAAACTGTCCGAAATGAATCATCTTGGGAAAAAAAAAAAAAACTCATTGAAATCGGTTTATCCGTTTGGGAGCTATAATGAGGCAGATGCACGCATACACATAAATAGACAGACTTCAAACTTATGACATTTCTCTTTTCTTTCGGGAATTAAAAAAAAAATAAACCAGAGAAATCTTTAAAACAAAGATGATCAGAGGCTGTACAAGAATTTGTATGCGAACGTTTAATGCTAGAGTGTAAAAATAAATTAGTGTAAGTGTAAATTTTCTTTCATAATTTCTGCAAGACTCCTGAAATGTAATCATCCGATGTGATTTCTTTCCCAAGATACATTGAAAAGTGGTTTGAGTCAGCAAATATTTACCTTCATATGTTTGAGACATATTTTTGATGAAAGTCTGAAATTTGTGCATCACCCCAGTAGTGTATGAAGCACAATTTACTTATGGTGGATTTTTGATTTTTTTTTTTTTTTTTTTACGGGGATCGTGTACAAATTTTAAAAATATTACTCTTTAAAAAATTACGAGAGGAATAGTTTTTAACGAAGTCTTTTCTTCCTGCCTTAATTTGAACATTTTTACACTGACCACTTATCTCAACTAGCTAAACAATTGAAGCGTGTCACCACCTTTCTGGTCCCCGACCTAAAGGGGCCCAGCGAACGCTCCCGAAAACGATTACACTACTTTATAATTAAAGTAATTTGATACATATCAAAGTAATGTACCAGAGTAAGTTTGATTACTTATTTTCTCGTCTGCCGAAGAATCAGGGGCCCCAACAGTTTTAAAATAGTTAAATATAGTTTTAAGGCACGTAAGCTTAATTTTAACCAAGCTGCTGAGACGTTAAATCCCTTCCACTTCATTCCAGTTTTCACTGCAATGCATCTATAATTTAAATTATTTATAAGACCAAGGTATGATAAAATATATTTCGATATTAAAGCTTATAGGTATTTTAGGAGTTAACTTTTTAATAATTACAAATCTTCCTATCAAAATTTTATTTTTTAAATAAGTTTAAAGGTGCATGAATATTTTACCGTGAAACCAACTTTACATTATTCACCCATTTCCAAGACATGGGCGCCGTACAGTGGAGTATTCGTATCAAAATCCTGGCCAAAAAGCGAAAATTTTAAATTTGTTTAAAAACAGTAATATGTATGTTTTTGGATAGCCTAGTAACTGATGCATCATGAGATACATGTTTTTCGGCCATAATTCATATCCAAAAGATGCAACACTCGGTTCAAAAGCAAGTTTCTTCATTTACGGCAAGAGATTTCAGCGTTTTCTATTACTTCGTCTTGCATTTTTTACGGGCTCTTTAAATTAATTTACTGGTTTGATACTTAGTATAATTGTAGTAAAATATATGTATTTTAATTATATGTATCTATTAGCTTGAAAAAATAATATGACTTTATTTAAAAAAATTGTAAACTTTTTTTTCTAATTTTTTTCAAAAATCCACATTTCAAAAAGCTTTTTGAAGGGGTGTCGCGGCTTGTCGCGCCTAATTTCAACTATAATCGTAATTATTACAGTATTGAGTGTCTATTCCAAGAAAAAAATGTTCCCCCAACATCCACCATTTTTATAAAAAAAATTATTTATATAGCGCCATTTTTATTTTTCGATAATTTTTCGACGGGTGATCGCAAAAGGGATACAAACATACGCGCTTGTATTTCTCATAAACTATAAATTATGTGCAAGTGTTTGGATAAAGGTATATAAAATTTCATTTCAGTTAAGATTTAACATCAGTTTTTTAAATTCAGTATGTAATTTCTTATTTTCTGATGTAAATTTGCTATAAGAAAAATTTCTACATATTCCAAAATTGCCCTTTCTTAGTCCTGTAAATAGTCCCATCTATTTACAGCTTAGTTTTCCATTTATGTCGTAAATTGTGTCCAAAGCAAAAACTCCCCATTTTTGGTTCTCAAAGGTTGGCAACTGTGACTTCGGGTCATTGAAGTGTGAGTGTGTAAACAGAAACACGTGCTAGCTCTTTAAGTCATTTTGAAGTGCTGGCTTGAAATAAATTACTTTCTCCTCCAGCTTGGAATGAGATTTTATGGGTTTGCAAGGAGGCTTCTTTTAAGCAGTGTCCTTTTAGCTGCTCTAGACAAAGGCCAAGGAAAAAGAACAAGCCTTATAACAGTGAGACCCTACAACTTCTTCTTCAGAGGGGTCCGATGGTGGTCCCTCTCTCTCTCTCTCTCTCTCTCTCAAAAAAAAAAAAAAAAAAAAAAAAAAAAGTGATTCTAAGTGAAGACGAATATCAGAGTTCAAAAGAATCGGAATGAAAAAGTTAATCTTCAGAAGTCATTAGAAAACTAAGATCCCTATAGTAACTACATTTAGAAAAGTGAAAAATCTAAAAATTTTTATGATAAAAATTGATTTATAGATAAGTAGTATTATATTTATAAGTATTATTAAAGTATTACATTTATATATTTTTATTGTGGTTAAGGCACAGCTACACGGCTATTTGCCTAACGGGAAGGTTGCCTTGGGCGGAGGGCTTTTTAAGGGGTTCTATTGCGTATTCACGTGACATCTGGAGAAAATCGCCCAAAACTCCAGACCGTTAGATCGACAGCCGCGTGCTATTACATTTATAAGTGGTATTATACAATAGCAGTATTTCCCAGTAAGAGACACCAGAAAATTGGGGGTCGACTTTTGTTTGAATTTAAGTCACTTCCCAGACATGTTGGCGACTGCATTTGTCATGTAATACTTAATATATTAAGTGAGTGGAACATTTACACCTTTCCTCCCCGCCCTTTTTTTTCTTCTTTTCAAATGTCCCCCCCCCCTGGAGAAAATGTTCAATTCGCAACCTGCAGGGGGGGGGGGCAAAGACTACTCCAGGAAGGGGAAAAGACTACTCAAGGCGGGACAAAGACTACTTTAACGTATGGTTACCATGGTGGAAAGAGCAAAAAAGCAAGGGAAAACACTGCATACAAAAATCCAGGGGGGGCATTGCCCCCCCTTGCCCTATGCTGCCGGCGCCCATGCGCGCAAAGAGTTAAAGTATTACATATCCTAATTTTCTATTTCCACTACATTTTCCAGTAAGGGACCAATTTTCAATCTCTAGTCGAGGGCCCCCAAAGGAGTCAGTCCGGGCCTGATAGATGGTGCTATTAATCAATAACGGTCAATAGGAAAATAAAATGTCAGCTCTTTTAACTACACCCCATTTCCCCGTTTCCAAAAAGCTGTTTGTAGTTGGCATCATTTTGAATTTTAGAATTAAACCATAACCTATCGCCCAATGCTTCTGTTCTTTCTTTTCAATGTTGCATTTTCGTCCTGGCCTCCATTCTATGGCAGTTCTAAACGAATTTATGATTGCAAAGTGTAATGAATTTCCCCCAAACATTGTTAGAAGGACCATTTTCTTTGAAAGTGTGACCAGAGAGTAATAAAAAAAGGAAGTTTGTTCGAATTAAATATTGATTTTCCTGACCAGTACCGGAAAGAGAACAGGGGGTGGGGGGGGGGAGAGGATACGGAAGGATTCTATTCTTCAACATTCCAATGTATTGTGTATAAAATTACAGAGCCTGATTATGACCAATGGGGGCCCCGGGCATTGATGAATTTGGGGGCCCCCATATTTGAAATTTGTTTTATTTTTCATAAAATTTTGATATAAAAAATATATTTCAGAACAATATTTGAAATTGGGGGCCCTTTCGAGCCGGGGGCCCTGGGCAAAGTCCCGATTTGCCCAAGCGATAATAAGGCTCTGTAAAATTAGCATTTTCGTACATCAGAGCAGTTATTGAGAGATATCCTTCAAACTCCGGTAACTTGAGCCGTTTTTTGTTCAAGAACTGGTGTAGGTTCATTTTATGTCAAAAAGGTAGTTAGTGATAACAGTGAATACAATCATTTCTGAGCTTTTTTATCTATCAACAGTCTTTCCGCCCACCCCTCCAAAAAAGAAGCTTTCACATTATCATTTAGTCAATGCAGATGTAGATAGTTAATAAAAGGATTTAATACAAAATGGTTTTACACCCCTTTCTTTTTTTTTTTTAAATGGCTCGTTTATTGAGTTATTTTTTATTTTTATTTTACTAGCCCGAATATAACGCGATGTTTTTTGAATGATCATTTCCCTCAAACTGTACACGTTTAAACTGTATACACGTCGATCTGTACACGTCGATCGAAAAAATTTCGGTCTTCTTCAGCAGTCGTCATGGGCGCCCATAGGAGTTTTTCTAGGGGGGGGGGGGGACAAAACTTCAAAAAAAATTTCTAGAGGATGGCAAATTTCAAACTTTTAGCAAATTTAGTTCTGATTTTGCCATTTGTTTACATCATGAGACATTAACCTAAAACTCTAGGGGGGGATGTGCCCTACCTTGTCCCCGCCCCTCCTTATGGGCGCCCATGACAGTCGTCCATACTGATATGTCAGTGTTTCTCAACCTGTGTGTCATGAGGATTGTTAAATGTGCCACTGGGGGTTTTGACAAATAATTAAAATTTCATCGTGTCCTATCACAGATATACAATGTTTTCTATTATTATGCTATCGTTTTCACTCCTACTGTCCTATGAAGCGCTGGATTTCTATTTCATAGCATGGAACACGGGTATAGTTTGACTGCGGATCGCGTAGAATATTGGTAAGCTGCCAGGTGAAAACGAATCCAAATGAACTGGTCGAGGAGAGGGTAAAGCTAGAGAAGTGAATGCGCCTGTTTCCTCTTGCTCTATGCGATTGTAATGTGATGACGTCAGCGCTCAGTAATCTATGATAATCTGCAATATACTGAAATATAGAAAGCGTGACTTTTATTATTATTGTTATTATTGAGGATGTCAGTGCGGAGTCTGAGCGGCATGGAACGGCCAGCATGAATGCAGCTGTACTTCTTCAAAACTACGTCTAAATAATTTAGCGGCAAGCGCACATTTGACTGCCATCCACATCATCTAATGGACGTACCCGTTTCCTCCTCTAAATCGGATGTTTACTTTTGTATGTAATCCGTAGTCAAGCAGTATGCCTCTTTTTGAAAAATCTGCTTACACCAAGTATGACAAGATGTTTAGGATAATGAACATTCTGTGATGGGCGCAGATTGGTTTTTTATAAGTGTGTGGGGGGGGCGGCAAGTTAAGGATCCTGCCCCAGAAAGATTCTACATGCTAGTGTTGAACCATGTCTACATTATACCAGCACGTAAATCATAACGATAACATGGGAACAAGCGACTGGGGGGGGGGGGGGACCATGGGCCTTCCCTGCCCATATGTATGAGGGAGCAATGCATTACCCATGCGTCTAGCCATACTTTCTCAGAAGTAAAAGCAAAGCAGGGAACTACACTCATGTCCATAAATTAAGGATAATGAAGTTCAGGCAAAGAAAGAGAAAGAAGCAAAACAAATTTGACTTATTTGTAAAGTCTATTTATTAAACAAAAAGTAAAGAGCAAAAAAGATGCTGTATGTTTGACATAATTAATAAAAATTGCAAGTTTTACTCCCTTGACCAAATTTCAAAAAAGAACCTATTTACAAAAAACAGTATAACATGGTTAGTAGGATGGTTAATACGGAGTATGTCTCCCGGACGATGCAATACAGGCCTGACAACGCCTAGGCATGCTGAGTATCAAATGATCCATCTGATCTTGGGGAGTATTACACCACTCATCAAGCAATGCACTCCGAAGTTCCGGTAGACAGGTGGGAGGGGGTTGACGGGCTGCAATTCGTCGGCCAAGCATATCCCACACATGCTCTATTGGATTCAAGTCCGGTGAGTATGCTGGCCAATGCATACGGGTGATATCCTCCGATTGAAGGCATTCGTCTACAATGTTTGTACGGTGAGGACGGGCGTTGTCATCCATAAACACAAATTCAGCACCCATGGCGCCCCCGAAACAAACGTACATGTTGTTCCAGAATGACATCCCGATAGATGTGGCCTGTCATCGTTACACTCTGAACATGCAGGTCAGTTCTGGAACCAAGAATAATTCCTCCCCAAACGAGCCATCCTGCACCACCGTAACGGTGTCTTTCAATGGTGTTCTCTTGGTGGTAACGGGTACCTGGCGCTCTCCAGATGAATGTCCGGCGAGAATCAGACTCCAAACTAAACCTGGACTCGTCGGAAAACATCACACAAGACCACTGTTGCGGTGTCCACAATGACTCCAGGTTAATCGCAGGCGACAGTGAGTTGCGGTAAGTGGAACACATCTGACAGGCCTACGAGCATATAGACCAATGTGCCCTAAGCGTCTGTACACGGTCTGCCTTGAAACTGTCGTACCGGTAGCTGAAGAGAGCTGACGAGACATGTCTGATGCTGTACTCCGTCTGTTTCTTTTGGCAGTAACTGCCAAATAGCGGTCCTCATTCGGCGTTGTAACTCGGGGGCGACCTGTGCTGTAACGTCTACTCACATTACCATCATCTTGGAATCGTTGCCAAAGCCTGGAGATGACACTCTGGGCGATTCCAAGTTCCTCGGATACTTCCAGCTGGGTATGTCCACATTCCAGTCGTCCGATAATTCTGCCACGTAAAACATCATCCAAATGCCTCCTTTGTGCCATAACTATGCGGTTTTTGCACTGAAAGGCTTTCACAGCGCTTGTGAACAATTTTACTTCTTTGCCACCATTCCTTATATACCCCTTTCTTACACTTTCGTCATTGTGACGTACCATCCACGCCATCTGGTGGTTTCCTGTAATTTGCATATTCTTCTTCAAGATGTGTGTGATCATTCCACAGGTGAAATTTTTATTTTAGAGATCAATTTCTGTGTGATTCTGAATTATCCTTAATTTATGGACATGAGTGTAAAATCATTTGGCCCCCGCTCTGCAGTCTAGTATAGATATTGCAAGATACAAAATTTGACAACAGTAAAAGAACAGCTGATTGATTTGAGGAATTATATCTTTTACAGTTGTATATTCGAGAAAAATCTGAATGCTTTTGGCTTTCTGCCAAAAATATGAACCCTGTAATTAGCTTGAAAGCTAATACATCTCAAATTGCTGTAAAATTCTTCTGCTCTTCGCACCCTCATACTTCTGTAAATTTGTATTTTGAGACTTAACAGTTATCAAATTCGAAAAGTTGGAGACAATTTTAAAAGTTAACGATGAAAGGTGAACTTGTCTGGTAATTTTGGAATGGATTTATTATGTTCAAGAAACTCATCCCTCTCACTTAATTCATTTTTTGTAAGTAAATAATTTGTTATACTTATTTATTTATTTTTTGTATCATACAACTTTTAATGTTGTTATATTCTGATGTGCCGCAAATAATTGCAGATATTTTAATGTGCCTCTACCAAAAGGTTGAGAAACACTATGGTGTAGACTTCTACTGCTGCTCAAGAAGATCGGAGTACGTATATACTGTACAGTTTGATAATAGTACCTTTTATGTGAATTAAGTTTACATAAATATATTTTCATATCTCTGAACAATTTTTATGATGAAAACATAAAATTTTGTTTATCGCCTAATTAAAGTATGGGGCACATTTTGCTACATGGATTTATTATTATTTTTATTTATTTATTTAATTAATTTTTTTAACGAGAGCTGTTTGAAAGTTTAAATTTTAACCTCCCGAAAATTTCAATCGACACCATAAAATTCTGTACGCTTTTTTACGTCACTTTTACGCAATTATTGCATGTATCTATGACTATGATCAATATTTAAAAATATAAAAGCCTAAATCAGTGTTTCTGGTTCACTGTGTATATAGGAGTGCATATTTTACTAATGACTTTTACAAATTCAGATCAGGAAAGGGTTTTGTATTTTACTGTGCACCACGGCTGTATGTAAGGGGGGGGGGTGATTGGGTTAAACTCCATAGGCTCATGAGAAATTTCTCCTTTATTGAACATACTTCTTGTAAATAGAATTTAAAAAATGATTCATGGGAGAAATAAACGTACTAAACATATTTTATAAAGTTATTTTATTCCTGTCAATTAAATTTTTTATATGCAAATTTTTTGAACATTATTACATGCATTTTTTAACATGTTTTAAATATAATATTTTTTAATGTCACTGTTTTATGAGATTTGGACTGAACAGAAATTTCGGGATCGGGCTGGGACTCCGACGTCAACAATTTCGCTCGGGCGAGCTCGAATTAAAAGTCCTCAGGCTCGGGTTTTAAAAAATGAGCCTGAACTCATCTCTCTGATGCACTACTCCGGAATTTTTACTGAATTAACTTCGTGACGGGAAAAAAAAAATGGTTTGGAAAATGAGTTCGCATAAATCACTTCACGTTAATCATCGGATATCCCTCGACGGGAAAAATTAACGTAAGCATTCGATTAGCAAAACAAAAATTCTAGCCGACGATGTCCACGTTCTTTTGTATCCAGAACAAAATATTCTGCACGTAAACACCGCGTCTATCTAAACAAATGTGTGTGTATATAATTGATAGAGGCTAAGGAGATGAAAAAAATAAATGTATGCGAAACAATTGACCCACATTTTTAGAACACATAAATAATAATTTGTCAAAATGAAACTTTGCAATGAAATTTTTGTGTTTTTTAAGCTTGCGAAAGAACTTCGCACTTTCGGAAAAGAGGTTTCGAGGATGAGTTATTTAGATATATGATAAACAACAGTTTTTCTGAATATTTATGATATTGTAGAAAGTGGAGCAAGGGCTTTGAAGTTAGTTGATTGAATGCGCAGTTTCTTAGTCTAAAACAATAGAAATATATTATCTTGATTATGTTTGTCACCGGAATAGAACCAGATTAGACTGCTACGAAAAGCTCTTGAAAAATATAAAACTTTTCCACTGCCAATTAGCGTTCACATTATTTTATTTACAAAAAGGTTTGTTTTTTTCTCTTCCAGTCGTAGACGGCTATAAGTGTGGGGTGGAGGGTGTTAGAGGGTCTGTACCTCCCCCTTGTCTAAGCACCAACGCTAATTATAACCAAATTCTCCTTTTGAATCCATCACTCAAAATAGTATACCTTAAAAAAGATTTAAAATTTATATGTTTTGAAAACTTTGTATCGGGGATTTCCAACTGGCGTTGCTTTGTGGGAAAATAATTCGCTGCATCAAATTAGAGGCTCAAGGAAAAGAAATTTTTGTGAAAATCCATGCCAGTTTCAAACACTTTTCATTTACGAATAAGTTTGACTTTCCTTGGTTTCCGTGAAATTTGGTGGTTCCATATATGCGCTCTTGTTCTGTTATACATCTCTTGGCTTACCAGACGTCCGGGATTAGCCCGGACAGTCCTGTTTTTGTAGTGCGGTCCGGAAGTAACATCCAGGGTTTGAGAATGTCCGGAGTTATTGAAATTCGAGCTATAGGGTCATCATACCGTTTCTAAATCCACGGTGACGTCACCAAGTGAAAAATAAATAAAGTTCAATGTTCCAGTAAGGTAGGATTTTTAATTTTTTTTTAAATAATTTATAAAAATATTGCAAAATCTCATTATAATGAGCTAAACTTTCCGTTGAAGAAAAAATATATTTTTTAAAAAGGAAATCATTACAACTAATTAAATTTGAAATTTCACTTTAACCCTTTGAAACCATTTCCCACTGCTGAAAAGAAAGGGCAGCCGTTTCCATCGCTCGATTAATCGACCGCCATCTTGCTGGTAGTTAAATAGAGCGATGGCAACGGCTGCCCTTTTTTTTAGCATTGGGCAGTCTGTATCCAGCTGTTCTTC
This sequence comes from Cheiracanthium punctorium, assembly GCA_038373885.1. Lineage (NCBI taxonomy): Eukaryota > Metazoa > Arthropoda > Arachnida > Araneae > Cheiracanthiidae > Cheiracanthium > Cheiracanthium punctorium. Next base: position 557,432 of record JAWZYV010011927.1, on the reverse strand, counting down.
TACATCACTGTATTTCCATCGTATTTTTCCAGTTTTCAGCAGATACCGCTGCTGTTAAAAATAATCCTGACAATTTTACAAATAATGGACAATTTTTACGGGAAATGATGTGCTAAATAAAAAAGTATTCTCGCGTAACTATGCCCTCCTTAGGTATATTTTTATTGAAATCAAATTTATTCTTCAAACAGTCAAAATGTCAGAGTTGTGTCTTCATGGCGAGGGCAATGCGGGTTAAAGGGTTAGCAGCAATGTGGGTTAAAGGGTTTTCAGAATTAACAAGTTTAACTTTTCCCTTGAAACTCGGTATAATGCGATTCTACCTGGGTTTCTGGAGGTTCTACCTGAGAAAGTCGTGGGTTCACCTTCCCCCCCCCCCTCCTCCAAAAAAAAAAAAAAATTGTCCTGGGTTTAACTTGGATAAAAAATGGTAAGCCTACACAAATCCCTTCGCATTTCACGTGACCGTTAGCTCTTCCATGCACTTGCATTACTGAAGGGTATGAGCTGCTTCTCAGATTCTTCTTAAATCCATCTCCGGTGACTGAACAGCAGGGTTTGACGTAAACATCTCTTCTTTTGGAGTTGAAGCAGACAGACCCCCCGATTCTCACTGAACATTTTACGTGCTTTTACGCTAATTTCTCCCCCCCCCCGCCCCTTTTAATTTTAAAGTTTTCATTTAAATTTAAGTCATTATGCCGTTTTATGGTGCATGGTAGTCACTGGTGGGGTTGGACGTGAATCCGACTTGAGTTTAGTTTTTAATTCGTCCGTCACATTATACAGGGTGACTGCTAATTCATGGTACAAACTTTCAGGACTGGTACAGGACATTGTAACTATTACATTTTGTATAGGAATGTATGGTCAAAAGTGAAGCAACACAGGAAAGAACAAATTATGGTCAAAAGTGAAGCGCCGGAAGTAAGTCCAAAATCCTCATTGCTTTCAATAGGATGACGAGCAAAAATCCCATCTTTTAGCGTGACGTCCCAGGCCGTTCCCGTGACCACCACCCAGGCTTTCCTCTTAGATGGCGAATATTCTCCATCCGGCGAATATCCTCACTCTTTAGAAATTTGTCGAACAGAAGAGCTCTATGTGGCCTCGCTTAATCGTTCATTAAAATGAACTCAGCGCCAACTGCACCCCTGAAAAGGCGAACATAAGACTTCATCCCTATACCTCACACAGTGGCGCACCCAGGATTTTAGTTTAGGGGGCGCTGTGTTACAAATTCTGCTGAACTCTGTTATAGTGATCACTACTATAGTTATAACTCTCCTGTAACGTCAAAATATTCTGTGCCACTTGACTTGCCCATAGAACAACTAGGGCACAAGCAACGCAACTCGTTATACTCAAATAATTATCTGATTTTTTCTTTATATCGTCGAAAGCGAATTTAAGCAACGCCCCCCTAGAGAGGAAAGCCGTCGCGCTTACTTGTGATATCACACCGAGTAGGTAAAGCAAAGCGTTTCCATTGGGTTTCTCCTCTCTCCCGCGGCGCGGAACTTCCCGCGGCGCGGAAGAAAGGAGAAACCCAATGGAAACGCTTTGCTTTACCTACTCGGTGTGACGTCACAAGTAAGCGCCGCGGCTTTCCTCTCTAGGGGGCGTTGGTTTGAGTGTGTTTCGTACACTAACTGTAAGTATTTATTTAAAAACTAACTTTTTATTGTAAAAGTACTTTAGAAATAATTTAAAGACTATTTTTAAAAAGAAAAAAATTAATTCATTGGGGCAATTTTCAATGCTTTTCACTTCTAACTTTCCACCTTTAGGGGGCTTGAGCCCCCATACCCCCTCCGTGGGTGCGCCTATGACCTCACACCAGTCACAGTGCCCCTTTCAAAGACATGGAGAAGTGTGCAGCCATCCAACATGATGCCCGCTCAAACCATTAAACCTCCTCTGCCATAATGGTCAATTTCGTGGACATTGGAGGGTAGGTAGCGGGTGGGGGAGGGGGCGGAAATAAAATATTGAAAGTCTTCAAGGTTTGCATATTTTGATGCTTTATAGCGAAGTTTGGCGCCAAAAAATAAGTCTCCAAAACTGATCCTAGCTTGGAGATACCTTCCATATTAAGCAAGACTTTTGCAAACGCTACAGTTTTTCACAAAGGAAAAGTAGTTTTTTAGAAAACCAGGAAGAAAAACGCGGCACATTCTTGAATAATGATACTCTTTCCAACTTCATTGAATAAGGAAGAAAAATAGGGAAGACGCCTGGATTATCGCACGCTTTTAATACACAGCACTTTAGTGCCCGTATTTAAAGAATGAAAGTGCTTCAGATAGATTTTTTACTTCCTTGTACGTAGTATAAGGAAGTAATGTGATCCCGAAAAATTTTGGGGGCCAAATTTCGACAAAAAAACCGATTTTGACTACCTCTAAATTTAATTTTAAAATTTTTTTCGATGCATCCTATCGTAGGCTAGCATGCACGATCATATTAACGCGTCTGCAACTCATTTTGACCAGCGGCGAGTCTGCTGTGGCCAGTTTTTCCATGCCGTCTGTACGTACGTACGTATGTACGTACGTACGTACGTATGCATGTAACTCGCATATCTCAAAAACTATTGGTCGTAGAATGTTGAGATTTGATATTTAGGATTGTTCTATGATCTAGTTGTGCACCTCCCCTTTTGGTGGCAATCGAATGGATAGTTTATGTACAGGACCGCCCAAAAGATTCGAAATACATTACGCTCTATGGGCCGAAATTCATTAAACTCGCCTAACTCAAAAGCTATTAGGCGTAGAATGTCGAAACTTCATATTTTGGATAGTTGTAACATCTAGTTGTGCACCTCTCCTTTTGGTTCCATTCGACTGGATAGTTTATCTACAGGACTGCCCAAAACATTCGAAATACATTACGCTCAATGGGCCGAAACTCATTAAACTCGCATATCTCAAAAACTATGAGGCGTAGAATGTCGAAACTTCATATTTTGGATAGTTGTAACATCTAGTTGTGCACCTCCCCTTTTGGTTCCATTCGACTGGATAGTTTATCTACAGGACCGCCCAAAAGATTCGAAATACATTACGCTCTATGGGCCGAAATTCATCAAAGCGTTTTTTAGAGGTATTGGGCTATTTCAAACGACTCAAGTGATGTATGCTATAAAGAGTTAGAAAATGAATTTCTCCATTAAAAAAAGTGTCTTTATCATTTGTAGTTCTGCTACAGGAACACTCAAAAGATTTCCAATACATTACGGTCAATGGCAATTTTAGGGGCATTCATCCATTTCAAGCACAATACCGTCCTACCACATAAGTTAGGTAATGGTCCGACCACGGTCACGTGCCTCCCTCAAGAACTATGCCAAAAGTCGCCAAGCTTGGCGACTTTTGGTGTACGTGTGTGCATATTTAACTCTCAAATCTCAAAAACTATTATGAAATTTCATATATAAGAATGTTGTAACATCTAGTTGTGTATCTCGATTTTTGGTTCCAATCTACTGGGGAGTTTATATACAGGACCACCGAAAAGAATTTTAGTACTTTAATGTCTATGGACATCTTCAATATAATACAACTGTAGACAGTCATTGTTTGGTACATGCCCAAAAACTCGCCGTCTGTCCTCGACCTTGGCGAGTTTTGGCGAAATATCGCCAAATTTGGCGATAGTCAGTCATTTGGTCCATGCCCAAAGTATCGCCATTTGTCATCGTTCTTGGCGAGTTTTGGCGAAATATCGCCAAATTTGGCGATAATCTGTCATTGTTTGGTTCATGCTTAAAATCTCGCCAAATGTCGTCGACATTGACGAGTTTCGCCGAAATATCGCCAAATTTGGCGCCAAAAATTATTTCATATTTTGTATAACACTAAAACTTTAACCCGTAGATTTTTGAACTTTTGTATTTAGAAATATTGTAATATCTAACTGTTTTCCATATCTTTTTTGACAGCAATCGACTGAGAATTTATTTACAGGGTGAGCCAAATGACTTTAAATACATTGAGGTGTATGGATGCATTCAATTCATTGAAAGTCTGTGGTCAATGACTACTTTGGCTATCCCCAAAATCTCGCAGACTATCTCAAGTTTGTCGGCTTTTGGTGAAATATCGCCAAATAAAGTGTCAGAAGGAAATATTTCAAATTGAACTCAGCTTGGCGATATCGAAATATTTGTCTAGAAATCGCTAAACCTTACTATTATTGATATTTTATCTCTTTCAAACAAATTAGTTTAGAGGAAGTGCGTCGAAAATATTTTTGATCTAATGGACGTGCAAGGAAGTCATGTGTTGGACACATCAGATTTTTTTTCACAATCACTCACGATAACGCAGTACTCAGAATACACATAAAGGCGGACTAATTACGCTTCATAAAACCTGAACAGATTTTCCGATTTCAGCAGAAAACCCGACAAAAAAAAAAAAAAACGATAATGCACCTCGTCGCAAAACCTCGTCACCAGACGCGAAATCATTATACGGGACATTTGTTCAGGTGCTTCGGTCCTCGCTAACTACGGAAGTGTCCGGGAAAAATAAGTGCGGCGATGTTATTTTTATACCGTGTTAAACGAGGACTGGATTCGCCTTGTCTGTTTCGTTTGCTCAGCTGCTGGTCGGCTAACAATATTACAGCGCAGTAAAGTCGGATGGATCACATGATATTTCAGAACGAGCCCGATCCATAAATATGCGAGAATTTTACTGCTTCTTATCACGTGCTTTCTTAAATTGATTCGGCCTTCCTTTAGCTCTTTGAAAAAATATATGTTACAGTGAAAACCCGATATCAGTCAAAACCCGAATTGACTAGGGAAAACGCGTTATAACTGAGAGCGTTTGGCAAAACCCGAATTAACTAGGCAAATCGCGTTCTGACTGACAGCGCTCGGGAAAACCCGATTTATTCGGGTTTTGACTGATTTGTTAGACAATAATTTTACATCTATCAAAAATTATTGCATTATTTCAACGCTATGTTATATGATAATACTTTTTTTGGGAGGGGGGTCTCGCAAAGGGCCAGCGGTAGCATATTTTTGAGGTGCCCCCCTACAGCGGAGACCGGACCCAGGATGATTTTTGTAGGGGGTCTCGCAAAGGGCCAGCGGTAGCATATTTTGAGGGGACCCCCTACAGCGGTGGCCGGACCCAGTGATGTTTTTTGGGGTCTCGCAAAGGGCCAGCGTCAGCATATTTTCGAGGGGGGGGGCAAGATAAGGATTTCGGTTCAACTCGCCCATCGATTTGATTGATAGCTATTGGCGCGCATGCAACTGACCCTCATTCGTATTCATCACTTGTTATAACATTAAAGTTATTTTGTTTCTTATCTAACTATAATTTTTCAAGAAATCTATTTTCCCAATTTTTAGTGCATAACGCATTAACATTTCGGAATTCACTTAGAAAACGGGTTTTCCCGAGCGCTGTCAGTCAGAACGCGTTTTGCCAAGTTAATTCGGGTTTTGCCTAACGCTCTCAATTAGAACGCGTTTTCCCTAGTTAATTCGGGTTTTGATTGATTTAGGGTTTTCACTGTAACATGTATATTAGTAGCGGGGACATGCAACCAGTGTTATCATACATACCAGTCTCAAATAATATCTAGTTTCAAATCTAAGCCTAATAAGTAAAACGTGGAGAAAAAAGTATTTACAAAAGCGAACCTGAAATGAGACTGACATAAAATAAAATCTCACGGTAAACGACATTCTTAGTAAAAACCCTATTCGGCTTCGTTAATTTTCCCTGGCTTGGCGTATCGAGTACCCCCGGATTCAACTTTTGGATGTTACTCTGGAGAAAGCAATGTACAACATCCCATGTGAAAATACAGGCTGTGTGGCAAATATATCGTAACTTTACGAAGAGTCTGGCCCTGAGATTTATGTATGGTCATCGAAAAACTCAGTCTAAGGGGAAACTGTCGTCTCTTAAGTTTTAAAGACAGATTAGTGTCGGAAGGAGTAAGAGATAATCTAGGAATAAACACACGCGTTACACTTGGTATGGCCAGTCAAGATCTCGGCATCTACTCGTATCACGTTTGGCATCAATGTGCGAATCATCAAACCCGTTCCATTACAAAGCCCGAACGACGGGTTTATGTTCCTCAGCAGCATGACGACAGCCCCGACTTTTAAATGAAGTGCAAAATCACTTTCTCAAAATCGGGATGTCAGCCATTTTATTTTTCGCCAAACTAAAATAATTTACCTATTACTCTCGTAAATCTTCAATCCTTATTATTGTGCGTATAAAGCATTTCATTCCTACTCTGATTTCCCATGCACACGATATTATAATTAAAAAAATAACCTTAGAAATATAAATTAACAAAAAAATCATTATTATTCTTTTCTTTTTACTTTAAGAATTTAAATCATTTTATTCGTCAAAATCGCCACGCATGGCAACCACGATGCTTATTTCACACTTTTTTCCCTACAGGGATTACAATTACGGAATTACGGAGAGCAAAAATTAGCCTTTTTTGACATGTTTTTTTATCAATATGTCCTAAAATAGTTCGATTTTCGAGAATGCGGAAGACCTTCCTCAGAATTTTCCGAAACCGTGGACACCTTGGTCGAAACTCAACTCCCCGCCGTTCCGGATGAGATAGGCCCACATACATACGTACATACATACACGCGTTTGTTTACCTCTGGATTTTATTATATAAGACCATAATAATTTACGTAGTAGCATGAAGTAGATGTAGTTCAACGTTAAAATATAGTATCTTTCTAGGGCAACACCCCTGACTTGCCCCCACCCCAACAAGCAGTCATATGGGGAACCTGTGGTGAGTCAGGGGATCTGGACACCCCCCGTTAGTCTATGCACAAATGCTAATTATGGATAAATATTCACCTTTTCAATCCATCACTGAAAATAGTATACCATTGAAAAATATTTACCTTTTACATTTTATATAAATTTTGAAACTGCATTAAAATTTTAAAAAATTATATTGATTTTGTAAATTTTATATAATTCAGTACTTAAGAAACATAATTTACTATAAAGGATTTTAAAAATTTTAGTGGTATTGAAAATTTTTACCATATATTTATAAAAAATTTACTGTCAAGCAAATTTTGTTGTAAGAATGGCTCCCCCTTTCGGTAGCTGGATACTCTCCCATGAAAAAAGCTATAGCTACGCCCGTGCGCGTGTTCCTAAACACTGCACGAATGTACGTTCGGATCGTCCCGCAGTGGTCTGGGTACTTAACTCCGCTCCATATAAGAACACGGCAAGTGAAGCAGCATCCGAACTGGCCAATGCTTGGGAGGGTCAATTCCCTCTCGGCTCTACTACTGCGGGACCGTGTACGTTAATGGGAGCTGGTGCACGTAAATTCTGTCATAGCTCCAATGTTCTTCTGTCATGGCTCCAACAACAGCAACAACAACAACGTTCGGTTCTGAATCGTTCGTAAGGTCTCAGTGCGAAATAGAAATGCATTTAAACCCTCTGGGAATCCTAGAAAACAGAAAAAATAAAAAGTTGGATTTTTACCCCCTCTCCAATTGCTTGATCAGCTGTCGACTATGGGTTTAACCGCTACGAAGGCTGGAGATGTTGATAATTTCATGATGGAGGGACCTAAGTAGGCAGATCAACGTTAGCCCCTATGAATGGTTGCCTAATTTTGAATCAGTTCCAGATGAGAGACCTAGTACCTGGATTGGCACCCCTGGAGGTATCGTTTCAACGTGGAGGACATTAGATTCATATCACATTTTACGTGCAGCTTCTCCATTTAGTGTTCCCAGTGCCACAGTTATCCATTTGCTTGGAAGGGGGTTCAGACGGGGCCGTCGTTATTAGCAACCGGGCCTGATTGTTCGTTGCCACCGGAAGAAATGAGTAAAACATTGAGGCCTAATATTTACATTTGCGCTGTTCGATTGTATGCGATTTGGGATTATAAACATTAATTTATTTTATAATTAAAAAGCAATTTTGTTATAGTTTTGTCATAGTGATTTAATGACAAGGTGATTTAGATGTAGGTAATGATTTTTTGAAGATTGCGCCTTTTTTTATGGAAATAAATCAACAAAGAATTCGAACTTTCAGTTCTGAATGTAAAGGTAAGGTAAGTGTATAATTGCATAACTTATTTAGAAATTCTACAAATTTATAGGATTAAAGCATGTTTTGTGAATTAATATCCATGTGTTATTTATAAATTATTTTAATCTGTAATCGTTTAACTTGGGTAGTTTATTATTCTAGTAAATAAGCGTGCGTTGTAATACTAGTTAAACATTCTTATCTGCTTAATTCTTTCAGTTGAAAATGTTATTTATCATTTATTATTAATGCACTAAATGTGTGATATTTGTTTCAGTGCAGAAGTACTGTAAAATATGTTATTAATTTTTGCACATGTTTATGTAGAAACTTAATTGAATTTAATATTTTGTATAAGCGTTCATTCTGCTCAAATTCAAAGTTCCATTTAGATAATGGCTATAATAAAAAGTAATTAATTCAGGGATCGTTTGTCTTTAGTTTACTACAGTGTTTAGCGCAACTTGTGAAAAGGGATCTTGAAATTTTTCGAGTCCTACAGCTGTTAGTTTATCTTATTTGTATTCAAAGGCCGTGGAGAAGGTTTTTTTTTTTTTTAAAGCTACAACCCTAATATACAGCAATTCAGGGACGAAAACATTGTTTGCAATCACCAGTTAATAATAACTTAAAAAAGAGGTGTTGGAATATTAGTGGTATTTCCTAGTATGGTTTTCTAAAATTTATTATTTGGAGAAGAAAAAATATATGGAACTAGCACTGAAAATTATAAATCATTTTCATTTCGAATGGTAAAATTTTCGATAAATAAACTCATTTGAACTAACCAAAATACAAACAGTTCACAAACGTGTTTGATCATACACTGTTACTTGATTCTTAATCCTTTTGATATATTTGATCTCCCCTTTAAGTTCGTACTACTATTTATGGGACACCCTTTATTGTGTAATTTATTCTAAATGTTTCTCGTTAAATTAATTCACATTATTTTTCATGTAAATACCAAGGACATGCAGTGCACAGGTTGTACTTATAATTATAGCAAACATTCTTCTGATACCTGTGCCTTACAAAAGATCAAAAATTAAATAGTATAGCAGTACTTAAATTTTTTATACGTGAATTGTAAATATCAAATATTTAAAATTCTATTTCAGCTCCTCGTCGTATATTCTGTTAATATATTAACCGAACAATATTTAATAAATGAAAATTTAATAACTATTAGTTAAATTTATTTTAAAAGTAATAATGGTTGTAACTGCTTTGAAAATGTGAAACTTAAACATTCAGTATAAAGAAATGCATAAAAATGACTGTATCATTTGTGCATTCGTTTACTTTAATGTATACTAAAAGTCAGCTTAATTTGTTCATGTATATTAAAAATCAAGCTAAAATAATGAATCATAAGAGTGAGCACTACTTTGTTTTTCCTTCAAATTACATGCATCTATTTACTTTAATGTCCACGTGTATCATAGTAAAGAAACTGTCAATGAGTTCGTACTTGAATTAGTAACACAATCACTACTTAAAACTACATTAAATAACGTTTCAAAGCATCGGAAAGCTTAAAAATTGCTTGATGTATGCGGAAGACGCGAGCATCCGTACGCCTCTTTGGATGACTCATCGAAATACACGCGCAGGCCCGTTACTAATAGCGAAGGCCCCGGTTCACAGGACTCTGGTCAAGAGAGGCATCATGAATCTTCTACCGAGCCTGCTACTAGAAAATGAAAATCGATGGAACGTCGTGTTCCGAATTTTCTCAATTGACCGTTAAAGCACGCTTTCTTAAAAAATTTCCTGCTAATTAATCAATATTCTGCTTTCTTAAGGAAATTTCAAGTAATTATCTTTAAAAAAAAACTCTCTGTGTAGAGTGAGGAATTGAAATGAAAGAATTGACTAAATATTTAAAATCCAAAAATCTTTTAAACGATCGGTTAAGTGTAGCTATCATATATTTTTTTTAGATTCGAAGAACAGTAATATGTCTCCGGTCGCCGCCGGCGCAAATCTGAAATCGAATCCGGAAAATTTCATTTCGGTGATAAAATAAAGATGAGTATGGAAGCCATAGCAACGATGAACACAGTACGACTTCAAACTCGTTGTGACGTCGTACCAGAATGGAAATCAACAACCGCTGAGTCTGTAACCTAAGCGACGCGTGGCAGACGATTGCTAAACTTTGCAGTTATCAAATCGGCAACAACTCAAATACAGAGTAATTTCCTTATTATTTTTTTGACCGCCATTCATTCTTTTTTTTTAATATTGAAAACAGTATAGGAAAATTTCACGTTCGCATTTAATCCGTCATGTTTACTATCTCGCAAAAATGTACCAAGGTTCTTTAATAAAGGGTAATTAATATTTTAAAGCCAGTTAATTTTTTGATGAAATCCAAAATAATTTCTTGTTCGTTTATTTTTTTTTTAGAAGCATTTGAGTAGATTTGATAAGCACTATGAAAAATGGTTAGATTAGGAGACGTGCTTTGGCTTTTTTTAAATGACTCTTAAAACGTAAATTCTCAGTTACATTTAATTAAAGGAAGATCCGCGCTTGTATTCAAAACGCTCGATTTCAAATTGTACCATGATCGAGTGTCTGGAGTGAGAACAGTTTTGATCAGATATTTTTGTTTGCAATACAAGCAGAGCCTGACTAAGACAAAGCAGTTGGGCTGCTGCCTCGATATCCAATTATAAGAGGGGCCCAAATCAAGATATTACACTTTTAGTCTGTTGCAGAAATGTGTGAAATTTTTCCAAGAAATTCACCTCTGCTAAATCTTCAACAAATCTCTAAAGGCATGATTACATGGGAAAATGAAAAATCCCGGGTAAAAGCAGAGTAGTATAGGGAAAAAAGCGCTATGCATCATGGCAAAGCGAGGTCATCCCTGCACTAACCCTTTATTGAATTAGGAATTTTTCTACCCCGAAGTAATGCGATCTCCAAAAATTTCGTAGGCCAAATTTCGACGAAAAAAAACCGATTTTGATTTCCTCTAAATTTAAATTTAAGAATTTTTTCGATGCATCTCATCGTACGCTAGCATGCACGATCATATAAATGCGTCTGCAACCCATTTTGACCAACGGCGAGTCTATTTTGACCAGTTTTTCCATGCCGTCTGTACGCACGTACGTACGTATTTATGTAATTCGCATATCTCAAAAACTATTGGTTGTAGAATGTCGAAACTTTATATTTAGGATTGTTGTAACATGTAGTTGTGCACCTTCCCTTTTGGTCCCAATCTACTGGATAGTTTATCGACAGGACCGCCCAAAAAATTTGAAATACATTACGCTCTATGGGCCGAAATTCATCAAACTTGCATATCACAAAAATTATTAGACGAAGAATGTCGAAACTTTGTATTTAGGATTGTTGTAATATCTAGTTGTGCACCTTCCCTTTTGGTCCCATTCGACTGGATATTTTATCTACAGGGCCGTCCAAAAGATTTGAATTACATCACACTTATGGGCCGAAATTCATTAAACCGTGACAGTTCATGTCTACAAAGCCCGTCTACAAAACATGTCTGCAAATCATGTCTACAAATCATGTCGGCAAAAACCTGAGACTGGACGAAATAGCACCCCAGTGCTAAAAAAAATTCAGACTTTCTTACTAAGTGTCTAAAACACTTAAACATACGGGGTCGACACATATGGGGTTGTGTTTGAAGCATGTATTCCAGAAAGCGCACAAAACTCTTCTATATTTAATTTTGGAACCGAGCATATTTAAATTTGTTTGAGCCTGAAATTCAAACCTCCCCCCCTGCACCCATTTAAGATTCATATGACACGAATCCGTATCACCAACAAATAGGCTCAGTAACAATAGGCTCAGCTTGCGAACATTGCCACTGTACTGTGTGCAACATCGTCCCTTAGCAACCAGAGTCGTCGCTATTTATACTACAATTTGAAAAGAGAAATTGCGTGTGCAAGATATACGAGTGTATTCAACTCGTTCCACATGCTGCAAAGCGTGATACTTCGGGGGAGGAAAATAATAAAAATAATCCAAGGCTTGTAAAATTTTTTCAAAAAGATATGATAAAATATTTTTTCCCGAGTCTTATCGCTTTATACAACTGCTCCGGAGCTTGACAGATAAAAACCACCTCAAGATGACAGCATCTGTCAAACATCTCCGCTCCTATCAGAATAAAAACGGTGTTGCCACCGTATTTAACTCACTTTTTTCCCGCCTCGAAGACTCGTGCTGTTGACGCGTGACACAAAGTGTCGCATCTTTCTTAATGAAAACGGGCTGAGTGAGGGAGCTCAATTGAGTGCGTAATTAGAGCTTGCGACTGATTGATGCTCGGACACAAAAATATGTGATGCACAGTTGTTTACAGTAAGCATGAGGAAATTGTTCGGAAGCTTCTCGTGCATTCTATAGCTTATTTTTGCATTTGTGCATGTGCGTCCATATGATTGTTTTTAGGTGAGCGGGAGGGGGGGGACAAGTCAACGGTTCTGCCGCATAAATACTGTATATCAGTGTTAACCCTTTGAGGCGCAACCCTTTCCCAATGCTGGAAAAAGGGCAGCCGTTGCCATCGCTGGCTGTGCCGGCATAGCCAGCTGTCGTCAAAAAATGGGTCTCTAGATCTGTCGCACGCGATGAACGTTTCGATCGTCCGCCATCTTGCTGGTAGTTAAGTCGAGCGATGGCAACGGCTGCTCTTTTTCCAGCATTGAGCAATCTATCCAGCTGTTCTCGCGTTCTTCCATTTTTCAGCAGATATCAGTTCTGTTCAAAATAATCGTGACGGGGATTATTACTTTACTTTAGGAATTTTATGGGAGATGTCGTGCTTAAAAAGTAAAGGATTCTCGTGGAGCTCTGTCGCCCGCAACTGTTTTTATAGAAATCAAATCTATTTTTCGTGACTGGCAACAGTCAAAACGTCAGAGCTTGGTGTTCCCAGAGCGGGAACACTGCGCGTTAAAGGGTTAACTCAGGAACCTCAACAAGACTTCTATCATTCTCAGGAAAAGGGCGTTTGTTCTTCATGGAATAAGAGTTCAAAAGGTGGGCGGTGTAAAAATCTGTTTTTCCCCTGACCACTTTTTTCCCAGTGATCTCCATTTCACCTGGCACGGTTACAGAAAAATCGGATTCCTCGGAAACTGGAGTTCTATTTTTAGTCTCTTTTTTTGCAGAAAGATTCTCGTGAATGGAAATTCTCTCTCTTCTGGTTTCTCTCTATCTCTTTCCTTTACATAGATGAAGAACTTCTGCGTTATATTACGTTTTCTCATTAGGCAGTATTGTCCAAGGATGATGGTAATAGTACTTTACTACTGCGATCTCGTAATAGAAGACGAATGAGATGGAAAGGGTTAGAGAGGTGTGTGCGGTCTGTTTTATGTGGCCAGAGAGGTGAGAGGATGAATCCGATTTAACCTTCTACCGATCGAATTGAGATCCAGGCTATTTTGTCGTCTAATGCGTTAGTTAGAGGATATCAGTTGTTTAATTGGGGGGGGGGGGAAATATTGTATAAATTTTTTAGTGTGTTCCCAATTAGGAGCAGTGGGCACACAGAATTTTCTCTCGGAGGGGGTCCAGCCCCTAAAATGTGACACTAATCATCAGAAAAATAAATAAATAAATGCGGATTTTTAAAAAAAAATATCAAAACCTCATTTTATTGTTTTAATTATGTCATTTTATCTCTCACCCCCTTTATTGAAAATTGCCCCAAAAATGCGACATAATATTACATATATTTAAATACTATTAGTTCACAACAGCTTTAATCTATTGTAACAGTATTTCGTAAGCTGTAGAATATGCATCCTATGTATTTTTCTATAAATAAGGTTACAATCATTAAAAAAAAATTCAACATAGGGTTACCAAGTGAAATACACGAGAGATAAAATGGCATAGTGAATTAATATCGTTTTAATATGGCAATAATGAAACTATAAGTATGATTTTATGTGTGTTTTTCCACAAAGTTTTTATTTATTTTATTTCTACAGAGGTTTCAAAAACGGAGTATAGTGATTTGGGTAGTTTAAATAATAAGTGAAACATTAACAATTAATAAGTTTTTTTTAATTTAAGTAAAAATGTCAGTTAAGTTTGAAGGAGAGGAGTGCATCAAGATAGCTCTTGTAAAAGTTTATGCAAATGGCTATTTTCATGATTTTTTTGTCAAATTTCCACACTCATGATAGAAATGCAACCTCTATTTCAAAATTCAAATCATCTTTTAACTTTATCTGCTAATTTTTTCAAGTCAGTATTGATACATTTCATTTTTGAATTCATTTTTATTTTGATGTTTTCAATTCGGATCATTCGTCTGTAAAAGGTTAAGATTGCTGTTATTTTACTGAATTAACATTCACTAGCTATAATCTTTTTAGCAATTGCTTTTAATCGTAATTCTGATCTTTCCTTGTAACCGATAAAACATGGCTGTGTAATCGAATGCCAGCATGCAAATGGCATTCATAAAAACCATACTCAGTCTGAAGCTGAGTATGGCTTTTATGAATGCAGCTTCCTTCTGTGTTGCCAGACAAACGTGATCGAATATCCCTCCAAAATTTAAAACTTTACCCTTAAATATTAAAAACCTTATTTGCAATGGTACACCAGAAAGCTTTTTATTTTCTTTTTTTTTTCTTTTTTTTTTTTTTTTTTTTTTTTTTTGGAGGGGGGGGTGTGGCATCCTCACATTAATAGGTTTAAAAATTTATTAGTGCTAATTAATCAGTTAATTGAATTTTTAATCTAATCTGATGTAAATAAAACATGAAAATAATACTAATATGAACTAAAACTTCCCTTGTGTCATATTTTGGTTGTGGGAGGGTAGTTAAACCCCCAATACCCCCTTCGATGCGTTAATGCTTATCTGGTACTATGAATTAAATATTTGAAAAGAAAAATGCGTACTTTGAGACGTCTAGCAATTTATTTTTTATAAGTTATATCTTGAATGACTAAAATATCTTAAAAGAATAATTGAACTACGCAATTAAAAACACATAATATAAAGCATAGAGCCCTCTCTATATATTACTATGGACATGGCATAGATTCCTTTTCAGACAAAATACATATTTACAATTTTACCTACGTTAGGTAGTTATTTTAAATAAATTTTTTTAAATAAAGTGTAACAAACTTATATGTATCATATGTATACAATAGTTAAAACGAATATAAGAGCTTTTAAGAGTAAATGCAACATAAAATAAAACAAGAGTAAAGTGTAAACAAAACATACAGGAAATAACATTTGACTGACTGCTCAAGTGGACCTAATATAATATTTTGCAATATGTGTATAGGATGGTGGTAACAAGAACAGAACAGAAAATGTTTTTATTTTGCCTCACATTAGGAACAACAATAAATAAATACATTAATCAGTTTTTTATACTAGCGAGAAAGGAATTTTTCGTTTGCAGCGTTTTTTTAAATTCTCTCGTTTTAGCCATTTTGCTGAAGAATTTTTGAACTCAGTTTGAACCTTGATATATTAGATAATTAAAGAAAGGTATACAAATAAAAATGAATGAAAATGCCATATCAAAGTTGTCATTAAACATATTTTTCGAACTGAAAGCTTCAAGCATCTCGGTTATTGGTGTAAAGTTAATATATTTCTCGTTTTTAGACTGTCCCCCAAATACCCCCAATTCAAATTCCCCCCCCCCTAAAGAACTGAAAGTTAAAATACCGCTTAAATCTGGGGGGGGGGGTGATGAAGATCACATATCTAATTTAATAATCATTTACTTTGGCTTTCTTTAATGTAATCTATCCAAAATTCAAGAATTCTAAATCACTTCTGTTTTTCATTTTACAGCCATTTCGGTTTTTAAATCTGTATTTTCGCTTTTCCCGTATGCACTATTCTTTTTGTTCTTAATTGTTTCGTCTCTTCAGACCGGTGTGCTAAAAATAGATTATATTGCGTCCGTTTGCAAAATCAACGGCCTTTTTGAGTTTCTTCTTGGCATCCTGCTGGCGTAAGTTATTTGGTTGTTCCCCTGCGACGACTTTAAAATTATTTGCTCGCGATTACGTCATTGTAATTTTATTGGATTAACTGTTAGGGTTGCTCTGGAATTGGCGCTATTAATCTCAGCCAAGTTATTGTTCTCGCCAATGTGTAATTCTGTGCTGGCGTAATTTTTAAAAGGATTCCACCTTAATTTCACTGTCCATATAGGACGTATTTTTATTTTCGCTGAGCCACCACCGCCGTTATAATAATGTTTCAATAGTATATGTTTAATAAAATAGTTTCAAGTATTTAAAGCCTCTTTTTTATATTGCAACTAAGTGTATTTCGTACCTGGTTTATTCATGTCACAACGCAACTTGATAATTTAAAATAGCCCATCCAAATAACCTTCTTTACAGGGGGGGCACACCCAATCTAGCAACAATGGCTTAATTTTGCACTCGGCCATTGGTCGCCTGTACTGTAGACTGTTCCGAACCATTGCAATATTTGAACAATTCATCAACAAGATGAAATTGTTAAAGCATAGCCGTAGAGTCGGGGGGGGGGGGGATGTGTCCCTTCCCAAGTTTGTTTCGGAAGCCATTTATTTTAAAGCTTTTCTTTCCAAAACCCTCGAGAAAGTTCGCCCTTATTCTTGAATATGTTACGAGCACCTCAACATTTTCTGTCACGCTACACTTCGTGTCAAAAAGTATTCTAAGGCCAGCCCATAAGGGAATCTGAAATTCCGTGGATCCAAGATTGCATGCTGCCTCAATGGTGTTATGTGAACTTGCCTTCATTTGTAGGATAATTCCAGGAAGCGAGATAAGAGACGGGAGGAAGGGTACCAATGGAAAAAAACAGTGAGGGGGGGGGGGGAGGAAGTGGACAGAGTCATTTTTACATTAAAAGAAAGGCACACAAATTAAATAAGAATTTAGTTAGGGATAATAGATTTAAATAATGATATTGATCAGCCAGTTAAGCAAAGGATAAATCTGCCAATGTTATTTTATTTAAATCGCATGTAAATAAAATTAAAAAAGTGATTTTTTTTTTAGTTATAATTGCTTGAAAAAAATTAAAAACATTTTTCTAATTTAAAATTCTTGTATAATGCAAAGTGAATTTATATTTTTAAAACTGATATTCAACTAGATGAGTGTTTTAAAAATATAATTCATCTTTTAATTTAGGTTTAATTAGTTTGATTAATCAAACGTATATAAATATCGGTTTAACCCTCTCGTCACCGAATTATGAAAAATCAGAGAAAAAATATTTTTTTCTAATGTCGATTAATATTAGATTTTTCTAATATTAATTTCTGCATTTTCGAAGCATTTTCTTATGCTAAAATTATTTTAAAAGGATGCACATATTAGGTAAAGGTTGAGGAATAAGAAAAAAACTATACTTACCTTAAAACGAAAAAAAAAAAAACGGTAAAAAAGCAGCGTAAATATTTTCTTAATTTTTCTCCTGAAATAATGAAGCGAAAACTGTACAAAATGATCTAAATTGACTAGTACTGCAATCTAGGCATGATTTGTGCATCTAGTTAAGAGCCTCATATACTTTCTACATGAATTAATGATATTGATATCACTGAAAGAAAAAAATACTGAATTCAACTGTTTTCTCTCTAAATATTGCTATTTGAAGTAGGAGCCTCATATGAGGTTCAGGGTGACGAGAGGGTTAATTTTAAGTTCATTTTGCTGTAGACAAAAATTTTTTAGCTAAAAAGATGTGTTTAATTTAATTATTTCAAGCAGTTTTAATTTTTTTAAGTTACTCTTTCATTTTGTTTACATGTGTTTTAAATAAAAGAATATCGGCAGATTTATCCTTTACTTAATAGAAGCCCCCCTACCCCGACCCCTGAATAAGCTGTGAAAAAGTCCGAAAGATCTTGCATTTTTGTGTATCCATTATTGTTATTTTGTAATCTAGCTACTGCGTGCCATAGGCTTCCTTGCTACATTGAACGGCACTGAACTGTTCATTTGGATTTATTTTGTGAGGATTTGGAGGATTTTGTGAGGATTTGGATTTATTTTGTGAGGATCATTTGGATTATTTTGTGAGAAGTTTTTCAATTCTTTTATGTTTCATTTTTATTACATTTTATAAATTTTGTTAAAATTACTTCTTAGTATTCAAAAAATTTAAGAGTTTTAAATACTAGCCGCCAACGCGACCAGTTTCGTCGCCCCATACCTTACTGTTCTTTATACTCAGTGCAGTGTTGATTAAATTTCTGGACTCATTTCAACGAAAATCATGTTTCTTTGTTTTAATGTACAGTAAAACCTCGCTATAACGATATTTGATACAACGATAAATCTCTCTATACCAATAAAATTTTGCGGCCCTGCGGATTTTCCGTACAATAGAATCTCTCCTCGATATAACGATACGTGCTCTAGAACGATAATTTTATTGGGTCCTTTAAGTCTGGTTGTGTCGAGGTTTTACTGTATTTGCCATTCAATTTATTTAGGTTAGGGTTGCTATAAATTTTAAGTGTCATCCAAAAATTCGATGTTGAAATAGCCCATGGCTAAAATGTGCTTCCGCCCAATGCATGGTGACATTTTTTTAGATGGGCGATGAACGTGCCGAGTATTGTCAATTCGATATTTTAAAGCTTTGAAAAATCCGAGAGATCTTGCATTTTTGTGTACCCATTATTGTTATTTTGTAATCTAGCTATTGCGTGACATAGGCTTGCTTCATTGGACGTCACTGAATTGTTCATTTGGATTTTTGCACATGCGTTATTGTTATTGCACTGATGTTTACATCTAGCTGTTGCCGTTCACAGCGTG
The DNA here is from genome assembly GCA_038373885.1 of Cheiracanthium punctorium. NCBI lineage: Eukaryota > Metazoa > Arthropoda > Arachnida > Araneae > Cheiracanthiidae > Cheiracanthium > Cheiracanthium punctorium. Next base: position 538,512 of record JAWZYV010011927.1, on the reverse strand, counting down.
GAAATATCGTCGATTTTGGTGCCGCATACCTTAGCATGTTATATAAGCAGATAGGTGAAATAGTTACATAAGTAGATTATAATATAATCGGCAATTTTATTACAATTTTTATTTAACTTATATATATAGCATGAAAATAATGCTAGCATGAAATAGACTTTCCCGAGTGTCCAACTTTGGAGGTTGTTTTAACCCTCAAGCCCCCTCCTCTGGATGTGCCAATTGGAGAAATTGGAAGAAATCGAAAGAGACGGAGATTCTAACAGTACTATTTAACTAGTTAATTATTCTCTCGCGCCACAGAGCTAAAGAAGTTTCTGTGGTCAGAAAACGTATTTTGCACTGTGGCGCCAGATGGGCGATGCGATCGATAACCGTGTTGGTAGTTAAATGGATCGATGACAACGGCTGCACCTTTTCAGCGATGGGCAGTTTTTCCAGTTGGTCTTCTGTATTCATGTGAAAATGCTTGCCCTTGAAAGGGTTAACCCTTTAACGCGCAGTGTTCCCGCTCTGGGAACACCAAACTCTGACGTTTTGACTGTTGCCAGTCACGAAGAATAGATTTGATTTCTATCAAAATAGTTGCGGGTGACAGAGCTCCACGAGAATCCTTTACTTTTTAGCACGACATTTCCCGTAAAAAAAAAATTGTCACGATTATTTTTAACAGCACTGACATCTGCCGAAAAATGGAAGAATGAGAGAACAGCTGGATAGATTGCCCAATGCTGAAAAAAGGGCAGCCGTTGCCATCGCTCGACTTAACGACCAGCAAAATGGCGGACGATCGAAACGTTCATCGCGTGCCACAGATCGAGAGACCCTTTTTCGACGACAGCTGGTTGTGCCGCACAGCCAGCTGTCGTCGAAAAAGGGTCTCTCGATCTGTGGCACGCGATGAACGTTTCGATCGTCCGCCATCTTGCTGGTCGTTAAGTCGAGCGATGGCAACGGCTTCCCTTTTTTCAGCATTGGGAAAGGGTTGCGTCTCAAAGGGTTAAATGAAATCCAAAATAAGTAAACGATGACTTCAGATATTCCAAAAGACAGGTTGCACTTCAAGTTCCATCCTTGTCCCCCATCCCTTTTTCTCAACATACACTCACAAACCTATATTTTCGAAAAATAGGGGGGGGGGGAGGAAATCACTTTTTTATGACCTCGGAAAATTGTATTTTTTTTCTTTCATAAATCTCGACGCGTGTGCATAAAACTTGTGCGTTCTCCCTTGTATTTATATAAATCCGTTTTTTATTATTTCGTTATCCGTACTTTGTTATCTTTTTCCTCTGTGTTTATTGAATATTTATATTCTTTAAGCTAGCATGAAAATCAGCAATAAAACGAAGAAGAGGGGAGGGGGGTAGAACATAAAAATAAAAATTACATGAAACGAACAGCAAAATGGCAGGTTGAACATGACCCCATTTTGTTTCTTGTCGAACATTCTTTGTTTTACGGTCGTTTCGCTTCGACTATTTAGAACGTTGAGCGTGCACAGGCTGTTGGGGGACTATTTATTTGCAAATCAGTATTCTTATTCAGCTATTTTTTTCCCCGAAACGAATTTTGCATGTGATATAACCTTGCGTTTATGTTTTGGCTTTGCATTCATTTCTTATATCGCCTTGACATTGTTTACAGACTTTCAGGGACACATATTGAATATGTTCGTTAAGAACACCACCCACAAATCATAGACTTTTGTTCATTTTTCCTCTTTTGGGTCACATTACTTTTTTAAAAAATTGAAAAGCTCCATATAATTTTGTGTAATGTGTGGACATGGGAAAAAAAAAATTTATAAAGATATGCATCATTTACAAAGCTAAATTCTCTGAGAAAATCACTCATTTGTCCAACAATGGCATGCGTAATGTCAATTTCGATGCGCAGTGGCGTAGCCAAGGGGGGAGGGGATGGTGGGTCACAATTTCCCCTTCCCCCATGAGAATTTTTTTGCGATACAAAATGTATATTCTTCACTCCCTTATCGCATACACGTATACATATGCATCAGGTGCAGTAATTGTAACCGCCACCCATTAAAAATTTCTGACTACGCCACGGTTGATGCGTAATACTTGTGTTACGGAAATTGGCGGCGTTAAACATTTGCAAACAAGAGCATTCTAAAAGAGCAATGGCAATACAAGAGTGGAGACGAATTCCACCCCCCACCGTACAAATTTTTGCCGTGCGCTACTGTTAGTTGAATATTTTTACTGACTGCCCCCATGAATTGTGCAAATCATATTGTATTTCTTCTCTGTGTTACGTTTGTGGTCCTTTACAGTGCTCTTCTTTTGGAAATATTTTATGCCTATAAAGAAACACCCTTATCCTTTTAACGCGCAGTGTTCCCGCTGTGGGAACATCAAATGCGGGAAGAACTGGAGAATGCGAGAACAGCTGGATAGATCGCCCAATGCTGAAAAAAGGGCCACAGCTAGCTGTCGTCATAAAAGGGTCTCTAGATCTGTGGCACGCGATGAACGTTTCGATCGTCCGCCATCTTGCTGGTAGTTAAGTCGAGCGATGGCAACGGCTGCCCTTTTTTTCAGCATTGGGAAAGGATTGCGCCTCAAAGAGTTAAAGATCTCGCTTGCGTTTACGATTAATTTCAGTTAGGATATATATTTCTATAACCATCATTTAAGCTAAACATGGGATCACACCAGTTACTTGATGTTTGGTGTTTGCTAGATCTAGTTGGAGGAATAAAGTAATACTTGTATATATATATATATATATATATACAGGGTGTTTCGCTACCAGACGGACAAACTTGCAGGGGGGTACTGCGACGGTTCAGAATCACATAGCAATGAGGGGTCGGAAACGTCGTCTCCATGTACCTGTTAACAACCACTTTGGAAGAAGTGTGCGTCTCATTTCTTAACCAAGTTTCATAAACAGTGGGCTTTCCTCTGACAATTTCATAAATGTAATGAAAGAAACAATTCTGAAATAACAATTTTTATCGAGTGCAATCGGTGAATAGGAGATTAGTTTTAGAAAAACCATGGTCGGAAATTTTTCTATCACTTGAACACTTCATCTAAAGTGATTATTAACAGGTACATGAAGACGACGTTTATGACCTCGCATGGCCATGTGATTATGAACCGTCTCTGTATCCCCTACACCCCTTGCAAGTTTGTCAGTCCGGTACCGAATCACCCTGTATATATACATATATATATATATATCCTGGTAAATTTTACAGAATGATCTTCAGCTTGAAAACAATGTATAGGTGGTTTAAAGAAAAAAGTAATATAAAAATATTGTTTAAACTGATAAAATGATATTATTAGCGCCTCAAAAGTAGAGGTCTGCGCCGCCGCGCTACGCCGCCGCCGCCGAGGAACGCTGATTTTACACTGCGGCATACAATGGACTTCAAAACAATTTTAAAAATTGTACCTAAACTTTCAACTGCTTATTTTTTTTCTGGCTGCTGCTTAACGCTAGTAACCTGTAAACATACAAGTTAAATTTTTTGAGTCAATGGCGTCATTGGATTGCTTTAAAAACTGTTTAACAATTTTATTATACCTCAAAAGAACATTATAGGTTTGGAATGGTTCATGAGAAGGTTGTGGGATAAAATTCTTAAAAACAAATAATGTATCAATCATATATTGATAACTGAATGTATCGTGAATTTACCATCTAAGCAACATTACAAGCCTATCAGAGTTTGATAAAATCTATTGTTTCAGTTTTGCAGTGTACCACAACGTTTTAAAGTGTACCACAACGGCAAGCTCATACTCTGGAGCCCCAGGAGTGGCCGAGCGCACAGCGCTCTAAACGGAGAGACGGAAGGTGCCTGGTTCAAAACCAGGTCGCATCCGCCGACCTAACCGTTCATAGTTTTCCGTGGTTTCCTCCGAAACTTACCGTTGTTACGGGCTAGGACGCCTTAAAAGACCCCCATGGAGGGCACCCCAATAGAGATGAGTTCGAGGTCATTTTTTAAACCCCGAGCCCGAGAACTTTTCATTCGAGCCCGCCCGAGCGGCATTATTGGACTCGGAGCCCGAGCCCGAAATTTCAGCTTATCTATATAAATAAAATTAGACTTTTGTCTGTACATTTCTTGGAATTCAAAAATTTTGCGATTTCTATCCGTTTCAAGCACCCGGGAATCCGATGCGACCCTCAAAAAAAAGTTTGTCTGTCTGTCATTCTGTCATTCTGTCCGTGACGCTTTTTCTGTTTAAGCATCACATAAAAACGGCTGAAGCGAATGATATGAAATTGGGTGTCATGATAGGTGATCACTCAACTTAAAACACAGGCGTCGAATTTTAAAAAAATCTTGATTGGATTTTGAAATTTTGCGAAAATCGTTTCAAACTGCGTAAATTTGCGTTCAAGCATCACGTAAAAACGACTGAAGCGAAGGATACGAAATTGGGTGTCATGATAGGTGGTCACTCAACTTAAAACATAGGCGTCCAATCTTTAAAATATCCTGATTGGATTTTGAGATTTTGCGAAAATTATTTCAATATGCGTAAATATTCGTTCGCGCATCACATACCCTAGTAGCACAATTAGTCCAAAAGACGTTTTAAACACGTTTTTAACGTGAAAAAACGTGTTTCCGACGTAATTTGAACGTTTTTTGAACTATTTGTGCTACTTGGGTAATTATGACTAAAGCGAATGAAATGATATTACTTAGTGACTCGCTAACCTGTAATATTTTAACAATACATAAAAATTATAAATTCGCTTTCTTTACTTTGGAAACATGCTACATCCATTCTGTATACTTCTACAATGCTGACGAAAGTTCTTGCTTTTTGGAAATTTGCATTCACTAACCCGTCAAGGACGGGTACTTCAGCTAGTAGATAAATAAAAGTCATTTACTTCATTGACAGAATATCATAAATGTTGCCGTTTGTGAAAATTAAAGACAGGTATAAACGAGCCCGAACACAATCGTGATCTCTACACCCCATCCCTCCGCCTAGACCTCACGTGTAGCTAATCGACCGTAATCGTACATCATCATACATACTCGAGACTGCAGGGTTCGTACGGGTCCTTAAATTGCTAAAATTCCGAACTTTTGAAAAATTGTCGCAAAATGTCCTACTATTTGAAGAACTCGAGAGAACTTCTTTTCGTATTTTATGAAAAACCGGGCAACTTTGAAAATATCACCACCATTATACGACATTATTTCAAAAGTTCACAATTTCATCAGTTCCAGTATCCGTGCAAACCCTGGGCTAGTTTTCATTCTAGTCTTTAAAAAAATCTCAGTTTAGCGCCAATTTATACATATGTGTGTACGTGTTTACGCGTACACTCATTTTCATTATGCTCTTTAAAAAAAAATTCTCCACGCCGCGGCGCGCCGACGCCGCCGGGTTTCTGAGGTTGTTACGCCGCCGCCATGAATTTCTGTGCGGCGCAGACCTCTACTCAAAAGTAAGAAAATTAGATCCAAAAGCAAATGTTGTAAACCGATAAATATAGCAGGATTGTAGTTCTTTATGCGCGAGCATGGTAATTAAAATACTGAATCTGAAAACCAAATAAATACTGCTAATAATATGTACTAAATATAGCTGTTTTTTAATAATAAAATGTTTCGGTATCGCCCAAAATATTTGTTTCATTTTGTTAAACCTCTTGAGAGAAGCCCTATGTCTAACTAAAATGAATCTCTAAAATGTAAGTGGGTCACATGTACTACGCATTTTAACTTCTGTAGGTGCAATATAAATACATAGAATTTAACCAATCAAAAGTGGCAACAAATAAATCAACAGCAGTTTGTCGTAATAAGTAGCAGTGCATTTCGAAGAAATCGTGTGATTTTAGTTACGTTAATGCAAATAAACTAATTATACCAGGACATTCAATTTTTTAGAATCCCTATTTGCAAGGTGTACTGTATACTGAATCAATCGCGAAATTTTGAACAAAAATTCTTAAAAATCGATTTTTTTTTTTTTTTTCCGTCCAAAAGGTGTCACTTTTCCAAAAATTTTAATGTGCAAGTCTATGTTTACGAAATTTTTCTGAAAATTTAATGAAAGACGCCGATTTTTCACTTATTTAGTGTGTAGAGAGACTATTAAAGAATCATCCTGAATTTTTTTTTTTTTTTTCCGAGTACCTGGCGCAGTCAGTTCATTTCAATTTGTGTATTAAGACTTGAGGCAGATTTTGTTTCTCCGACACACAACTGTAATATATTATAGGAGTATTATCAACATCTTGCTGCATTAAAATTAATCTGTTTTTCTCGCAAAAGAATAAAATCGCAGAATACAGACGAGAGGGAAGATGTAATGTTTAATATTCTACAGTCAAAGCTGTATCTGATAGGTTTTTAAAGATAAATAAATTGTTCTTAAGTTTTGCCGGTTCTCTTGAAAGATATGTACCCTAAAAATATAAAAATTTAAAAACAATTTTTAGAAAATTACAGTTTATACTTGGCGGCCAATTTTTTTTTAATTTATCGCTTTTAATGTCTTTTAGGCCATACATTTTTTTTCTTAGTTTTCTGATATTTTATTTTACATTATTTATTATTATTATAAAGACGTAAAAGTTAAAGTAAAAAAATGTTGAAGTATATTTAATCTAATTTTAATTACTCAAATGGATTCGAATAGCAGATTTTTTCATTTTGGAAAAAAAAAATTATGATTTTGGTACCCACATTCAGAAAAAACTCATTACGTCAAACACATTAAAATGGTTAGAAAGTTTCTTTACAAGTTGTATTATACACTGAAATAACGATAAACGTGCATCAGTTTCGAAGCTTTTAGAAAAAAAAATCTTGATAGTCGAAAATTTTGCAATGCAATTTTTTTTTTTTTTTTTAACGTCTCATAATATGCATCGATTTTTCATTATTTCAGTACGTAGTGCAGCTCATGAAGAATCATCCAAAATTTTATTTAGTTCCTGGCACATTTAGTTAATTTTAATTTGTGTAGAAACTGTGAGGGAAATTTTATTTCTTCGAAATACACCCCCCATTCACAAATAGTTATTAGAAATAAAAAGCCAAATGTAACTGGTTTTCTTATAAAGTAAAATACTTTCGCATCTCCCAAAAAATATTTGTTTTATTCTGCTAAAACTTATAAACAGTTGTCTCACCACAGCCAAACCCTAAAAAAGAAAACAGCTTACATATATACACACGTACACGTGCAGTTAAAGTTAACATTCACTCTCGAAATAATCCCACAGCTTCTTCCAAACACAAGCTACTGCTACGGCATCGGCTACGCGCCTTTCTCTTCTCTCTCTGCACACACTGCAACGTTTGCTTTATAAACAAACTATAACAAAAGGAATCGCCAGAAAAAAATGGGAGAGAGATAAAAAGACGTATGGATAAGCAATGGATAAACAAAAGCACAGACCACAGAAAAAACTACGATACTTCCAGAGACGTATTTTACCCCTCATTCTATTAAAAAAAAAAAAAAAAAAAAAAAAAAAAAAAAGAAGATATATATATATATTGTGTTTCTACAAGCTAAGAGTGCATGCAGTATCTTCCAACTGCGTTCTTCTTCCGCATCTGGCGAAGTGGCGATGTCAGACGCAGTAGCGCTCTTTTGTATGTGTAGATGGCAGCACCTTACTCGTAGATTTTGAAGGATAGTTGCAATCCGATGACAAATTGATTGGTGTATGCTACAAGCAGCTATTTTGTAGCTGCTTGTGGCGATTGTCATAAGCAGTAGAGCCGTCTTGTAAGTGTAGATGGCAGCACCATATGGTAGATTTTGAAGGATTAGTTGCAATGACAAACTAGCTGGTGTGCGCCATTCTGTTGCCTGCTTGAATGAAATAATCAAATAGCCCGAGTACGACAACCCGGACCACGAAGGACTTATTCAATGTGGGGGGGGGGGGGGGAATTCAGCGGTCCGAACTCCCCGCCCCCCTCCAAAATTTTGATTTTTGTTACTAAAATGATATTGTCTTTGTTTGAAAAATTCTGCCATTTTTATTCTTTGGACCCCCTCCGAAATTTTTGGACGACCTCCAAAATGTTTTTTAAAGTACTGGGAAAAAGGCTTTATGCTATGTAGAAAAACAATCATCAGCTTCCTCCATCGATGCGATGTGATGCTTTAAAATAAAATGACCAATGTGTGCAGTTGCTGAACTTTTAGTCTTCATCAGAAAAAACAAAAATTAAAAAATGACTGATGTTTATTTATCCATCAGCTGTTCCGGAGCCAGCGGAATGCAATTCTGTTGGGCCTGTGGAGGGTAGCTGTCTTCGAATGCGGTGTGGGCTACAGCAGTTGGCGCTGTGGCTGTGCCGAATGCGCGTACTTCAAGATGGGGCCCCCCAAGAAGCCTCGTGCCTCTCGGCGCAAATGTAAATAGCATTTTTATACCTGTATATATCTATTGTAAATTATTGCATCAATAAAGATTGATGTCTCCTATTTACCTGTATCTGTGTTTGTTCACAAACTCTAAACCCTTTAGGTGTCTGCTGCAAGGGGCTACACCCGAGCTCGGGTATACATGCAACTGTAGTGAAAGCGCGCTCCGACGGATGTTCCGTCCGTTCATTTCAGACGTCCATTCATGGGCGCCCATAATGGGGGGGGCAAGGTAGGGCACTTGCCCCCCTAGAGTTTTAGGTTAATGTCTCATGATGTATACAAATGGCAACACCATAACTAAATTTGTTAAAAGTTTGAAATTTGCCCCCCCTCTAGAAAAATTTTTTGGAGTTTGCCTCCCCCCCCCTAGAAAAATTCCTGTGGGCGCCCATGCGTCCATCCCGAGCATAACCCCGTTTCCGGATCGGCATCTGGCGTCACTTGTCTTAAGACATGTCAAATTCAAAATTCGATAAGCCCTCTTTTGACCTTTGGTCTTCCAAGATGGCGGCGAAAAGTCACGTGACAGTGGCGTCTTGTTTTCCCGCCAAAAAACTTAGAACTGCCTATTTCTTTTGCCGGGACTGCCTGGCAACAGCAAAGTTAAACTATTAAAGGGAGCGGCGGAAGGGAGTTTAGTTTAGCTGATGTTATTGTAATTAAGGTATGTTCTGGAAGAGTTTTATCTTTGCTATGTTTCGTTTTTTCGAGGATGCGTGTTGAATTTCGGGTAGTAATGGAATGTGAATCCTTTAGTCATGCGTTTTTAAGTATGTTAACTTTCCTCCTAATTGTAAAACTTTTGCAATAAGCTAGGCCATTTCTTACAACGCACAGCTCCTTCAATTAAATATACATTTTTTTCACTCTTCGCTTTAACCAGAATTTCGCTTAACCAGCTCTTCCATTTATGACGGTTAAGAGGGAGTCTACTGTAGTAAATTATCCTCGTTACTCATTAAATTATAGAATTTACAAAATTAATATACTTTTTTTAATTAAAATCAGATTTTCAAAATTTATATTGATTTTTTTTTCTCATACCATTTAGAGCGAAGGGTGTAAAAAGGTGGATATTTGGCTATAATTAGCGTTTGTGCGTTATTTTCCATAATTAATATTTTGTTATGAAAAATAAAGCACAAACCCTAATTTCAGTCCTAAGTAGTACATTTAGAGGGGGTGTCCAAACTTCCTCACCCCACCCCTTATATACGTCCGTAGCTGTATATCTTGCCAGTACATGAGCTATCGTTATCAATAATAATAAAAGAAAATTTAATGGTAAGTGTGTTTTATCATAAAGTACCTATAACTGAGCATAACAATTTTAAATTCCCAATGCAATCTACAAATATAAATGATTTGCTGTCTCTATTGCATGAATTTATAAATTACAATGGTTTTTCATTTGATAAATTAAACAATCTAAAATCTTTAGCAAAAAATATTTGTTGCGAGTTAAAGCTAATTGTTCCTGAAAGAAGCCATGATTTAATAGACTTTTTTATATGAACAGATTAATTTAATTGGTTTAAGTAAAACAGCCCATAGATATAGTGCAGATCTTTTAGTATTAAGTAGTTTGTTACATTCAAGCATTGTTAATTGAATATCAATATGTTTATAAATCTAAATAATGTAAAAACTTTTATATTTTACTTAATAAATATGTTTCAATTCAAACTGTCCATGTGATTGTTTTTCTTTATTTTTTATAGGTGATAATTAAGAGTTTTGGAAACGTTTTAATTAATATTAAACTTTTTTTTAGTCTTTTTCTAAATGTTATAATGCTTCTACATAGGGGGAAAAACTAAATAAACTACTTTTTCATTAATCAATTTTTAATTGGTCAAGAAGTTAATTTCAATAAATACTATAATCACTATGTGTAATGAGTGCATATACAAAGTGATCTCATTTATAATTAACAAGTAGAAAAAATTTCGAGTTAATACGTTCCCTCCTCGGAGTAGGGGGAAAGGTTGGCCTAACAATTGTGACGTCATTTCTCCCGTTGAAGGTCTTTCTATCTATCGGGGTTGACGGTCGGCCTTCATTCATCTCTCGTCCAACTCTTTTCCAACTCCACGCTACTGCTTGCTCGAGTCTTTGCTCTTGCTTCCACTTTAAAGTGCGCCGGTAACCACCGATTTAGAGAGTGTCCCACTAAAGGAAAAGATCCGGTCAAATGTGCGAACTGCCAGGGCCCGCATGTAGCTAACTACCGCGGCTGCCCTAAAAATCCACAAAATCGCCACAAACTCGCTAACCAGAAGCCTCCAAACAATCAACAAAACGATGTCCGAACAAAAATGAGCCCGTTTGTAAACCCCCCGCCTGGCACATCAGCCTGGACCCTTGTGGGAAGGGGCAAAAAGCACAACAAAACTGTCTACTTCCCAGAAAACGAGGAAAACGATGCCACGGACCATTGCGAAATGGACGACACACCCATTCTCACAGAAGCTGATAACACAACAAACATTGCCTCTGCTGAGGACATCACTCAAAACGAAGAAGCTACCCATGAGGACGGCAACCCGATCCCGCAAAGAAAAACAAACAAAAAAGCTAGGCCCCCTGTTCGCCGAAACAGAAAAAGACAAACTAAACACACAAGGCGTGCCTCAAACAAAACCGAAACTAAAACAAACACTCGCGCTCCCGCGCAAACCTCCATCTCGCCACTAATGGAAGTGATTCAGACCATTAGAGAGATAAATGATTACGTCGACTTAGCTTCACTCTTCCGAGTACTCAAAGCGGCCCTCGAGGCCATAAAGACATTTAAAAACCCACTAGACCGAGCCTTTGCCCTGCTCGCAGCAGTCAATGAAAACCTCCCTTCCCATGGCCGGCACACTACAAACCATTAGAATAATACTGTGGAACGTGCAGGGCCTACACAGGAAGATAGCCGAGCTCCGTGACTTCCTGTCACACTCGGACATTGACGTTATTTTGCTACAAGAGACTATGTTCTCTCCTAAACACACTTACAATATTCCAAACTACACTCTTTACCGCACCGATCGCCCTGTTACAAACCCGGGCACCCGGGTCTCTGGAGGCACGGCTATCTACATCCGATCCCAAATCCCACACACTCATATTGGCAACCTCGCCCTGGAAAAACTTGAAGCCACGGCTATTTTGCTCCATGCTACATCAAGGGACATTCTAATTACATCTGCATATGTCAAACCAAAAATTTCCTTCCCGGAAAATGATTTCCGCAAACTTATAAATCTCTGCCCTGCGGCCATTGTGGCGGGTGATTTAAACGCCCACCACTTCGCCTGGAGCGGCGATTACAACTGCCCCAGAGGCACTGGACTTCAGAGATTTCTAATGTCCACCCACACATTGATGGCCTACCCGGCCACCCCCACACACCAACATCCCAGAGGTTCCTCGATCATTGATCTGGTAGTCCACCGAGGATTAAATCAACACATCACTTGCCACACCCTAAACACCTTCACATCGGACCACCTACCGGTCCAATTTGATTTAAACGTACACATGGTGGTAAACCCCACCACTCGAATAAAAACAAATAGGGACAAATATACAGACTACCTCTTAAATGCCCCACACCAAAACCCTAGCCTAGACACTAAACAGGATATTGATGCTGAAGCAACCAGAATCACTACCCTTCTAACTGAGGCCTTCGACCACGCCTCTAGCCCTGCACCCCCTACTCCTATCAAATTGCCCTCGTACATCCGAGCGCTCATACACAATCGGAACAAAGCCCGAAAAACCGACCGGCTGACGCGCGCACCAGAAGACAGAGCAACATATCACAGACTCTGTGCGCAAGTAAAGCAACAAATCTCTCGGCATAACCACGAAAACTGGACCTCCTACATCGAGAGTCTCTCCCCGCATGATGGCTCCATATGGCGCGCCATTAGAAAAATCACGAATAAAAAGACACAAATCCCCCCCTTAAAAATGGAAACTCATACTGCATCAACGACGCAGACAAGGCAAACCTTCTTGCCAAATCATACGCAACTCAATTCTCTCAAAGAGATGAAATCGAAAGAGAAACTACCGACTTCCTTAGTCACCCTCCCAGGGCGTAGCCAGGGGGGGGATATCGGAATATCCCCCCCGGAATATTTCCAGGCGCATATCCCCCCCGAAAACTTTCCTGCTAGCGCCTGACCCTCCCAGCTATACAATACCAAACGCCCTGCCCTCCGAGGTATACGGCATAATTTAAAAAGCTCAACCCCCGGAAATGCCCGGGAAACGATCGTGTCACAAACACAATGCTCAAGAACATACCCACTCCAACTCTTTTTAATATCACTACGCTGACAAATGCAATCCTCAAACATCGATATTTCCCAAACATATGGAAACAAGCAATTGTTTGCCCGATTCCCAAACCGGGGCAGAACCATGCACTCCCCTCCTCATACAGACCAATCAGCTTGCTCAGCTCGCTGAGTAAAGTCACTGACAGAGTCATCCTCTCCAGGTTACAAACACATCTAAATCAAAACAACACCATCCCCCCCGAACAGTTTGGTTTCAGAGAGGGACACAGTACAGTTCACCAGCTGGTGCGAGTCGTGGAAATCGCCCACGACGCCATCCAATCAAATCTGAGGGCCGCCATCCTGTTGTTGGACCTACAGAAGGCCTTCGACAAGGTGTGGCATTGGGGACTCACATTCAAGCTAGCCAAGCAAAACATTCCCGACAGTATTATACATCTAATCCACTCGTACCTTGAAAACAGAACTTTTGTTGTGCGGGTAGGAAGCACGCTATCCACTCCAAATCCGATCCAGAGTGGGGTCCCCCAGGGCTCGATCCTGGGACCCATCCTCTTTAATATCTATATCAGTGACATCCCTCGGAACCTCAATAACACTCTAGCCCTCTTCGCCGATGACACGGCCATTGTGGGCTACGCCCCGAACAATCGCTTACTCAATGTACGTTAGAGATGAGACGGGCTCAGCCCGAGCCCGAGCCCGGGCCCGACTCGGGCTCGGGCTCTGTAATTCACGATTGCGTTCGGGCTCGGGCTCGTGAAAAATTTCTTCTTTGTTGAACATACTCCTTGAAACAGATTTTAAAAAGTGATTCATGGGATAAATAGGCGTACTTATTTGAAAAAATAGCGGCACGGGGGACTAGGAGGTGTGTGAAGCTCCAAAATTTATTGTATCCTCTTAATGTAGTAGTTAATTTTATTTGTCTTTAGCTGAAATTTCGGGCTCGGGCTCCAACTTTAATAATATTGCTCGGGCGGGCTCGGATTAAAAGTCTTCGGGCTCGGGCGGGCTCGGGCTTCAAAAAATGAGCCCGAACTCATCTCTAATGTACGTATGCAAGCTCACATAGACGAAATCACACACTGGATGCGACTGTGGCGCATCAAATGAAATGCGGCAAAGTGTCAGGCGCTTTGTTTCACGAGAAAAACACCTCCCTCCCGCCTAATTGTGGAAAACACTGCCATCGAATGGAGCCCCCGGGTTACCTACCTAGGAGTCATCATCGATAGGACTCTCGCCTGGAACCAACACATAAACACTGCCACACACAAGATGAAGGCCGCCTTCGAGCGCCTCCGCCCACTTTTCTTCAACTCCAAAATAAGAACTGCAAATAAAGCACTTCTGTTCAAAACTTTTGTACGCCCCACTGGGACCTACGCGGCTCCCGTCTGGGCTTGCTCTGCAAGCTCAAACATAAGAAATTGGAGCAGAAACAAAATGCCATATTAAGAAAAATTCGAAACGGCCACCACTTTATGTCGAATATAGTAATCCGCAGAGACTTAAATATCCCGACTATGAGAAAGCACCTCAGCCATCTCGTCTCAAACTTTTACGCAAGCTTCAACAATCTGCCAAACGAAATCATTGCTGAGATCCCTGATTATGACGAAAGTGACCCAGCGCACCGCAGACGCCCTAAGGCGGCCCTTCGCCTCCTTGAGCCCCCCTAACTTACGTCAGACGGCCGAGCAACCCGCCCTGAGAAGTCCGCATTTTGCGGGGGGAGGACGGGTCAGCCACCACATCTGGCACACCCCCTCTTCTCAAGCTACGTCACCACCATCCATCACCACCTGTCAACGCCAGCCTCTTCATCGAGCTCTCTCAAGATACGTCACCCTCATCACCCATCTTCATGTCAACGCCAGTCTTTTCTTCGATGATCGACCGTCTGTCTATTTACTGACTAGACTGAATTAACGCCCAATCCTTAGGGCCTTTTAAATACACGATATAATATGACACACTTTAAATTACACACTGGAGATAAAAGCTATTGCTCTAGGTGCTCCATTAAAACCCCCCCTATTCAGTCAGTCAGGAATGCTTCATTTTGCCAATTTATGTTTTCGGTGTGGAGGCCTTCTATATCGGAGGTGGCGGGTAAACGCCTTCGGCTCCAGGTACTCCCGTAAAACCCATTTCGGTGCTGTTCGGTTCGATACGGACTTATTTAATACTCACCAAACATCAAAAATGAACTTATACGTCGATAATACGCGCCTTAGACATACTCTATGCAATGGCTTATCTGTTAATTTACTGTTCATCAATAATGCTTTTTTATCATAATCCGGAGTGAAAGTTGCTAATGAGGACCTTACTTTAATAACATAATTTAATTTGGTACTTAAATGTGTTGTTTTTTATGCGATTTGAAAATTAATTTTTTTAGAAACTGTTTCGATATAAACTAATGCACATTCTTTGCATGTCTGTTTAATTACGTTTAGGGTATAAATGCAGTTTCTTAGAAATGATCTGTTTCGGATCTTCTTACTATACTGAGAAAGTTTTGCAAAATACCGTTTCTGAGAAACAGGGAATAGTTCTTACTTTGACATTGTAGTGATATTGACTGACTGATAATATGAATTTTAATGGAGCGCTTGGGCAATAAAGCTATATCTTCAGTATGAGCTTTAAGAATCTCTCTATTCTAATAAAAAGTAAAGGCCGCTGTCGCCGCTGGCACTGTCAATAGTTTGTGGACCTATCTCCTCCTAAACCGTGGGGATTTGAGTTTCGACTAAGGTGCCCAGAGATTCGAAAAATTCCGAGGAACCTGCTAAGCTCACTTAAATTTCGAAAATCGAAATATTTTAGAAGATATTAATAAAAAACTGAAAAAATAAACAGAATGGTTGCCAGATTTGGCATAAAATCATTCATTCCTCTGCAACAAAGCGTTTCCAAGTATCTAGAATCGCGTGAAATTTACAAAGTTAACACAAAAAGCTTAATAACTTCTTCACCGTTTGCACGATCCGCTTGAAAATTTTCATGATCAGGTATAAAAATATAGAAAACAATCTGCGCTTCTTTAAAAATCTGAAAATCCACCCGTTCCCTCCTTTTTAAGCGATTTTTCGCTATTTTCAGCACCATTTTATTTCCGAGAGTCAAAAAAGTAAATCATTTGCGTGACAAAATTACCCTTTTCAAGTGAATATGACGTCATGCAATTGGGATTCAAATTCGTTTAAAAAAACTTTTGCAGATTTTCAGTTTATTATCATTTTTTTTTGTCTCACAAATAAATCGTTTGCATGGACATGAGAATAGCTGTGTACACCAAACGAAATCTTTCGATTGCGAAAAGATTCCGCGAGTTTCCAGAACAGCATGAAATTTAATTTGGGTATCTCTCTATTTTAAAAAAAGTAAAGACCGCTGTCGCCGTCAAAGCTTGTTGGCCTATCTCCTCCCAAACCGTGGGGATTTAAGTTTGATACTCACAGTTTCGAAAAATTCCGAGGAACCTGATGAGCTGACTTAAATTTCAAAAATCGAATTATTTTAGAAGATATTAATAAAAAACTGAAAAAATAAACCGAATGGTTGCCAGATTTGGCATAAGATCAGTCATTCCTTTGCAACAAAGCGTTTTCAAGTATGTAGTATCACGTGAAATTGTCAAACATGAAGTAGAAATACACCCATTTTACGCCAAAATAAAAATTACATGAAATAAGTAACTCAAAATGTGTTACACAAAGTTGACAATTTTCAAATAGTAAGTTCGCTTACAGAACAGGAGTTTAGAATTAGCGATTAAGCGTTTTTCCAGAAAAAAAATAAAATAAATAATATCTTGAAAATGAAAAATAATTAAAATGCAGATTATTTTAAAGCCGGTTCGGTTCAGCTGGATTATTTGCTACCAGTAGAAATATTTGGCGGCGTTAACTATGCCATTATAGCAGTTACTGTACACTTTGGATATTTGCTAGCGCGACGAGATAGTATAATTCGTGGTGCTAAGTACGCCAATCTGCAAACGATTATGTAAATGAAAATATGGATAACGGTTTTCCGGTAACCTTAATGAACCGTAATTATAGGTTGTGAGCATCAGTAAATCGCCAAATAATGAAAAGTCGCCATTGGCGGCAAGCTATCCTATCTGTTCCGTAGCTTTTATTAACTTTGCACGTACGCAAGTCGCCAAATAATGAAAAAACGCCATGGGTGGCAAATTCGCAAGGTATCCAATAGGTTTTACATTATTAAAAATACAGCTGAAACAGATTTTCTGATTTTATTATGCTTTAGCTCCTAATTAATATAACTTTTGAATGGCAACATTAAATATCATCTTGTTTCTGAGGAGTGCAAATAATTTTTCCAGCGATTATACGCGGAGTCCGCACTCCAGGTGGAGTATAGCTCAGGACCCGTACAACACGGATTCCCATAATAAAATATCTTCCGTGTTATGAGGGGGGGAGGGGATCAACTGTAGTGTGAAGTTTAAATTTTTATGTACCAATGAACATGCAAGAACCAAGCAATGTGTAGCTCAGTAACATTCTATCTGATCCAATCTTCGGGTTTTGTCTGTTGAAATTATGTCTTTTTTACGAATAAGCCTTATTAGGGCCCGAATGCCTCATACGGAAAGCGAGCGTAGCGAGTCTGGGGGCCTTGGCCCCCAGTCATGTAAAAGAAAGCATGTGTTTTTTTTTTTTTTTAAAAAGGAGGAGCCCGTCAGTGTAGGAAAAAAAAAACAAGTCAAGTCAGATATCAAAATAAAATCTATTATTGATTAAAATCAGATTAACCAGCAATAAATTTTATTTTGATATAAACTATTAAAGCTGTTACTATTGTTTGGGTGTTTCCCGATAACATTAAGTAAAATAAACTGGAATCTTCACTAAAAAAATAAGCGTATTCTCAATTATAGTAGTTAAAAATATTACACTTATTTTGTATTTTGTGTGTCTTTTGTATCTTTACAGCTCAAAGTATTTTGTATTTTCAGATATTTGAGTCAATGTATCTTGAATTTTGAATCAAAAATACTTTTTTTTTCACCACTGCGTAGTATCTACAGAAATTTTTCCTAACTTTCAGGGTTTACAAACAAAAAATTTCTGTAAAACCAAAACAAAGTTTATTCTTGCAAGCAGATTTCGATCATGGAAAAAACTGAGTCAAAGGGCGTATCCCGGGGCGGTGCTGAGGGTTTGAAGCCTCCCTTGAAAGGATATCGGCAAGGAGTAAAAATTTGTTTTATTGTGCACTGTTTAGTTCAGTTCAAAGAGCTTTTTTTTTCTGTATATATATAAATTCCCTTTTCCCTACATGATTTGCATTGCTTTAGCGAGAGGGGGGGGGGGGATGAAATGCTTTGTTGTAAATGTTGCTTTAGGTAAAACTTAAAAAAAATTAATTAACCCCTCTTTAAAAAAATTTCTGCATCCTTCCCTAATTGAGTCTGCTAAAATCAATTACATCATGATCTATGCCTGTATTACGTCACATATACATGAAAATGAGCTTTTATTCAAACATTCCTTTTATGGGCGGAACCTATACCCTCTAACTCCTCCTTTATGTACGCCTACTGCGGAAGATAGCTCAATTTTGAAGTGGCTATCAAATTTCAAAAAGTACTCGAGTAAAGTTTTTTTTTTTTATTTTTTTTAACTGATCATTTCCTGTAAAAAAACCTGTCTCGCGGTAAATTCGGGGCCTAAAGATAGGATTTTTCTAATTATCCTGATGAAAATTTCGGGGTCGCGTTATATTCGGACAATACGGTAATAACTCGGCATCGGCAGTTTTTTAAAATATTTATATAATATATATATATTTCCTAAGTATATATAAACTTATAGAAATTTTATGACCCACAGTTTACATTGAAACATTCAGCTTTGCGCAGACTAAGCTCCGCTCCAGGAACTAGAATGAAATTTTGCTTTACGCTCAAATACTTTTTTTTTTAAATCTGGGTGTACATTATCTCATGTTAATAACAGATCTATATAAACCTAATTCATTAAGCGTCATTTCTAAAAGTTACTTAGTAGTAGCTGTTGCAAATATGTTTATTACTCGTTACCGTGACAGTGTAAAATCCACGGAGTAATTTACGAACAAAAGTAAAACAATTGTATATTTTCTTTTATGTGTACGCAATTACTCACATTTTGTGCAGTTTATAAATATTTTCCGTTAATATTCAAATGCATGCGGTTGCTTAGCATTTAATTAAAAAAAAAAAGTTATTATTAATAGTCAAATCAAATAAAATGGAAATGTTAATGGCTAATATCAGATTATTCTATATTTGGATGATTGAAGAGGGAAAGCATGTTAACAAATCTGCCTAATATTTAGATGAAATTTCCTTTCCGTCTTAGGGTGGGACCCTTGACAACTGCGGTATCCGCCTACAAGTAGGAACACTAGACAGAAAAAAAAAAATCGGGGGAAGGGAGAAGTATAAGGATTTCTTAAATTATTTATTATACGGCCAACTAATTAAATACTCATTCAACAACATATTACTCTTAAGATTGTGAGTGAATCATGAACCAAATCAACTCCCCCCCCCCCCCTCCGGACTACGGGCTTGTTTATAAATGTATGTTTACATTTCATAAATAAAACTTTTAAGCTTGTATGTACTTTCTTTCTTATTAAAATCCTAGTTACAAATTCAATATTAAGATCTATATTATAATAAAATGTATATTAGCCATTGAAAGTCAAAGTATTAAAAAAGGCAGTTTTCACATATAACAGGTTTTGTAACCAAGTTATGAACTTTCTTACCTTTTGACAAGCTTTTAAACACAACGCTTACTTTGTAAATAAAGCCCCCTGCTTCTCCTTAGAAGAGACCTTACTTTACGTTTGTTCAAAATTTAGTTTACCTTACGTAACGACTTTGTTATATTGTTTGCTCGCATGTGTGTAAGAGTTCGGCCAATTAAAATACACAACTGAAATGTTTAAAAAAAAAAATCTAAACTTGGTTTTGTATAATTCATGATTTCCTTTTGTCTACATTTTTTATTTAAAAAGTCAAAATTTACACATCTTGACTACAGAATAAAAAGATATCCAGAGAAAAATAGTAATAAACTAACAAAAATTGACTTTATTGTAAATAATAATAATAATAATAATAATAATAAATGTTACGATTCTAATTAAGTCTCTTTGGGACTAAAAGTATTTAACATACGAAAAAAGCATTTACGAAGTTCACCCACCCCCCTCTTTTCCTTAACATTTTGAAATAATTTTGTCATGAAACTGTTCCATAATCTAATGAAAAACTATTCTAAAACACTTATTTAATCAACACGTTAGCTGTCTGTTACGAGATATCTTGAAGTACTAAAGCCAGCCCAATGGCCAGCAGGTACGAGTGGAAGGTGTTTCCACAGTGCCTGGAGCCTCCGCCCCTCAACTGTGGGTTGTTTGAATTAATAAGCAGACGCAGCGGAGAAGCTTCGCCTTTTACATTATGTTCAGATATAACATCTAACGGACACTTTTTTTATAAACACGGGACACATTAGAACTATTTGTCATCTCCCTCGCTCTATCTCCTTCTTCTTATGTGTAAGGATTGGATATTAGGATTTTGGAAATATTATTAGATTAAAAAGAAAGGATAAAATAGTAATGTCAGGCAGAATTTGATTGCTGTGCTTTTGCTTTATTATTTATTTTCCCTCAAAATGTAATTGTTGAAGGGACGGAAAAAAACGGCGTTATCATAGGCGTTTGATACAATGCTCGTGATAACTTTGTTTTGAAACCTTTATTTGGATTTTCAAACCCTCAGACAAATTCCTTGTTGTTCCTACTCTTAAATATGTTATGGGCCTCCCAAAAATTTTTTATGCTAAGCAAAATTTAGCTTTATTAAAAAATAATCTAATTTAAACAGAAATGGATTTACAAATTTGCCACCTAAAAGCTAGACCGAAACGCCGCCTCTCTACTGCCTTCGAAAATTTGTTGCTATAGGCTTTAGGCCTAGCTAGCCAATTTAGAAATCTGCTTCTGGATGCTATTTTTCTCATATTAAATACTTTATCGAAAACTTCCCCCAAATATCTGGATTTAATTATCGTTTTTTATTATGTTAGAAATTGCATCCTTGTTATATATTTCTTCAATAGAATCTTTTTTTTTTTTTTTTTAGTTTGGCTTGTGTACTAAAAAGTTTTATCGATTTTTAAAATACTGTTTTTCACATTTTAAGCATTCCCCCACCCCACCCCCCAAAAAATAATAATTTAGTATCTACTGAAGTTCACTTAATTATCGCAATTTAAATTAATAAAATTCAAAAAACTGGGAGTAGTTAAAATTTGCAATGTTGTTTACACATTCAGTAAGTATGCAGTGTAGGCTCTTACAAAAGTCTAATAATTTACTTTCCAAATATCTGTCTTAGTTTGTAAATAAAAAGTTTCGAAATAATTATAAGCCAAGACTTGAATTCCATTTCTTGAACTCTCATATTAATGGGACATCAAAAGATACTATGAATTCGCTTTCGCTTCAGGCTATTATTTTCTCAATTATTATTAATTTTTGTCTGAGGAAATTTCTTGATATAAGTGCTTTTTACAAAATTAGCACCTCTCCCCGCCCCCTCAAAAAAAAAAAAAAAAAAAAAAAACCTCGATACGCCACTGCACACCTATCCCAGGTGCGCTAGAAAAAAAAAATATTTCGAACTAGTGTGATATGCCTCTTCAATATTTTAAAATGTACATTCATTCATGCTTATCACTGTTATTATGTATCAATGTTATTCCGACGCTGGTTTACCTTTTATTATAGCTATAAATAATAAACTTTAGAATCTATAAAAGTATTTATGCGGCATTTTGAATAAATTCTATTATAGCCTGTATAATTTAGAATTTTTCTTGAATCACACACTGTAACTATCGGGAAAATTGTTCCTAATCATAGCTGTTTTTTTTCCCTCTTTAATATGAGAATATATTTTGAAAATTTTTAAAATGAAAAAATATTTCAAATGATAAAACTGTGTATTATCAAAATTGTTCCTCGAAAGCTTTTCAGCATGTTTTGGTGAGCGAAGGAGGGAACAAGGGCGGAGCATTTGATCGTCTCGTACTGTCTTTTAAAAATTAATTACTTCAATTCTTAGAAGTTGCTATTTCAATAAAAAAAATTCTAGAAAATAAAACTGTTGCGTATTTTTAGGTGAAACTGATATTATTTACATATGAACCACTTAATAAAAAACTGTACATATAAACTATGAACCAATTCCTTTACCACCACTATTAAGTTAGAGGTATTATGAGACGGGTATATATACAGATTCAAAGCACGAGTTATTGGAGTGCCACCTCAATTTGTTCGACGTCCCCTCGCGTCTTCTACATTACAAGATCTATTCTACATATTTATTACGGTTGTATATATTAAGTTATTCGTCGCGTTAAGGTAATTGACTTCACATCAGATCAGCAGGGGCAAAAAAAATTATAAAACTGCTAAAAAGAAAATATGTTATAACAATGTTGTACAGAAAAACCCTGTTGTTCGCATAACGTCGAGGAAAAATTGGACTGAGATAGGATTGATGTGGCACTTTTATACCGAGAATTACAAATGTAGTTTTTTTGTTTTTAATTCTTTCAGATCAATCAACTAAGAATGTCAATTCTATTTTATGCAATCCTAAGTAAACGAAAAACAAGCAAATAAAAAACAGAGAAATCTCAACTCGTTTCTCAAATATAAACAAGGGAACTTATAAAAATTTAGATCAAACACTAGCTTGAATGTGTGAATGCGGAACACATATCTCCTTGACTTGTGACAAGCATGCCACTGAAGATCAAAAACAAACATTTTTCGTGGTAAACGATTTTTGTTGTGTGGTAAAAGAAAAAAAAATGTATTAAATTACACAGTTTACAGTCGGGACAGCTGTGTCATTTTCTGTTAAACGTATTTCACTGTATAACAAGGGTGCCGGCAGAATATTTCCCAGGGGGGGGGGGAGCAAAGACTACTTCAACGTATGGTTACCATGTTGGAAAGAGCAAAAAAGCAAGGAAAAACACTGCATACAAAAATTCAGGGGGGCATAGCCCCCCTTGCCCTATGCTGCCGGCGCCCATGCTATATAATAAAACTGTGCAGCTCCCCAAAAAACTTATTTCTTAGTAGCTGAGAGCAATAGTAGCATTTTCTTAGGGTGTGCAATTTGTGACTCGATGTTCAAAAAAGAATGGAAAATAAACTTCAATATTTTAATTGAATAGAATGTCAGAACTGAAATGTTTTTACCCTTTTTGCCAAAGTGGGGTTGCTATTTAAGCTTTAATGTGTGGTAGCAAAATAAGCCTATCCAGACAGGAAAGGCATAAGGCATTGAATGGCATAACTTCATTTTCACTATGTTAGATGGAGGATGCATTTCATACCTTCCACCTTGAGTTTAAAATCAACATAAATCAAGGCATTGATCCTCATTTCAACAAATTCAATCATAGCCCCCCCCCCCCATTTACAGAAGCAAATATATATATATATATATATATTTTTAGACATAGAAGGAATTAACTCTGAACAGCTGAAATATAAGACTGTCTTCATTTACTGAGCTCCAGTTTTCACTGCAATACATTTACAAAATTATGTGCATCATGAATTATTTTTCCATTTTCATATACATATTTTTAAATTTTACTAATTCTTGAATATCGATGATATCCAAATTCATGTCATAATTACAATTCTTTAAGCTAATAAGTCCTGGGCACATAATTTTCCAAGGAATGAGTCACCCTAAATCCAGTTTAACCTGTTGGCTCACATTGTAGCAGAGACCATAGGTGACCCACGGGGGGGGGGGGGGGGGAAGCTATGGAGGCTCAAGCCCCCCCTAAAGGTGAACAGTTAGAAGTGAAAAACTTAGAAAAAATTAAAATTGTCACTAATTAATTATTACTATTATTATTATTTATTGTCTTCAAATTATTTCTAAAGTATTTTTTGCCTAAAAAGATGTTAGTTTTTAAATAAATATTAGGTTGTAACGAAAGTTTTCCGCCACTGCAAGTATTGCCTGCACAAGCAGTTCGCGTTGGTGTCTTTGCCAATATTTTGCAAAACGATTTTTGTTATTTGAAAGAAAAAGACTTGTTTTACAGCACTGTGTTGTGAAATCTGTAAAAAAATATCGTTATGATTAAGTATAAGGTGTCTGAAATGGAACTATCACGCTACCAGATTGAACCATCATTTACTCTCAGTTCTGTTGCAAAAAGTCAGCTACAGAATGACACCGAATGATGTGTACAGCTTAAGGTACTAGTGTTGTATCATATGACACTGTGAAGATTTGGTACCGAAAGTTCAAAAAAGAGGACTAGGACATTAAAGAAGCAGAGCGCTTTGGCCGGCCTAATGATGCTGATGAGACCCGCCTACGAAGATCTGTGGAAGAAGATAAAATATTCATCCACTCGAGAGTTTGCTAAAAGAGTTAGACTTTAGTGCCATGTCCATTAGTCGCGCTAAGCATCGCATAAACTTGGCATATAAGGTCAATAGCTGGGTACCGCGTGAGCTGACTCAAGCAAATCTGGCGGAAAACTTTCGTTACAACCTGATACTTACAGAGAGTTTATGAAACACTGTTAAATTCGGTTACAATATCACTGAAAAGATCAGATAATTATTTATGACTCTATAATGAGTTTTTGTTTGTGGGCTTGTGTTGTATGGGCAAATCAAGTGCTACAGAATATTTTGACGTTATAAGAGGGTTGTAACTATTATCGATCTCACTATAACCGAGTTCAGCAGTATTTTCAGCTCAGCCTCCCCTAAACTAAAATCCTGGGTGCGCCAATGGCAGAAACTACAGTAAAATTTTATTTATGCATCCAGCATTGGTTTTCAAGATAGATCTTTGAAATGTCCACTGAATTCAAGTCCCCAAACAAGCATTATAAAACTATATCTGGGAAGCAATGCTGAGGCACAGAAGGTAAGCATCTACGTTATCTTCGCAAAGATGAGAGTGGTTAACCCTGAAATGTGTCTTAAGCTCGATAACTTCCCTTCCTAGTATGCAACAACCTGACTTTGATGCAGAATGCAAACAACTTTTCATTTTTGCCAATGTTCTGTGTAAAGTCAGGAGACACCACTTGTTGGCAACAGCAAGAGAGGTAGTTAACAAAACTAGAAATTGTGCAGTTTTCCATGACTGGCACAAAATTAGACTTTTTTTTTGGGGGGGGGGTGTGGGAGGGTAGGGGGAGAATTATAGCCAAGAATGGTCTAAAGGTCAAAACAAAAGCATGTGTTTGAAGATACTGAAATAGGATTAGTAAACTCAGAATTGTGTAAACATTTTCTGTTATTAACATTTAATTGCATCGTCTGTATTAAAACATCTTTGATAAGAATGGCCGATGGCTATATATGAATGTAATATGTATATATCAAGTTTTTAATTTGAAGTTAGACTAAAAGATATAAAATAATTTTGAAGATTTGTCAAGTCTAAACACGTAAACATACAAATCCATCCTAGCTCATCGATCAGCTGTAAAGGTACTTAGAAAATGCAGCAATATTACTTTTTCTTAAATAAATAATAATATATACTTTAACAAAGCTCAATGCATTAACCATTTCTCTTGACTTCTCAATTTTTGACTCCTGATTGATTTTGATCCAATTTTGACTCCTGAGAGGTCAAAAGAAGTATGGAAACCTTGAAGTTTTAAAAATCATTTATTATTTTAAATTAAAAAAAACAATATTTAATGAATTCTTCAAATGCCTTTATTGCAAAAGGTGCTTAGGTTTTAAAATTCTCAAATTATTTATTTAGTTTGAGTTATTTTTTTTATTACTTAATTACTTGTAAACACCAGTGTTAGTTTTCAACATGACAAAAAAACTGAATGAAAGCTTGTAAAAAAAAATAAATTAAAAAATAAAATTTAGAAAAAGAATATAACAAAATAAAGCAGAAAAAAAGAAAGAAAGAAAAAACATATTTTCTATGTCAATTGTTATGTTTTATATAAAATGAAAAAAAAAAAAAAATCTACTAGTAGTCAGTAGGATTTGAGCCTATGTAGATAATACAATGGATTTTTTTATGTGTTGTATTAACTACTGATTAACTTTTTATTTTACATTTATGTATAACATGGTAAGATGATAATGCAGTACATGATTTCTGTCTCTCAGACTGTAAGACTAGAAAAATATCTTTTTTCATGCCAATAACTGAATTTGTACATTTACAATACATATTGGAAGCAAAATTTCACATTCTACAGCAAAGAATAGAGCCCAGGCTACCTAGGTAAAAGACAGAAATTCTTACCACAAGACAATATGGGATACTACCAGAATAATTTCTAAATTTAAAGTTGATTTTCATGTAGCAAAAAATTTCTAAAAATTAAAAAAAGTTTAAAGTACAGAGTCAAAACTGATTTCATCATTTGCAGAATTGGAAGTAGGGAATGCAGTCCCGATCCTGTGTGAACA
Source organism: Cheiracanthium punctorium (assembly GCA_038373885.1). Classification (NCBI taxonomy): domain Eukaryota; kingdom Metazoa; phylum Arthropoda; class Arachnida; order Araneae; family Cheiracanthiidae; genus Cheiracanthium; species Cheiracanthium punctorium. The sequence continues at coordinate 512,234 of JAWZYV010011927.1, read as the reverse complement.
GGATCCTGCAGGATCCCACACAAATGTTTGCGGGACTAGTTGCACGGAATTACGATCCTAATCCCGTGGGACTGACACTGAGAAATAAATTATTTTTATTACAATTTCACACTGCTTTCCCAACCAATAGATCGAAAAATTTTGCATATTTATCTCTCTCATCTAATAATAAATGAATCAAAAATTGCAAATTTTATATAATTTAAAGTTTTATTTTTTAAAATTATATTTCAATGGGAGTCTGGATTGAACATTGTAATCTAAATTTTTCGTAAAGTTTCCTATTTCCAAATGAACTGAAATATTTCATACTAATTTATCTCTTAGCGAACAGTCACGAATTAATTATAAAAAGTTTTCATTCATGATGACACATATGCACATTCGTTGCCCTTTGCTGTAATTTTACGCTGGCACCTATCTTGAAAGTAAAATTCATACACAAATTTTGGACTGGAACTATATAACAAAAAACTTTTAAAAAATTTGAATTAAAAGAAAAAAACAATTTTGTTACATACCTTGGTACTTAACATATTACACCATCAGTCATTCCCACCAAACTATTTTTTCGTCAAATGTGCTGGCAAACTGTTGCCAATAGTAATCCAAACCATCCAAATAATTTCACGTGTCCGCATTTATCTTGGTGAAAAATTGTTCGTCTTGGCAGAATGCTGGAATAATATGTAAGTACCCATACCTTAAACACCCTTCCTTTTTCTACATAACCACTTCCTACATTTAAACATTAGTAATTTGGTCACTAGCTTCAAAACTCTTCATCAAAAATTTATTAAGCCAAGTAATCACTGCATATCAGAATTGTGGGACTCATAAGAAAACTATACATCAATGAGCCATGCAAATCAGGAAACAAGGAATACTTTCTGGTGGAATTGTTTTTCTTATCCTCACATTGAAGCTGTAACTCAGGAAATGCTGGATCAGTTATGATGGGAGATTTGAAATCATGTATCTTATAGACCTTGTTCCTAGCAATTCCTACTTTTTTCCTAAACTGATACAGTTTGTGGGTGGTAAGCATTTTGGAAGTGATATCAAGTTGCAGAAAGCAGAGATCACCTGGCTTTAAATAACTAGTAATTGAAGATTATAACTTGGGAATATACTGATGCTTGTAATTGATACGACAGATGCTTGAGTGTAGGAGATGATTAACCCTCTCGTCACCGAATTATGAAAAATCAGAGAAAACAAATCTGTCTAGCATTTAATGCATTTGAAATACTATTATAAATCATGCAAAAATATTTTTTTTCTAATGTCAATTAATATTTGTCGATAATAATAATTTTTCTAATAATAATTTCTGCATTTTCGAAGCATTTTGTTATGCTAAAATTAATTTAAAAGGATGCACATATTAGGTAAAGGTTGAGGAATAAGAAAAAAACTATACTTATATTAAAAAGAAAAAAAACGGTAAAAAAGCAGCATAAATATTTTCTTAATTTTTCTCCTGAAACAATGAAGCGAAAACTGTAAAAAATGATCTAAATGGACTAGTACTGCAATCTAGGCACGATTTGTGCATCTAGTTAAGAGCCTCATATACTTTCTACATGAATTAATGATATTGATATCACTGAAAGAAAAAAAATACTAAATTCAAATGTTTTCTCTCTAAATACTGCTATTTGAAATAGGAGCCTCATATGAGGTTCAGGGTGACGAGAGGGTTAATATATAGAGAGAAGTAAAGGAAGCTTCAAGTATGTAACATATTTTTTTTTTTTTTCCCTTAAATATGGTGTTTTTCATTTTGTATTACTAAACAGTCTTTATTTTCTGGATGACCGATGTATTTTATATTGAGAACTTTATAAGCAGTACTAATACTATTTTTTAATACCTTGTTTTAATTAGTGACTAAACAAAAGGAATTAATCAATAATTTAGGCATTTGAACAACTGAGTTTTGACAATAATTCTTTGATTCAAGAATTAAACATACTTAACTTTTATAGTTGGGAAATGAGAATAATAATTTAAAACAATTTCATGATTACAGCACATTGCAGACTTTTTTTTTATAGTAATGTACTAATTTTTTATCTTCAAAGAATACATTATAACACTATCAAATCTAAAACACCTAAAACCTAAAAAAGCTTTGATAAATAAAATTTATACATAGATAAACTAAGTATATGAATTTATTTTATAAACACTGTTACAGTTTAATAATTGCAATATTCTCTTATAGAAATTAATGTTTTATTTTTATTCATTTTACATTATCAAGAGTAATTATGACAAACACTGTTAGCAGTAATTGCAATAACGTCTCTAGATGCGTATTTCATGCCTTAGAAATTTAGAATACGCCTTAAGAATTTCGGAATGAATGTTTTTACACATTGCTTTTCCATATAAAATTCCGTTTTGTGATCTGTGATTACGGCAAGATTTCCCCTTGAAAATGATTTTTATTTACAGTCAACTCTCTGAAATCTGCGATAACTTATAATGTAAACAGTGAAATTTACAGTTAACACTAACAGTGTACCTAGATTGTGTAATCAGTTATTATATATGATTTATGTGTTAAATGCAATTTAATTATGCATTTGAAAATGTAGCATAATTGTTCATTGCTTTAATGACTCCTGTGGATAGGAAAATACTCCTTCTAAAATGGTTAAGGAGTATTTTTACTCCTCTGAAAAAATCTTAAATCGATCACTGCCTGTTAATAAGATACATATTTACATTAGTTATAGTTTCTGGTGTGAAATCTCTTACCTTTCCTTTATTTTACTGTCTTTCTGACTAAAATATATTCCCCCCTGGTTGAAATTTGCACTGATTAAAGAAAATTGCACTTTATCGAAAGCAATTAGTGATGCTTATTATTGTTATTAACATAAAAAATGTTGATAAGTGTGTGAATATATAGCATTAAATTATTAAAAAAGATGAAAGAAAGTTACAAAACATAGTATGCTGCAGAAACTAACAATAACACATCTTTCATTAATAGTAATAAACTTTGTTCCCTTGCTTTACACTGCTTTGGATAATATATCAAGTAATAATTTTTTCAAATGTTATCATGTGCCACCATTTAAAGTATTTATTAAGTACTGTGAGACACTTTTTTAATAATAAATTATTTTAAATATAAAAAATAAACAACAAAATACTAATTTTTATTAAAACACAAAACTTTTTATATAAAACCATTTGAAAGACATTACAGATTTAATGAATAATTTGTGAAGAACAAAAATATATAACTTTGTACAGAATAAATACAGATTATTTATATTAAATTCACAGGATAGTGCATCAGCAAAACTCAAGCGAAAACAACTCTAGGAGACGGTAAAAATGAACGTGCCCCATTCTTTCCCAAGGCCTTTGGATTTGGCATGAAACCTGGAGCTTTAACTGCAGCTTTTTTCTGAGATGCCATGTACTTTTTCTTGCTTGTAAATCCACTAAAAATACAAAAAATAAAATTGTTTTTAAATTACCTTTAATGCAAATACCATCAATGCTCATTATATTACTATCTGAAAATACCTAGTTTAGATAAAGTTTCATTCTAAATATGGGAAATTTGATAGTTTTTCTCAACATTTTATAAGTTCATTAATTTATAAAAATTGTTAGATTGTGTTATACTACTCTAGTTTCAACATAAATACTTCATAAAATTATTAATCCTTTTTACAATATTGTTACATGATCTTCATTATGCAAAATACAGTCAACTAAAATTTCATACAATTGATTTTTTGAATATCTTATTAATTACTAATTATAAAGCTGTGTACATGTAGTGGATTGGTAATAATTAAAAAATACCTAAAACAAGCTGTTTTTTTTTTAAAAAAAAAAGCTATATTGAACTTTTTATACTTTAAAAATGCTAATAAAACCATAAACTGATGCAAATCTTTATCATAGAAGCTAAATAACATCAAAACATAGTCTAGTATATAAGGTACATGTACCAGTAATGGGCCACTTACAAATTATTAATCTGAAATTTTGCATAGAGGTGTAAAAGAGATACAGAAAATTCAGAAACTCTACTTTCTCCCAATTTTTAATGATTTTCTGCCCCAGAAAGCTTTTCAAATATCCAATAGAGTAATAATAATAGTAATAATTTCTTTTTTGAAAGTTTAATTCTGCATTAAAGTCCAATTAAATTAATAATTTCTTTTGCGAAAATTATGCATCCTTTGAGATTTCAGTTAACTTGGGATGGCTTTTGATAATAAATGTTAATTTATGCAATAATTTTGCTGTATAAAGCATGGATATAAGAATTACTAGATTTGGCATCTTTGTTTTAGAAACTATAAATCTTTTTAAATCAAAAATGAAAATAAGAGTCAAGATCATAGTTTTAAATTTACCATCAATTTTTTGCTATTGTGATATGTCAACGGGATGCTCAGACTACAGGGTGTCGACCAATGACAGGAGGCAAAAATAGTATCATTAGTAGCCTCACGACATGAAAAAAGTCGCAAGTTTAGTAGCCATTTTCTTAATTTTAGTTGCCAAAAATAGTAGCATTTTTGCATGATTCTGTAGTTGACATAAACATACGTCATTTAGCTTCATTTAAGAAGGAATGAATAAAATGATAAATTAAAAAACTTCCGTTATATAACAGAGCATCTAGCACATTTATTTTTATAGCACGATAAAAAAAAAAATAGAATGTTTGATAAATGACCAATAGCAACTTTGAAAAGAAAAGGGTGTTGACAAGAAACGAAATCTGATTTTTAAATTAGTCGCCTGAAGTAAGGTACAAGTAGCCAAAAACTTAAATAGTACGAAAATTATGTTTTCTTATAAGAAAAGTCGTCCAAGTCCCTAATCTTTAAATTAGTAGCAAAAGTCACCTTTTTAGTCGTCAGTGGACACCCTGGGACTTAGCTATAAAGGATAAAATTGTTTTTTATGAAAACAAGGCATTCTCAAGCCTTAGCAAAACTAGAAACCAGGAATAAATCACCAAAAGTTTTCCATCTTTGGTGCTAAATGACACCATTTGTGAAAAAAAGACAGGTATTGACAAAAATGGTCCATAAACTAATATTTAATTAGTTTTGTGTGCGGTGCATTATGTTCTCGGCATTTTGTGAAACATGCTACAACAGCAAAGTGAATTCTTTTTTTAGATTGGCTCTTGTGATGCAAATGTTATGTTACGAGTGAAATATTTTGAGTTTTGAAAATTCTGCTATGATCAAATTAACTTCTATTATGTGAGTTAGAAAAATATCTGCTTTCATCTTTACAGAGACAAGTACTCAGTATTAAACATTAAGCTTGCTTGCTTTTTTTTTTTAAAGAATATTTTGAAGATGAAATACCTTTGGAATTGAATCTAAGTGAAATCATTATTTAGACTATTAAACACATTCCTTATTTTAGGGATTTTTTTTTTTTTTTCATGATTGTTTCCAATCTATTCTAAAACAGAATATGACGATTCACATTTCTTATCCCAAACCGTTATTTTAAACATAACAATATACAAAGATTTTTCACTTTACCTATAACCTCCTTTAGCTTTTCCTTTTGAAAACTTCTTTGCAAAGAAATTCTTTTGCTTTTTAGTAGTTTTTCTAGAAGCACTTTTGGAAGCTTTTCTTTTAACTCCTCTTTTAGCAGGACCTCTACTAGTACTCGCCTCTTCTGTGTCTGACCAATTATCAATATCTTCAGTGCACGCCGTTAGCATAGCATGATCTGCTTTTTCTGCATCCATAACTGAATTGAAATAAAACAAATTTATTGTACATACATCAAAGTGGAAAAAAAAACAATCTAAAACCAAGGTTTCTTCTCCCTCTTTTTGTTTTCAAAAATTTTTAATTAAGAACTTTTAAAGATATCCGTTACATTAATTGAAATTTAATTTCAATGCTTTAACTGATTGAATACAACTTTTTTAACATTCCAAAAGTCACCATGCATTTTTTAAAAAAGCTTTAATCTTTTAAAATTTACAAACTGTTAACAAATGAGGAAGAAATATTTTTCATCACATAAAATGAAGGAGTCATTTTAATACCCCCTTAAAGCCATTGTTTTTGCAAACACAGTCAAATACAGCTTTTAAAAATACATTTTTATATAAATGTTAAAAAAATAAAAGCATTACATATACTGAAATCAAATCAAAATCAATCCTCGAATATTCACATATTTGTGTGTTGCACAGGTTTTATTAATAATGGGAAAGTTACAATTTAATTGGTTTTTTAAATGACCAATTCAAATTATGTGAATATAAAGAGTGCAATCTAATACACACAAAATTACTTTCCACGAGAATAGACTATAATGCATTATCCACTTACCACACCTTTCAGCTGCATATCTCTCCGTGACTTCCAGAAATCTTTTACCATACTTCTCATACACAGCGTGTGTTACGTGAGGAATTGTCAACATGTCCTCTTCAGTCATGGGCATTTGTCGAGACATCTCACGCAATGCTTCTACATTGATAACATTTGTGTAGTGCATATTGCGTTCAGAAGCAATTGCCTTGCTCACTTCAATGAGCTCATTATAACACCGTTCAATAAGTTCCTGCATTTCTTTGTCATCATTAGTGATTACAGCAGTTTGAGGCAGTTTATCTTTACCCTTTTGGAATGATAACAGAACCTGAAAAATGCAATATCAAGTAAGTATTAGTCTGTTGAGCTTATCTACTTTACAAAGAATCTCTAAAAATTGTGGAGGAAATCTCCATGAAGGGAACATGCAGGGACCTAGACAAGTGGGGTACCCCTTAACACAAATACTTCTGTTACACTTGGCAAAATTAGGAACCTAGTGGCAAACTTGGTACAAAAAAAAAATTTAACAAAAAAATTTACTTTTTATTTCTGATAGACTTTCTAAAATGCTAGCTTAAGGAAATATTAAGCATCTTTTTCTTTTTTTTTAATCAAATGAGATACTATATTTTTAAATTATTGTAGATGAAGAATAGATAGTAGAAGATTTTTTATTTATTTTTTACTTTTAAATTAATCTTTACTTTCCTTTAATCAAAAACTTATAGGGTTGGCAAAATTACAAATTAGATGCAAAATTTTAAAATAACAGTTATAATATCATTTCTATTCATAGTAGATTTGGCCGAATTATACAAACTACATTGGCAAAAGACGAAATTTGACTTGCCAGTTTAAAAATCTCTCTCAGTAGAAACTTATTATAATGAAAAATTGACAACATATTGCAATATAAGATATGGTCCATCAGCATGAAGCCATTGAAATAATAACAAATAATTGGACCTTTAATGACATACATGCATAGATGAAGAATGGATGGAGTTGTTTAGAAACAAAAAGCATAGGGGAGAAACCAAAACTGAAAACCATTGTTGCCAGACTTTAAGTTTAGATTAAAGAGATAGTGTTCTTTCCCCAAATTCAGGAGGATTTTTAAGGAGGGGAAAAAGTTTTAGGGGATTTTTAAGGGAGAAAGAGAATTGAATTTGAATAATTTCATTAGTCATACTGAAGTTATTTTGGATATGATTTTACCATGCAATAACAAAAAATGAGCAGTTGTGATCAGCTTCAAGTTGTTAGAAGCAAATGTCAACTATTTATATCAGTTTTGTGTAAATACATACAAAATAGAATGCTTGAGAAAATTAAAATTTTGAGCAAGCTAGTACATTTAGCTCAACTAATGCACTGTCTATAGCAAAATATGACATTTCAAAAGCACAAGTATTCAATTTATTATACAAAGATATTCAATTTATTACATCAAAATATTCAACTCATGACCAAATAACTTTTCTAGATTTAGACAAAAATTAAAAATTTTGTGGGCCTGTCTCGGACACTGCTGAAGAGAACTGTATGAATGAATTCTTTCAAGAGCTTAATGTGAATGGATAGAGGTACATTTTAGCATTAGCTATACTCAAAAATACTTTACCTTAGCTTTTCCAGAAAGCAAATCTTTAGCTCGTTTTCCTAAATATATGTAGGTGATTGGTAGATCCATTTTATTGATGACCATATCTTCTTGCAAATACTGGTCTAACACAAGTTTTCTAAGTAATCGCTCAGCGTCAGAACGACGTAAGGAATGTCCTTTACCATACAATTCTAATTTATCATGACCAGCAGCTAGAAGTTTCTGTGTTTTTGCTCCTGAAATACATAGTTATTTTTTTCACTTATATATAAAAACATTGTGTGCGAATTATTATTATTTTTTTTTTAAGTTGCAAACGAAGAGAGCATTTGGCAGTTTATATACCATTCAAATTTGACACACAAGTAACAAACTTTTGCATGTTTTTAAACAACTTACACACAGCAAACAGATTTTCAGTTTATACAAATAATTTCATTTAATGTATGATTTAGAGCAGTTTACCTTAATTTTGCAAAAGAGAATGAACAAATAAATGAATAATTTAAATTTCCGTATAATATAGTATAGACAATCTAAAATTACTTTTAAAAAATAAGTAATCGCTCAGCGTCAGAACGACGTAAGGAATGTCCTTTACCATACAATTCTAATTTATCATGACCAGCAGCTAGAAGTTTCTGTGTTTTTGCTCCTGAAATACATAGTTATTTTTTCACTTATATATAAAAACATTGTGTGCGAATTATTATTATTATTTTTTTAAGTTGCAAATGAAGAGAGCATTTGGTAGTTTATATACCATTCAAATTTGACACACAAGTAACAAACTTTTGCATGTTTTTAAACAACTTACACACAGCAAACAGATTTTCAGTTTATACAAATAATTTCATTTAATGTATGATTTAGAGCAGTTTACCTTAATTTTGCAAAAGAGAATGAACAAATAAATGAATAATTTAAATTTCCGTATAATATAGTATAGACAATCTAAAATTACTTTTAAAAAATAAGTAATCGCTCAGCGTCAGAACGACGTAAGGAATGTCCTTTACCATACAATTCTAATTTATCATGACCAGCAGCTAGAAGTTTCTGTGTTTTTGCTCCTGAAATACATAGTTATTTTTTCACTTATATATAAAAACATTGTGTGCGAATTATTATTATTATTTTTTTAAGTTGCAAATGAAGAGAGCATTTGGTAGTTTATATACCATTCAAATTTGACACACAAGTAACAAACTTTTGCATGTTTTTAAACAACTTACACACAGCAAACAGATTTTCAGTTTATACAAATAATTTCATTTAATGTATGATTTAGAACAGTTTACCTTAATTTTGCAAAAGAGAATGAACAAATAAATGAATAATTTAAATTTCCGTATAATATAGTATAGACAATCTAAAATTACTTTTAAAAAATAAGTACCTCATAAATCGATAATGAATGCATTAAGAAACTCAAATTAAAGTTGGCATTTCAAAACTGGCTACTACAAATTATTCATCAAAAAGTTATTATGTTTTCAGAATGCTTGAACAAGATGACAGTTAAATAAAGTCATGACAAACTCTAAAAATGCATCAATGAAAGATATCTTTTAGGCTGAATTACTGACACATCTCATTGTTCACAGCAGGGTTGTTGCTTAATTTTTGAAAAAAAATTCTGTCACTGTGTTTTCCAAAACTTTTTAAATAACATTCTAAGCTACATTGTTATGGCAAGCATACAATTTACAACTGCCAAATGAATATAAATCACTCCCAGCCTATGCACGCCTATATCAAACCATATTTGGAACATTATGGATAAATAACATAGACTTACAAATAAATGTGGATTTCTGCTAATTTTGTAGGTGTTTAGTCAAAATTCGTAATATTGAATATCAAAATAAAATTCTACAATTCCTACTTTTCCAACATTGTCAGAGCTATGACATCTAAAATACATGAAATCTGATGCATGTTGATAGGCATTTCTTAGAAATATAGAAGTTCCTGTAAATTAAAAGCTACAATCTACTCATTCTTACCTTTATATATATCAACAAAGTATGTGAGTGTATAATTTTTTCTTTTCTGTTTATCAACTAATTTAGCAACACAATTGACGATAGATTTTGCATCTTCAGTTACATCACACTGGTCGAACACTTCCTACAATGTAAATAAGCAATTTTAATAATGGACACGAAAAGAAAGGGAAATACGAGTGAATTCTATAACTTTATTAAAATTGTTACCTTCGAATAGCAATTATCACATGAAGTTTCTGGACTATTTAGACATAATCTTTTATCAAAAATTTCACCAAAGTATCCTAACATCCACACTCGCCTACAGTCAGTTTTGTTTTCACAATAATGAACCATTTTGAATAAATTGTCGAAGTGTGTACTCCAAGAATGCTTGTTAGCCTGATCCTCTGTAAAAAGTTTTACATACAAAATTTTTATGATAAAAAATTATGCAAATGCACACAGCATGCAGTAAAACATGTTTGTCACAAATTACACTTGACAATACTTTTTCTTATCATTTGAAATAATAAAATACCTCACATTAAATAAAATCATCAATCCAATTTTTAATACTTGAAATGAAAAAGGAATGGAATTTTGTATAAAGGTAAAAAAGAAAAAAAAATCAATATATCTATTAGAATTAATAAGTTCACGCTAATAAAAGAGTATGCTAAACTATATCTTATAAAGTGAAAGGCTAAATAAGGCTGTAGTTATGGCTTTAATCATGCATAGTATAGTTTACTCTTCAGTACTGGGTGTACCAGATTTTTTAAAAGTTTTTTTTTAGAAACGATATTTACTATCTTTTTTTTAAAGTGCTTAGTAATGAGACTGTTCATTAAGATATTTTAAGATATCTTTTAATATTTTTTAATATAAATCAGTTTTTTATTTTTTTAATGAAAAATTTTGGAATACATACACATACATGTATATCTGCTAACAAAGAATAAGTTAGCTTAATTATCCCACTGTGGGACCACATACTGCACTAAGTGAATCTAACTGCATATAAATTTGGGATATTCACAAGATGAATAAAAAATTAAAATAGAAATTGTATGTTAATACAAAAAGACTCTCTTTCAATATAAAAATATCTGTGTGTGTAAGAAACAGTTTTATCTGACTATTTTTACAATCAAATAATAATCTCCTAAATATCTCTAATAATAATCTCTTCTGATGGAAGTGATAGACAACTTTTGTTTCCCCGCATTTTTTTACTTTGTCACACAGATAATGACCAACATTAACTCAAAAAAACTTTAAAATTACTAGAAGCACTAATGTATAATTAAAGAGTTAAAAGTACTGTAAAATCATTTCAAATAGCACTTTCAGTGGCCACCTCACCACCATCCTCAGTTTTGCTGTTGTGCACTGATCTACTTTCTTCCAGAATTGCTTTCTATCCTGGATCTATTAAAGCATGCATGGCATCATTAACGGCGCCATCCATTGTTATGATTTGCAGAGCTTCGATTTTTAAAGCATAATTCTGGTTTTCGAATTCGGATAATTTCTCTATTTTGACAAAGTTGATATCTATGGGTCTATCTTGGGCAATTCCCGAAAGCGCTGTACTTAACTTATTAAGTTTAATGTAGGCAATATGTTTTCTTTTTTTTTAGGAAATAGGAAAATAAAAGAAAGATAAAAGTCGATATTACTGACATAAAACTTAATTAGTTAAGTACAGCATTTTCAAGAATTTTCCAGGATAGACCCACAGAGATATAAACTTCGATGAAATAGAAAATTTATCTGAATTCAGAAATCGGAATTACCGGGGACTGATTTACGGCGGGACATTCGGGGCATGTGCCTTGGGCCCCCAAACCTTCCTTTTATGTAATTATAATAACTACTAAAATTATCTTGCAAGAGTACAATTACTGATTACTTACTTCATTTCATCACAAATAATCAAAATTTTTAATTTAATGTAACTTGTAATGTTAAAAATTATCCATTCAATTCAATATTCGATAGGACACCTCAGCATGCTCCTCCTCTTATCGCTTCTAAGGTGTCTGACAACTGACTGTAAATACCCATACAAACATTTCAAAACTGAAAAATTCAGAAAAGTGATACTTGTTGTGACATTTTACTGATTTGTAAATGTTTACATATGGTTAACTTAGGAATAATAATTGGTTTTAACCTAAGTAATATTCTGCTAAATATTTTTGCACAGGGGGCCCCCCAAGTGTGTAGATCGGTCCCTGGGAATTACACATTGAAAATAGAAGCGCTGCAAATCATAACAGATGGCATTGTTAATGATACCACGCATGCTCTAATAGATCTGGGATGGAAAGCGATTCTAGAAGGAAGTGGATCAATGCACAACAGAAAAACTGAGGATGGTGGTGAGGTAGCCCTCGAAAGTGCTATTTGAAAGGATTTTAGAGTACTTTTAACTTTTTAATACTAACATATACTTTAATTTTAAAAAATACTCATCCACTATAAAAGAAAGTCTGCTCGTACGTGTAATCATTCTTTTTATTCTTTGCATATCTTTATAGCTGTAATACAGAATGCACCATGAACGTTCACCATCTCTTCCAGCTCGTCCAGACTCCTGATAATACCCTTCAATGGACTTTGGTATTGCATGATGGATCACAAATCGTACATCAGGTTTATCAATTCCCATGCCAAAAGCAATAGTTGCACAGATAACCTATAATAAAAGAATCTTTTAAGACAAAAGAATATTGGAAAATTATTGCTCTTTTGGTGTATAAGAATTCAATTATAATTCTCTAATTGAAGATGTATATGCAAATTAAAATTTATATCTCTTTCAACAGTTCAAATTTGAATATCGACTTTTCAAAAGTCATTTACCAAAAACTGCATTACCTAAAATAATACTCATTGAGATTCTATTATGGTACAGAATTCAAATATTTAGCAATTATTGCCAATGACTACAAAGCAACTTTCAAATTATGAAAATATAAACTTAAATGAAATTTTTTTTTCTATGATTTAGAACTGCAAAGAAAACTGAATGAAAATGAGTACTATATTAGTAATTTGACTGCCAATATTATACTTTGTTTAGATTTTTGAATTATGGGAAGGATTTTTAATTAAGGGAATAATAAGGGAAATTTTTTAAGAGTTTTATAAATAAAATTTAGTTTGCAGAAATTCATTAATACAAAACACCTAATTCTGTTTAGTTTTTTAATGTTTGATTATTGGCTGACAGCAAGAAATTAAATAAATAAATAAATGAGAACTAAAGTAAATATTAATAAAACAACCTCAATACAAAAAATTATGAAACAGAAAGAAAACAAACAATAATAAATAAATAAAATTTGTACTTAATAAGTGCACAATTCCTCAATTAGGGATTTTAATTGAAATAAGTAGCAAAACAGCAAATTTGACATAATAATAATAATTTTTTGATTTTCAACATTTGCTATTATGTTTTTATTTATTTATTTATTTATTTTTTGTATACAGGATCAATCTAAAAAGTTATTATACATGTATATTTTAAATAGACAGTTCTTTATAAATTTATGGTGAGAAAAAGTAACTGTATATTTTTGAGTAACAGTAAGTTTTTTAACTGGAAGCACCGTGCTAAACTCAATAGTTGAAAAAATAACCCACAGACGAAACAGTTTAAAATCCTTGGTATGCTGATAAGTAAGTTACACAATGATGTACGAGGATTGATCAAAAAGTAAGGTTACAAAGCCTACAGTGAAACATGTATACTTTATTTCATATAAAATTTTTGGTTTAAACATTCTTCACTTCATGGGACGAGTTTGAATATTTCCTCCAGGAAAAATCTTGTTCATGCATGTTCAGCTACAACACAGGCAATACTTCTACCAAGAGAAAATATTCAAAAATTCACACCACAAAGAGAGAAGTGCCTAACCGATATGGGGACTAAGTAAAAAAAAGTCATATGTATGTACTATAAATTGGCTATGTTGGTTGAATGGAACGAAATGCACAAGTTTCACTAGAGGCTTTGTAACCTTACTTTTTGATCAACCCTAGTACCATATATCTAAACATGTATTGTAATTTAATAATAAGATCAGAACCAGTGTTGATTCAAGAAAAGTGAATGATATTAACTACCAATAACTGAATTCAAACAGCATAACAGATAAATTTTTCTTAACATTCAAAATAAGCAAGGGATGCCCAAATACAAGTGGAACTTGTATCTATAATGATTAACTCATTTAATAGCATCAATACTCAAATTACAAGCAATTTAAGCATACTACACATGCAGAAATTAAAATTTGTATATTAAAAAGAACCTGACTGGCCAATCAGAAAAAGGTTCTGTTATTGTGGAGATATGATGCAATCAAGGATATGAGAATACAGCCAAGTGCGAGGGAGAAAAAACTATTGACGTCACACAGAGTTGATGCAAAGTGAAAACTGCTGACAGTTGCAGCGGAAGGAGGAGTGAGAAATGAAAGCCAATTGTGGGCTGCTAACAAATACTAGCTTTGGTCAAAGCAGTCAAAGAGAATTGTTGAAATCCTAGTTGAAATATGACTCTTTTAGTTTAACAAATGAATGTGTCAAAAAAGAACTATGCATCGCACCACCCGTGGCAGAAACAGGTGGCACGGCAACATTATCGCGGAAACAGAACAATCCTCTGCAGACAGATTGTTTTCAACAGTTGAAAAACACTCGAAAGACCACTTTCATGTCTTCCACAGATGTGTAATCAGTTAAATCAGTGGTCCCAAACCTGCAGACCGGTATCGGACCCTAGATCACATGGTAGCAGGCCAACCAAGGAAGATTAAATTATTTCCATTTTATTTACTATGCTGTTTTTCTCTTGGGTTTCGACTTTGTCAAGTTTGTGCTAATTTATACCTTTGAAACAGAAGAAATCTTGCAATTATTTTAAATTAGTTTCTTGCTTATTTAACATTTCAAGATTATGAATTAAAATTGCACCTATCTGTGTGAAGCAACACACTTCGGGTGTCATTTTGCCTTATTACCCTCAGATGGAACCGACTCATTGGGAAAAAAACAAGTTCAGGGTTTTCATTGATTTAGCATTCTAGTGAGTTAAAATGTTAACACTTCATTTTTTATGCAATTGTATTTTATTTTGAAGGCATGTTTAAATACAATTAAATTAAAATTACTAAATCAAAATAATTTAAAATTTAACCAATCAGCATCCTATCAAATGTTGACCTGTTCGCAGTGATAAAAAGGTTGGGGAGCACTGAGTTAAATTGGTAATGATAAATTAAATGTTTGGTAATGTAAACAAGTAGAAAAACGCAAAGAAATTAAGCGATATTTTTTAAACTTCATTCATATTAATGAAATTGATCGCAGGAAACTTAGAGACCGCAGTCGCCATATTGGATTCTTTTTTCGGCAAATGTGCATTTTGTCGGTAGCTCTGCTTGTATGGCACGGCACTGTGGAAAGATGAGACTTGACATTAGCTGACACAGAACACTTGAAGACAGGACTTGATATCCATATTGATGAGCACAAAAGATCCCTTTGATTTAAGCAATGCAAAAATTAATTGGATTAGTTAGTATTCATTAATTGAATGTAATTATGTCGTAGGGAAGGTAGGATTAAAGCGGGGGGCAATTGCCCCTTCCGAGAAAAAATAAATTAAATTTAAAAATGTAAAAGGCCCTATTTTATTTCTATAAAATTGCCACAAATTCCTGTTAGCTGCCCCCACCAACAAAATTGCATTAATCTGCCGCTGACTGTGGGAGAGTAAAGTTTACGAGCTCGGAGACATTTAATCAACTGCCGCAGTTCACAACTGAAAACAATACATGGATTGACTTAACATGACTGTAATTAATTATGTGATTTCGGGAATAAACAAAAGAAGATTTTTAATATTAGGGGTAAAAACTGATTAGCAAAACGTCTGGATTTGGGGAAACAATGAATTTCAGACTTCCCAATCTAAATTAGGGTAGTTAAAATAAAAATATTACCTGAATAAAAATGTTATTTGATAATTAAAATGTAGTTTAAATTTACCTTTTTAAATATGATACCATTATGAGATAATCCACATAAAAAAACTTAAATTTGAATTAGTTATTTGAAAATATAAATTTAAAACTTTTTAATTAAATATTTAAAAAAACATACAATTACGATAAAAAATTCTGTTTGTATAAAAATATATTTTAGTAATTTAAACAAAAATAATTTTTAATAAAATAAAATAGTTATTTCATAATCTTAGCTTAGATTTTAAAAACTTTTTAATAGTTGTGTAAAATAATAATCTTTATTGATGACATTGAAAGCATTTCATAGACCCTCCCCAATTGCTGTTCAGCCCACTGAGGATATGTATTAGTTTTACAGTTATCAGTATTATCTACCATAGCCCTACAGAATGTATATTTTTTAAATTTAGAAAGTAGTTAGTGTAGTGACACCAAAAACACGATTTTGTAAGCTATTGGCTTACTTAAAAACTGATAGAAGGGGGGGGGGGGTTCTTTCCTTGCATACGTTAAGGTCTCTCTAAACCCTGGCATTATGTATTTTTTCAGAACTACAAAATTTCACATGTTGTCCGAATAACCAGTTTTCATAAACTAGTTATTGACAACTAAATTGTAATTTTCTATTAACAATATTTAAATGCACCCACATCTTTGTGTGTACATGCATGCATATTGTGCTGTAGAAAGATTTTTGTATTTCTGCAGCTTGATGCAAAAGGCATGACAAAATTCTGCCACTGGGGTATGGCACAGCAGAGCATCTGGTATCCTGATAACAGCCGCAGACTAATTAGGTTTACTGATAACATTTTTTTAACATTGAAGAATTTTTCAACCACCATAACAACCATGTATAGGCAAGAAGTGCTCAATTAAGAAAAAAAAAGGGGGGGGGGGGAAATACGCATGCATAGAGCTCATCATCTAGTTTCTGTAAAGGTTTGATGGGGTATTACTATCAGCTATGAAGGCATCAAAGACATTCATTTTTGTGAGAAAGGAATAAAAACCATGGTAAAAGTTTACCAAATACTTTTTTAGAGCCAATAGTCAAGGCCTTGAATGGTTAGAAGGAAGAGTCTTCTTTCTTGTTGTTCCGTTGAATTTTTCAATAAGACACTTCTCATGCTCTTAAAGAGAAGACGACACAGCAGTAGTTCTAAGAGAATGTGCCAAACTTCATAGAAAACAAAGACTGGTTTTTAAGCAGTCTGGATTTAAATCCACTCAAGTATAAATTGCGGTCAGTATTGGAGGAAAAGGTGTGACAAAAATGGCATCCCAATTCGAAGTGTCTTAAACATTTGTTAAGAAAAGCAGTGATGGAAATTCCAACAGAAATAGTGTGTATTTCGACAGATGATAAGCCAAAGAGATTTAAAGCCTGTCAAAGGGTGATCATTTTGAATAAAAGGTGCAATATGTTAAATTTAAGACAAAATAAAACTTTAAGAGGATTGAATTTTAAATTTGATTACAAAGCTCTTTTTTATAGGTCCTTTATGGTTGCACCAGAACTTATGGCATGACCAGGTACATGGTACATTAAATGAAAAGACTTTTTTTGATTTCTCTTGTTTAAAATTTGATTTTAAGAGTTTTTTTATAGAATAGTTTCTTTAAATATTCAACATTTCTCTGAATTAAAATGTAATTTATAATATTTTGAAAAAGTAGAATTCACATTTTATTCTTGTACTGTACGACTAACAATAATGTTTTGATTTCACTTACATTATTCTTAAGGACAAAAGTTTATAAAAATATAATAAATATCGAAACAAAAGGTTGGGATGATATAGAGATAAGGAACATCTGAAAATCTATATACTAAGGAAACTAGGAAAAAATATATAATTCAATAGTGTTAGTTAAAAGATAACAAAAATATCTTTTAATAAACTATAGTAATCATCTGCCTCTTTAAAGCCAAAACTAAAAATTTTACAAGACATTTTTAGATGTGTTTGTAGACAAATGATCATTTTGGCAGAAAGAAGGAAAAAAAAAAGAATTATTAAAAATTTTAAGATTTTTAAGATCAGTATAATTCTTTGATATAATTAAACTACAAAAATATATACTTTAAATTTGTCATTAATCCACATTTCCTGTATTTCATCACGATTGTTCATGCCAGCATGATATGACGATGCTTTGATTCCATTCTTTTGGAGGATGTCAGCAACAGATTCACAGTCATTCCTACATATTTAAAAATTTTACTTAAAATAATAAAAGTTGTATTATATTCAAAAATTTTAATACATATAGCAAAAGCTGTCAGATATCTTAAAAGCCTCTACAATATTCACAATAGAAATATGTTTTCAAAATGTAAGCACACATATTTTCAAGTTTTGCATTTTACTACCTCCAAGGATGAAGCCTCGGAACAGCCAGTAATACCAGCCACACTTAGAATAACACAAAACAAAATATCAGTCACCATTAAAAACACTACTAAAAATTCTCTGTTTAATGAAAGCAGTGGAAAAATCCCTTTAGAAATCAACAGCTGTTTCCTAGTTTTGGCTAACTGTGGGACATAACTACTTCGAGGTCCACCTACACCACGTTGGCCTGGTTGCTAATGATGGGTGGTGGTCACCTGTCTATCTCCTCATCACCTACCACTTCATATCTACTTGTGGTACTGGAAGGCTCACCGTCAAATAGCCATTCAGCCAAGGATAGACATTGGCAGAAGAAGTTTTATGATCTAAATATTTTTTAAAAATAAAGTAGCTTAAAACCATAACTCAAATGCTCCTCATTATCATATTTAATACATTGAGTGAAAAATTCCCTTTACTGTAAATTTAAGCTCTGTTATAATAAATGAATTAAACACAAATATGCAATGAAACTAAGAATTTCAATGTAAATAAAATGCGTTAAATGCTTCAATAACTTTTTACTAAAAGTCAATTTTCTTTTTGTAACTTTTTGAAAGCAGATTTCAGTCAGGGTTTTTTTTTTTTTTTTTTGGACAATGGGATGTCTTAGTTTTATACATTTTATAATGATGAACATGCCCCTAAAACAAATAAAAGATTATATGTAATTTTTAAATAAAATATTCTATCAAAAATTTTTATAATATACAATAAGAATTATTTAAAAACACAAAAATAATACAGTGAAAAGATTAGAGTTGGCTCTCAATTTAATGACTTTCAAATGTAAACTGTACTTAAACAGAATCTGAGCAAACATTTGAAAAACAATTTGATACCGATAAGTAATATCTATATACTGTAAAACCTCGGTAAAACAATACTTAAGGGACCCAATATTGTTATATCGAGGGGAGGTTATACTGCAATTGAATTAAGAGGGACTGGAAAACATCAGCATTATACAGGTATTATCACTGTATCAAATAAAGTATAGCAAGGTTTTACTGTACATTTTAAATTATTTTCTTTGAAAATTCACCTTTTAATTTAGTTTGTTGATATGAAATCATTTAAATAGAAAAAAAAGAATATAAAATTTTTATGATGCTCCTATTAGCTGCTTTCTACTATTCATTAATAACAACTAGAAAGAAGAAAAAAACAATAGAGAATACAGAGTTAAAGAGAAGGCTATTTTTATGACTGCACACACAATCACGCTTTTAAATTAAGACATTTCTGATGCTGAAAAATTAGGTGAGGGAGGGGAGGACTTTTTCAATTGAACCAGTTATTTATTTTTTCTTTGTGTCAACATGATAAAATTAGCTTTTTAATGACTTTTTTATTGAATGCTGGATCACTCTATTGCAACTAATGTAAAAGTTTATATCTGAAAATGAAAATGCTTTTAATTGTTGATGATTTGAAAATACATTTGGGCAAACATTTTCAGCTTCATAGTATGTGACATAGGATTGCATATATGAACATAATATTTTAATTTTTAACTTTAGTAAAATATTAATCATTTTTGCTTATTTATAAGATTTGACTAACATAACATTTTAAATTCCAATATGCCATATTTCTTAAAAATATGAAACATGACCAGCATTTGATTAAATATTCAAAATTAAACTATTGTTTCTCTATTCATTATTATATGTTTGCTGTAAAGCTAAAAAAAATTGTGTGAACTTTTAAATATATTGATAAATAAAAGTTTTTTCAACTTGTGGCAGAATAATCCCTGTCTTTATTGAGAATATTGGCTTCTAAAAAAGCCATTGATAAATAAACTTCTTTAACATACCTGGAAAGACAATATATGATACCACACATATTTTTAAACTTTGTATTTATAAGTTCTATGACTTCCGCAATAAGGCCCTTCGTTTTTGGACGAACTTCATATTTTAGGTTGGGGCGATTAAAACTCTGCAAGAACCTAAAAAATTAATAAAAATTAGACTCATATTAAAATAATTAGAGTTATTACATGTACAGCTAAATAATAATTCTTTAAAAACCTGGGGGGGGGGGGAAGATTAGACAGATACTGGTCAATTCCACTGAAAAGGACTAATAGTCATAGAATAATGAATGGGAAAAATGACCCTAATATTATTAAAAGAAGCATTAGAGTTTTAATTGAAAGCATTAAATATTTAGAGTGTAATATTAGAAGATATAGAAATGGATACAGAAATTAGCATGTTTTACAGATACTTAACCTTACTGTAATTTTAAAAAAAGCGCACAACTTTTTGAATGCGACTATTAGATGGGCATGCCAGATACTTGCCACATTCTTTCCCAACTATTAAACTTATATCTTCTCCTGTGTCATTAATTACTGACTTATGCTAATGAGACATCAGCTTCTTGAGTACTACTAAATTTCTAAGTAATTTATTTTCTTAAAAAAAAAAAAAAAAAAATTTCAGTAAATATGGAACAAAGTGGTTTGTCCTCAAAGAGTTAATATTTGCATACACCACTTACAAAATAATTTATATATTTTTTATTATAGAAAGAATATATTTCATTCAGAAGGAATTAAAAAGCATTTCTTTGACAAAATTCACTGCTACTGCCATATTACACGTTTGAGAAAAAAGAATTATTACAAGTAACAGACAATATATATATATATATATATATAGTATATCTATACCAAAAAAAAAAGAAAAAGAAATGCTTTTGGATTGTAACTTTTTGTTTGGATAGATAGCTGTAAAAAAGAGAAAGTAGTATTATTTTCACAGACCACAAATACTTAAACAGTTTGGGGAAATCTTTTGACATTTGGAGCTTAGCTATGGTTTGTTTAACAAGCCATTCTTCCAGGCAGTGCCGCAACTAGAGATTATGTCACCAGGACAAACCTTAATTTTGTCACCCTTCAACAAAGCGTCCAGCACAAACCATGATTTCGGGAACTCCTTTCTAACCCCCCATCCCCCCTTATTTTTAGCATGGCACCCAGAGCATGTGCCTTTAACTGTGGTCCTATTTCCAGATTTGAGTCTTATCTTGGGAAAAAGGAAACATTCTAATGAGGAAAAAGCTTGGATCCATCTTTAAAGCTAACTGGAAGGAAATAAGTAAAAATGAAAAGCAGTGTTCTCAATAATTATTAGCAATTGTTACTAATGCAGACAAGTAATGAGAACTTAGTGAAGAAAATTACAACATCTGTAAATTGTACTGCAAGAATAAAATAAATAAACATTAACAGGACACATTTTAATGCTAATAAATAAATAAAATAAAAATAAATAAATGTCAAAAATTGTAACATCTGTTTGGAAATATCTTTTACTAGTTAAAAAATCACATTTATTTATTATAAGAAAGGTTACTCATACTTTAAATAATAATATGTCAAATATGTGCAGCAAACAGGTAAAAGCTACAGTATTTAGAAAGCCATCAACAAGTATATGGATAAAATTACAACGATTATAGTTTATGCTAGCCAAACTCTACTCTATTATAAAAAGAATTTTTTGGCATGATGAATAAAGTAATTGCTTGAAATCCATCAATTATAGGAGTCATATATTATCCACAATATCATTCTAGAAAGCAAAGGATTATTCTAAATGCATAAAAACAAAACTCTATTTAAAATGCAAGTTAGATTTATAGTAAATAAAATAATGCATAATATTGCATTTCCCACTGGTTTTCACCTTTATTTTGTTGACCATATTAAGCAATTGTTTTCATTAACTAATTTTTTACAATAAATACAACAAAAAGTATAATAAATAATAATTATACTACTTTTAAAAATAAAAGGTTAAGCATAATGCAGGAGATTACAATGGCACACATTAGACAGCAAAAAACAGGAAAGCAATAACATAAAATACAAACAATAATCCTTAATGAAATACTTTTCAAAGCACATCTTAATAGACAAACCTACTCACCATTTAGGTGACTTCATCCCCAGTTGATGCAAGATATCACCTCTGACTCTCTGGGTAGCAGTGGCAGTCAATGCCATTAACGGCACTTTTGGAAACTTATCTCGCAACATCTTTAGACGTTTGTAGTCAGGTCTGAAATCATGACCCCACTGATATAAAACATAAAGGATGAAGTTAAACTGAATAAGCTATTATTAATACTGAAAAATAACACAAATCATGGGATGTTGTGCAAAACATTAACACAACACCCCAATGCAAAAAGAAATTAAATTAATAGAATCTGACCTGGCTCACACAATGCGCTTCATCAATTACAAATCGCTGAAGCATGTTTCGAGAATAGAGTCCTTCAAGACACGAGACAAGCTTAGCACTGGCACTGATCTAAGAAGAATTGAAAGATAATTCAAATACTAAAGGAAAATACATAGTTACTTTCTTCCAATGCAAGTTATATAAAAAATTAACATATAAAATGAATATCATATCTAATAACTATCTCAAACTAGTCTTTAAACAAAGCAAAACAAATTAAATTCAGTTAATCCATTTGACAGCTAGGGTACTTACGTATTATCCCAGCGATCATTCCCACCAAACTGTTTTTCCGTCAAATGAGTTACCAAACTATTGTCGATCATATTCAAAACCATTAATAATTTCATGTGCCCGGCATTTATCTCAGCAAAAAATTGCTCGTCTTGGCAGACCGCCGGGATAATATGTAAGTACCACAGCTAGGATACCACAGATAGAAACTTCAAATTTCATGTATTAGTTATTTTAATTTTACATTAATTAAATGGTTGAACAGATTTTCATAAAACATGACTAAGAATAATCTTGCAAGCTTTCTAAATTAAAAATAAAGAAATATTTATTTATTTTTAAACATTTTAAAATAGTTTGAATTGAGAAATGAATAAATGTTTTCAACAAAAGTTGTTTTAAATGGATTTTTTCAGGTCAAGTGACACTTTTGTACATTTATACTGATTGATTACAAGTAACATTATAAATACTTTAGTGATATTAAAGCTATAGTTCGAAGAAGCAAACCATATTTAATTGTCTTGGTACACAAATTAAAGTAAACTAATTGCATCAGGACTTGAAAAAATTAAGGTTGACCCTTCATTAGATACACTAAAATAAACAAAAACACTTTTCTTTTATAAAACTTGGCAAAAATTCATAACTATGGAATTTCAAAGCAAATTTTTTGTACAGTGACACATTTTGTAAAATATTTTATTTTTAAGGATTCTTTTTTCAATTGCTTCATAAGTGAAGCAGATTTATTTTTATCATACAGTACAGCTTGTGAAGAAACATTGTAAAAATTGTTAAGCCCCTGCTATAATTAGTTTATTTATATTTATGAACTAAATCCTGTGATCTTTTCAAACTAAACATTTTTATAAAAAGAACAAACTAATAAAAAAATTGCTTACATTATATATTTCTAGTTCTCTTGTACACCACTTCCTTAACCAATATGAAAGTGTATCATGATGACCAAATAACTATTGGGTCACCTACGATAGCTGTGACATTCAACTAGACAGACAGGTCTAGAGAAGTTATAGGAATCACACTGATAGCAGATAAGATTTAAAAAGGTAAGGGAAACAACAAAAAACTCATCTTTTTACAATGTCAAATTTATTGCCTGGAGTAATATTAACTGGGCTATAGTGGGAGTTTCTTTGAGTGGTGGGAACATCAATTAGTAATGCTGTATTACTCAAAACCTACGTGCAATTAATTTATATTTCTACATGCATTTTTTATGCAAAATGTGCAAAATTTGTAAATTTAAAATCTTAAAAGTACAAATCTAAAGCTAGTATAATTGCAGTCGGGAAATATCAAAGTTTGTTGATTGCTGTTAAGCAAATCATAATGTGTCATTTCAGTTCTAGAGACATTTATCTGGTTAGCATTGTACGATTTTTTCGCCTTTATTTTAATTTTACACAAATTTTGACACACACTAACTAATGAAATGAGCACAACTTTCTCTTTTTTGCAGCATCATTAATATATATATATATATTATATATATATATATATTAATTTTGTCTGAATCTATTTTATTCAGTTTCCAAAGGCTTAGCATATCTATTTCACTACTGATGGACAGGAAATTAAAATTCAGACATACTTTCACAGAGCAATAAAAATAATGGATACTACATACATTAAAATACAAGGATCTGCTGATGTACTATTTATTTCCCCAATTTTTTAGAAGAAGCTTTTATCTTTCAAACCACTCGGGATACATCTTTTTAAGATATTGGGCATATTTGAGAACCTACGTTTGTATCCCTGTGTTAAACTTTCATATTGCTATAGACAGGAGACTGCGAATGTGACATACAGATTTGCCAAGTTTCCAAACTTAAAAAGCCTAAGATCTCCTGCTTTTTAAAGTCAGAAAGCTTGAAATTTCTTCAGCATAAAATGCACACATAAACAATACTTTTAATAATTGCCAAATGTGTCCCTATAAACTTAGTATCATATTATTTGAGATTTATAATGTTAATTCAATTTAAAAAACTGGCCAAAGAAATATCATAAAATATAAGCCAACATTCAAAGCACGTATGAGATGAACTAGCCATATGTAAAATGTATTTAAAGATACCTAAAACACTAAAATTTGATATATCTAATTTTGAACAAAAAATACTTTTACTAACTTGATACAGCTTTTAAATTTCTAGCATATTTCTAGATAAACAATGAGCGTTCATTTATGTGATAAAATTTTTTAGACTACCTTTGAATGCATTATTTCAAATCAAGTGCTCTCAGGTTGTTGAGCCTGATCAACATAAAAGAAAGATTAGCAAGAATTGATCTTTCAAACCTGATGAATGAAATTGTAAAATGTTACAATTTTTGAAAATTCTTGAAAAACCTGAGAAAATTAGGAAAAATCCTGAGGCCCGAAATAGGATAAAAAAGCCTGATACTCAAGCCAAAATCCTCAGACTTGCTAACACCTGCATACAGCCTTTTTAATTCTAATATAGCTTTCTCCAACAATTTAGATCCTTATCAGAAGATGAGTAACTTCTAAATGTTAGCCCTTCTCGGATATTACTATTTCCAAGAGCGGCTAACTGTTATGGTAATTATTATTTCAATAGCCAAGAAAACTTCTCAAACCATGGATTTAGTGTGCACACGCATCACATAAACACAGTTGTTTTAGTGATAGGTTAGAAATTGAACCTGCAACTTCAGTTACTAATCTGATGCCTTAACCACTGGGCTACCACACCCCCTATCCCCCCCCCACTGTCCTGCATTAAACTTATAAATTCTTACATTATTTTATAATGTCATTGGAAAAAAAAAGAGAGAGATCCAGAAAATTAGGTAAGGGACATGAAATAGTTAATCTTATGAAATCATGGAGCCCAGCATGACTCTCGCATATATGGATATGTGTGTGCATGTTAAAGAATAATATAAATAAGTAAATACACACTTTTTCAGGAGTTACATAAAGTAATTTAATGCTTGGTTCCCTGGAAGCCAGTTGAGAAAACACATAATTAACAGATGAAGCATCAGCATCTCCAGTAAGGCTGTTTGCAGGAATCTAGAAATTTAAATGTAAAACTTGTCTTTACAAGAAATAATAAAAAAATGGTATAAGAGATGATGTACAAAATAATCATTGTAGTTTTGGTGAGCAATAATTATGCAGTTGGTGTAAATCTAATTCTACATGGTTCTGTCCATCATCAGAAAATCTTTAAATTTTAAAAGAAAAAAAAAAAAACCTTGAAATTATTTTAATTAATTATATATTAAATTGAGTATTAAAATAGAAAAAAAATGAAAACTTTACTATTGCAAATATTTATTTATCTGTTTATTCTACTATTGTTCAAAAGTTCCTTCATTTAGACAGTATAATCTGCTTCATCGTGGCCACTTCTATAAGTCAATAACTAATTAACAACCATTAACAAGGGTTTAGTTTTTGTGCCAAATTTCTTATTTCAAAAAAAGCCACCAAGGATGGTGACAGTTGAAAAATTTTTCCCAAACAAGGACTGTTCATAAGGCTTTGGTGTACTGGAAGATTTTTGGCTATCCCTGTACATAAACTATCTAGTTGACTGCAACCAAAAAGCGAGCTACACAATTAGATAAAATAGTCTAAATGGAAAATTTCAACAAATTTACAGATAATGGTTTTTGGTTAGGTTTAATTTAGTTAAGGAAAAGCTACATGAATTGCCTAAAGGAGGGAAGATGCCTTGAGCAGAGGACTAACAGTTTTTGAGTTAAGCAAGATACATACACATGCAGATGTCATGCTAAAACTAATCAAAGCAGATTCATGGTTGGCAAAAATAGATTGTATATGTATACATACCTACATGCATGCATATGTACAAACATCACATACTAACTTGCCAAAGTAAGTTTAGGGATGGTGAAAATTGTGAATACTGAATTTTTTTTGCAATCATAATGTCTTTTACAAAAAATAAAAAAGAGTATGAAATGAGATTTACATCTAAGGAACAGAGCTTCTGTACTTGATCCATAATAAGAGATCTTAATGGTGAAATAACAATGGTTACACCACTTGATACCAAAGCAGGCAGTTGATAGCACAAACTTTTGCCACCACCTAACAAATAAAATGAAGTTGAAAGATAATAGAAGAATTAAGTTATTTCTTTTAATACTCAAAAGAATATCAAGATGCATCAACATTCAAAAACACACAGCAATTTCAACTAAGAGCCACAACAACATGAATGTTATTACAGCATCTCTGCAAAGATGTCTGCCAGATGAATGCGTATTTAATATGGTCAAATTTTTAAGGAGTTAGGTCAACTTTTTTCAATAAACAAAACAGTCATAAGGGGCTACTTTTAGATATTAGAAGAATAATCTTACATAAAAATATATATATTAAAAAAAAAAAAAACTACACAATTACAGTTTTACACAAATAACTGTATTTTTCTTTTAGCCATTTTTTGCTTGTTTGGGTGGGTGGGTAAAAAGTAGATTTTGATTTTAACATATATAAATATGTAATTACAGCAACAAATCAGTTACATCAGTAGCAACATTTAAATTAAGTAATTATTCAATTAAGTTAATTAGAAATACTAAAACACAGATGCCATAGAACAAATGTTAGATGGATCTGTATGATCCATCTAACGCATTACAAACTAGATGGACTAGATGGAACATAAAAACTAGTGAAGCAATTCAAAACACAGCCATACACACACATGTGCATTAAAAACTGATTATTTGATTAGTTATGACACTATAGGATTTTTTAAATATAAATATGTTTTTAAACATTTAAAAAACAATATTTGAAAGTTTGATCTGCAAGTAAAAATTATGGGAATCCAATATTTATGCAAGTTTAACTCAATAATGCAAAAACTTGGATAAGTAAAGTGATGTAAATTTTTTTATTTAAGTCTAACTTCTTTAAAGTTAATCAATTAGATTCACAACTTTTCTTTGATAATTTTGGAGATTAGCAAGAACAGATTGCATAAAAGTTTTAGATAAAATCATAGTAACTTTTTTTTTTCCTCTTCCCATAATACAATAAACAAAATGATTAAATGAAAATAAATTTTTTAATAAGAAAAATACTGCAGAAAAAGTTTATAAAAATCCACTGAAATTATAATTGTTACACTAAAAAATTATCTCTCTTTCAAATGAAAAATCTTGTTTAAAAATTTTTTAGTATATTACTGATTCATAAGGTACGTGAAACAAACTTCTATCTATTACTCTGTATGGGGATTCATTAAATAGTTCTGGGTGCTTGTAATCAGCTTAATTAATTTGATTTTAAAAAATCTAAATTACAACTAATTAATAACTTTGTAAAAAAAAAGTCATGAAATTTGACAGCATTAATTTTACTAAGCACATATTCAATTTAAAGGGAAAACGATCACAGAAATAAAAAGGCAGAAATTCTTCAATCATTTTAAAGTTAATAAACAGCAGGAATGCCATTTTAAAAAATGAAATTTTAAAGAGATTATTAAGAAGTACCTGTTGGCATCAGTATAAAACAGTCTTCACCTAAAAGTGAGGCATTTATAGCTTCAAGCTGATTGTGACGAAATTTTTTCAGACCAAACACATTTTGAAAAGTCCGCATAACATCATCAGAAAATGGAAATTTAAATCCTTTATATAACTGGCTTGCTCCATCATCTCTCTGATTTCCATAAAATTTGCCAGCAATGACTACATCACATAAATAATTATAACATTATTATTCAATTTTAAAATTTAACGTAATGTGCAAAATAAAAATCTAAAACAGACACTTTCAGTTAATTATGATATAAATTTTTAAAAGATACCACTTTATTTTGGTGAATTTTCCCTATTATTTATGAAATAAAATTTTACTTTAAAATGGTTATATACATATTAAAATGCAATCAAAGTTTAAGAAATTTAGCCTCGACCTAATTTATATTTGAATTCAGCATTTAAAAAAATGTCCAAATGTAAACTTTAATTAATTTTTAACAAATAATATATGCATTCCAAAGCACTAAAGAAAGGACTGTAAAATATCAGAGTGAAAATTCAACTCAAAGTTCTTATATATTTAATATTTTTGTTTTAAGAAATACTTTACAAGAGTTTCAAAATAATGCTAATAGTCTTATTTGATTAAGCAGGGGTCAATCTAGAAAAAAATGTCCTCCAATTTTTGTGAGAACTATTTATTTTTGTGGATTTCAATAGCTATTTTTGTGAATTTCAACATATATTTTTGTGAATTTTCATACCAATTTTTGTGAAAGTCACTTTTTTCTTAAAATAATTTATGAAAGAAATTAAAATATATGGTGAAATGCTAATGAAAGGGTTGATTCAATCAATTTTATTTTTGTAAAGGGGCCATATTAATCAATTGCATTTTTGTGAAGGGACTTTTTTAATCACTTGTAATTTTGTGAAGGGGCCGTAAAATGGGAACAGGGAATACCCTCTGGGAGGGAGAGGGACTGCAAAGCGGTTTAAAACTTTATTTCCTCCAGGAGAAATGTTTTCATTCTGTGTCCAAGCAACTCCTCTCTAAAGCACCACAATACCACAGTACAATATCATACCTCAAACCATTATTCTTATCCATATACCATATCACAAAATAAGCTATAATATACACCACAAAATAAAATATTACAATATACATGCACTATACTACGAAATAAAACATTACATATGCTATGTTACAAAATGAAATATTACAGGATAACTACAGGCCGGCCGAGAGGGGGGGACAATTGCCCCAGAGACTGGGATTGGAGGACGTATGTTACAATTTTTTAGCATACAGATCCCACAGGAAAATAAAATATTTGTGTCTCCCAAAACCTTTCATAAAGAAGGTAACTCTTCTCTAACACAGAAAAAAACAAGGTTAGCAAACACTAATGAGATTTAATTCCGCAAATTGCTTTTGGTTAATATGACTTATCACCATCGGTGTGAGGATACATTCTCACACTGATATTTTAAGTCATACTAATTGAAATATGTCTGCGGCATATACTCTCATTCATGTTTGCTAACGTTTTTCTTTCTGTGTTATTCATCTGGCAACACATTTTATAATACGACTGCTTTAGTGTTCAAACAGCGTGTACTCAAAATTTAAAAAAAGTCTTAGATTTAATTGTATAAGTGATTCTCTGTAGACATTAAGGAAGAATTTCAGAATTATATGTACACTAATTTAAAATAATTCTGATAAAATACTTACAATTTTTAAAGAAGTTTTATCAAGTAGAATGTTTTGTGTATATGGCCTATCGTAAATTTAAAGTGTATTAATTGTAATGTGTTTAAAAAACTTTCTGGATAAAAAATGATTTTTTTTTTTTTTTTGAGGGGGGGGCATCATAAATACCTGCCCTGGGACACGAAAATCCTGTTAGTGGCCCTGGATAACAAAATGCAATATTAAAATAATTCACAACATACGTTGCAATAACATAATTACAATACAAGCTCTCTTCTATCCTTGTTTCTCCGTATTTTGGTTTTCTCTCCGCTCTCTCTTTTCTTTAGTTTTTTTTTTATGTAACTTAGGAATAGTGTCTGCAGTTTACTGACACATTTCTCTATTTTCTAAATAAGGAAAATAACAGGGTGTCTACCACAAAAAGTAAGCTTGATTTCTTGACCTTTTCTTGACCATAACAAATACGAAACTAATATCAAAAATACACTGTGCCATGGATGCAGAATATGTTCTGTCCGGCGATCTACGATTGGAGGAAATTTTAGCCATCTGGGGAAATTTTGCAGAAAAATATACAACTGATTTTGATTTTAACAATGAATTAAAAAGTTCTTTGAGTTTTTCTTTTCCCTGCCCATTTTTAAAGTGATTTTTTTTTTCAACTTTTTCACTGATCAGCCGTTTGCTTTCAGTTAACTTGGACCAATTGCTATTTAAAAAAAAGAAGATTTGCCATTGATCGCCGTAAAAAGATTTGCAATGTAGCTTGCACATCGCAAATCTTTTTACATTTATGGTAACACAGAACTTATGGTAGTCTATAATATATCATAAAACTTTGGAGAGATTGAAGTTATTAGCTATGAAACATGGGGATCAGTGATAATTATAATTGGAATCCAAGTTATTGTTTTTAAAAAAGAAAATGTAGAAAATAATCAAAACACAATTTAACAGGGAATGAAGGAAGAAAAAAAATTACTCTAAAATGCAACAATTTTAACCTTTTTTTGAGGAGGGAAGGTGGATAACTGATATGCTTCCCTCAAGGTTTGAAGATGCATACTTGCCAACTTTTGAAATTCCCAAGGTGTAAAACAACATGCAGTTGACATATTGAACTACTGTCAGTTCACTATACAACTATTTGGCAGACATCATTTTTGATGATTTCTGCTAAATAACATGTAAATGACATTTTAAATGAATTTTATAAATAGCAAACGAACAGTATTTTAAAGTTTTCTTATGAAATAAACACGTGAAAAACTGTTAAGTTTGTCTGTTTTCATAGTTTAAATAGTATAAAATAATAAAATTTACATAACACACTTAATATATATCTCTTAAACAAAAAAGAAAAAAAAAAGAAGCCACAGCGAACGGTTTTAATCCTCGCCTCAGGTTGGGAGGGAGAAGAGTGGACACTCAGCAGATGCCCCACTCCACTTACACACCATTGATACGAGGATAAACAAATCAACTTCCTTTCTCCGAGGAAATCACTCGTGAAATCAAAATACAAATTAAGGAAGTTAAGAAAAGATACATAAAATAATTTCTCTCAATGAACTTAGCACAAAAAATTAGAAACTAAGAATTTGAATGAAATGGAAAAAACGTAGTTGAGTCGCAAATCGTGACCAAGTGCTTCATTTCTTGACCTTTTCTTGACTTTCGTGACCTTTTTCCCTTTTCTTGACTTTTCCGTGACTTTCGTGACCTTTGCATGATGGTAGACACCCTGTATAAGAAACATATATTGATGATGGATACCTACAGAACTATTGGATTTGAACTGATACTTCATCTTGGAGCAATTTTTGTATAATATAACAGGTATCCTGTTTCCGCAATGACATAGATAATCTGCTTTCTTCTGGATTTTTAACAATATGTTAGAAAATGTCTGCTGCCGGTCAGATAATGTATGACCTATGGTGCAATATGCAAGTACCTATTAAATTTAGGTCTAAATAGCTCTTTTCTGTGATAATGAGAACTCAAGATTTTGCTTGTATTTGGATTTTTATTTCTCAAGTTCTACATATAAGATGTAAGCATTACTGCCTCGATATTTAAATAAGATTTTCAGTAAAAGTTTATTAAAATTTAAGAAATGTGGAAAAGCAATTAAAAGTTAACAATGAAGAAAAGAAATTCATATAAAAACTAATTTTCAGAAATATGAATTAATACAATTAACTATTTTTAGTTAATTTATACCATTAATAAAGCCACAATTAAAGTAAGGTACATTAAAACATATATAAAAGAAATATGCAAAAGCCTTTTCGGTCTCAGAAAAGATTAGAGTTCATAAATATGTTCAGAACATAAGATAAGTTTATAAATCTAATAATTAATTAAAATTAGAAAAGGAAAATGTATTACTTTTTTCTTTTGATTCATCTTTGAAATTAGAAAACTTCTGAACTTGAGAATAGGTTCCTGTAATTTATATTTATTAATTTACACATAAAACATATATTAAAAAGTAACTACATTAAAGCAGTAAAAGATATTAATAAATATGTAGTTAAAATACATAAAATATAAATATTCTTATATTAATCAGACATAGAAGCATTTTTGTCCTACCTTGACAAATTAAAAGCCCTTTCTATAACATAAAATTCAAAGTTTTCAGTGATAGTTCTGTCCCCCTTTTCATTAATTCTGTTTGAGGACAGTTATTATAAACTTTTGTTTTCTTTCATTCACTTTATATTATGGTTGTATTAATTTTGTTAATTTATTTGCTGATTCAAGAAGTCCAACAAAATACAAATGACCGGCAGTTTGGACGATTTAAAACAGTTCCTTATTGACATACATGTAGCTTAGGGTGCTTAATTTTTTTTTTTTGTTATCACCCTGCAACTTCTTTACACTATTTATAAATATAACGTATGTAAAATTTCAGTTCAGTCAAATAATATTTAGAGGTCGCACAACACAATTGAGTTCTGTTGAAAATTGGAAATTAGAGAGATGAAGAATAGTGTATAATGCCATTGCCCAAAATAATACTACATTCAAACGGGCATAATTTCAAATGTTTAATGGCTCTACAAGGTAAACAATGTCCGGTCAGTTAAAAAAATATTTTCGTGCTTGTTCTGCCTTTCTTTGCAACCATGTATCGTGAGTGCAATATTACTCACAGCAAGTGGTGCTTGTAGGAAGTATATGTCAAAATGTGCAAGATTTTAGATTTAGTCGCTTGTCCATAATGTGACAAAGGCAACTATCCACGCCGAACTAACCATAAACATACAAAAACCTTTCAATCTATGGCCTCCTAGGTAACTCCCTTTATAGTGCACTGGGACGGCAGTAAACTAATGCAAAATATATCTGGAAAAGCAGAGGAGGATCGACTACCAGTAATAGTATCAGGAACAAACATTGACGACTAGCTGTTGGGTGTTCCTAAATTACAGTCAGGGACAGGAATTGCTATGGCAAATGCAGTTGCAGACCTATTAGATAAATGGGCACTTACTGAGCTCTTACAGGATATGTGCTTCGATATGACATCCTGTAACAATGGTTTTAAAATTGAAGCATATTTGATATTTGAGCAAAAGCTAGGAAACCAACTTTTGAATTTTGCTAGCCAGCACCACATTCTAGAAATTGTGCTTTTTGCTGTATTCATGCAATGCATGGGACCATCCAAATCTTGTGGACATGCTGCACTACTTTTTTAAAGATTTCAGTAGTCATGGTCAATGGTAGACCACTAATTTCGAACCTGGAATGAGAAACGCTGAGATGCTGACAGCTATTCAGACCGATGTGCAATCAGTAATGGAATTTGTGCAAAGCCAATTCCTGATGTTCCATGCAAAAAAAGATTACAGGGAGATGCTAGAGCTTGCTATAATTTTTCTGGGAGGAACACCGTCTCACGGTGTACGCTTTCATACTCCAGGAGCTATCCATTATGCCAAATGGATGTCGAAAATTCTTTACAGGTTCAAGTTGTGGATGTTTTGTAACCAGTTCAAACTTGCAGCACGGGAAAAGAAAGGTATTCATGACATCTGTATCTTTATTGTGAAAGAATATCTGAAAACTTGCCTTACAGCACCTTTCTATGCAAGAAATGATTTGAAGCTTCTTTAGTGTCTTGCACCATGCAAAGAGGAAGCAGAAACAGTATCCTCTTTAAGTGGTTCAGTAACATTGAAAAGAGTACCAAGGTTGAAAAGAAAAGTATCTTTAAAAATTAATTTCATATCTAATGAGTTATTATTATTGTGTGTATTTAATTACTTTTTCATGTTTTCCTGTTTGATTTATTTTACTCATTTTTCTGTATTCCATTTGCTTTTCATGGTTTTCCTGTGTTTGATTTCTTCTTCTTCTTTTTTTTTTTTTGTTATTGAATCTTTTCTTTTCTCACAGATATATATATAGATTACACATCCTTGCATATTTTTGTCAATAGTATGAAGTTTGAATACGGCTGCGCAACCTCTAAATATAAATAGATTTTACTAAAATTTTACACAAATTATCATAATACATATCATAGCACAAAATAAAAGGGTAAAAGTCACCAAAAATAGAAAGTTTTTTTTTTTTTTTCTATACATTTCTGAAGCACCCTAATGTAGCTCCTAAAATTTCACAAGTTTTGTGATTATTTCTACACATAAAAAATTAAATAAATCTTTCTATTCAACTTTAGTGTATTCCTTACACTTCAAATTTTTACCAAGTTACCCCTTTTACAATTTTCAAAAATTCTTTATTTTTTATTCCCCTTTTACACTTACACACACCATCTCTTTTAATTTTCTATTCAACCTCTTCTTTTATTTTTGGTAAGACAACACCCCATTCCTTTCTATTTTTTTTTCACACATGTTAATCAATGCTTTGCTTATGAAAAAGCAAAGACATTGTGCTGCTTGAAATGTAATACAATCAAAATTTAAGGCAAAACCAAAAGAGCTGCTGTTGTTATTTTGTGTTAACCAATAAATTAAATCTGAATTTCATGTTATCGAATAAATTAAGCTAAAAAAAAAATAAACTGTGTTTTGGCAGGATTAAGAACAAGTTTTGTGTAAACCGTTATTTCATTGTAAGTGGTTGGACTAATTCATTTTTGATCTGATGTGAGTTTAATAAAGTAAATTTTAGTTTTTAACTGACATTAATAAAGATTAGAAAAGAATATTACCATTCATATTCGTTTGATTGGTGAAGCTACATGATTTCTGCATTCCATGACTAGTTCCTGCAATTTAAAGTTATGTATAGAAAAGGTACAATATTTAAGTGGATAAGATTGTTCACACTATAAAGGGGACTTATCTTACCCAAAAGAAATGTGGGTTTTTTTCTCAAGTACATTAATAAATAAGAAGCACAATAATTACATTACTCAAACACATTTAGACACATAAGTCTTAAAAAATAAATAAATTGCAGATTTACTATTTGACTTTTTCAAAATAAAGTTTGAAGGTAAAATATTGTAACTAAAATGTTGCACGCTCAAAATTTTTGTGCCAGGAAAAAAAAATAAAAAAATAAGAATAACATTTCATCAATCACAACATAATTTTACATTAATAAGCAGTAACACTGTACAACTCAATGTACTAAATTTTTTCTTTATTTTATATGTGTACTAAATGATCAATAAACTGTTGTTTGGAATACGAAAAGACTATATTAGTTCAATTTAGACACATAAAAAAGAAAATACTTTGAAACTATATTAACTATACATCAGTTAAACAGCATTCAAACAGAAAGATGCCAATGATTATAGTCATTCGTTTTAATTAAAATGGACAGGCTGATTGATATTTGAAGCATGCACAAATTGCAAGAACTTTTAAAATTACCAAAAGCCTTTCTTAAAGCAGCATAAGAGAAAGGAGACAGCACTTTATTGCAAAAAGGCTACTGTGCAATTATCCAAAAGAAACAAAGATATTATAGATTAATAGGAATTAATAAAATACATGCATTAATAGGAATTTAATTAAATTATAGGGAAGATGAAGACTTTTTAAAAAGCAGTAAGTTGAATGTTGCATGCATTTATAATCAAGATTTTATTTTTTAAAAATATATTCAGAGCATAACTACCAATAATTGGTTTATGAGCCAGACTTACCAGGTTCATCCTCAATTTCAGAAAAAGCAGCCTCAATGTTTTCGATAATATCATCATCCAAGATTTCAATGTCAGCATCATCTGGCTCAAACTCACTCGGATGCTTTTGAAAGGAGTTATCTTTTAAGAATGAACCATGAGAAGAAACATTTTCTTTGGATGCAGAAGATGAATTTGCTGACGAAGATTTGTCCCCCTGCAGTGAAAAATTCTTTGACTTATCTGATTCAACAGTTTTATAATTGAATGTGTTACAGTCTGAAGTAGACATGTCTCTGAAAGGTGTCGATGTGTTCGGTTTGGAGCCAAATTTTTCTGACGGTGCCGATGAATTAAATAATGAGGATGAATTCAGTTTCTTAAAAGTTTTGCCCATACAAAAATCTTCATCATCATCAAGTATTATGGAGTGATTGCTTGAACTTGATGTATTTAACATTTTTTTTGTAAAATCACTACTCTTACCATTAGAAGATTGCCGCTGAAGAATTCTTTTCCTGGTAAAAAAAAAAAGAAAAACTTGTGAACATTAATTAATAATAATACAGAAAGTTCACTTTTGCATAAAGAAAAATAATCTAATTAGTTTTAAGTGTGCTAGAAAATAATTTTTTTTTTTTTAAATATATTTATTCACAGAAGTTTGCAATTCTTTTTTGCAAAAGTAAAAAATTAAATATTTTCAAAAGCACCAATTTACAAACAGTAAACCATACACTTAATTTCACTGTATTACTCTCAAAAGATTTGTTTGAACACAAAAAAAGAAAATAACTGGCATATTTATAGTTATTACACAATAAAATACCCTGTAAGAAAATAATTTTAATAAAACAATAGCAAAAGCTTATTTTCAATATGCTTAATTATTTTAACTAAAGAATGGCTGTTATATTTTTTACATAATTAAAACTACCAAAACTGTTTATAGAATACTGCAGTATGAGGCACATCAGATTAACAGAGAAAACATATCTATGAGGAGAATACATGGATACATGTAAGATGCAGAAGAAATTCCGAATACGAGATTCATTAAAGAGAAGTGAGATAAAGTTGTGTGTACTTTTAGGATGCTTAACTATGTTTTACCAAATTAGAAAATCTCTTGATTTCATCACACAACACTGTACATATATTACAGGTTAACAATCAGAATGCTTATACAAAGTCTCATGTTACAGTGGTTCAGAGACTTGTTATGAACGTAGAAGTCTTTTGAGAAAAAATTCACATGGATGCTTCCTGAAGCCTTGACAACTTTTTTTGAAGAGGCTTCATAAATTTTACAGCCTAGGGGGCCTTTGTAGGGCTTAATCCAGCTCAGAAATACAGATTACACAAGTAAGAATCTTCATTTCACTGTTTATTTTACCTTAAAGTAACTAAACTATTTAAGTCTTTGTGTTTAGACAAAATATCTTCCCTTGTTTCAAGAATATCACATATTTTTGTCATTATTTTTAAATTCCTTTCCTTTATGTATTCTGAAGAATATTTTTCATCAATATTTTGTACCTGAAAAGAAATTGATATATATAAATGAATAAATTATGAACATTCAGGTAAATTAAACATATTTCAAAAACAATTTCTTTCTATAGTAGAAAAATAAAAATAAAAACTTCCAGTTAAAACTTGCATAAAAAAAATACATGGTAATATATTAAAATTAACATGCTTACATAGTTATTTTCTAAGTCAGATATCTCCAGTTGATTTGTTTTATTGTTTGGAAGTATGGCATCTATAACAGAAAGAATATATTTTTAACATACATAAAGAAATAATAATGAATTTTTTTACTTTCAAGTATCCAGAGAAAAAGAAGTTGGCAATAGAATTTACCAGACACTGCAGTGCTTGATCCTTCAAGATTTTTTTCTTCGCCATAATATTCATATTTAGGAAGTATGTTTTCTTTGATTTCAGTTAATGGAGTTGAATTAGGTTTTGGACTTCCGCCAGATTTTCTTTTATCAGTCCCTGGGATTTCACAAAGTAAGTCTGAAAATTAGCAGAAAACAAAGAATATTACAGGTTACAAAGAAATCTACTTTCAACACAGTGAAAAACAACATATAAATTGAAAACAATGTATAACTAAAGAGTAAAACAATCTAAACATTAATTTCATAAAGTTTTTAATGATAGCTTTGAAAATAATTTAAATTCATAAATAACACATCCTCAGTTAAAAGTAAATGATTTTAAAAAATCATTACTATAGTTATATTTTGTGAGATAATATAATACAATAACAGCAAGACTTAAAAAATATATATATATAATATAACAGGGAAAAAAACAAGAAGGGAAAATTTATTGTCAGTAAGGCAGGCAACAATAAAATGAGTGCTATATGCATGTTATCACAGATCCTTTAGAGTGACTAATAAGCATTTATTTTCTTTGAATTCAAATAAAACACATTTACATGTAAATTAAGACCATAATCTCAGTTCAGCAAATAAATAAATAAATAAATAAAACATTGCATTTGCCATGTCATTTATTATAATGAATAATATTTCCAAAACCAATCAATGCAGAAAAATCAAAATGACATAAATGAACTTACCAATATCATTTTTATTTGCTTCATTAGACGAAAAGTACTTTCTTATATCAAAAGAATTTTTCTTTTGTTTTTCACCAAAGTCTGGTACATTTCTAAAAAAATGTTTATGAATATAGTTTAAAAAAAACATAGAATACAAGAAGTCAGTGCTTTGATAGGAAACTGAATGAACATTAAACACAAAGGCAGGATTTATAGTCATTTTTTAAAATAATATCATAATTTACCCAGATGATTTTCAAGAATTTCCAGGCGGTCACAAAAATAGGAAAAAGAAATACTGAGAGACTATGTCCTATTTATATGTTAATATGTGCTCTACTCTAAGCTAAATAAATTACTATAGTACTGATTATAGTCATGATATAGTCATATAGTCATATAGTAGTGTATATAGTCATGATAGTAATCAAAATTATGTTTCCTTCCTCCCCCTCAGCATAACCCTTTAACGTGCAGTGTTCCCGCTCTGGGAGCACCAAACTCTGACTTTTTGACTGTTGCCAGTCACGAAGAATAGATTTGATTTCTATAAAAATAGTTGCAGGTGACATAGCTCCACGAGAATCCTTTACTTTTTAGCATGTCATTTCCCGTAAAAAAATGGTCACGCTTATTTTCAACAGCACTGACATCTGCTGAAAAATGGAAGAATGCGAGAACAGCTGGATAGATTGCCCAATGCTGAAAAAAAAGGGCAGCCATTGCCATCGCTCGACTTAACTACCAGCAAGATGGCGGACGATCAAAATGTTCATCGCGTGCCACAGATCTAGAGACCCTTTTTTGACGACAGCTGGCTGTGCCGGCACAGCCAGCTGTCGTCAAAACAGGGTCTCTAGATCTGTGACACGCGATGAACGTTTCGATCGTCCGCCATCTTGCTGGTAGTTAAGTCGAGCGATGGCAATGGCTGCCCTTTTTTCAGCATTGGGAAATGGTTGCGCCTCAAAGGGATAAACAAGAACAAGAATACAGTGGCCTCTCACTTATGCACTTCTCAGTTATACACAAATTTTGGAAAGTCCCATCAGGAGCAATATGAAAATAATGATATAGGTCTTTCATTTATAAGTGCCACTTTGATAAGTCTCTCTCAGTTATACGCAAAAATAATCAGCGCAATTCACAAATCCTGTCACATGCATGTACTTTTCTCCATCATTGTCTTCGAAGACATGATGTTTGAAAAATACAAAATGTTGGCAAAGATGATGAAAATATATCAAGTCAACTAAGACATTGAAACTGTTTTTGATGAGTTACAAGTGAAGAAGATGATAAATTAAGATGATAATGATGCAATAGATCTTTGTGTCCCATCGTATCTACTGCTTTAGGAGCTCTAGAAAAAGTCAGATGTTATCTGTAAAATTATGACTTAATTTCAAACATAACATATTTTAATGAGTTAGAACATACTAATTACAAATGCGGCCTAAACAAAAGTAAACTACAGTATTGATGACATTTTGATAAAGGAATGTTAGTACAATTAAAGTTTCTCCTACATAAAATACGAGCATTCTATTTTTGAATTAAAAGTTAAACTAAATTGTATAGATATTTTGAAATATAACACTGCTCTTTTTAACTAAAAAAATCTGATGTGAACACCACAAGACTTCCTTGCACGTCTATTATAAAAAATCAATAGCACGTCTATCAAAAATATTTTTGGCACACTTCATCTAAACTTATTTTGATTGAAAGAGATAATACTGCAGTAATACTAAGGTTTAGCGATTTCTAGTCAAATATTTCCGATATCGCCAAACTGGGTTCAATTTGAAAGATTTGTTTTCACACTTAATTTGGCGATATTTTGCCAAAAGTCAACAAGATTGAGATAGTTTGAGAGATTTTGGGGATAGCCAAAGTACTAATTCACCACAGACT
This sequence comes from Cheiracanthium punctorium, assembly GCA_038373885.1. Classification (NCBI taxonomy): domain Eukaryota; kingdom Metazoa; phylum Arthropoda; class Arachnida; order Araneae; family Cheiracanthiidae; genus Cheiracanthium; species Cheiracanthium punctorium. The sequence goes on along the minus strand of JAWZYV010011927.1, from coordinate 471,453 downwards.
TTCGATGAATTGAATGTATCCATACATTTAATTATCCATACATTTGGTTACATTTAATTATCCATACATTTAATTATCCATACATTATCCATACATTTGGGTGACATTGTAAATAAATTACCCAGTTGATTGCAATCAAAAAAGACATGAACAGTTAGATGTTACAATAGTTCTGAATACAAAATTTCAACATTCTACAGTTAAAAGTTTTAGAGTTATGCAAAATACGAAATTATTTTTGGTGCCAAATTTGGTGATATTTCGGCAGAACTTGCCAAGATCGATGACAAATGATGAGATTTTGGGCATGGACCAAACAATGACTGACTACAGATGTAATATATTAAAGATGTCCATAGACATTAATGCATTGAAATTCTTTCGGGTGGTCCTGTAAATAAAGTCTAGTAGTCAAAATAGAGATTGGAACCAAAAATCGAGATGCACAACAATCTCATATATGAAAATTTAACATTCTACGACAAATAGTTTTTGAGATATGAGAGTTAAATACACACACACGTACACCAAAAGTCGCCAAGCTTGGCGACTTTTGACATAATTTTTGAGGGAGGTACGTAACTGTGGACGAACCATTACAAGACTACATGGAAGGACAGTATTGTTCTTGAAATTGATGAATGTCCCTAAAACTACCATTGACTGTAAGGTGTTGGAAATCTTTTGAGTGTTCCTGTAGCAGAACTATAAAAGATAAAGACACTATTTTTGATGGAGAAATTCGTCTTGTAATCATTCACAACATATATCACTTCTGAGTAGTTTGAAATAGCCTAATACCTCTAAAATACACTTTAATGAATTTCTGCCCTAGAGAATAATAGGTTAAGTATTAAAAACTTTTCGGGTGGGCCAGTAAATAAACTATCCAGTCGAATGGGACCAAAAGGGGAGGTGCACAACTAGATGCAGCAATAATCCTAAATATAAAGTTTCAACATTTTACAACCAACAGTTTTTGAGATATGCAAGTTATATACATATGCACGTACAGATGTCAGGGAAAAACTGGTCCAAATGGGTTGCACATGAATTTATATGAACATACATGCATGCGTACGTTAAGATGCATTGCAAAAATTCTTAAAAGTAAATTTAGAGGTAGTCAAAATTGGTTTTTTTCATCAAAATCTGGCAACCGAAATTTTTCACAATCACATTACTTCCTTATACTTTGTACGAGGAAATAAAAATATTACTAAGCACATTGTTTTTTTCAAATGTTTTGTCTCTCATAATTTAGATGAAGAGTATGAAAATAAAACCCTTTCAGCTTTACATAATTTTAAATCAGTCCCTTACAAAGTACATGTACTTTTTTGGAGACAAATTTATACAATATGTAAGTGAGACAGTGACCTATAATATATGTACCTAATTTGAGCTTATTAGAATGCACACTTTAAATGATTTGATTCTATTGTCTGTAATGTATATGAATTCATTTTTCTGGCCCAGTGAACAAATTATTAGTTCTACTCAGAACAAAATCTATACTGGTCATGTGACTGCAGGAGTCAATCCAGGAATTTTTTCCAGGGTCCCATTTTTTTGTGAAAAATTGCTTATTTTAGTGAATTTCAACACTTAATTTTGTGAATTTTTGTACCAATTTTCAATAAAAGTCACTTTTTGTTAAAATAATTGATAAAACTGATCAAAATGTAGGGTAAAATTCCAATGAAGATCTGTTTTAATAGATTATATTTTTGTGAAGAGGCCGATTTAATCAATTGTAATTTTGTGAAGCGGCCGTTTTAATCGATTGTAATTCTGTGAAGAGGCCGCAAAATAGACCCAATTTTCGTCTGCATGAACCCTTGGACTGTGATCTGTAATATACATATCTAATTTGCATTCAATCGAATACACACTTAGATTCTAATACACTTTTGAGAATTTTGGCCATAGGCTGTCATACATAAGAATTCCTTTTTGTAGCCCTGCAAAAAAAACTATATGTCCATTGGACAAAAAAATCAATACCAGTCATGCAATCATAGTCTATAATATGTATACAAATTTGAGCTTGATTGAATGCACTGTTTTAGAGCTATCATGCTAACCTACATACGCATCACCTTAAAAAATAGCATATAAATGAATTCAGAAGACCTCAAAATGTGCATATATTAAAATTTCACTGTCAAATTTTTTCATGATAACAATACTTTCTTGCATGGTACATGTTCTAAATAATTACCTTCTCTCACTGCTTTTAAAATTGAATTTTGTCACAGGATTCCATTCAGAATTGCCACTAAAATTTGCAACAGCTTGTTTTTCTTCATTTAAAGATTTGACAAATTCAGTGGGCTTGGTTTTACTAAAAGAGACAGGGGAGGAAATGTTATTCTAAAAGTGATGATAACAGCCTAAATATACAATTCCTAAAATAAAGATTAATCATACTGCTACATGATGCAATGTAGCACAAAGAATTAATTAAAGAAAAGCCTGGATCATAATAAAAGGGCACTGTCATAGATAAAAAAGTCCTGTCCTTTTCATATACACAAAATAGCCTAATTAGTCTTTTGTTGAAAGACATTTCATAAGTAGATATTGGTTATAACAAACTATGCTGAGACTTTAAAAAGCTGTGCATTATAAGCAAAACCACTTGTAAATTTGATGTATTACACAGGAAATAAAAATAAGTGCGCAATTTCAATGCAATATGTGTTTTAAGCAGGTATTTCAGATTTCTTAAACATCAAACTGAATATAAAAAAAAGAGAGGAAACTAAATGCATTTATTAAGGTTTACAAAAGCCCTAAGGATTGTATTTTTGTTTTTCCAAACTGATGTTTTAGTTAGATTCAGTTTCTAGCTAATGTCACAGACTGTGTTTCACTTCTATCAATATCAGAAATAAGTTTTATTTTGTCTTTTATTGATATGCATTTTCATTTATTGAGCATACCCATGACTGAAAAATAAAATCAAAGAAAAAACAACCTAAAAACATTACACAAGTAAACATGAGTTCACATTGTGTGCATCTTGAATGGTCAGCAATAGAAAATGAAGGACAATTTTAAAGGATCACCAGGCAGCATAGCATCACTAACAGTGGAGGTAAAAGGCTAGAGAAAGAAGAGGAGACATGTGGATTACAATAACAGTATTTAAAATGATGAATTATCATTAAAAAAAAGTCTTGTTTTCTAGTCCTACCCAGAAAAATAATCTTTATTCCTTTTGTTCAAATATACTTCTTTTTCTCTATAATATCTGAAAACTGACTTAAAATTCTTTTGTTAGCACAGAATTTCTGAGGAAGGAAAAAAAAAAAAACTTTTAAGAAATGAACAATGCCTCATTACCACTGTGACATAGTTCAGGGTTTCTACAGATTTCACAGCTTTTGCTTCCCTGACTTTTCCAGACATCTATCACGCTCTACCCTGACTTTATCTAGCGTGCTTTCCCGAATTTTGTGTTTCTATTTTTAACATTACACCCTTTAATTAATAATTTTTTATATATTTTGCCCCCTTTTTTACAAATAATAATAAAAAAATTAATATATACAAGAACCTTATTTGACATCACTGGATTCTAACAAAAACTATGTTTGATAATAATTTAGGATAAACTAAGCATACTTCAACTGCACAAGATATGCTCATAAAGAACACATTTTAAAATTATTTATAAAGTTGAATGAAAAAATGAAAATAAAACAATTTCTATACTTAGATTCAAATAGCAAATATTATCTTGATTTTACCGCAAAATTCAATTTTTCTTGCATTTCCCTGACTTTTCTTCAATTTCTGCTAATTTCTCCGACTTTTTTCCCAAATCCCTGACCAAAACCTATTTCCCTGACTTTCCAGGTCTGTAGAAATCCTGTAGTTAAAAGTATATAACAACTGATGTAAATATTTTTGCATACATGTTTTAGCATAAGTTGAATAACATTACATATACTGTATCTAATACTCTTTGGCTAACCCTGTAGTGGCGCCAGATCCTTTATACAGGAAGGCAAGGTACAAAAAGGAGCGATTTCCATTTGATTGACCCCTAGGGGGAAGAAGACTAGCTTAGCTAAAAAATTTGAAAAGAAAGAAAAAACACAAGAAAGGCTGATAAAGTTATTAATATTCTAGGCTTAAAACTAGATTTACCAGGATTTTAAAGAAAGGAACTACTCCATAGAGCTAATTTTTTATCTGAATTTTCATGGTTTTCTACAAGAGTGTATGAACCCTAGAAACACTGAATCAAGTACACTGGTAATCATTACATGTATTAACTACAAATTTTTCTGCTCTGTTTGTTTCATAAAATAATGAACTGATTAGGAAAAGGAAATTTTTATAATTGGCATTTTTTTAAATAACTGTTTTGACAAAAAGCTAGCTAGTAAATAAAATGCAGCAGCATTTAGATTACACAAAATTTCACAGTGAAATAAAATATAGAGAAATGCTACAGAATGTGCATTTAATGACCACAAAGAAAAAAAGACATCTAAAGAATTACCTTTGCTCACTGCTTTTAAAATTAAATTTTGTTGCACTATTGTTTTCAGGATTGCCATTAGAGTTTGCAACAGCTGATTTTTCATCAGTTAAAGATTTAAATTCAGTGGGCTTGGTTTCACTAAAAGAGAGAAAGGGGGGGAAATGATTTTATTCTAAAAGTGGTGATAACAGAATAAATACACAAATCCTGGATTTAAAAATATTGCACTGCTTCATGATGCAGTGTAGTACAAAGAATTATTGAAGAAAAGTTTGGGTTAGGCCTTTCCCTGGATAATTCCATCTTTTTTTTTTTTTCTTTCTTTCTTCGAACCTTCCAAGACAGATCATGCATAAAGGAGTTCCTATAACAACTGCATCCAGACTTTCAATGATACATCACATCAGGATGTGAATTGATGGAGGGGGGGGGGGATGCTGGGGATCGACCCCATCTGAAGAATGTAATATCCCTGGCTAGAGAAACATTAATGAAGCCCTGCCAGGGATACTATTTATCCCCTCCAGGAGAAATGTTAAATTAATCTCTGTCCCTGCAAGTTCAAGAGCACCTAATGATTTTAAGTACTGAGAAAAGAAATTCTTCTTTTGTTTACTAGACAAAGGAGAGAGCTACAAAAATCCCTTTGAAATAGATATACACTTGCCTGATGCTACTTTCACATCCTGTAACTGGGGTCAGATTGCAAAGGAAGACGGCGAAATGAACGAACAAGCACTGTTCTGCCACGAGCCGAATTCGAAGGTAGACGTAGAACCGATATAGGCATGAGTATATGAGCTTAGAAAATAGGGGGATCAACTTTGCTTGAATATAAATCACTTCCCAGATATGTTGGTGACTGCATTTGTCATGTAATACCTAATATATTACGTGAGTGCAGCATTTACACCTTCACTCCTTTTTCCTTTCCTCCTAGCAAATGCCCCCTCCTGGAGAACGCTTTCTTTCAAATGCTTCCCAAACCAATTCATGCCCCCCCCCCCCTCCAGGAGAAAATGTTCAGTTCGCACCCTGCATCTGGTTGAGCGGCAGTTTGGAATCCTAGTCTAGTACATTTGAAACAGAATTTTTGGTAAGTAAATTTACCGAGCTTTTAATCAATCTTTAATTTTATTTTGACATTTTAAGACAAGTTTAAAATACACTCACAAGGGGTCTAATTAATTTAAGCATTTTGATATAAAACTTGTGGAGTGATAATTATTAGTAATTAAATTTATAATTTGGTCTGGAGGATCCAGTACTTCAAACATATTTAAATTTAAACATATGTATTTTTAGCATCACTGGACAAACACAAGCTGAAAAAAACAAAACAAAAATTAATATTTCTCTCTTGACAAAGCCGAAAATATTATAAAGAGTTATCAGAAAGTAAACTATACTTACTGTAAGTCGTTGCTTTTGAAACTGAATTTTGGGACTGAAACTAATTCAGACTTTTGTTTTAGATTAGGATCACTAGTGGTCTGATTATTTTTTAATTCACTGGAAGGTGCAGTTTCTGAAACGTTGTTGGGCACTTGACTTGACTTTCCCAAACTTAGACATTTTTTAAAGGTGAACTTCTTGCTAAAAGCACAGAAAGATAATGAAATCATATTATTAAAATGTTTTTTACATCTTAATTTAAAAACAAACTATAAATACTATCAACTGGAAAGAGAAAACCTACTTCAAGGTCCTTGTGAACATAAAACAAAAGAAACTAATTATGACAGGGACTTGAAAATATTCAGGACAACTCTCAGGGTTTTCATTAGGGGAAGAAGTGGGTGAGAACTTCTCACCCTTTTCTCAAAACTGGGTGAGATTTAAAAAAAAAAAAAAAAATGGTTTTAAAAAATTGTTTGAGAATTTTTCACTATAGGTGTGGTTTGAGTAAATATCCAGTGGGTAAGGGATTTACTCCTGCCTTGAGTAAACACCCAAAATCAAGGCATTTATAAATTTTTAGTTATTTTTATTGCACGTTACTGGGTCTTCAAGTCTGCAAGTCAGGCCCAGTCGCATGCAATAAAAATAATCCAGTTGAGGAACAATTGTATCCCCTGGACCTTTTTTTTCTTCCATAGATTTTACGAGTCCTTGAAAATCCACTTTAACACTCTGTATTAAATTTCCACTTAAATATTGGAAGTGTGAACAACTCTTTTTGAAAAAGTGCCAAAATTTTTTGAAACGCGAGAATTTTGTGCAGAATGAAACTGATTTGTAGAATGTGGGAATTTCATGCAGTAACAATTTTTTGATGTGGGAAAGAAAGAAAAAAAAAAAATGAGGTTCTTGCATTCTCACACTCTAGTAAAAACACCGACTCTTCACTTGAATTCTGTGCTGCTCAATATTTTCCACTCACTGTCATGTTTTAAGCCAATGTGAATTGACAGGACCATCAGAAATAAAACCCAACCTTGCTATGAGAAATTTACGATTTTTCAGCTTACTTTTACTACATATTCCTCCCACCCCATCCCCTTAAAGAGTATAACTCAGTCAAGGCATCCAGCTTCTACAGAAACAAGTATTAAATTTTTTATCAGGTAAAATGGTGAAAATTCACCCCTAGGAAAAGTTAATGTTTACTTATTCCAAGCATGGACATATCCAGAAAAAAAAAAAAAAAAAAAAAAATTAGAAGGGGTCCAAAAGGTAAAATTTTTCACAAAAAGACATCATTATTTTAATCAGAAAAAGGGGGAAAATAAGAAAAAGATTGGGAGTAGGGGGGTTTATAGAACCTTTGGAAACCCCCTCCCTCCCTTTAACTATGTCCTTAAATTCCAAAATAATTTGGTTAAGAGACACTTTTTTTTAATGATAAAGAAATGAAGATATTCACATCTCAATGAACTAGATGCTTTGGCAACTACTTCTCTCTGATTCATCACACTGCAAAATTGGTTGATCACAAACCATCATTTAGAAATATGCAAAATGGAAGAGAGGGTTGTAAATATGTTTCTTTAAGTTTCCAATTGTCTTTTAAAAAAGCAGGCTATATATAATCACATAATAAGGGAAAGGGAGTAGAAGGGGGGGGGAATCTAGCAGTAATATAAGATATTTATTTTTTGCCTTAACACTGACTGAGAACAGAATTTCTTGTTTTAGATAACATCAAAGGACTATTTAAAACAATGTAGACAGGGGTCTGTTTAGGAGAACTTTGGGTCCGTTAACCGACCTTTCACAAAATATTTTATCCTAAAAACAGATCTTTCACAAAATATTTTATCTTAAATATGGACCCTTGACAATTTTTTCACTTTGAAAATGAACCTTTCACAAAATTCTTCCATTGGTAAATGGCCCATTTGCAAATCTAATTGTTCAATTTGGTAACAGATTTCAATTAAATTGTCACTCATTACAAACTTTATAAAATTAACAACTAATTACAAAATGTTTAAAACAAGATGTTGCACATGTAACTGTTTTATAAAAAAATGTGAAAAAAAAAATAAGTATCCTATCAATTTTTAATGCTGAACTAAAGGGGAAAACTTTAAAAAGATAAAAAGGTGTACAAATGTCCCACATTACAGTGTAATCGCCCTTTATATTAAACTTTTCAATACTCATCATCCGGAAATTTCGATTATGTGATGTAGATCTGGTTCCAATTACATCCGATAATCGAGGTTCTACTCTGTATGTATTATTTATATATAAATCAGTATTGGTGAATAAAGTTGATGTGATTATTTATAAAAATCTGTATGTGTTTGTTTATACATATACAGTTTTTTTTTTATAGGACTCTTTATAAAATGTCTTAAAATAGAACTTAAATACTAAATTTAAATTTGTGAAATTGTATATTTCTCACAAATCCAAGAAAACAGGACCCTGACTAGGGTCATTCCATGTCAAATCAACACAATTTTGGGAGATTTTCAGAATTGATGTCTCAGATTTGCATGATTTTTGGTATTCAGTAATATATCATTGACTTATGAAAAAATACCAAATTTCAGTTATGTAGCACAATTATTTTTGAAGTTATTAATTTTTAAAGATTTAAATTTTTATGAAAAAAATTCATATTTTGGCACCTTTAGATGCCTATAGGCTGGCATGTCCTCTAGGTCTAAAATTATCACTTTTTGAGAAATTTAAATTTAAAATTTTCAATTTTTAAAATTGTAACCCCTATCCTGTGGCATATCATATTAAAGCCCCATTCAACAGCTTTAAAATGAGACCACTCCCAGCTTTATACCATCACTGATTGCCAGCCTATAGGCATCTAAAAGTGCCAAAATATGAATTTTTTTCATAAAAATTAATATCTTTAAAAATTAATAACTTCAAAAATAATTGTGCTACATAACTGAAATTTGGTATTTTTTCGTACGTCTGTGATATATTGATGCATACCAAAAATCATGAAAATCTGAGACATCAATTCTGAAAATCACCCAAAATTGTGTTGATTTGACATGGAATGACCCACTAGTGAAACCTGATTGAAGGCTAATTTCAGATTCACAAAACTATGAGTAAATTTTTCACAATTTCACTAAAACAGGACCTGTCAGAAAAGTCTGGACAGACCCCCTGGTAGAGTTATTAAGGATAATTCCTTAGATGGAAAGATTATAAATATGGTTATACAATCTTTATTTTGCTTTCCAAAAATGATTGCTTTCCTACCTTATTATTGTTTTAAGCTACATGAAACTGAAAACACATGCAAATTTGAGTGAAGTTTATTTGAAATAGAAATTTATGCTAAAAACAATCTCCCTTCCCCTAATATCTTTACTTATAGTGAAGAATGTGAATATTTAATATTTTTTCCCTTATAAAATAGGCTTAATTTAAAAGTCTATTTTATAAGGATAATGTAATTTGTAATTAACAAAAATATTTTATCATATAAATAAAGAATATTTTAAATATCTGGCTGGAAAATACTTGTAATTTGAAAAAAAGGCAGCTAAAAAGCTTTAAACATATTCAATAATTTCCTTTTCGGCTAAATGAATCATTTTCTTACAGCAGAATAGACAGAAAAAAGAACAATTGATAAAATCAAAATCATAATATGAACTTACATGGCACAAGGTTTGGGGGTTATTACAGTTTTCTTTGTTGCATAGAAACGAGCAAGTTGTTCTTCCAAATTATTTATTGGCAAAGCAGTCATACCTAAAATTCCTAAAGCTAATAAAAAATTCATATATGTTACTCAGTAATATAAATGCTGTGTATAAAAACACTTTGCTAAAAAAGATTTTCGTAAATCAATTACAGCATAAATATCAATAATATGCTATAATTAATAAATCATCAGGAGAAAGGATGGATCAATGGGACATATGCTGCATAGTCGTTTTTCTGAAAAATTGAAAAAGAAAAGTTTATAAAATTGCCAAAGATGATGATGAATTTACTAAAAATACTGTACAATTTGAATTTGAAGCCTACTGAAGTCATGCCTTCAAAGATCTGTAAGTTTGCTCTTCTTACCTGTACAGTACTTCTCTTCATCTTCATTGCTTCATCACTGAACAAGTCGTGATGTTTACAAGGTTAGTTTAACTTATATATAGGAGATATACAAACAATGGGATATGCAGATTTTCTGCTTTATGATATATCTAAGATAATTTCAGGGAATTCTTCATTAATATTAGGACAGCATATTCATAAATATTGAGCACCATTTTCAGCATTTGTAGAATTTTATCAGATACATAGGCTTTCTTTAAGAAATAGCTGCGTAAATTATTTCTCAGAGTTCTTTTACACAAATATAAAAACATGTACACAAAATCCTGTTAATTTTTTTCATTGGATTCAATTAATAACTATGGCATATTTAAGGCTAACAATAATAATTTACACTTTTTGCACAATCGCAACATTATACATAAATTAACTGCATAAAAATTATTCATCTAAAGATTGAAATTATGAGTGAAACTCTTATGAACACACATATTAATGACAAAGATTGCTAACAAAATTATCAATAATCACTGATAACGTATTGCAGGCTTGAAAAAAAAAAAGACCAAAGAAAACTAAATTTTTACTTTGGAGTTAACAATGATGTACACAAGGGGGATGGGCGTTCAAATCTCTTCCTTGTCCTATAATTTTTAACATGAAGTCCAAACACTTTAATTTTTGATCATGAAAGTTAAGTCTATAACAAAACGCACAACCCCCACATAAGGAAGTCTGTATTGGCTAAGTGCTCGTTAATATATGATGATTAACAGAAACTACCATGTAATTTTGTCATTCAAGTAATGCAAATCAAGGCTCATTAATGCACAATATGCATAAACTAAACAATAAACGTACAAAGAATTTATAACACTTGGAGGCCTAGAGGACATGCCAGTTCTAAATTTTGCATACTGCAATTAATAGTTTTTAAAAACAATGCTTCAAATATTAGAAACTTACAAATGAAATGGCAATATGTGGTTGAAAGACACAAGTGAGAGTGTATATCATTATACGTAAATCTTTAACATCAAAACGTGACAGAACTATTCAAAACAAAATAAACAAACAAAATTTCCCGCTAACAGACGACAAACGTCATGACGTCATGTGCATGATTACGTCATGAAGAATCCCTCCAGAAAAGCAATTTAGTAAAGCATTCTAGAAAGAAAAACAGATTTGAGAAACTTTCAGACTGCAATTAGTTTATTTTTCTTGAATTTAAATGAAGGTACTATGGAATTTAATTAAAAAATTCAAAGTTAAAAAGTTACCCCAGCAAAAGAACTACACAATTTGTAGTCACGTGATAAGTAACTTTCTGAGCAAGCGCACCTGATGATAAACAACGCTTAGCGCTTAGCTCTTTAATTTTTTGAATAAACAAATGTATGTATGGTTTTTGATTTAACGCTTTCAAATTTTGTCTTCAATATGTCAGTCTGTAAAAAAAAATGCTCAAATAGAAAAAAATATTTTAATATGTAAAATAAAAACACTTATTTGTGTTTCTTGGTATGTCTTACATAGTATGACATCCGTTTCATATTTAGTTTGTTTGTGAATGTAGCTTGCCTAAACGGGGAAAATCAATTGTAATGTGGGGAAAAAAACCCGCCAAAGGGACCATACTAAAGCTGTACCCTTTTTAATTTCCTTGGGTAATTACATTGAATGTTTAATTTATTTTCTGAATTTAAAGTTCAGGTATTTAAATTCACTTCTAAATTGAATACTGTTTTAATAAATAATTGATTGACTGCAAATATTCAAGATGTGCCATTATTTTTAGTGTAAATAATTTTAAATATCTCTTCTTTTTTTTTTTTACAACTTTATATGAGTTTGCAGAAGAATAAGAAATTATACCTATTATTATTAAGAAATTATACCTTATTATTATTAAGAAATTATTATTATTAATGAGATTAAAATGTCATTTTATTCAAAATGTAGAGATTTGAACTATTATTTTGTCTTAAAATATCGTAGTGATTAAGTTAGTCGAAAATTATTACTTATGATTTCAAATCTTTTCAATGAACAAATAATCTGCATTTACTGAAAAAAAAAAGAAAAGAAAAGAAAATCATCGCATGAGGAAGAAAATTCTTAGTGGGGTATGCGTAGTAACCTGTCGGTGGTTATTTAAAGAATAAGTACTTAATTATTTGTATTTTATAAAGCATTTCAAACTAAAAATTTCTGGTTGAACTGTTCTTGGGAGGGGGAGTTCATAACAGGGCTTTCAACAGTTTTAAAAGCACACCAATTGTGTTAGATGTGAAAAGAAAAAAAATCATTGTTCATATACAAACTTTACTATATCTGTACGTCCTGTGTAACCAGAACAAAAAAATGTTTGTGAAAATCGGTTTACAAAAATGACTAAGGTTTTCTCTTCATTTAAAAATATTGCCAAATACGATTTAGAAATTATTCTCCCCACCCCACAAACCTTTATGCATGTATACAACTTCTACTGCAATCACTGAATTGCTGTTAAATCTCTTGCCTCTGCATTCTTATATTGAGGCTGAGACCTTGGTCTGTAGAAAGAGGCTTATGAACCTGGGTTACTGGAAGAGCTATTTTCAGTATCTTTCTTGGGGTGGCCTTGATTCCTCTATGCAGGCTCATCCTTTTTCTTGCATGCCTTCTGACAATATGCTTGTGAGGCATGTTTTTGATGGATCTTTCTCTGTTCATTTCCCCTCTTGAGATGACTGGCGAAAGCCTGAAAATTCTAGTAAGAACAGGTGTACTGTTTGGTACACTGATGGCTCCAAGCTAGGTAATCGTACTGGAGCTGGGGTTTGCCGTCCGGACAAGGGTATTAAGCTTTCTTATCCTCTGGGCCGATATGCTTGTCTTTCAGGCGGAGGTTTATACTATCCTTATGTGCAGTGCTTTTTGTTTAAATGCTGGTTACTGTAGGAAGCATATTTTTATCTGCTCTGACAGTAGGGCTCCTCTGATGGCTTTGCAATGCACTGTTATCTCCTCCTTCCTGGTTTGGGATTGTTACTTGAGGCTTTGTGAGCTCTCTCGTCTTAATAAGGCTACTCTGTATTGGGTTCCTGGTAATGAGATGGCGGATTCTCTTGTCAGGTTAGGCTCTGGCTCGTCTTTCGTTGGACCTGAGCCAGTTCTCGGTATCTCGAGTAAATGTTACAGAGATACTGTGTTTAGCCACTTTAGCAAGCTTCAGTATTCCAGCTGGCTTAAGTGTAATGGCCAGAGGCAGGCCAAAGAGATCAATCTTGGCTTTCCTGGTGTTAGATGCAAGGAACTTCTGTGTCTCAACAGGTCCAGTCTCCGTAGGGCTATTGGCCTGTTAACTGGGCACTGTTGCCTTAAAAGGCATCTTAACATAATGAAGGTTGTCGAAGATCCCACTTGTCGGGGTTGTCTTCTTAAGGAGGAAACTGCTTTACACATCCTCTGTGAGTGTGAGTACTTCTCTGATTATAGGTTTGAGCATCTTGGGCGCCATGTCATTGAGCCCTGGGAGCTTCACAAAATGTCTGTTAGGTCTATGCTGATGTTCGCATCTGCTACTGGGCTCTTTTCGTAGGGCCTTTTCTGGACTTTTCCATATTGCTTGGGGATGGTACAATAGACCCATGGTCGCAGTGCCTGGCCCTTTTTGGGTCTCCCCTCCAACTCATTTTCCTTTTTACGCATGTATCATAACTTTTAACGGTTGAACATATAATAGTGTATAGTGTAGCTTGTGAAGATACATTCTGAATTTAATTTTTTTTAGTACTTTTCCATTATCTAAATGCCACTAATTTTTTTTTTTTTTTTTTTTTTTTTTTGTTGTTGTCATAAGTAGGTACAATTTTTTTTTTTTTTTTTTTTTTTTTTTCCCACCAAATAATTATGGGGAAATTTTTTTCTCAAGTTTATTTATTCAACAAGCATCTACAGAATTTTTTTTCCTGCTATACTCAATACATTCAGCATCTTCTGTACCATGCCCCCTTTTATGCTCTACTTAGTTTTTGAGTTCGAAATGACGCCCTTTCAAAGCCGACGTCAGATGTGATTCTTACCGTGTCAGGCTGCCCCTGGTTACAAAATTAAGATGATAAAAACCTACAAAAAGGTACAAATTATTTTTGGCCTTTATTAATTCTGAAGCGCTTCTGGATATATCGGCCTTTATCAAATAACGGAAAGAAAAAAAGAAGTAAAAAAATCCGAAACATTTTCAGATTTTAAATACGCACTAAAGTGCTATATATTAAAAGTGTATTATAATCCATGGGTCTTCTCTATTTTCTTTCCTTATTCCATTAAATTGGAAAGTATATCATTATTCATGAGTGTGATTAAACACAATTAAAAATGATATTTCTAACATCCTTTTTCTGAATGTAATAGATTAAAAATAGATGGGAAAAAGCTGCGCTGAAAAATGCACAATTCGAACTGAAAAAAAGTTTCAAAAACTTATTCTGGTATATTCATAATCCTAGTATCAGACGATAAATTGCACCAAGTGCTAGAATCACATCTTCTCAAAATCGCATATGAACCATTTTATTTTTTGCCAAATTAAAAAGTTGCATGTTTTAGTCGCAGAAAATTTCCAAATCCTATTTTTCTTTTGAGTATAACACATTCAGGCCTGCTCTGATTTCACATGCACATGATATTTTAATTAAAAAATAACCTTACGAATAATCTAAACAAAAATAAAAAATCGTTATTCTTTTATTTTTACTTCAAGAGTCTGAATCATTTAATAAACTTGCCAAATATGACAACCTAGATATGCTAAATCCTTGCTTTTTCCACTGCAGGGTTACAATTGCTAAATGGCGGAGATAAAAAAAATTAGCCTTTTGCCACACATTTTTTATCGATATCTCCTAAACTAATTCGAATTTCGAAAAAATCGTTTCGAGGTATGTCGGGACCCGTCCTGGAGAATTTCCATACAAAATTTGGTAGGTCTACGATCACCCGTCTAGGAGCTATGCGAGACACAGACAAACTAACGGACTAACATTTTACAGTCTGTTTTATTTATATAGATACTAGCTGCTAAGGTGGCCAGCTTCGCCACCCCTTATCTTACTATTCTATAAGTCAGGTTTGTTCCAAATTATCAAAGTCCTTTGAACGAAAATCATATTTCGTTGTTTTAACAGTATTTGTCATGAAATTTATTTAGGTTATGGTTGCTACAACTTTTGGGGTATCATGACAAAAGCTGATGGTGGCTATGAGACATATGAAAAGATCCGAAAGATTTTGTGGGCCTCACCATGGCACTGTGGTAATGTCACTGAAAATGGTAGATGGTCGAAGTGTGAAGGTCCCGGGTTTGGGTCCCATGACACAGCTATTGATCTAACAGTCTGGAGTTTTGGTAGGTTTTCTCCAGATGCAGGGGTGTAGCCAAGGGGGGGTTAGGGGGGTCATAACCCCCCACCCATGAGGAATTTTTTGTCATACAAAATGTATATTCTTCACTACATTATCACACACACGTATACATATATATAAGTTGTAGTAGTCGTAACCCCCTCCCCCCATGAAAAATTTCTGGCAATGCCCTTGTCCAGATGTAATGTGAATACACAATAGAACCCCTTAGAAAGTCCTCCTACCAAGGCACCCCCGATCCTTGGCAGATCGCCCTAGAGTAGTGTTGCCATAATATACCAAAATTAAACATTTTGCTTTTTCATGTATGCATTGTTATTGTACGTGTTGCTCGTTGGCATATTACATAAGTAGATACTAAATATAAAAAATGATATTTGTAAGTAAAATATTGAAATTGAATGATTTCAATGTCCACATAAGTATAGCAACAATTGTTTATTTACTTTGTTTTAATTATTTACCAAAAAAATATTAATTGCTATTTGAGCATTTCACAAATAATTTTATTTATAAATATGTAACATGTAATTATAAAAGGATTTAAAAAAAAACCTGGTTTAAACAACAACAAAAAACTGGTTTAAACAAAAAACCAGTTTTTTGGATTTAAAAAAAAAATGATTTTTTTCCAACCCTGGTTATCATAAGCCCAGACTGGCTGCTTCAGGGGCCCTCGGCTAGAGATTGAAAAGAAGTTCCTCACTGGGGAATTTAGGGGGAGTAGAATATTAGAATATATCATACTTGAAAATTAAGTTGACGTGCCTAAAAGAACTATTTTAAATCTGTTGGGGGGGAGGGGGCTGTCGCCTTCTGCTATGCCACTGTGTAAAGACATAAGATTACTGAGAAATAAAAATTAAATTACTCTGAATGGCAAATTATGCTAAAGTAATATATTAATTTTTATCACTTGGGTGCTATTTCTTTCAAGCACGGTATTTTGTCTATGCAGCGTGCCGTGGTCACTTTTCCGTTTAATTCATGTTTTCTGCTGAGTGATTTGATATTGCTAATGAAAACAAGGACTATCCCTTCAGGGGATTTTCAAATACCAGGATTCACTTTGGTCGAATGGATCAACAGTGGTTTTCAAAACAGAAAGCCATCTGGAGTTGCTAACGGAAACATGGACTATCCCTTCAGATGATTTTCAAATACCAGGATTCACTTTGGTTGAATGGATGGACAGTGGTTTCCAAAATAGAAATCCAGCTGGAGTTATGATTTTTATAGAGGAAAACTTTATAAAAAGAATATGAAACACTTTACCTGTGCCTACACGAGCCAGATCAATGGTGTTCAAATGGTCATTGCATATATTCAAGATAAAGTGAGATTTGCAGTTACATACGCTAGTCCTAGAATTTCTTATGAAGATAAATTAAGACGCTCTATTCGAAACATTACTGAAGGAGGATGATTGTAAGACTGTTTTAGTAGGAGATTTTAACATAGAATCAAATTCTGATCAAGTATCCGATTTCATAACTGAAATGGATACTTTAGATTTTCCATTACTCACTAATCCAAAACATTTCACCACTGGGGGGGGGGGGGGGGGGGGGAACAACAATGGATGCAGTTTTCAGCAACAAAATTATGCAAACCGGAGTCTGTATGATCACTTACAGTTATCATTTTCCTCTATATGGCAGAAATGATTGAATAGATTTTTAAAAAAATCTGAAATTCTTCCAGCCGAGTGCGTATATTAAAATCTGGAAGAATTTTAGATTTTAAAAAAATGTTTTAATTTTTTTTTGGGTGGGGGGGGGTGTCTTGTGAGAGCTGCCTTGAGCCGGCGTCCCTCAGCAAATCGCCAACTATCCGTCCTGGCCAGTCTGGGCCTGCGTTATCAGTATGGGAACCTTTAGGACATTCTGAAATATTTTTCTAGAGTGGGCTTAGCCCATTTTATCCACTATCAAGTTCTACCCCTGTTTAAGAACTCAGAATTGTTATACATATGTTTCCTCAAAATTGATTTTTTTTTTTTTTTTTTTTTTATATATAATTAGATCAAAGGGCCTAAGATGTCTATCCTTTTGTTTCCGTCAGAAGTATTGGAGAACATATTTAGCTTTCTAGATGGACGAACCTTCTGTATCGCCAGAGAGGTTTGCAGGTCGTGGAATATCATCATCAAGGAAATGCTAGTCAAAAAGTCCTACTGGAAGCAGTTTTGTCTCCAAGAAATCCCCAAAACTGTTTTAGAAGAAATTATAGGGTTTAAGAATGTCGAAAGTGCATCGGAAGTTACTGAGTGGATAAGTATATACAAGAAATGGTTTCAGAGTCGTATGATTGGGTCCTCACCTTATACAAAGAAGAAAATCACTATAAATGAGAGAGCACCTATCTCTTGTGTACGTTTATCAGGTAATATATAAAAGTAAATACTTTCTAAAAATTTCTGTTTGTTTATTTTTTGAAGTAAAGTTAAATAGTGTGATTGCATTGTTTTCATAATTGTTATTAATGTTCATTTTAAAAAAGTTAATCTGAAAATAATAAATCAGAGTAGTACAAAATTAGTTACGTGCACTGCTAATAATATTAGGATCATTTCACAGCAAATCATCTGATTTTAATAGTTAACCATTCTGTCACATCTCCTTCATTTTTTTTTTTTTTTGTGTGTGTGTGTGGGAGGGGGGAGGAGAAGGGGGGTACATCCCAGCCAGCCATGATACATCGAATTAACATCGCCGTCGATGTAGTTTCGGCGTAATCATCGACGTTAAAAATCCTTGGATATGTCCACCTGTTTGCCCGTCGAGCGCTGAACTTCTCGACGGCGTATTACCCGCGAGGGGTGACCGTGAGAGATAACAATCTCGCTTAACTACGGCGTAAGAATGGAAAAGGGTGACCGCCAGGAAGAGAAAATCCCCGATATTGGTCGAACACTCGTCGCTATAACGGCGAAGGGAGACAGATTCTCGGAATCCGTTTATAAAATTCAGCTTATAGTGGTTGATTTTACGTTATATGTTGTCGAATCGCTCCAACAGGACAGAGAAAACCGGCTTATATTCATCTAATAGAAGTCGTTCTTTAAAGACTTCGCAGAATTTGTCAAATTCTGACCATTTATAAACGTAGTAATTATGCCGCAATTCCAGACATTCAAAGAATAGACAACTACCATTTGCATACATCGTGAAGGAATGGAAATTCAAACTGTTCTGATCTTGTGAACTTTTGCCGTTTAAAAAGGAAACATTTTATATTTCTATATAATACATTTTAATATTAGTTTGTTAGCTAATAAAAAGTAATTTTTAATTAAATGTGCAGAAATTACAAGTTTTAAATTAACTTCTAGTCGTTTAGATGAAGTTGTAAAATATACATTCATAAAAATTTGAACAGAGAGAAAATACATTAAAGAAAAATATAATCTTGATTTTTTGAATTTAATTGATCAGTAACTTGCATAAATAGCTTATGTCTCTATTTTACATTTTAAAGGGTTTACTTTTTCCCCCCGGTATATTTTATGAATTGTTTTTACTGTAGGTATATTCAATAAAAGGGGGGGGGGGGTACACTGTTTAATTCAATGTTATAAACAATCCAAATATCTTCATATATTGGTGAAAAAGTAACTTAAAAATTAAATAAAATATTAGTAAATTTAGTTAAGTAAGGAATACAGTTTAAAATGCAATTTTACTAACAGTAAATATAATTTACTTATTTTATATAAAAAAGGTTACTTTTTAACCAATATATGAAAATATTTAGATAGTTTATAAGAGTAGATTAAATAATTTTTTGCACCCTTTTATTAAAAATACCTAATACAGCCAAAACGATTAATAAAATGTACCGGGTGAAAAAATGGAAACCCTTCAAAATGTAAATTAGTGACATAAGTTGTTCGTGCGAGTTACTTATCTGTTAAATTAAAAATCAAGATTATATTTTAACTTTAATATATTTTTGTATATGTTCAAACTTTTATGAATATAAATTTTATAACTTTATCTAAACGATTAGAAGTTAATTTAAAACTTGTTATTTCTAATTATTTAATTCGAAATTGCTTTTCATTAGCTAACAACTAGTAGTACAGTGTATTATATTTAGAAATATAAAGTGTTTCCTTTTAAACGGCATGTGCACCTGACAAGAAGTTTGAATTTCCATGCTTTCACGACGTATGTAAATGGTGTGTGACTGACATATTCTCTAAATGTCTGGAATTCCGGCATAATTACTATGTTTATAAACTGTCAGGATTCGACGAAATCGTCAAGGAACCACTTCTATTAGACGAATAAGCCTGCTTTTTTATCTCCATAGTTTATTATAGTTTTCCTGTAATAAAATATGAACAAGTTTTCTATCTACAAATCCCCCCCCCCTCTCACCCTCTCACGAGAAAAATTCTGTCTATTTCATTACACAAACAGTTTTTTATTTATCTCTCTTAATTCTTTGATTTGTTCAATTTTACTACTCCAAATAGGTTTAAATTACATACTAAATGCACATATATTAGTATACAATTTAAAAAGAAAAAAAAACTTTGCATAAAGTGCTTTAATCTGTTTCATTGTAAGTTATGCCATAATGCAATAATAAGTTGACTTTTGTTATAGTAAGTTTACATTAAGTAAATTCGTGCTTATAATGAGAAAAAATATTTCATATGCTTAAGGTAAACAGTTGATTTTATGCCAATTGTACCTTTATATTTCACTCTATAATACAAATAAGAAGAATTATAATTAGCAATTAAAAAGAAAATGAATAAAAGAAACAAAGCACATAATTATTAGTTAAATAATTATTTAACTCACCTCTAAAATTTTGATGGCTGGAATTAAAATTTGTAGTTACCCCGATAAGCTTTAATAACATCGCCGGCCAACACAATTTAAAGAGAGCCAGACAAACTTATTAATATGCCAAGCTAACGATAAATCGTGTTAGCATTGAACTTGAAAAATATTCCAAGAGATACTTGAAAAATATCCACTTTTATAGTTAAAACTATGGAAATTTTACTTTTCTGTGTACCGCAGCTGAGCTCAGCCATTGACTACACGCTGGAGCGAGTTCTGCCCTTGCATAAAAAACTGCGAAGTACGAGCCACGCGAACCATAAACGAATATACACACACACACACACAAAAAAAAAAAGCATCTGTTTTCTGAGAAAACGGTTGGGGTGGACATGTCAAAGGTCGTGAGAAAGGACCCCGTAAATTCTGTCTCCCCTGTACTGTTTATTTGACGTTCAACTGACTATTAACTAAGCTGAAAAAATTTCTCGATGCTCCATCGTGTTTCTTCTTCTTGGCTGGCTGGGGGGGGGGGTCTCTCAGACCGCCCAAGCCATGAGCGGAAAATCGGCGATGTATTGACGGATCATAGACCTCCTGAATGCGACCAACATTAACAGTCGAAGATAGCCGCCTCCCTGACCAAAATCGAACGGCTCTTTATGACGTCGACAACACAATGTATGTTTGATCTCTTTTAAACGCTATTTTTTGCTGTAATTTTTCATCGACCTATTTTCGACATTTCGACATCGGGAATACGTAATTTAAACGTGTGTGCGCTTGCTGGGATGTGTTCTTGATACATCAGTTGCAGAGCATATCAATGTTTTATTGAATGTCAACCAAATGTCAAGAACTATAAGGTTATAAAGTGATGCTTATGCTAATGGAAATAGGACTCTAGGTTTTTTGCTCACATGTAGCGCTGATAATTTATTACTTGTAACTTGACCATTGCAAATCAAAATCATAAAACCTACTGAAATATTAACATATTTAATTTTACAAATGTTCCTATAACTGTAGACGGAAATAGTTCTGAAGATGTAATTATCTCAGTAATTTTTAGCTGATTTCAGGAACATAGCTGGAGGGTTTGCCATGGGAGCCTAGCTACCCATTGAAGAAGCTTTGTTATTTTGCAAGAAATTGTAACTTTTTTACCTTTTGGGCACCTCACCGATTTTTTTCTTGCTATGTCCCTGATTGATTTAACTATAATTTTTGCGACTTATATTGGGTTTGCCAGAATGTACTGTTCCTACCAACATAGAATTTTTATTTCAAAACCCATCGCACATTTAAGCAACTGCTACACATTACTGTTAAAGACTTACTAATTATATGCAGGGTCGGATTGACACATTTTTGTGTCCTAGGCCAAAGGCCATAATTGCACGCCCCCCCCCCTCGAAAAATTGATCAATAGTTCCAATTTAATATGCATAATAATTCATTTTTTCTCATCAGCACTATATGTCATGTAACAAAGTGTTTTATAAAGTACAATTTTTTTTTAAAGATTGTCAGATAATTTACATTATCTATTATCATTTCGATAGGAGACTTTGAATTTTACCATTTAAAACCACGAAACAGTTCAGTTTTGTGAAACTTATGAAAAGTCATAGCAAACAGAGGATTGCAATGTAAACTTCGCCCGATTTTTGGACATGTTAGATGTCCTTGGACACGTTAACTTTCTGCAAAACTTCGGTATCAGTTTCTGTTCTCAGCATTTTTATGGGTAGCATATCAGAATCAGAATGCACTTTTAATGGCGATCTTTTAGATGGAACTACGAAACTAGAAATGCTCGTTTCATTAATTGCGTGATGTTTCACCGATATATTTTGGATGAAAGAGTTGATAATGCGTTTTCAAATTTTTTTAAATTATAGACGCATTACACTCAAAGCAACAGACTTTTTCTCGAGCAGACATATTTACCGTTCTGTGCATGTGTGTGGTGCGATTCTTTTTTCGGGAACGTTGGGATATCGGAAGAGCACAGATGGTCAGACGCCTTTTTGATGATAACTTACTTTGAATAATTGTTCTCTCCGGTACCCGTCCTTTCCTCAATGTGATTGTTCTGCAGCGGATCTCTTAGTTCTGCGACACATGTCGTCGACTTGGATATGGTCTGTGCTGGGGTGCTCTGCGAGAGGGGGGGGGTTAATGGATCTCTACACATGGGTTTTCTATAGATAAGAAAAGCCTCACCATGGCACAGTGGTTATGCCACTGAAAATGGTAGACGGCCGAGGTGTGAAGGTCCCGGGTTCGGTATTGCGTGGCTGTCCATCTAACGGTCTGAAGTTTTGGTAAGTTTTCTCCAGATGTAACGTGCATATGCGTTAGATGCACGTTACATCTGGATGCATTGCGTACATACTAGAGATGAGGCGGGCTCAGCCCGACTCGGGCTCGGGCTCTGTAATTCACTATTGCGTTCGGGCTCGAGCTCGTGAAAAATTTCTCCTTTGTTGAACATACTCCTTGAAACAGATTTTAAAAAGTGATTCATGGGATAAATAGACGTACTTATTTCAAAAAATAGCGGCACGGGGGACTAGAAGGTGTGTGAAGCTCCAAAAATTATTGTATCCTATTAATGAAGTAGTTAATTTTATTTGTCTTTAGCTGAAATTTCGGGCTCGGGCTCCAACTTTAATAATATTGCTCGGACTCGGGCGGGCTCGTATTAAAAGTCTTCGGGCTCGGGCTTCAAAAAATGAGCCCGAACTCATCTCTAGTACATACCCCTCATTGCACGATGCATTGCGTACATACCCCTCATCCTAGGCAGATACCCCGTGTGCAGGTTTGCCTTAAAACACAAACACTATGGATAAGAAATTGTACTAGAGGAAAAAGGATTTTTTCGGAAGCCATAAACGTGTTTTTCTTGGGCAATAATCACTTAAAGTAAGTCGTTTTCGTTTCTCCTTTCCAGTCCTTTTCCTCATCCATGATTGTTCTGCAGGGGAATTCTTTGTTCTGCGCCCTAGGCCATGGCCTAGGTTGGCCTTATGGGAAATCCGGCCCTGATTATATGTAGTTTCTTTCTTTTTTTTGTGTGTGTGTGTGTTTACTTTAAGAAATATCCACAAAAAACAACCCCTAATTTTTTTTTATGAATTTCTTTTTGCTGCCTTCTTATAAACACAGTGGATGCTTGTTAATTTGAATTTGGTTAATTCAAACTAATCTAATGGCCCCTAAAAACTTGTATTAGAAATACTCTTAAAAATATCTCATTAATTCAAACTAAATTTTTATCACTTTAGAAGCTAAAATTTGACCAAAAAAATTTGTTTTCTCATTTAATGGAGATAAGGCACCCTGTGTGTTTTAAAAACTTTTATATATCTCTTTTGCTTAAAGAGGCTCATGTCTGTTTTCCTAGATACATGAGGGCTACTTGTTATAAGGGAAGGCTTGGGGCAGAAGACTTTTTAAGGAAATTGCTTTTTAATATATTTGATTTTAGATAGCATAATATAGTATATTTTCTGGGGTTATACAATTTAAGAATTTTTTTCTTCTTCAGTGGTACATTTTGAAAATTATATTTTCTCTTAACATTAGATAATTCAAATGTCTTCCTGAGAACCTTTGAGTTTGAATTAATCAGTGGCGTAGCCAGAAAAAAGTTTTGGGAGTATGTAGGCAGTGTCACACCGAAGAATCTTGAGGTCCAGAAATAGTAAGCTTCAAAAAGGCCCTTTTTTAGGTACATTGAGGCCCCTTATCCAGGGCCATAATTATCGCTGGACACCTTGGGCAGTGCATCGGGGCCCCGAACTTAGCTGATGGCATACATGCGAAAAAAGTTAACAATATTTCAATTAACAGTGGATTAGC
Organism: Cheiracanthium punctorium; assembly: GCA_038373885.1. Taxonomy (NCBI): domain Eukaryota; kingdom Metazoa; phylum Arthropoda; class Arachnida; order Araneae; family Cheiracanthiidae; genus Cheiracanthium; species Cheiracanthium punctorium. The sequence continues at coordinate 447,381 of JAWZYV010011927.1, read as the reverse complement.
TTGTAAAACATAGTGACGATGAGGCCCCAGTATCATTTGTTGCCTCAGAGTCCCCTAATATATTGTTAAGAATTAGTCTTTATCATCGGAGATTTCCACTACACTCGCACACACACATACAAAAAGTATCTATTTGGCAGCAAATAAGAAATTGCCAAGTTTCAGTGAAGTTCAGATAATGGAAAAGTACCCATTTAATTATGTATAATTTTTATGCATTTAGTTTTTGCTCAAGATTATTTATTGATTCTGCCCTTTTTTAATATGCATTTTAAGGGTCTTGGATTATATCTGGTCATACCAATGGAATTTTGAGTGTATGGAATCTGCTAACTGGAGAATTGGCGCAAAACATTGTTTGTCATTTAAGGGTTATCAATGATATTGCTTTAATTGATCTTCTTAATCTTGGTATGTATTTCAATCTGTATAAATTTGTGGATGAAATTTTTCAATACATAAATGAATCTATTAATTGCAGGCAAAAAACATAAATGAATTAATATGTCTATTCTTGAAAACTGATAAAATTGAAAGTCAATAGAAAGCACTTTTTAAAGCTTTTTAATTATTAGCATTAAATTATATTTTTGATTTCTTTACAGATATATGTCATCACTTTCTTGATCTTGTCATAACTTATGTAAACAGCATATATCCTTGTTTATCAACATCTTCATAAAAGTACTATACCTTTTTAAAAAGAATTTATTGATTTTTCATTTTTTAAATTGAGCCACGAGACCCTTTCTTGACACAGAGGGTTTCTAGATCTGTGGTACGCGATGAACATTTCGATCATCCACCATCTTGCTGGTAGTTAAGTCGAGCGATGGCAACGGCTGCCCTTTTTTCAACATTGGGCAATCTGTCCAGCTGTCTCTCACATTCTTCCATTTTTCAGCAGATGTCAGTGCTGTTAAAAATAATCGTGACAATTTTTTAATGGGAAATGACGTGTTAAAAAGTAAAGGATTCTCGTGGAGCTATGTCACCCACAACTATTTTTATAGAACTCAAATCTATTCTTCGTGACTGGCAACAGTCAAAACTCAGAGTTTGATGTCCTCACGGCGAGGACACCGTGCATTAAAGGGTTAAGACTTGTGAACTACTTTTTACAAATGCAGTGAATAATGTCAGAAAACATTGACATAAAAAAAAAAGTGGGAGATGGGAATGGCAGATAGATTCAAAGTAATTTTAAGTTTTTGTGCCATAGCCTCTATATTGATGATTCTCTAAAAAGGGCTGGCATCATGTCCTTGGAGGTCTCAAGGACCTTTTTTTATTTCATAAAAGTAAAAAGTGAATTATTCTATCAGTATTAATCAATTTTACTTATAAACTGCTGGGTTTTTTTTTTTTCTTATTAAAATGACTGTATAAATTTTAAATGTAAATATCACTCCCTCATTGTCCCTATGTACATGTTTAAGTTGGAAAATTAATTTTGTGTCTGCATCATGTCTATGCTTATAAAAGTTTCTTTATATGTGCATATATATCTGCTAATTTCATTTTATATTTTACTCAACAAAAAAGTTAGAACATATTTAATTGTTGTCCCTAGTAATTAACATTATTCCCTCACATAATTTTAAATCTACCCTATTTACTCAGTCTATGGCAACACATGTCCTATGTAGGTTTAGAATAACTTGTATAGAAGTAATGTAAAAAAATATTCTTTATTAACTGGCATATGGCTTTCAAGTATTTGATCAACATAAGTGACCTTATAAATATGCAAAAACCAACATTCACCTAGATGTAAAAGATCAAAACCTCTGAAATTTTGACATTATTGTTAAACCTACTTTAGTGGATTTTACTTTTAGAAAGTAAAATTACATATAAAATTTCTGCTGAACATTTATCAAAATTAAAATTTTTCTTGAATTCAAATTAAAAATGAAGAACTTTTTAAGGGGTCCTAACGCATATTCAAGTTACATCTGGAGGAAACCAGGAAGTTTAGTGCATTTGAAATGTAGATCATTTCTGCCGCCAAAATGCCACATGATGTAATGTGTGTTATTAGTGATTCTTCTATAGTCATTGGCATATCGAGCAAAACTAGCACCCGGTGCACGATCCCTCTTTGGTGCCCCTCCTTCCTATCTTTTGTCAAATTTTCTTACAGATGATTTGGCACTCCTCCTTGAGCTGCACCTGGGGGTATGATAGACCCCCCTTGCACCTCCCACTCTACGCCATTGTCTATAGTGCATGGTATTAGCTGTAGAAATCTGCTGATCTGATATTTGACTTATTATTAAGTGGGTGGCTGTTAGGTAACTTCCTCCCCAATCTCTGTCCAATATTTGTGTTCAAAATTAGAAAAGTTGGAATAAGAATGCTGAAAAAAAAAATAGTGTTAAATGGTTAAAACGAAGAACTTTGTAAAAACATACAAAAATATAAAATAATGCAGTAAGATCATTTTGTGTGGTGCAAAAGTTCCACTTTTCTTCAGCTGTTAAGGGTTCTTTATTGTTTCAGAAAGGGTGTGTTCCTAAAATTCACCCAAATGTCTATTTTTGTTTTTAAAAGTATTACAATAATCTTTTATTCTTTTAGAGAATTATTATGGATCAGGTAGTCCACTTCCCTGGGGTCACCACCATGCTATTACAATTTCGAAAGATAGGTACCTTAAGGTGATTATATTATTGGAACCTCTGAAGTTCTCAGATTCTCACGATATCCATAAGCATTACACTGATGGTGACTTAATGCAAATCAAGTAATGATGAATTTACTTTTCTCTCTTTATTTCCATCCTTTCTTGGTAATTGTTTTTAAGTATTGAATTTTTAGTATTACAAATAAAATTAAGAGATGGACATTGCACCTGTCAGTAAAATTGTTGGGTAGTGGACCTGGTCAAAAAGACTTAGAGGGGAGTGCTGTAATGCCCCTTATGATGAAAGATATGTTTCTGTATTTTTAAGATTACTGTTGAAAAATGTATATCTGAATAAATAGTACTGAATGTTAATGTTTTTTATCCTGAAAGTTTTCTGTGAAATTTAAGTTGAATTAAATTTGTTCCCTCTCGATGCCCTTTTGACATTTATTTTATTTTTTATAATCACTGCTCAATATACTTTACTTTTTTTCTCTCTTTTAAATTTAGTGAACACAAACTTCAAGGCATTTATAACATATAGGACGAATTATTATGCTTTAAAATACTTTCAAGAGTGTTGCTTCCCCCCCCCCCCCCACCTCTTAAATAGTTTTTTTTAAATGCCATTTTTTGAGTTTTACTCCTTTAATGTATTTGCATCATAAGTGCATAACATATGCACAGAAGCACAATGTTATGATTGAAAAGGGATTAGAGGATTTTTCTTGGTAAAACCAATTCTAAGAAACTGCTAAAAATAGAAGAGTTTTTATCTGTTTTCGGTGCTATGGGCCAATTTTCCTCTTTTTCAAATTTTGAAGATGGGTTAAATATGAGTAATTTAGTCATCTATGGTTTTGTCAATTTAGCAAATGAAAGTTTAGTTGTGTATTCTTTTTAAAGAATGATTGAAACTTGCTTTAATAACATCCAATTCTATCCTTAAACTTCAATTACTGCTATCAGGATTCTTTAATAGCCATCTCTATCGTATCATTAAAAAAATTTAAATTTAATGCATAATTATGATGTTTTCCTTTAATATTTGGACAATTATAATGCTAGAGTTGTTTTAAAAAACTTGTTTTAAATGGAATCATAAAAGGCTGAAAATTTTTTGTTTGCTAAAGCCTTGTGTTCATTGAAAAAATATGAAATTAGGATAGGCATAAATACCAAACTACATTTTTATTTTATTAAGTTTTAGTTATCTTAAGATGATGAAAATTTTGATTGAAAATATCCCGAGTCATACATTGATATAATGTGAGATGGTCCACATATTTATTTAATGTTTGCTTATTCTTTGTTAATATTTGAAATTTTGATTGCAAGATAATCCTTTCACAGACACAAATCTTGTCTAGTTCTACAGTGAAAATACAAAACATGGTTTCTAACTAAACTTTCTTATTTTCTAAAAGCAAACTTTGGTAAATAGGCCTGTTGTACCAGCATTACTGCTGCAAATATTTATATTTGGCTTGGACACATTAGATATTTACCCAAGAACTCAAATTTAAGTAAAAGTTAATGTAGAATTAAAGATATTGGCAGCCATATTTGGAATGTGGTAAATACAGATTATTTCTTAGATGCTTTCTTTCTTTTTTTAAAAACTTATTTGATCTAAAACAAAATGTATAGTAAAAAAAGGTCTAAACCAAAAAAAAGGCTTCATATTATAATTGATGTATAAACAAAAGAAATGCTTTAATTAGTAAATGTACTTTATTAAATGTTGAAAGTAATTTCTGTCTTAAGAGATCATTTACAAGGGGGATTTACCATCCTATGAAAACAGGGTGGCTACCGATCAAGGGAAAATTAGGGAACTTTGTAAAAATACACCCAAACCAGGGAATTTAAGTTTTGCCTGACCAATGTAACCGCTCTATTGCCAAACAAGCAAATCATAGTCAGGTAACGATATAGGACAGTTCAAATATTCCACCCACAAAATTGTATCAAAATAGACTTCAATAGTCTGGGAACATCCGGCGCATTCTAGAACATTCTATAACATTCTAGAGTATTTTTCGAAATGTTTAAATGAGATTCTCGCCTGCTTTACTGACATCCCTTTAGAAGTCCTCTTTTGACCCCCGTATCTTGGAACCTAACTACTGCACTTCTAAACCAAACCCTTCTTCATTGATGGAGCTGAAGGGCTACCATACCATATAATCCTCAAGGGTCTGTACTATTTAGTTGTGAATTTTGATTGGCATGCATAGCAAATCACACTTTCTTTTGTTATAGATAACGGATGTTTCAAAATAGATGTTAAAGGAATTATCTTTTAAACTGTAAGTGTTCAGAACATGCTTTAAATTAGAAAAGTTTGCTAAGTAAAGAGTAGCTTTCATATATGGCAATTTTTTTACTAGGGGCTGTATTAAAATATGAAATTTAATTTTTATATGATCCTTCCTTTCCTATCACTTATATTTAGAAAAATGTTGCTCTCTGTCTAAGAATATTAATTTTAAAAATCCCATGTCAAGTGAAATAGTTAGTGAGATAATTAATGTTGAAAATGGTGACTTACAACATTTTACCTACTGTGTTTGAGTCAGTATTTAGGTGAAAAATATCTTTAGGGCACCTGTTATGAGTTGATAAAAGTTAAATAATGATTCCATTGTTGGGAAAGTTAATTAAACACATTCCAATGTGTGAAATTAACAAGTACAGTTTTACTTAAAATGATTAGACTTAAATTATTGCTTTAGAAAATTAGCAAAAATTTAGTCTTTGGGGGGGTCATCCACTAAAATTATAATTAAAACTGTGTCAAATTCATCGCGCTTCTAGAGAAAGAATTTTAAAGTGTAAAAGAGATTGACAAAATAATGGTAGGTTACTATGGTATGGTAACTTTCACTAGGAACTGCCATACATACATTATAGGAAAATAATAGCTAAATTAAGACTTGAAGAGTCAACTGTGTCTATCAAGACTATTAACACAAATTAAGATCATTTGAAAAGTAATTATATTTTTCTCATTTTTGAGACATCCCGTTAGTGCTTGGCGACAAATACCAAAATTTTCAAATTGCAATATCTGGGAGACGTGGGATTTTTAAATTTACGTTCTCAGACATAGGGCAATATTTTCTATGTATAAAGGATAGGAAAGGAAGGACCATATAAAAATTAAATTTTGCATTTGAATATGTATACATCCCCTAGTAAACATACTGCCATTTCTTGAAGCTATTCTGGTAGGATGAACTTTTCTAATTGAAAGTGTACTTAAATTACTTATGGTTTAAAAGATATCACTTTAGCATCTATTTTAAAACACACGGTATATATGTGTGTGTATTGTAGGTTAGAGCAAGGTTCTGTATGCTCGCTGAAGACACTAAAAACACTCATACCATAAAACATTCAATAATGGATTAAAAGAATACATTCTTTAAAACAAATATAAAATCACAAAGTAAAATAACGGAAAACATGGAAAGCGATAGCATAGCAGCAGTAGGCCTCAGCTAAGCTTACACAATCAAGCCTCATTTAAACTTCAAGCCTCAGCTTTCATAATCTGCATCCATCATTCAGACTTTCTCTGCCTGTCTTCATCTTCAGATCTCCTCTCTCTTTGTCTGTCTGTCGTCAATAGAATGCCTTTTTTAGGACAGTATGTCATGACATCATACTGAGCAAGAGTTGCTTTTTCCCTTTGATGTTGCCAAATGCTTCCAAACTCTTCAGTTTTGATATTGATTTCCTTTTAAGCGATTGGTATAGGAATTTTTTCCAGGGTCCCATTTTTATGAAAGCTGTTTATTTTGTGAATTTCAATATCTATTTTTGTGAATTTCAGCATTATTAGTCACTTTTTTTTTCTTAAAATAATTTGCAAAAGAAATTAAAAATATAAAGTAAAATGACAATGAAGAGTTTTTTAATCGATTGTGTTTTCATGAAGGGACCATAAAACAGACCCATATTTTGTCTGCATTAATCCCTGCTTTTAAAAGTTCATTGGTGCAAGGATGTACCCATCTGAAATTCCAGTTTCTGTTAACAAAATAATAGTACTTTTTGTGAAAAATTCTGCCTTTTTCACCATTTGGACCTCCCTCCGAAATTTTTGGACCCTTCCTGAAATTTTTTTCCGAGTATGGCCCTGCATTGGTACCATGTTTTTGCATATCTCGGAACCCAACCCCTGCAACGGAAGGTAGAGCATATAATGAAAATTCATAATCAAATAGCAATGTAGGGTTAGAGTGTTGTCTTCATATAGCATAATCACTTCAGAACAAGTGCTGAAGTAACTGTGAACTTAACGACCATTGTTTGTCAAAAACTAACATATCTTACACAGAAAACATGTGACAAAAATTAATAGTTTAAATTAAAATTCCATTTAATTTATGAATTTTTTTGAGTTTTGAAATGTGGTTTGGTCAATGAACATTTCTGCACTGATTATTAACAGTAAGTGAAACATCGCATTGTTATGTGATTCTGTTTCTATATTATTGTGCCCGACCTCCCCTCAAAATTTATTCCAAATAATTATGGAGTATTCTGTATATTGATTGTGTTTAGATCAAATAAGTTTTTTATTAACTAGGCCCTTTTGTTGTGTTGTAAAGAATAAATAACATTTAGACTAAGTGGAAAATTAACGGGTTTTTCTTGTATTAAAAGTTCTGATTTGAAAAAATGAAAATAATTAAAGAAGTTTATATTTAAGATAATTTTGCCCAGAGAAATTAAGTTTTTGGGGTATGTGGGGACATTATGAGGGATTTGTGTCAGTTGGATTTGTAATTTAGAGATCCATGTGCTTGTCATTAATTGCACGCTAAATGACAGATACATATTTTTCTAAGTGAAATACCTGATATAGTTCTTTCATGATGGGTTACACATATGTTGAAAACTACTTTAATGATTTTGATAATTAATTTTGTATTTAATAATTTTTGTGTTTTTGTGGCTGACAAATTTTTTTTAGTGGCTGAGAAATATTTTTTTATAACGATCTTTTAGTTCCCTTAAATAATATATTAACATTAAAAAATTTTAACATTTCTAAATTTTTACTAATTTTCTGTTGATTTACAACAATCAGTACTGGGTAGCCATTTTCTTTTGAAGCCGTTACGATTTCGGCAGATACATGCGTTCCCGTGTCTTTGACGTTGCCAGATTCAAGGAACAAGTAATTTATACGGCCGTTCACGATGTCTTCTACATCTTACAAATTTTTACTAAGGAGTTATTAAATTCAAGTGGAGATGCAAAGAATATACGTTTAATAAAATATACACATCATTCTCTACAAGGTAATTTTTTGAGACCGTAATTACGAAGTCAATAAAGTGTGCTGACTTAAACATCGACTCCATGGCCGATATTTTGCTATAGCAACCGAAGCCTGAGTACGAGAGTATGACGATGACAATAAATACCGTTGGAAGACGCCACTCGCTCTGTCTTCAAGCTTGGACTCGAGGTATGCAGACGATGAGGAGACACGGCTATGATAACATTTGTAAAGATGTGTACGAGATGACCTAGACGTCTACACGGGAGGGCCCTCTCCGTTGTTAATGCTGCTGTAACCCTTAGCTAAGTCCTTTTATGCATGCTTCTGTTAAACTAACAATTTTTTTTTGTTGAGGGGGGGGGTTTATTTGTCAGCCACTTAAATTTTTTTGGTTTTGCGACATGGTGTTAAGTGAAGAGTAAAAGTATTTGTAAAATAAAAGCAAATTAGTGGTAATATAGTTTGGGTTGTTTAATTATGGGCTTAAATAAGGCAATTAAGATAAATGTGTTTAATTTTGTGACTCCGGGAGATAGATGTTAAAGATTTAAAAAAATTAGGGTCTAGCGTGACTCATGTCAATTGATTATTTATTGATCAGTATAAATATCTTTCCTGAGTTAATTGAAATCTTGTAAAATTTGAGTAGGAGATAATTGTTAAAATGCAATTTAATCAAGATATTGTTAAAATATAGAATTTTTTGAATAGATGTAATAAGATTTAAAATCTTATGATTCGAGCAGGCGTTTGCTTAAGATGTTAAATATTTGTTGGTTTGTGTTGTTGTAGTCTGAATTTTGTTGCAATGTGATAATAAACAAGTTGTTTTTTTATATTAATTAAGTGTATTTCTTTGGAGTTGCTTTCTCTTTTTCACTCGGACTTAGGGGTTTTTACAAATTTTTAAGAAAAGCCACAACTGTTATGTACCGCTTTTTAAATCTATACGATCACTAAGCCTTAAGATGTTTATTTTAGTTGCTTTATCGAATTTAATTGTATTTTAGAAAAATAATGAAATGGTTTATTTTACGGCATCGCTTTTAGATACTGGTACAACAGAATTTTAAATTTTAATTTACAAAAACAGAAGTTAGATCTTAATTTACTAAAACTCAAAAGTTTCTTCCCAACACTTTTAAAAGAATTTTTGATAATCCACTACTTTTAAAATATGTAGAAATCCTATTGTAACTAAATATCACTAACACTTCTACAAAGTAGAAGATCAATTGACCCATGCTCATCATTATTATTTTAATCATGGATATTTCTGTTAAATATAGGGTTTTTGGTGACCTTTTTGTTATCAGATGCCAAGACAACACTCTGTCATTATGGAAAATGGAAGTTGTAAGAAAGCCTTTTTTTACTTTGAGAGTTACGCGACTTCAGAAAATCATTGGTCCCGAAGATTATATGCTTTCTATGGGTTTTTTTCATGATCAGGTAACTATTCATATCATGAATAAAAAATATACTTTTTAATTCTTCTATCTCACTTTTAAATGCAATAAAAGAGGTGTTAAATATTGAAGAGGGTTTTTGTAATTAGTACAGTTGGACCTCAATATAAGATTACCCGCATATAAGGTCACCCTGCGTATAAGGTCACTTTTCTAAAGTCACGGCTCATTTAACCCTTTAAAGCATAATCATTTCTCAGTGTCAAAAAAATGCAGCTATTGCCATTGATCGATTTAACTGCCAGCAAGATGGCGGTTGATCGAATAGCTGACTGCGTGCCACAGAGCTAAAGAATATTTCTGACACAGCTGGCTGTGTGGCGCCACACAGCCAGCTATGTCAGAAATGTTCTTTAGTTCTGAATCAAAACAGCCAAAATGTCAGATTTGTGTCCTCACAGCAAGGACATCACACATTAAAGAGTTAATAAGAATTCTATGGTATGGATTATTGGATACATGATCAGGTCTAACTAGCGTAATCACCTATATGGTCACTTGTCTCTGACTTTCTTTGAGTGATTTCAGTCATTTTTTAATCTTTCTGAAATTCGATTTTCAGAATTGTTTCAGAAATTTTAGATTCCAAAATAAATGATAATGAGAGTGATACAGAAAGGAAAGTGGTGACAAGCAGAAGCACTCAAAGCATTTAATGTCTATTATCATTTTTTTTTAAGCCATCAGAAACCTGAAAAATATTTTCGGAAACTGCAAAACTTAGAAAACATTGTACGAAAAATGAAACCAAAATTGTGATGTCCCTGTATTATGAAGTATTTTAAGTAAAGTAAGTTGTACATTAGTAACTTTTCTTGTGCATATTTGTAGTATACAACTTTGTATACTATATTTCCAAATTTAAATTTTAAAAAATTTCTTTCTGATTCAAATAATTTTAATGGGTTCAATTCAATTAAGAAATTATAACCCAATAAACTGAAAAATGTGTATGTTTTATATTTTACAAAAGAATCATGCTGTATTTATACAATGCATATTTATTGACAAATGTATATGAATCAGTTATAAGCGATCTTTCGCAAGGTCCCAAGGGGTGATCTTATACAGTAGGTTCAACTGTATACAGATTTTTTTTCCCCCAAGAACAATATTTTTAATATAATTTAAGAATTAAAACTTTTATGAATCATGAGAAACAGTATAAAACATCTACCATAAATTCGATAAAATGTTGCAGTGATTTTTTGTATGTGTGCAGGGTTGCCAACTACTCCGCATTTTGCAGAATTTCTCGACAAAATTGGTAAAACTCCACGACTCCTGAAAGAAGGTGTTTGGCTCTGCATTTCTGTCCTAATCCCAAAGCAGTTGCTTTTGAGTTCAATAGGAAATTTTACCTGTCATTCAATCCCTTTCATTCAATCGATTACAACTTTGGTCCCTAATTTAAAAAATTGGAAGACCATAATGGATCCACCAAATATAAAATTCCTCCAGATCTAATGCTAGATATTTTATTTGTACCCCATAACAATGTCACATGTGAAAGGATTTTTATCATTAGAGCACAGACTTTAATAGATTACAGAAGAAATTTAGGAAATGAGACTTTGGAAACCATTATGATAGAAAAATGCTATGATAAAGCTGCAGAAAATGTCTGCTATAAAACTTCTTTCACAACCGAACAATTACAGAAAGCAAAAAAATCCACTTGCACATCGCTTAAATAATTATTTTTAACTGAGGGTTGATATTTTTTCATGTAAGTAGTTTAATTTTGTAATTTTATAATTTTGAATTAATTAAAATATTTAATAAAGAAAATATAATATCGCCCCTTAATAACCTAATAATACCACAACTTCACTAAGTACACTTAAAAAGTTGTCAAGTTTTTAATAATTTCTATAAGCACTAGTAAACTGCTCTGCAAAAATGCAAAATGCTCCTCCAATCAGTCCTTGTGGTTGTACAACCCTGTGTGTTTGATGATGATAGAAATATGCTATACAAATTTTTGAATTATTAAAAAAAGTGGCTTTAAATTGAAAATAATTAGTGCTAAAGAATGAAGTCTTAATAGAAAATAAGTATATATATTGAACTATACATAGCTGCTTAGTTACTTAATTCCAAACTACTAGTAATTTTATTTCATTTTTCTTATAATTATGTAGATTTTGTAACATAATTTAAAAATATTCAGTATAGTTCTTTCATAAATATCAGCAAAAATTATATGTTCTCAGAGCAGTATAATTTCACACAATACTAGCTACATTGCAAAGACTTATACAGGGTGTCCCAAAAAGGTAGTTACAGGCTTTTAATTCTTTATCTATTAGAGATAAGTGGGTGGTGTAAATTGAAAAAATGTTCAAAATAAGGTCGAAAATAAGAATCCGTTAAGAAAAAGTTATCATTCATTTACAAAAAGTTACTTTTTTAATTTTTATAAGAAGTTTTTTTTTTTTCCATACAACAAGGCTAATAGAAAAAATCACATAACTGTAAATTTAAAAGAGTGAGTTATGCTTAATTGAAAATGGAAGGCTGTGCAAAGGGACAATATCCAAAAATAGAAATGTAAATTTGTGTTATAAAAGATAGAATGTATGAAAATATTAACATTAGAGCTATTTTTGCATTTTTAGGGTAGATTCATGGTTCCGTTGAAAATTACCATATTTTTCAAAACAACATTCTAACAAACTCAGATGATTTTTTATTTCCTGTAGGTGGTATTCAACCATTTCAAATGTTTCTCTCTATTCTAAAAAAAAGTAAAGGCCGCTGTCAAAAGCTTGTCAGCGTATCTCCTCCTAAACCGTGGGGATTTGAGTTTCGACTAAGGTGCCTACAGATTCGAAAAATTCCAAGGAACCTGCTAGGCTGATTTAAATTTTGAAAATCAAATTATTTTAGAAGATATTAATAAAAAACTGAAAAAATAAACCAAATGGTTGCCAGATTTGGCATAAAATCATTCATTCCTTTGCAACAAAGCGTTTCCAAGTATCTAGAATCGCGTGAAATTTACAAACATGAGTTAGAATTACGCCCATTTTACACCAAAATAAAAACTATATGAAATAAGTAACTCAAAATGTGTTACACAAAGTTGACAATTTTCAAATAGTAAGTTCGCTTAGACAACAGGAGTTTAGAATTAGCGATTATTCCTTTTTCCAAAACAGAATAACTAATATCTTGAAAATGAAAAATAATTAAAATGCAGATTATTTTAAAGCCGGTTCTCGGCCAGCTGGATTATTTGCTACCAGTAGAAATATTTGGCGGTGTTAACTATGCCATTATAGCAGTTACAGTACACTTTGGATATTTGCTAGCGCGATGAGATGGTATAATTCGTGGTGCTAAGTACGCCAATCTGCAAACGATTATGTAAATGAAAATATGGATAACGGTTTTCCGGTAACCTTACGTGAACAGTAATTGTAGGTTGTGAGCATGTGTAAATCGCCAAATAATGAAAAGTCGCCATTGGTGGCAAGCTATCCTATCTGTTCTGTAGCTTTTATTAACTTTACATGTACGCAAGTCGCCAAATAATGAAAAATCGCCATGGGTGGCAAATTCGAAGGGTGTCCAATAGGTTTTACATTATTAAAAATACAGCTGAAACAGATGTTCTGATTTTATTATGCTTTGGCTCCTAATTAATATAACTTTTGAATGGCAACATTGAAAATCATTGTGTTTCTGAGAAGTGCAAATAATTTTTCCAGCAATTATAAGGAGTCCGCACTCCAGGTGTAGTATAGCTCAGGACCCGTACAACACGGATTCCCATAACAAAATATCTTCCATGTTATGAGGGGGGAGGGGGTCTGCTGTAGTGTGAAGTTTAAATTTTTATGTATCAATGAACATGCAAGAACCAAGCAATGTGTAGCTCAGCTTGGACATTAACATTCTATTAACATTCTATCTGATCCAATCTTCGGGTTTTGTCTGTTGAAATTACGTCTTTTTTACGAATAAGCCTGATTAGGGGCCGAATGCCTCATACGAAAAGCGAGCGTAGTGAGTCTGGGGGCCTTGGCCCCTAGTATAGTAAAACAATTTTTAACAACTGCATAATGAAATGCAGACGATTTCTTTTGAGTTTACTCATTTGTTTCCAGTAGTAACTCTTATCAGAACAACTCAACCAAACTTTTCTTGCACATATCAGAATAAATAATGTATTAAACATTATGCAGCGATATTTAGTTTCATATTTTCGAAATAAAAACATATAACTAGTACTTCATAATAGTTTTTTTAAGAAATGATGAGCTGTTTGAATTAACAATGATTTATTCTAAGTACAATAGAAATAATGCAAAAACTGCTCGAGAATTTGGACGATGATATCCGAATTCACCTGAAATTTCTTGCGTGTTTGTTTACCGGACAGTGAGGTGATTAAGAACTACCAGTGCTTTTCATCCAAAACCTGGCCCTGAGAGAAATTGCTTGTATGGTGAAAACAAAGAAACGGATATTATAGCATATTTTCTGTCAACCTACGTGCAAGTATTCTAAAAGCAAGTATGACTTTGGGACTACCTAGAACATCAATTGATAGAATTCTTGAAAAACATAATTGGCATCCATTTTGTATACATGGACTGCAAGCACTTCATCCATGCTCGACGTCTAGCATTCTGCAATTGGTTGTTAATTCAACAAGATAAAAATGTGAATATTGTTAAAAATATTATGTGGATGGATGAATATTTATTTACGGAAGATGAGTCGGTACTTGTGTATTATACTGTCGACATTTTTGCCAAAAATTTTTTTCACCTAGTTGGCGTCGCTAAGGTCGGGTTACCTTAAAATACTTCTGGTAAAATATTATTGGCTGGGTTTATGTGGAGACGTGTACATTCTAATGAAGACATTTTCTTAGCAATTCTAAATGCAATCCATGATTTCTGGCAAACTGCACTGGATTCATATTAAATAAAGTCATTCATATTTAACTTAAACACCAACATAATAATTCTGAAATAGCACCAATACAAAGTACTGACGTCAAGCCTCTAGTTAAATGTAATACCCAGTTTATAAAACACAATTTTTTTTTGTGTATTATAAACATAAACCTATTAATAAATACTTAAATTCCGTGAAGGCAAACTAAACATTTTTTAAAAATACACACAAACATTTAAAAATAATTACAACACAAATGCAGTTCATCAAATGGTGCCTTAGCGGCCTACACATAACAGTTCCGCTTAATGCAAGCTCTGCAGTTAATAATCCACACTTTTCATATTATACACATTACAATGTTTTGATTAATGCTTAAATTTTGCTAACCCAAAATCAATTTTAAAAATCAACAGCACACATAAAAATGTATAAATTTTAAAAGAAACACTATTCGTTTTATCCATAGCAGAACATGGTATTTTGATGCGTATTACCGCGTGCGCAATAGCAACAGAACTGCAGAGTACAAGCCCTTAGCGAGTAATCTCTTCGCTTGGCATGTCGACAGTATAATACACAAGTACCGATGAGTTGATAAATACTCATAAAAAATCATTACTGGAATAATACAAAACTATATTTGTGCAAGAAATATATATACCACCGAAGAAAATTTTCTGTCTCCGTGTGGTGCGAAATTTAGATTGGAGAACTGGTTAGTCCTGTGTTTTATGAAGGGACACTTACATGCTCAGAATATCTGCAGCTTATTTCAGATGGCATTGTAACAGATATTTTGGAAAATATACCATTATTGTATGTAAAATGTATGTATTTTCAACAAGATGGAGCACCTGCACACAAGGCTATAAGTGTAACAAACTGGCTTGATGTTAACTTTGATAAAACAGTAGATTGGTTTGAAAAGAGTTGCAGAATGGTCCCCCTAATCTAACGTCACTCGATTTTTATTTTGGGGGTCGGCTTCAAACACTAGTTTATAATACTCATACCTGAAATGCAACTGATCTAAAACAAAAGATAATCAATGCATGCAACAATATTATTGGAGAACTCCAAAATATTTACAGAAACATTATTAAAAGAGCTTAGTTATGTATTGGAGTTGATGGAAAACATTTCAAGAATGCTTTGTAAATTGCATTTTCTTTATTTGCATCTTTAGCATTTTTAATGAAATTTGCTTTTTTATATGAGTGGTACCCTTTAAAAGGTTTATAAAATTGAACATTTAGCAATCGTAATAGGTACTTATTCATTTTCGAAAAATATTTTAATTTTAAAATTACATGATGTTTTAATTTTAAAATTACAAATGTTATTGACAGTAAATTTAATGTTTTATTTGCAGTGAAACATTTTATAAATATAAGTATTACTAGCACGATAAAGCATAAATAAGAAAAAAGAAATGTGTGTATAACAAGGCTCACAAAATTTGCATATCCTTTATCTTCCCATTGGTCTTGTGAAATCTCTATTTAATTTATAAGGTTTTAAATCAACTTCAGATTTAGTTGTTTACCAAAAAATATTTCTTATTCAAGAAATTCGAAACACATTCCAAGTTGGAATATCATATTTTTGATCTAAAAATTCCCGTTATCAATTCGCATATGCTCCCTATTTTCACCGAGAAAATAGCCTTTTATGCGATAAAAAATGTCCAAAAAATGGTATGATGCAGAAAAAAAATTATCTTATAATTCAGTTAGTTTTAGAGATATGGTTATGCAGTTTTTTCTATTATTGGTCTTGTTGGATGGAAAATAAAAATCTGTGCGCTTAAATCTATCCACCAACCCACCTCCCCTCCGAAATTTACAATTTTGTAAACAAAATAATAATGAAGTCTTTTTTGAAAAATTCAGATGGTGTCCATCGTTTGGACACCATCTGAAATTTTTGTGCCCTCCCCGAAATTTTTTTCTGGGTTCGGCTCTAATTAGAGATTGCAAGTATTTAGACTAACGAGCTCTATCAAAGAATGAATCAAATTCGTATCTCAGGTACCTCTGTATTTCAAATGTATTTATTATGATGCTATTACTAATTGCATTATTTTCTGTTAGTACAAATTAGATATATATGAATTTATATATGTATATCATTTATAGGTTCAGTGTGTGTCTAACTCTGGTAAACTTAAAACATTAAAAGTTCATGAAGAGAATTGGGTGGAAGAAAGAGACTTCAAGAATTCTTATGCGGAAGATGGTGCTGAAAGAATTGTAGCAGTAACTTCTGCATTTGTATATCGACAGAAATGTGTAATAATGCTGACATGTATGTATCAATTTTAATATACAGTAATTTCGGGAGTAAGTGCCGCACCCGACATAAGTGCCGCATTTGCAAAATTCAGTCTTAAAATAAAAAAGGTGCTCTACGTTTTTTAAAGTGATCAGCGCCACTGGGCATGCTGTTTAAGTGGGTAGCATCTACTTGGCGTGCATAATTTGTAAAAGGTCAGATATTTCGGGGGTGCGGGCTGCCCCCCCTTCTGGAAATGCATCTGTTTTTCGTCATTTGCAGTGTTTAACAAAACAGTCGAATAAGCTCCTTAATAAAATAAAACATGCTGCATAATTTAAGTTATATTTTTAAATACATTTAAAGAAAGAGCAGCCGCTAATGCAAACATCAGTCTAACAGACTGCACAAAGTAAGCAATCGAGAGTATGAGAGAGCAAGCTATCTCAAACTTTTTATAAGCCTACAAAATTTAAACTTCATTAAATGACCAATGATGTCAGAAAAGAAAAGATGAATGCTTAATTAGTTTAGGTAAACTTAACAAAAGCACTTTGATTCCAAAAACAGATTGCTACCTGTGATACAAGAAGTTCGTCAAACATTTTACGGCCAAAGAACGTGCCCAGAAATTCAGCCGACTAAGGGAGAAAACAACACTTCTCTGACTGCCAAGCCGATAACAAAAGTAAACAAAGACATATCGTAAAGCACAGCAGACAAAGCGAGACCTTCAATTTTTAGCTTTTCTTTTTTTCTGAATGGTGATTTTAACATTTTCAACATCAATTATGGGGGAAAAACAAAACATCGGATGCACTGCATTTGCAATTTCTTAACTTTTAAACCCATAAGCGCCGCAGCCCTTACTCCCAAAATTACTGTAGTTCTCTTTGTTGAAAAATATTTTATTTGAATTCAGATTTTCGAGGTGCTGGTAGATACTAAGATGCTTTTACTATATAAGCTTTGAATTATAAACTTTTAGATTGAGATTTATTTAAAAATAAAATAATCATAAGCTATAATATTCTGGAAATATATAATTTATTTATAATACTATGAAAATAGTGTAACGTGGAATGTACTGTGGATGTGGATTGCTCGAAATTACTTTCTTATCATTTAAAATAGAATATTTGTTGTTTAATTTAAAGGTAAACCTTTTTTAAAGGACATGAATATTTTTCCCATTACAAAAAATCAGTCATTGTAATGGAAACAGTTATTTTAAAAAAATTGTGATTATTTAAAATGTAACAAATTTTTATACCAAAGTTTTAGGAAAAACCTTTTAACACAACCAAAGTTGGGTTAGTAAAATTTAATATTTCTTTCAAGTATACTTTGTAGTATTAAATTTTAGTAATTTCATCTATTTCAGCTGATGGAAAAATGATCATATCTATCGATGAAACATGCAAACACTACCACTTAATGAAGAACTTACGAACTTCCATTGTAAGCATGACTCTCGTTGGTTCAACTTTGGCACTTGGAGGAGAAAATGGAAAATTGTTTGTATTTCATGTGTTCAGTGAAAAGGACCTCATTTCCCTCGACATTTCTCAACCAGATTTTACTTTATCACTGAGTGAAGCCTCAATCATCTCCATTGACATTGTATATCTACCTGATTTCCCTGCAATTGTAGCTGCCACAAATGACTCTTATCATATTCTCAGATGGTTCAAATCATCCGATAGTCATGCCACCATAGAAAAAAGAGATGTATCGCAGTTAGTTTCTTGAGTTTGTGTTCATTTACATTTTATATAAATATAATTCTGTGCCACAAAGTATGTAAGCAAGTAATGTGGAAAGAAAAAGTATCTAGTCCTGTTTGGTAAAAAGAAATATATTCAAGGTGTGTTGGTGGCATGTGTAACACAAGTTTTGACCGTATGATTACGGGTATTGTCCTTGGGAGTTATTGCAGAAGACTGCAATCAGTTTTATTTTAGATATTTTTTTATATGTGATACTGTGATCTTGATTTGTTATGAATTTTTCAAAGCTACCGTAAAATTTGTCTTACACAAATCCTTTATTAGGCAAAAAATGGAAATATTTCTGGTCCCCTGATTCTGGATATGTGCCCAAACCTTTTGGTCATTTGCAATTCAAAGACAGATATTACTGTAATAATGTTAAAAGAAAAAATATATATTTTTAGTTATGTATATTTTTAGAATATTTTACATGTGAATGTAATGCCTAAAGAGGAAATGCCTCTTTAGGCATTTTTAATTTTATTTGACACCTACATAATGTTCAGTGATTTTTTTGCATGCTATGGCAACACAGAAACAAATATTGAAATTTTATTAGGATGTAATGTGTATGTGTTACTCCTTTCAAATTTCCAATAAATGTTATTATGACTGTGCAAAAAATGAAATTTACTCTGATGTAGTGTACTGAAAAGAGGTATAAACATCTTTAAAAGGAATTATCCACACTAGAGGTACTGGTTCTTGAGACTAGATTTCTTTTTATTGATTGAGTGCTTTTAGAAAATTAATAACAACTGTTATAATCATTTAATATGCCAATTTCTAGATAATTTTGTTCGAATTATTCATTATACTAAAAAGCCGTATGTAAAACAGACACAAATAATAGTAAATAAGATAATGAATATGACTTTATTTATAAAAACATTAAAAAGCATAATTACAATAAAATTTACGGCATATAAATCAGTGTTCAACAAGCAAAATATACACATTTTTGTAGAAGTACATAAAATGTTTAGGTATATTATAAATAAAATTAACAACTGTGAAATTTATTGCTAAATGTTCAATATAAATAAGTTATTCTACATATAACAATATTTAAACAAAATTTTGTACTGTATAAGCACCAATAAAAGAAAAAAAATGCATGGTCCCGTGAGATATTCAAACATAACATTTTGTGCAGAGTACTGGCATATACTTTTTTGGCAACTGAAAACTTAAATCACAACAAAAATCATAAATAAAAATTAAACGATCTGAAACATTCCTTTATCCCTTAAAAGAAAAGGTCTAAATTATATTGAATAAAATTTATAAATTGGTATTAAAAAAATACTATCTAAATGGTCAGTCATCTTCATCCTAAAATAGAAAACATTAGATAAGTGTAATATAATGAGTTAGTCACTTATTTAAAATAGAAGTACATAACTATACAGTTTATACTTAACTATACAGTAAAAATGTGATATATATATTAAGCTCAAAATAAATAGTAATATTTAATGAGATAAAAATATCAGAACTGCAGTGTTCAACCATTAAATTTCGCTTTTTCTACCATACACTGTAAAGGCTTTAATTATCATTTAATACAATTATCAAAAAGTCATAATTGACACAGAAAAAGAAATCTAGCATTTTAATTAAGTAAGTGAGCTGTTATTAATATTATTATGTACCAGAATCAAACTCACCATGCATTTATTTAACTTCCTAATATTTTTTTAGATGAGAAAGAGAAAAAATTTTAAGTGAAGCAATTCAACGCTCAATCTGGAGTAGTTAGATCTCTTAACGAAAATTAGCTAGATTAAAGCAAATTTAGCAGTGTTTAAGTATTTTTTTCCAATTTAATACCAAAAACACAAAATGCATATACATACAAACCTAGATAATAAAGATGAACATGCAAATGCCATTTTCAGAAAATTTTTAAAGCTGACTGACAGCTTGGATATGTATATTTTACAAATTTGTTTAATTATTTTTTATTATAAAACTTTCAAATTAAAACAGTAGTAATGATAAAAATACATTGTAATTCTTTAATCTTATATTTATTTTAAAATAATGTGTTTTGATGTTGGCAAACATACAGGAATGGGGGTGGGCAGTGGAGGTTTTTTTTTTTTTTTTTTCTCCCAGAAAATTTGTAAGAAATTATTTGAGTTTGCAAAAAGCTTTACATTTCGTCTGAATTTGTATATTCAGTAGACTCCCTTATAACACGGATTTGTAGAACACTGTGAAAAAATTGCAATCGTTTTCGTATAACATGTTAAGAGACTCATACAAAAAAAAAAATGAGACAGATGTTCTGATTTTATGACGCTTTAGCTCCTGTAATTTAATATAACTTTTGAATGTCAACACTAAACATTATTGTGTTTCAAGGTGTGCAAATAAGTTTTGCAACGATTATACCGTGCAGTTCGCACTTCAGGTGGAATATAGCTGAGGCCCCGTACAATACGTATTTCCTATAACATGGAATGTATTTACTGTGTTATAGGGGGGGGGGTCTACTGTTGTAATTTACTATTAAAACCAAATATATTTTCTCGTGCACACTCTTAAGTATTCACTCCAAAAAAAATTTGTTATTTAAAAAATTATTTTTAATAATTATTAAGTACTTAACGTCGTTAGTAATTTCAGTGGGAAAAAATAAAATATACCATAAACTCAAATAAACATACCCATTCGCTGGGATCAACACCTTCAAATTCTTCTTGAGGCAAATCTGTTTCTTGTAGTTCACATTGAGACTTCATTGCTCGAACAAGCTATAAAACAAATAAAATTTTAGTTAAATGCTTCCAAATTACTTTTTCTCAGAAAAGCTTAATCAGGGTTACTAAATTTCTGAAGTCAATTTCCTGACTTTTTTCCAGACTTTTGGGAGCTTTGAGTAAACAATTTCCTGACCATCTATTTTATTTTGGAAATCCCTTAACAGCACCACCCACTTTAAATCTTTAAATATTTTGCTAAAACTTGAGATGCATTTTTAACTGTAATATAATTTTTGATGCTCTTAAGTTAGATAGAAAAAAATTACTATGAATTTCAAGTATGATACTGGTGAGTTTAGGTTTGATTAATACTGCTTGTGCTACAGGGGTACTTAAACACTACCTAGTAATTCTACCTAAACATAAATCACTTTTATCAATTTCACTTTCTGGAGTCTGACAAAAAACTGCCAGGAAATTTTTATATGGAGGAAAACTTATTCATTTGGAGAATTTTCCTGGCCCATTTTGCATTTTCAGTCTTTTTCTAGACTTCCTGCTTTTCCCCATTTTGCTTGCATTTTCCAGACTTTCCTAATTTTCCTTATTGGTAGAGACCCTGTTAATGAATGCTATATAAAACTTCAGTCAGCAGGTACTTCACTTTACATTGAAGTGATTCTACAATAAGGAGAACCTGAGGCCAAATTTTCACAAGTTGCTAATATTGAAATAAATAATTTTGGTTTAGAAAATATTCTAAAGATTAATACTAAAGATACATGTGTACCCCTGAGAAAGAACTATAGATGTTATACATTCTATTTTCAATTGGGAGAACACAAAAAGTAAATGTTAAAAAGAAAGGCTAATATATACATGTATTGAAAAATAATTAAAATGATGCAACTTAGAGATGTAAAATGTTTAAGTAATAATCAAATTTGTAACCACCAACCTAAATTTACATTAGATAGCATCAGTTTACATTTAACATTACATAAAAGTAATGTACAATTCAGCTCATAAGCTTTGAGTAATTACTTTTTGTTGTTTGTTCATTTGCATCTAATCCTAACTGACTAAAAAATTTTACTTAAGTTATGAAGTATCTTGTATATTAAAAGTTTATTTTACAAATAGAATTTGTAAAAAACGTTTACTCATTTTTGTAGAAAATCCGCTAGCTGTGTAATCCTTTGTAATCTTTTTTTTTTTTTTTTTTACAAATAAATGAAATTAATTTTTATGGTACATAGTGTATATAGTTATTATTATTTCACATAGACATGGAACATTATATTATTATTAAAATGTTTTCTAAATAGAGAAAGTCATCTGTCATTAACGAAGTCAACCTTTGCTTTCCATCATGAAACTAATAGATATGTGCTTCATATACAATGTGTCATTGAGGAACTAACAAACAAAAGGGTTTTTTCAAATAATTATACAGTGAAAAAAACCCTTTTGCTAGCTACTTACTTAATTTACCTACCTACTTTGCTAGCTACCTACTAATAATATGTAGAGATCATTGGTAGGTTTTTTTTTTTTTTTTAATCAGGGTGTCTACCGCTCCGGAAAGTCTGGAAAAAGCCGGGAAATTGGAAAATGGGTCTGGAAAGTCTGGAAAAAACCGGGTAATTGTTTAATGGGTTATGCTAAAGTTTACAAAACAAAAATTAAATGTATTTCACAAACAAGATAAATCATACCAAATGCATCCGTTATAAAGTACTTTCAATGAAACTTTTTTGGGGGGGGGGGGCAAATTTGGTGATGTATTGTTGCCAAACTTGGTAACATTTTGGACATAACCTCAAGCAAGCTGTATCACTAAATGTTATTTTGTAAGACCCTGTAAAATAACTTGGAGGAATAGGATAGGATGGAATGTAATTTCCATCCTTTAAATAAAGAGTAAGCTGTTATAAATGTCTTTATACTTATAGTATTGTGCTGTTATCATTGCTGTGCCCATGGATAGATGATTGCACTATCCATGGAAATAGGTGCCATTGTCACCAAGGGGTTCCACTTCTATTTGCTGGTCCCTAATTTTGAACCAATTAAAGATGAGGGACCAACCACCTCCTGAATTTGGCATCCCCAGAGGTATCATTTGAACATGGAGGACATTGGAGCCGCAGATTTGACATGCACCAGCTCCCATTAGCATACACGGTCCCACAGCAGAGAGGGGTGTTCACCCTCCCAAGAAATTCATTGCGAATACCTAAACATGTCAGAGCCGAAACTTGTATATACGATACAATTAACATTGTAACCTGTACAGTGTCAAACAATTAATTTTAAAATTTTCATTAGAAATTGTTGTGTTGCTCAAAATCTATCTTAATTTTGTTATTAGAAAAAAAATTTGCACCCAAAATAGCATCATATGACATAAAATTATCCTTACAACAAAAAAATTCAACAATAACTTTACATTTAGCAATAGAAACTTCTAATTTAACTTTCTTCTCTAAAACCATCATATTATTAGAAATCCCAATTATTTTCACATTGCACTGTTCTACACTTTTTATTTTATTACTTATTAAGGCATCGTTTACAAATTTATCTTTAATAATGGAGACAGAGGCTCCCGTATCACATAAAGCAAAAATCTTTTCTTCCTGTAGGTTTATGGGAATTAAAGGCAAAACTGACGTATGACCAAAATTCCCAAGTCCTATGCGCTCTGGGGACGTGTCTGAAAGTAGCGGGGCTTCGCTATTTCGCCCCTCAATTAGTTTCCCGGTCTCTCCCTGTAATTATTTTTAGGTGGATAATTCTGAGAAACCCTACGCGTGCAACGACGGCTGATATGCCCTTTCTCTCCACAGGAATAACAAACTATTTCACTATTTTTTCTTTGTCCCAACATTAGTTTTAAATCATTAATTTGTTCCTGGAGGTCGGCTAAGCGCTTGTCCGTTTCTAATAAGGAGTTCTGCATCAGGGCTTTTATCTCCTTGAGTTCAGATTCAACTACCGATGGCTTGATTTCAGCTTGAGCTAAATGGACTGATGAAGTAGCCCTGTCCAAAGCGGTACATTGTTCTTCTTGAAGAACTAAGTCCCACATTTCTTCGAAGGTGTCATGTTTCTGTGACATGACAAAACGTCTAACTGCTGGACTGAGGCCTTGAATGACCTGAGCTGTCAGCATTCTCTTTCTAACTTCTTCATTATTATCGAAACATTTATGCGATAAGCCTTGTACGCGCGTTAAAAAGGCTCTCGCCGACTCGTTAATTCCCTGAGTAGCTGTGGTGAACTGAAGTAATGAGTTGTCCTGCGTTTTGTTCCCAAATCGATTTATCAGCGCTGTCTTAAAATCTTTATAGTTTGCTTGTTTAAGTTGTGGCTGCGAACGTAAGAATTCGCGTGCCTCGCTGATACATTTAGTCTTAGCGACAAATAATGTTTGTACAGCGGTCCATCCTGCATGGAGCTTTACCTCTTCTAAATTATCAAAGAAATCATAAATTGTTACATTACTATTATTTCCCGAGAAGGGGGTAATAAGCGGAATGAATTCCGTAAAGGCTGGGCAAACCACAACATTTTCATTTACAGTGAGCCCTTCGTCATCGCTGTCATGCGCGAACATTATTCAAACCCCAAACAAAATCAAGTTCAATTAAAATTATTGACAACAAAAAATTATTTCCCTCCACGGCACAAAACAAAACCATAAATAATATCAGAGTATTATCTTCATTATTCTTTATTAAAGCTAAACACAGACTCCGAAAATTTAAAAAATGTCACGGCACCATTTTCGTATGCCATGACTTCACGAAGCTTAAGTTAAAATTTGCAAACATACCTAAATTAAAGTTAAATAAAAATATCAAATAATCCAATATCCTTTCCTAAAGCAAATGGCATAGAGGCCGAAATAATCGTATAGTTTAAAAGTTTTAAGCCGCCAAAGACCCAGGTTCTATCTGTGCATTCGCTAAAAAGAAAAATGGCGCAACGACGCCATTGTAGACCCAGTAACGAGACAAATAAATAATGAAGAAACACTCTGTTAAACTTTAAAATCTTACATTTATTTTAAATTAATTCAAAAACAAATTCATGGAAACACATTTTCTGTTACAATATTCAAACTTAAAATACCCATTATTACAAACATTTTAAGGTTCCCTAGTTGAAGTGCACTTAAAGTTATATTTTTAAAAGCCGACAAAAAAAAAACAAAAAAAAATTAAATAGAGAAAGGGAAAGAAAAGAAAAGGGAATGACTTATCGTCTGGGGAAAGAATCTGGGGGCCCCCATCGTGTTTTTCTCTTCAAGTTGTAATTCGTTGTTCGTCCATCATCTCTCCGCGCTTCATGCCGCCGATGGGATGACACCACTCAGGAAATCTCAATACCAAACCACCACCGTCCGCAGGTAGCACCAGCTCGAGGAAGACTCCCGGCTCGCTCCCTGACGCTCGCTTTTCCCTTCTCAGCCTTCTCACTTCTGTATTCATCCGACCATCAAGTTCATTCA
Source organism: Cheiracanthium punctorium (assembly GCA_038373885.1). Classification (NCBI taxonomy): domain Eukaryota; kingdom Metazoa; phylum Arthropoda; class Arachnida; order Araneae; family Cheiracanthiidae; genus Cheiracanthium; species Cheiracanthium punctorium. The sequence goes on along the minus strand of JAWZYV010011927.1, from coordinate 421,785 downwards.
TGAACTTTAATTTTTTTATATCTTAGTGCATAAAGTTTTAAGTGAAATTTATTTATTTGGTGAAGTTACGTTGCTTTAAAAAGAAATTTAATTATTTCGTTGGTTAATTGATGTATTTTGAGGCATTTACATTTTTTCTTGCACGTGGTTGTGTTCCTCCGCCGATTTCGATGTCTGTATCGAAACTTCATCCAATCTATCGAATTATGTGAAATGATGCAGGGAAAAAAAGGTAAAAAGAAAAAAAAACAGAAAAGGCAGAATAAAAGTTAAAGACGGAGAGAAAATTTTAGCATAAAGACTTTTTAAACCAAAACTTAAAATTTAGCAAACACTTTACAAAGCCAAAATATGATGTTTGTATCAAAAAATTTATTTAAGAAAAAAAAATGTCGGCATAAAGAAAAGGAAAAGTCGGCTCGATTTTAAAAAACACATATAAACATTTCTAGCATTAATTATTTATCAAAAGTTACAATCATACCAATACCACGTATCAAAAAGAAAAAGTTTTGTTCATCCGATCTGGCAACCTGTTTTGACGTTAGCGCGCAAAACGAATCAAAACAAACTGCGAAATCGGAAAGTTTGTGCCGTGAAAGAAATAATAAACAAACCCAAAAGATAAGTAGTACCACTTAAACATTACACAAAATATTACTCTATAATTTGTTTTTACTACTCATAGATCGCTAGAACAAACATTATTTTCAAAACATTTTTCAGATCATAACAATAAAATTATACTAGAAAACACTTTAATGTATTTTTAAAATATATGTAATTAACAAATGTTAGAAAAATGTTTTTGAGTTTTTCTTGCTTTCAATTAAATAGGTCTATAACATAACAGAATGCCTTGAAAAAATAGTAGCCAATTAGATACATTGCAATTTTTTCATAATAAAGAAAATTTTGTAGTTTTTGTGTAAAATATGCATTTAAAACAAACATAAGACCATAATGAAATATAGTTTTTAAAAATGTATGCCAATATTATTTACTGAACAAACAAGCGTGAATTTATAGCTTGTGCATCCAGTTCGCTGAACACACTTTTGCCCAAATTTTTTATTGCTCTAATTTTTATTACTAAATGAAAATAGATACAAAACTAATAAAAAATAGTAGTATTAAGGCTAAATAAAATAAAATTAAGCTATATTACTTTCTTTTGCTTTATGAGAGCTCTAGAATGGAAATTCTAATTTTTTTTTTTAATTAGAACTTTTCCATGATTTTTCTCAGAAACCACATGCTGAATTTTTTTTTAAATATTTTTCCTAGCACGAGTAAGCCTAAATGAAGTTACAATTTTATTTTCAACCTATTTTTAAAAATCATGCATCTTACTGTTAAAACTAATAAATATTTTATCTTACTTGATCTGTGGATCCAATCAGACGTGACTTCATTTCTTGAGAACAAAGGTCCCATATACAAATTGAAAGATCACTGGAAGCTGAAGCAATCACATCTTTAGCACAAGGATGAAACTTCACAGAAGTTATTCTTTCTGAGTGCCCTCTAAGAGCAAATTCTGGTTCTTCAAGTTTTTCGGATAGATTACCAGGGATTATCCATATTTGTAAAATGCCGTTTTCACATCCTGTAAATAACAATTTTTAAAATTGGACTGATTGAAATTTAAACTCAAATCAGGAAATGATTTGAATGAATAGAGATGCCCAGCAAAACAATCTAATTTCATAACAACTTTAGCATATCGCTCATATGCTCCAACAATGTCATAACTCGAGAATAGTAAAAGAAGAAACATATATTTACCACAATGACATTTTCGCTATCCTGCAAGTAAATTTCGAAATTGCAGAAATGATTACTAATTAAAAATTCAAATCATTGTATTTCACTTTGTGATACTCAAAAATCATACAAGATAGCATTTTACAGAAGCAATACAAGAGCAAACCTAGTTAATCTCAAGAAATTTATAAAAATCAATAATTATTCACAGGCACAAACATGAAATGAATTTGATTACCAACAGCTAGACGAGTGCAGTCAAAAGGATCCCAACAAAAGTCCATAGTACTAGCACCACTCAGGATACCAGGCATATCAGCAATAGCAGGAACACGACCTGGTTTAGAAAGCTGAAAATGTGAAGCATCATATTTATTTATTATTAAAATGTACCGTAAAAGTACTGATTTGAAAACAAATTAAAAATAAAATGTTTACTTTTTAAATGAGCTTGTTGAGTGCAAGGTATGATTATCAAAAGTATATATGGAGCTGAAAAGGACTATAGCATCTTTTTATTTCATGATTTTTAAAAATTGAAGTGAAATTCATGGCAGCATTAATTAATTTAATATTCATTTTAATAAAATTTAATATTCATTATTATCAAATTTTAAAAAAAAACTCTTCCAAACTGTGTATTTATAATTAGAAATTCAATAAATTAAACATTTTGCAACATTTTAAAATCTTTTACATTTACCAAAGTATATTACAAAAGATTATATAGATTTTTAGAATCATACAGTATTAAATTTATTAAAAATTTTTTACAACCATTTATACAGAAAAATGTTGTTTAACATCATTTCATACAGTTTATTTATAAAGCCAAAATTTTGAAAAATAACTCTTTCAAACTGTGCATTTATAATTAGAAATTCATTAAATTAAAACGTTTGCAATGTTTTAAAATCTTTACTCCTATTTAATTTCGTCCCAACATTTTATTTTTGCATTTACTGAAGTATATTACAAAAGACTACATGGATTTTTAGATTCATACAGTATTAAATTTATTTCAAAAAATTACTACCATATATATACAGAAAAATAATAATACCCAACCTTATTTCATATAAAATAATTAAAAACTTTGTAAAATAATATTATAAAAGTTATTTTTCAGGCAATTCACATGGTGTTGTTTTATGAAGTTTTTAATTATTTTATCTTTTAAACACCAGTTATTTTAGTATTTTTTGAATTATTTCATATAATTTATTTATAAAACCAAAGCTAAAAATTATTTTGATAACTGATTTCATACATAATTTTAACACTAAAATAATAAACAATATATTCAAATCTTCCCCTTCCCTAAAGAGCTTTAGAATTTGAAAGTTAAGAAAGAAATCACTGAAAACTTCAGTTTGGATAAATATCAAAATTCTGTCAACTGCATAGTAAAAATCTACTTTCAACATGCAATATCTATCTTGGAAATTTTGCCGAGATGAATATAAAAAAATTAGAGGAACTATTTCATAAAATAATTGACAATTTGATTATTTCGGTCACTTTTGACCTAACACTAGAAATAAAAGGGTGTGGGGGGGGGATTATTTCACATTTTTTTCTTTATAAGAATGTATGGGGGATTTTTCTTTCTTTTTTTTTTGGGGGGGGGGGGGAGGCACTAGGGTGCTATTTCATTAAGTCCCAGTTTTCTTCTCAACATGATTTGTAGACAGGTTTTGTAGACATGAACTGTCACTGTGAAGATCTTTTCAAACGTGTTGGCCAGGTAATGCAGAGGTATGGGGGGAGGGGGTGTAAAATCTTGAAAGTCACACAAGGTTTGCAATTTTTGATAATGGATCAACAAGTTTGATGCTAAAAAATAGCTTCGAAACCGAACGAAGCTTGGCAATATCTTCCAAATTGGGCTAGAAACTAGGAAAGTAGAGTTAAAAATATGCCTGGTGAAGATACTAAAATAGTCTTAGTAGGCGATTTTAATATAGCTTTCAATTCCAAATATGTGTTTTATGGAACAAGAAATACAAACACAGCACACTCATGGATTAGGATGCCCACTCGAAATAGTATTTAAATTGGTAAAGTACAGTTGGAATATGCTTGGTGAAGATTGTAAAACAGTTACAGTAGGCAATTTAAGATAGATTTCAATTCCAAAGATGTGTTTTATGGAACAAGGGAGAAAAATCTCAATAATGACACACTTTCCAACTTAATATGGAATAAAGGAAGAAAATAGGGAAGATGCATTAATTATGATACGCTTTTAATATATAGCACTTTAGTGTGTATTTAAAATCTGAAAGTGCATCAGATTTTCTTACTTTTTTTAATTTTCAACCGTAACTTCATTCCATACATATATATATATTTTTTTTCAAGCAGTACTGATTTTTTTAATTCATAATCAAAAACTTGTTTATCTAACCTGGTTTTTTCTTATCATGTAAAAGTATAATTTGGCATTGCTATGAATCCTACCATTAATTTCTGAGGGAAGAGAAAGTAAAAATAAGCTACATTAACTAGCTACAGTTTATTAAACTAGCAAATATACAGAGCTTCTTATTTAAACTCTCGAATTCAAATAAAACCCTAGTATTTCTTTTCATTTAAGGGTTTTGAAAACAAAATTAATGCATGCAGAGGCACAGACAAAACAAATCCATGAGTGATAAGTATAACAAAGGACAAACTTCTAAAACAGCCAAGAAATTTCCCCCGGCTCCAACTGGAAGAGCTACTCTTTCTTCATTAGCATCAAAGCAATTACTTTCACCAGGCATTGTCCTTGTAAGGGATACAAGATCTGTAAGATGGTGTTCTCTGTGGAAAATCTGGCCATTTAAGTGGCGAAACTTGGACTGGCGTACTATGAAAATAAAGTAAAATTATGATAAAGCTATATTACAAGATAATTTTAGAGATAAAGAAATAAGTTTCAGAAGCAAATAAAACAATCATCAATAAAAATTACTGAGAAAAAAAAACTGCAGTAAATAAGTTTGAAATACAGCAATCTTCATGTTAAACACCATAACGTACATTAAAAAAATATATATAGGAAAAACTACAACCTTTTTCAGGGAACAAGGATAAGCTAAACACTTTCAAAGATAGGTAAAATATCACTAGCTACCATGTGAAATATATCATACTGAGTTACTGCAGTCATATGCGCAAACAATACCATAACTTTGAGCTAAAAGGCAAATTTAAAACTTAAAATCTAATCTCTTGCAAGCATTCAGCTTTGTTTTATTTTTTAATAAATAAAACACATTGGTCAAGAAGTTCTAGGACTAACCTACAGATGTCACCACAAATGAAAACCCCACGTGTTAGATAGTAAAGACCTTGAAAAGATATGGGCCAAATTTTCATAAAATTACAAAATTGAGTTATACAAATATTGTTTCAGTGACACTACATTTGACATTTTCAAAACAATGGAAAAAAACAAATTTCATTAGTTGATAAACACTGTTTGCTAGACTCAAGCCATTGCTTAGCCTAGTGTAAGACTTGAAAAATATTATGAAATATATGTTCCATTGAAAACAACTGTTTGTCTGTGGTATGCTGAGTATTCATTCAAGCACTAATAATGCTGAGCGTTTGAGGTGTTCAAAAAAAAAAATTGCTTAAAGTTTTTTAGATGACAAACAAAATTACAAAAGATAACTAGCATTCTAGAGATATCCAAAGGTTGAATATACAATATTATGCATGAGCATTTGGGTATGAGAAAACTGCTTTCAAAATGTGTGCTGCATATGCTCATTCTGGGGGAGAAGGATGTTGATGATTATGAACATTTTTTGGGGCTGTTTAAGTAAAATAAACAGTTTTTTTTTCCATGGGTATGTGACAATGGTGAAACATGAATTCATCATCACATTTTAGAGTCAAATCAGCAGTCATCTGAGCAGACAGTAATGGGTAAAAGTCATCCAAAGACACAACAGTAGACCAGAAATATTATAATGAACATTTTTGGCTTATAAATCGCATATTTACAGACTGCATGGAAAAAGGAAAAACCATCAATAATGAATATTACCTAGCATTAAATAATAAACACTTAGTAAAATAACACCATAAAGTTTACTTCAACGGCCATATAGCTGTTTCGAGCAAAAACTTCTTTGCCCTTCCTCAGCGATAATCACCTGAAGATAGGAACGGGGAATATCCCCTGCTTGAAACAGCTGTATGGCCATTGAAGTAAACTTTATGGTGTTATTTTACAAAGTTTATTATTTTATGTTTTAAACACCAGTTATTTTGAGTGATTTTATTATTACCTAGCATTGTTGACAGACTGAATGATAAGATCAAAATGAAGTGGTTCCATATGGTAAAGAAGAAAGTGGTTTTCATCAAAATAATACACATTGTCTCGAGTTGATGGTTACAACAATAAAATTTAGCAAACTGGGATTCTAATCGCTTTCCCAACCATTTTATTCTCCAGATCTTGTCTTAAGCAACTATTACCAGTTCATAAGTCTCAGAAACATGCTCCAGAGAAAGAGATTAGCCTCAAATGATAAAGTAATTTTGGAAACTAAAGCATTCAATGGGGCTTTGAAAAATATTTATAAAAGAAATGCATTAAAATACTACAGCAGCACTAAAATGAATGCATCACTGTTGAAGAAGACTGTTAAAAATTTGAATTTTGCAAAAAAACACTTTTTTTAGTACTTAATCCCATTACTTTTTGACTGATATATTATAATGTAATCAAAGCTTTATAGAACTATTTTATTAACTTTGCAAGTAAGAACATCTTGTTTTGAAAATAATTTATATCTTACTTCCAAATGAATAGACACTTCTTCTGTTGTTTTGTGGAGGTTTAGTTACATTTTCTTTGGATGTGTCTTTAGCATCATCTGTCTTAACCTCAGGTTTTACTGCATTATGAACAGCATCTGATTTTGCAGGTAATCTAGGCTTAAAAAATATAATCATAAAGCAAAACAAATAGAAATCATAAAAATATGAGCACAGAAGTAAAACAGTATCTTTATAAAAAGAAAATTGACTAAAATATTAAAATTGTTTAGTATTTTTTTCAGCATTAACATAAATTAAAGATAAATGTCAGATTTAAAAGAAAAAAGTTTTTAAAATCAATCTTTTTATTCAAAGATGGACTAAAAGGTATAATATAATTTTTGAGAAAATTTTGTGCTCAAATACTTATTGCAACACCCAAATCTCTCCTAGCTTATCAAAAAATTATTTTATACATTTTAGTCCATCTTTGAATAAAAAGCTTGATTTTAAAAAACTTTTTTAATCCTATATTTATTTAACACTTTGTTGTTTGAATTATTTTTTCTTAATATCTCTGTCAAAGCTTTGCAAGATACTGCAAGAGTTTTTTTTTTTTTTAACTATTTCTTACATGATCATGTTTTTTGTCCTTATTTTGCATCCATGAGTATCGCAAGAAAAGCATCCATTCTACTGCTATTGTTTAAGAATTTATCAAAAATGAAATATTTTATGGTTGACCGTTCTTGCTTAAAACGATCTAGGAAAGGACACTCCATATTCAGAGGAAGTGGAAGTTTCAATTAGGTAGAATCTAGAGGTTTTTTTGTTTTGTATCTGTGGGGGTGGGTGGGTGGGTGTCACAATTTAAAAAATAAATTGAAGCAATAAATATTCATTCGTTCAAAAGGCACAAATTTAAGCTAGAGTACCGAAACTGATTTAATCTTTTTTTCAGAATTGCAAGAATTTTCTGATGCAACGATAAAAAATATATGATCAATAGTTAGGCAAATACAAGCTGATATGTGTGAAAAAACACGATTTTTGGAACAAGATATTTAATAAGTAAAATACATATCTATGTATATATATATATACAGGGTGAATCTAAACTCTTGGGCAAAACTTTAAGGGATGATGGGGCACATAATAAGGAATCAGAATCACATAGCAATGTGGGGTCGGCAACGTCGTCTTCATATTGCTGTTAATAATCACTTCAGAAAAAGTGCTGAAACAACAGTGCACTTGCCGACCATTGTTCATCAGAAACTAATGTATTTTTCTCCAAAAACAGAAGACTAAAATGGATAGTTTTAAAAGTTTATTTTATTTCATGGATGAAATTTTCGGAGACGAGCCTATTGCTTGTGAAATTTGGTTAAGAAATTAGACGGACACTTCAATGCTTTTCTGAAAGTGATTATTACCGGGTAACTTAAAACTGCGTTTCACCCCAGATTGCTATGTGATTACAATTCCTCATTGTGTGCTCTATCACCCCTTAAAGTTTTGCCCAAGAGTTTAGATTCACCCTGTACATATATATAAATTAAAAACAGAAATACTCAGTGTCTAGAGTTACACATGTATGCAAAGTTTCACCTTGATTCGAAGACAGGAAGGAGGTTAAAATTTGTATATCTATACAAAATTTGAACTGGATAGAGAAACACTGACCAAGCTAACAACAAGCTTGGAATTATCCTGACATGCCAAGGCTTAACAATAAAATATTCACAAGTAGAAAATAGAACTAGCATTTACTAAACCTAGTTAATTGCATTAAATAGAAGTTGCAACAGGACTTCAAATGTGGCTGAAAAGGCTGGACCTTCCTTTGATTCGATGGTGTAGAAGCTTAGGAGGTTAATGATTGGTCCAATGGTCTTTTTAATTTACTAAATAGAGTTGTTGTAACAATATATGAATAATTACTCATGAATTATTACTTGATTCATTTACCTCTGAAGATTGAAATAGATTTTCTGTAGTAGAATGTAATTTTTAAGCAGAATTTAATGAATAAGAAGTTTGTTAGTTAATTTGGTACAAATAATACTTTGGTACTACCTCCCCATCAGTTACATGCAATAGATCTAAAAATTGCTTTTGCAGTATGAAAGTCTATTTCAGAAAGTAATTAGGAAATTTTAAAAAAAATTAGCAGTAATGTAAATCAGAAAGTAATCTGGAAGCCATGTACACAGTGTCATCAAATTTTTGCAAATTCAACATGCTTTCTACTAAAGGATGACTTTTTTATGGTTCCTTCAAAGTTATTAAATATCGAGCCAAGGGCATAAGGAAAAGGAGTTACTTACTTTTGCAGCTATCTGAGGTTTCTCTTTTACAGTTTTATCTGCAAGTAGCTTCTGACTATCTGGTAAAATAACTTCTTCGGATGTATGTTCTTCTTGAAGGGCAGTTTTATTTAAAGAAATTTCACCAGATTTTCCAGATCCAGACCCTAGCTTATGATTAGACTTAAGCAATGATCCAGCATTTGGGTTTAATTTCATTTTACATACCTGTTTAAATGAAATACATGTTTAATGAATATTAAACATGAGTACAGTGATGTTGATAATTTTTGTGAACATTTATAATGAAAAGGAGTATGAGATGCAAAGCCGAAAATATTACTAGTAAAAAATATTTGTAAAACATTGTTTCTGGTAGAAATATAAATTATGTTTATTCTGGTATTTATAAGTTATTATGGTTCATGAGAATTTTTTTAATGTCAGAAAATATCCCTTTAATAGAACAAAATCAAATGAAATTTACACACACCTTTTTTTTTTCCTGAGAGAGGAGGCATACAGCACAGCAATAAATACAATTTTATTATTATTTTACCCTTCCCTTAAGACCTTAACCCTAAAACCAGCCAGAGTTAGAAGAAAATAAATCAAAACTATTTTTCATGCGAAAATACCAATTTTAAACTTGTAAGAATATTTCCCAAGTTTAAAATATATAAAAGATTATATCCACAGTGAAACTTCTCTAAGCGGCCACCCCACCATTCCGAAAATATTTGGCCGCTCAGAGGTGGTGCCCCTCTCAAGGGTTTTATTTACTATTATAAGACAATAGCTATAACGCGTAATATAAACAAGTCTGGCACATATTCTTTATTTAAAATGAAATATAAAACTTATCTAAATAGAAAATAGTACTTTATTTAATGCATTTTTATATTTTTTTGAAAAAATGATACAATTTGTGTCTGTGTGCAAGATCTACTTTTCTTTGAAACAACCATTTTTTCTAGGGGTTTTTTTTTTTTTTTCCCTTAAAAAAGCAGATCTCTAACCGGCGAGTTTGTAACCGCTTCGGAAATTTTGACAGTTTCATCGATTTTCCCTAAAGTCTCTTGTGTTGAAAGTTTAGCTTGCTCGCCATTACAAATATCGGGAAATTCCTCATCAGGAACGGAATTAGCACCTAAAAGGGACAAAAATTCATATGTAGGACAACTTCAACACCTGATTATCCAAGGGATTTCCCATCTTAAGGGTGTGGGGAGAATACAAAAATGATAACAGATTCAATTTCTGGGACTTATATTCGACCATAAACGTGACCTTGAGTTTTTCCGCTCAAAATTACAGAATGGAGTGAGTAGAATTTCCCGAAAAATGAGATAGGCGATCCCACTCGGTGGCCATTTAGAGGGGGTCGGGTGGCCACTGATAGAGGTTATTTTAACATTAAATCTATGAGCCAAAAAATCTGTGCCATGAAAAATTGGCCATTTAGAGGGATGACTGCTATACAAGGGTGGCCGCTCGGAGAGGTTTCATTGTACTCAAGCATAACCTGAGAAGTTTTAAATAAAAATTGGGGGAGTCAGCCTATACATAAGTCAGAAAAATATAGAAACAAAAATCCAAAATATTGAATGACAGCAATTCAATATCCTAATAACCTGTTTGGATTTTTCCCTGACAGAGTTGCCTCTCCAGGATTCTTTACATAATTTCATAATTTTTTTAATTTTCCACTGTTTCTAGAAAACTCACTATGAAAATTGCATAACATTGCTTTAATTCAGCATTCTGTATGAATTCAGCACAGCAGACACTTGACTTATACGAGGGATGTGTTCCACGAACCCTCACGTAAATGAACATTTTACATAGTGAGATAGAGCATATATACTGATACACTATCCCATTATGCAACATCTTCCTGCTGTATACAATAAAAAATATCAAAACTCTGGTCAGGCAAGTTGATCAACTTTGACAGGCTCAAACCCTGGAAAAATAATCTTGCAATCAATAATGTATCAATTTAACAACTCTCAACTCTCTTACTGGTATGTTTTCTTATTTGTTGCTTATTGGCCTATCCTAATATTTATTTAGTTACATGCATCATTTTATAAAGTTGTTCTAAATCAATGTTTAGTTACAAGCAATTTTAAGTAATTAGAATATTTGTAATTAGAATTCATGAACCCAATTACAGTAATTGAAAACTAAATAGAAGATTTTGATAATACAAACATATGCTTTTATTTTGATGGATTCTTGGATATATTTACAAATTATTGAATAGATTTTTAAAAATTATTGATATTTTTTCTATTGTTTTATTTAGTAACTGGTGCAGTTCCTGTTTCTTAAACTATTCACCGATTTTATAATTCTTTATTTTCCATAGCACTTGTTTCTTTTATCATTCAATTCTTTTTTTTTTTTTTTTTTTAACTTTTGAAAGTCACAAGTTTTTTTTCAATTTTATCCTTTTTCAAGAGAATTATACTTTCTTGCAAGAATACTGAAATGACTAAAGTTACACTGTAACATATGAATGCAACACGCCAAAAATAATATGGCTGTCACATTGGAAGTTTATCCAAATATGGATCAACTATTGTATTACAGAGAATCTCCCCCCTGCCCCCCATAAAAAAGGGGGATGAAATGACAAGAAAACATGAGAAGAAAGGAAGAGGATCCATTTGAATGAAGATTACAAATGTAATTTTTCTCATTCTTGGAAATGTGATCAATTCCAATGACATGATTTTAAAGCATTCAATGATCAGGAAAAATAATTTACAATTATGATTTTTTGTTTCTTTTATTTCATTACATTTTTAATTCAATAGTACTTGTTTTCTGCATGTATATCAAAATGTTATAATTTTTAATACAAAGTAATAATAGTGAGTTTTTCAGCATAATTTTAAATATCCATTTTATCAAGCAATTTTTGATTTTTAATACTGTGTGATTTTTTATGGAATAAACTTGTTACTTTTGGTTCATGACAGAACAATACTCATAACACTAATTAAATAACAGTTTATTAGTTGATAAAATTTAGAAAATAAATTGAAGTGAAACAAACCTGAGCTACTTTACCATCTTGCCACTCAACAGATGTTAAACTCGGTTCTGGAGCAAAGGTATCAGGAAATAAATCGTCATGGAAACTTCTATAAGACTAAAAATACATTTATTTAATGATGTAATTAAAAAATAATGAATGACAGTCAACATAAATATTTGCAGATGTGTGTGTATGTATATATATGTAATAATAAAATAAATTTTTCTAATTTAATTTAATGTCATCTGAAAAAAACTTCTTTCTCTGTTACTCTTACTGTAAAGTTTGTTTCTCGGCCATACAAATATTACGTTCAGAGACTATTTTTGGAGTTCGATAAGGAGTAAAATTGTTGATTTAGCAGTATTTGCAGTTTTCTGCGGTTTCGTTGCTGTGCACTTTTGGAACTCCTTCCTAAGTAAGCAAATATTTCTCATGTCTTGATTGACAATCTAGTTAACTAATTACATTTGAGAGTAATGCCTTTGCAATCATGCTGCGCCCTACCAGCAGGTGTAGTAACTAGGGGAGTATTTAAGCAAGAGCACGGAAATTTCAGGAGGCTTAGAGCTTGGAGCTTTAATCTTTAAGGAACTTTTCGAGATCACAATGTAAAGAGAAAAGATAGCCACGGAACTAAAAAGGTCACCAGCCTGACTCCTGCCCTCTGTCCGAACTTTGAAATAAACTATTCAACCTAGAAGCCTGGTGTGGTGTCGATCATTTCAATGAGGGATGGCGTAACGCCATTCTTTACATACATATATATATATATATATATATATATATATATATATACATATATAAAAGAGGCATAAAAATTTTAATTCTTTTGAACTTTAAAATCCATTTGTGTTCTATTTTAGATAGTTTAAACTTTAGTAGTCTAATATGTTAATGAGGAACCATAATTAATTGAAAAGTATTTTTTAAAAACACTACTATAAACGTAATGCATATAGATAGGTAAAATTAAACAGTTAGACTGAGAAATAAAATTTAACTAACCTTCCTTGGTATCTGAAAAGAAAGCGGTAAAACACAGTTTTTTCCAAGAAGTAATAATCTATTAACTTCAGCATCCATAAGTCGTAGAGCTCTTTTGGGGATCATGGCACCACCAAATATTTGCAATTCACAAAGATGCTTTGTAGCTACAAAATTAAAGAGATAATTCAAAACCCAGAAAAACTAATCAAAATTAAATTACATTTAATAGATTTTTTATCACAGGTTGCTATAACCAGTTTCAAACCAAAGTGTTCAATATATATGTATAACAGAATATGTATCTTAAAAAATTATTAAAATCAATATACCTTCTTGTAAAAATGGAGCATACTCTAAAATTTCACAGAATATTACTGCATGATCTGCCTATAAAAATATAAAATTCATTAATTATCTCACTGTTAAAAACTATTTACTATTGTCATTCTATTATTATTCAAAAGACAGGATAAAGGTTTTTTTTTGTATTAGGCATTTAATTATAAAAACAAAAACAAAAAATGTGAACAAAAGAATTCAATTAACAAAGTAAAACAGTTTATAAGACAAAACTATTGCAATGGCATTTCAAGTCATTCATTATCATACACTTTAATAATTAAAATCTTGAATTATTTGATGCCATGCAACAAAATTTTCAATCAGTAACATATGCAGAAATAATCACAATCTCACTTTACTACAATTTAATTCCACACAAAAAAATGTTAATTCCGTAACATTTCCAGATATAATCAACATCAAACTTTACTATAAAATCAGTCCTTTAAAGTATGTTCTTAAGAGTTTATTTTGAATTAATAACTCCTCCCTACAGCAATACACAAAAGTGAAGGAAGAATTATTAGATGAGCAATACAGGGATAAATACTGTTTACACATTTTGAATTGAGACTTAAAAGTAACTTCACAATAATGGTACAGACCATTCCAGTTAAGCAATATTTCTAGTATGCTTGGCAATGAAAAATTTATAACTGATTATTCTTACATGTAGCTGAAAATATTTAAAGTTTCAGTTTAAAACATACTTTTTGTGAGAAACTTAATTTTAAAACACGTTTTGTTGATTTTTAGGCATCTTTAACACGTCTTTTAGCCAATTATAACATAAATAATTAATTTAACATGCACTGGAGACCCTGCTTACAGTTATATCATTAGTACAAAATAAACTCTACATGTCTTTGATAAAATAAAATAAAATAATAAATTATATTGATAAAGCACACACCTGAGCAATAAGAAATAGCATGTTTGTGTCAGGATCAAATAATGGGATGTAAGCCCTGTAAATAAAGAAATTTTAAGCATTATTTATTTAATTCATTATTCAAGAACATTTCAAATGACTGGACTGGATTATAACATGAATTATTGAAGACAAAGTGGTGGGGTTTATGTCTAGGCTTTGATTTTTTAAAGTGCTGCAAAACTTATTATGTTGTACTAGGAAAAATACTTAAATCCACAAGCAGTTCTATCAAATAAATATTATGTAAGAAACTAAATTTTTTTCAGATATCAGAAACAAAATGACAAAAAAGTGGATTTATTAAAGCTCAATATTTTATTGATATACAGACATACAAGACATGGCACATACTTTAAATAAGAGGAAATCTTCCTTAAAATATCAAAAATTTGATACATTTATCTGGATCATTTGCCAGCTGTGCTAACTATTTTACTGTACTTATTTTATAAGATATATAGTAAGGAAGAGATAATGTAAACTAAAGCTTTTTTGTTCATTAAATATTGTGTACAACTTTAGAAATATAAGAACCTAAATTGATTTCAACAAGAGATTACAAAACAACAATCATGAAAATACATTGGTTCAATTGTACTAAAACTTTAATAAACAAGTCTTTTAATAATAGAAATAGCATTCATACTTTAGACTAGTGTCAGCTGAATATGTTGCAACAGGCTCAGTTAGTTTGCGTGAGTCTCTGAGAAATACTTCTCTTTGTCTCTCCTGGAAAAAAAGAAAAAAAAAATTTTTTTTAAGTTCAATATAACAAGACATAACAAAAAGATTGAACTTAATATAATTTGAATAAATTGCTTGTTTCAAATTAAAAAATGAATGTTTCAATATGGAACTACTTATCGAGCAGATGAACATGCACTGTGTGATGACATATAAATATGGTAACAATGTCTGGCTGCAGAGATTTTCCTTCTGACTGACTGAGGTATAAGAGGATCATGGGCATTGTCAGCATTGGGCAGGGGGGGTGGTACTTGCCATGGACCCCGCAAGGGTGAGGCTGGTACCAGAGCCCGGGCCTCAGGGGGAGCGGTTGCAGCCCTACGCAGCTTAATTATTATAATTTAATATGAACTACATTTTTTTTTCCATCCAATGATGTTTTACAGGATTCTACAGCTAATTATAGCTAAATTTAATTAAAAAAATATATTTATGATAAACAGTTTATCCTAAACGTTTAATAAAATTGATAGAGGTAATTATTGTCATTTCGTGTGTCACGTGAACTTGTTTGAGCATTAACGCAGTAAAGCTTGCTGACTTTTCGAGCTTTGTACAAATATGTCATCCATTTTCACAAGTTTTAGCTTTCATGAACTTAAAAAATAATGAATTGAAAATTAAAACTGCCAGTCTTGTCTCAAAGTATCTTTCAGACTTTGCAGATTCTTGCAGATTAAGTGAAGAAATTCTACCCATGAAGAGACTTTATAGTACAGTGTTCCAACCAGAAAAGGTCCCAATGAAGCTTTTCACAACTCTGTTCATAATAAAAAATCTTCAAAATATTTTTTGAACGTGTGTACTACAATTAGACTTTTTTGTTCTATTCCAGTAACAGTTGTGTGTGGCTGAAAGATCTTTTAGTAGACTGGCGAACTCTCAAAATTTGGCAAGGCGCGCTACAGACTAGTCTATTTACCATTAAACAATTTAACAGCTGAGTATAAACTGGCCAAGACTTTTGAATTTTCCAATGCCATTGATCATTGTAGTCAGAAGAAAGCTTGGAAGACAATTATTAAATAGTCTTATTTTGTAGCCAGTGTCTATGAATTGCATATATACTGATTTTCATTCATAGTAACTACTTTTATTTTATTCTCTGTTAAATAAATATACTTGCTGTGGTCATTTTTAAGCAAAATAATTTTATAAAAATAGTTTGGACTTCTAAAGTAGTTACCACATTGAAGAACTGTGTGGTAGAACTTGTTAAGGGACAATTTAATGATTTTTCGATAATTAGCTGCAAAATTAATATAAAATCTTTTTTCATCAGCTCATTTATTTCCTGTACGTCTACTAGAAACAGGCTTTATAAAGGTTAGCAGAACCAATGAACATTTAATTGTCAGTGCAATCTTTAACATGTTCTTTTGCCTGGAAATCTCTATTTTATCAAAATGTCTCTTAACATATTCATCCACTCAGCTCTTCAATTATACTCTGTATTTTCAAGTTAAATTACATTCTAAAAAGAGTATGGGTAAGACATAACCATGCAATAATAATTCATAGTACACGAATGTAAAATGGAAGGGGGGCATCTCTGATCCTGGGTTCAGGGTCCACAATCAAATGAGGGGGCCTTGGTACTTGCCTCCCCCTGGATTTTTGTATGCCTTTATTCTCCTGCTTTTTTGTTTTTTCATGGTTTTGCTCAAACATGGTAACCATATGTTGAAGTAAGCTTTCACCCCTTCCCCCTGTAATATTTTCTGGTAACGCCTGTGATGAGGATACTGCTGTTCAGTGCACCAACAGAAATGATAATGGCATTGAATGATGCTGCAGATTTGACTCACTGAATAGTGGAGATCAGGGGCCTCACGATATTTTAAACGTCAGATAAGTTAGTTTTTCTCTCTTTTCCAATTCTCTTCTTTTCCCACTTTCAAATGAGCACATTAAATAAATAAATAAATAGATAATGTTTAATTTTATAGAAAATTTTAAATATATCAGTTTGTTGGTGTTAATTTAAAATTATTATTCATTGGTTGTGTGTAACTTTACACTAAATTAGTAATTAAAGAAGAAAATAATAGAAATTAATGTGAGAATGTTCTGAACAAAAGTTTGCAATAAGAATTTAAATTTGTAGCCTCCAGCATGTCTTGGACTAAAATAAATGAGTTTTCATGGAAAGAAAAATAGTTTTTTTATTGACCACATATCTTACTGTTTTGTTTCTCTCTATTCTAAAAAAAGTAATGGCTGTGGCGCCGTTGCTGTCAAAAGCTTGTTGACTATCTTCTCCTACACTGTGGGGATTTGAATTTTGAGAAACATGTCACGGATTCGGAAAATTCCGAGGAACCTGATAGGCTGACTTAAATTTCGAAAATCGAATTATTTCAGAAGATATTAATAAAAAACTGAAAAAATAAAACATAATGGTTGTCAGATTTGGCATAAAATCATTCATTACTTTGCAACAAAGCAATTCCAAGTATGTAGAATCGCGTGAAATTGATAAACATGAAGTAGAATTACACCCATTTTATGCCAAATTAAAAAGTATATGAAATAAATAACTCAAAGTGTGTTACACAAAGTTGACAATTTTCAAATAGTAAGTTCGCTTAGACAACAGGAGTTTAGAATTAGCGATTATTCGTATTTTCAAAACAGAATAACTAATTGTAACTGATTTTAAAAGTGCCATGTTGGCATTAAGTACGATCTGGCAAAATGGTATCTTTTCAAGCATGGTGAATCTAAACTGCGAGTTCAAAAATGTTAGAACCCAATATCTTGAAAATGAAAAATAATTAAAATGCAGATTATTTTAAAGCCAGTTTGGTGCAGCTAAAGTATTTGTTACCAGTATTATTTGGTGGCGTTAACTATGCCATTATAGCGGTTATAGTACACTTTGGATATTTGCCAGCACGACGAGATGATATAATTTGTGGTGCTAAATAAGCCAATCTGCAAAGGATTATGTATATGAAAATATGGATAACGGTTTACTGGGAACCTTAAATGAGCAGTAATTATAGGTTGTGAGCATGTGTAAATCGTCAAATAATGAAAAGTTGCCATTGGTGGCAAGCTATCCTAGCTGTTTCATAGTTTTTATCAAAGAAAACATATGAAGTACTGTTTCCTTAGAGCTAATTATTAACTATATATCTACGCAAGTCGCTAAATTATGAAAATTCGCCATAATTGGCTAATACACAAGGTGTTCCATGGGTTTCTTATAATTAAAAATAGTGCGAAGTTTAAATTTTTATGTTCCAAGCAACACGCAAGAACCAAGGAATGTGTAGCTTGGTAACATTCTATCTGATCCAACCTTTGTGTTTTGTTTTTTGAAACTATGCGTTTTTTACGAATAAGCCTTATTAGGGGCTGAATGTGTCATACGAAAACCGAGTGTAGTGAGTCTAGGGGCCTTGGCCCCTAGTTACTGAAAATTAAGTCTTTTTTTTTCCCATAACGTAAGGCCAATTGAACCTGGTTTAAACACAACACGTTAGACTATAATATTTTTTTTAATCTATATTGTTGGAATTAAAAAAATACTTGCTTGTTGTTGTTGACTTATTTTAATATCTCAAAATTTGACTTCATTTTTAATTAATTAACTTTTAAAATTCTTTGGCCGTTCAAAGGTAGGTGCCGTAAAATAAACATTTCCTTAAATTTCCAAAATATAAATAGATTCAATAGAGCAACAAAAATAAACTTAAAATGGCTTAGTGATCGTATAGATTTAAAAAGCTGTACAAAACCGTTGGTGTTATATCTAAATTCCTGCAAAAACCCTATGAAGTTCGAGTGAAAAAGAAAATGCACACAAAAACACTCTAAAATTGTGGAAACAATTCATTTATTAACATTAAACAATTATATCAGATTAAAACTCCTGAAGCAATATCATTTGCAACTTAACAATGTATTTACAATCTTTTTTCTTCTGCCCAAGGTTTCCACAATTAGGAATAAATCTCGATTATAATGTACTAACATAACATTTAGCTTAAAAATTTTACTACATTACAATTATCTTTCAACATAAAACTTATTGTTGAACATACTAAAACAATTTACATGGGGCACTCTGGAACCTAATTTCTAATCCTTAAACATCTATTTCATTTAATCCAAAGACTACAAAAATTTATTTTAATTGATCTTACGAACCCCCATATTAATCAAATTAGACAATATTACAAGAAAATATCACTTATTAATGCCTCTAATTACACCTTAAAAATTAGCTTACATTTCAGGCTTAACCCGCCTGTCACACAAAAAAAATTAAGTGGCTGACAAGAAAGGTATTAGTTAAAGGAAGCATGCATAAAAAAAACTTATCCATGGATTAGATATGGGAGGGCCCTCCTAGGAACTTCCTTTCACTCGAGTCTCATTGTCCACCATCGTTCCAAAGACGCCGTCCATCAGCACCATCGCTCCACTCATCTCTCAGGAAGAAGACAGCGAGCCGCAACGAGAAGTCGAGAGAACAAAAAACGAATCAGGAGACCGAGACGCCACCGCTGGCTCTGATATTTATAGCAATCCTCATACTCTCGTACTCAGACTTCGATTGCTGCAGCGAAATGTTGGCCATTGAGTTGATGTTTAAGTCAGCACTCTTTATTGACTTCGTAATTACGGCCTCTAAAAATTACTTTGTAAATAACGATGTGTATATTTTAGTAAACGAATATTCTTTGCACTTCCACTTGAATTTAATAACTCCTTATAAATTATTTGCAAGATGTAAAACACATCGTGAACGGCCGTAAAAATTCTTGTTCCTTGAATCTGGCAACGTCAAAGACGCGGGAACGCATGTATCTGCCGGGATCGTACTGACTCCAAAAGAAAATGGCTACCCAGTAGTGATTGTTGTAAATCAAAAGAAAATTAGTAAAAAATTAGAATTGTTAAAATTTATTAATGTTAATATATTAATTAAGGGAACTAGAAGATCGTTATACAAAAAAAAATTTTGTCAGCCACAAAAAAAAATTGTCAGCCACCAAAAAAAACACAAAAAATACAAATGTAAAATTCATTATCAAAATCATTACGGCAGTTTTCAACATATGTGCAACCCATTATGAAAGAAACTGTATCAGGTATTTCACCCAGAAAAATATGTATCTGTCATTTAGCGCGCAATTAATGACAAGCACATGGATCTCTAAATTACAAATCCAACTGACACAAAACCCCCCATAATGTCCTCACATACCCCAAAAACTTAATTTCTCTGGGTAAAATTAACCTAAATAAAACTTTCTTTAATTATTTTCATTTTTCAAAAAAGAACTTTTTAAATACAATAAAAACCCGTTAATTTTCCACTTAGTCCAAATGTTATTTATTCCCTACGACATAACAAATACCTTCCCCTTACGGAAAAAAAAATTGTAAAACAATTTTTTTTTTTTTGTGTACCTTTGCAAATGGCATAACACATCATAATCACAAAACAACATTATCGATACTGATCATATAACATGTATCATTCTCAAACACCATACAAAAATCAACAGTTACTACAAAGTGTGTTGTTGATAATAATTTTCTTTGGCCTCGACACATCATGAAGAAAAAAAAATATACATATATAAAACACTATATCACACCTTGACTAGCACTTCATTTATAATTTCAAAAACAATACGTGACAAAGATACAACATCTCACTCGGTGAATTGTGAAGACTTTAGTGCAGATAAGTCCATTGTTTAGAAGGAGTCTTATGTTTTATGAAGATGGTAAAACAAAACGTCCCTAATTGTCCCATTTCATTCTATATGTAACCATAACTCCTTATTCAAGCTTGTCATCACACTGGAGATTCACCAGAAAGTCCACACTTTCATCTGCAGCTGTCAGTGTAGTCTGATGTCCAGTCTTCACTTAACTCACACTTTTTTTTTTTTTTTTTTTGTTAAATATTGACCATACACAGTAAAACATTTTAACACATAAATAACGAAATATTACTTTACAAAACCTTGAGCATTACGTGGGCGTAAATTATACCCCCCTTTTGGTTGTGGAGTAGAGATAACTTGTGTACTAGAGTCTGACAGACCATCGTTACCAACATTACCTTGCTCATTCTCTGTTGAGTGTTCAGAATTACTCTGATCAGAGCTGGACACAGTATCACTGTTTTGGCTATCTACTGGTGACCTGACCTCCTCTATTACGACCTGCGAGTCATTATTGGGATCTACTGTACTTGTGTGTTCATATCTCCTACGCCTACAACAAGGTAAAAATTGATAATTGAGGGGATCTATGTCTTGCTCTACATCCTCTAAAACAGGCTCATCATTCGCCTCCTCAGGTTTATTTAACTCAGGCATGGAAGGAAATACTATTCTTTCAGTGAGTTTAGTTAACCTGTCTACATGAACCAATTGTTGATCATTGGGATTGTTTACATGTACGACTATATAATTTACATTACTTGTTTTCTCCTTAACTCTATAAATCCCTTTGTTCACTACTGTGAATTTCTTAGATTGCCCAACTTTCAGCTGAGGTGTGTACAACAAGACTAGATCTCCTACAACTATCTTCTTGTCCTTACAGTGTTTCTCTCTATATTTCTCTTGGGTTTCAGCCGCCTTTATTAAATTATCTTTGACTATTTTAAATGTCTTTTGTAATCTGACCTCTATGTCCTCACTTAAATCTCGTGTGTCTGCATATGACCTGAAGGTGGGTTTAACAATCAAATCCACTGGTAGAGTTATATCTCTTCCATAAATCAAATGAGCAGGAGTGTCTTTTAATGCTGAGTGTATAGCTGTTCTATGTGCCAATAAGGCAAAATGTAAATGCTTATCCCAATCATGGCCCGTTTTATCTACTAAAAATTTTAACGAATTGATAATTGTGGCATTGACTTTCTCGACCACGCCATCCGAACTTGGGTGATAACTCGTTGTGAAATGTTTTCGAATTTTAAGTTTATCATAGACCTTAAGAATAGCTTCAGACAAAAAGGAACTACCTCTATCAGTTATGAGATGTTCAGGTATGCCATGTTGGCATATAAATTTTTCAAAGATAAAAGTTATTGTATGGGTTTGTAAGTCTGTTACAGGGTAAGCTTCTACCCAACGTGTAAAATAATCACTTATAACAATAATATGTCTGTGTCCTGCCTCAGTGATTGGAAGAGGTCCAACTGCATCCATTCCTATCTGTTGAAAAGGTCTACTGGTAACTTCTATTCTTTGTAATGGCGCCTTTTGGTTTTTCTTAAATCCCTTTCTTTCCTGACACGGTATGCAAGACTTTACATAGTTTAAAACATGTTTATATAGTCCCCACCAAAAATATTTGTCTTTTATTCGTAGTAAAGTTCTTTTGAAACCAGGGTGTGCAACCGTGGGAGAATCGTGAGCTAAAGTTAAAATCTCTGAAATTAATGTCTTAGGTATAACCAACTTTTCTGGGTGATTCTGTCTATCATTAGAATTGTGTTTTAAGCAATAAAGTAAATTGTTTTTCTTAAAAAAGGTCATCTCATTAATTCTAAGTTCTACATTATCTTCATTTAACTGATTTAGTATTTCAGCACATTTACTGTCATTTTCTTGTAATGTTTTAACCCTGTCTGTTGAAAGAGATTCAGTGTGGACTTGTTCGACAACATTGATAGCATTTACAGGTCTCGACAACACATCAGCAGGAACATTTTGCCTACCTGGTATATGTTTTATCTCATAATTATATCCCTGTAAACTTAACGCCCATCTTGTGACTCGACCACCATCTTTTAGTTTAAGTGCATATTCCAAAGATTTTTGATCACACCACAAAATGAATTTCTTACCCCCATACAAATAATTTCTAAAATGATTGATGCCCCACACCACAGCTAATGCCTCTCTTTCGTATACACTATATCTAGTTTCAGCATCATTTAGACGTCTACTGGCATATCCTACAGGGTGTAAACAACCATCCTCCCCTTTTTGGCTTAAAACTGCTCCTATTGCAACACCTGAAGCATCAGTGTTTAGGGTAAATTCCCTGTTCATGTTTGGAATAATTAAGCATGGATAAGAGATTAATTTCTCCTTTAATGTATCAAAAGCAATTTGTTCATTATCCCCCCAGTTAAATTTTACTGATCCCTTAGTTAATTGTGTTAAAGGTAAGGCTATTTCAGCAAAGTTATGAATAAATTTTCTGTAAAAATTGCATAGACCCAAAAACGAACGTACATTCTTCTTAGTCTTAGGTACTGGAAAGTCTTTAACAGCATCAATATTACGTGTATCGGGAAATATTTTTCCATTTGTTACTTGGAAACCCAAATACGAAATCTTGTCTTTAATTAATTGGCATTTTCCTGGATTTATTTTGAGGTTGTGTTTTCCTAACCTAGTGAAGACTACATCTAACTTTTCAAGATGTTCCTCAAAAGTTGTTGAAGAAATAATTAAGTCGTCTAAGTAAGTATTTATGTTCCAATTGTTTAACCCAGCCAAAACAATATTAAGTAATCTTTGAAAAGAAGACGCAGCATTTTTGAGTCCCTGAGGTAGACGAATAAAATGAAATAAACCAAATTCTGTCGTGAAAGCAGTCTTATGTCTATCTTGTGGATCGAGCTCCATTTGCCAATACCCCGAGCAAAGATCAAGAGATGAGAAAAACTTTGCTCCTTCTAAGGAATCTAACAATTCGGAAATCAAAGGCAAAGGATAAGGTAAAGGCATCGTTTTCAAATTCAGCTTCCTATAGTCACAAACTAATCGGTAAGTATTATTTTTCTTCTTTACTAAAATAACAGGTGCTGCATAAGGAGAGTCGCTTATTGATATTATTCCTGCATCTAATAACTGGTCTAACTGAGCTTTTAATTCTTCCCTTAAAGCATAAGGAGCCCTATATGGTCTTTGTCTAACGGGTAACTCATCGGTGAGATAAATTCTGTGTTTCAAAGTTTTGCACCCTGTCAGCTGCGACACAGATTCGGCAAAAACTGACTTATGTTTATCCAGTATTGACATTAATTTAATCTTTTTCTCCTCATCTAAATGATCTAATTGAAATTTCCCCCCATATAAATCAAAATCATCCTCCAACGTCCTAACTTCCCCAACATTTACATGAGTGGCCTCCGATTGTACAACTTCAACAGGTTCAATTTGAACAATATTAGTGTTTTTATTTATATGGATTTTACAGTTAGAAAAATTTGCTACTTTGACAAAAAAACTGTTGTTACTATTATTGTCATTGATCGAGTGAGATATGGTCCAATCACTATTTAAGGAATGTGTAGATGGTGAAATTAATACATGAGGAGTGTTTTGAAAATTTGCTTTTACTTTAACTTCGATTATCTGCTCGCTTAAAGGAGGGATTATATGTTTCTTTACACTATAACCAAAAACAAACTCTTTTTCTGTACAAATACAATTAACTTCATTACCCACTGTACTATTGTCCCAAAAAATATCCCCTTTCTCGTGTATTAATTTTGAATGTGGAATATCTATGATTAGGTTATTGTCTTTTAAGAATTGCATGCCCAAAATAATATCATAGTTTACATAAGTAGTAGGAGCAATATAAAAATCTGAATGTATTGACAAATTTCCCACTTTTAAATCCACCTTAATTATGTCATTTAAAAACATATCGTTGAGTGTTATGCCTACTACTCTTAAAGCACAAGATTCCCTATCCAAAATTAAATTCTCTCTGATCAATCTTTCCGTAGTCTCTTTCTTCATCAAATTAATCGAAGCTCCCGTATCAATTAAAGCTCTGAGTTTGATTTCCCCTACTTTACAGATTATTATGGGCAGCTTGTCTTTGTTGTTGTGGGTAGCGTTGATTTGCATGCACTCATGGGGTCGAGTCAAAGACGGTCGTGCACCTCCGCTTTGCCCCTTCTTTAGTTTAAATTATCCCTCCTATTATATCTAAAACCTTGCGATCTGTTCTGCCTCTGATTTCCCCTTTCCCTACAAAATCGGCTTATGTGTCCGGGCTTTCCACAAAAATAACAAATTATGTGTTGTTGTTGTGTCCTCGTGGTTGGCTTATGTGCTACAGCCTCCTGTAATTTTGTCATGTCCTGCTCTAATTTTTGAATTTTTTTGTCGTTTTCTAGAGAGGTAGCCTGTAGTAGATGTTTAATTTCTTGCAAATCTCTCTCTATCGGTGTGACCTGTGAGCTCACCGCTCCAAAGTTAATAGTGGCTGAACTCTGTTCTAGACTAGCGCATTCCTCCTCCTTAAGCACTAACTGCCAAATGTCTTCAAATTTTTCGTGTTTCTGTGACATGACAAATCTCCTAACTGATGGCTGTAGCCCAGCCAAAGCCTGTGAGACAAGCATTTTCTCCCTGCTAGTCTCATCCTCAAAACATCTATGCGCCAAACCTTGTAGTCGTGATAAAAACGTTCGAGGGGCCTCCATGTTACTTTGTGTACACGTGGTAAATTGAAGGAGATAATTTGTGGAGCCTGTTTTTGTGAATCTGTCTTTTAGTGTTTTCTTGAAAGTCTCTAACTTGGCATCATTTAACTGAGGCTGGGATCTAACAAATCTAGCAGCCTCCCCTACTAATTTCGTTTTAGTTACAAATAACATGTGGTCTTCGGACCATCCCGCGAATTTTGCTACCTCCGAAATTTTATCTAAAAAGTCATTTATTTGCAGGTCTGGGTTTTCACCACTGAATGGTGGAACTAATGATAAAAACTCCCCAAAGTGTGGGATTTCTTGCCCAGGCATTGTTACAACAAATGGATATAATTTAGGTGGGCTTAAATCTAAATTCCTGTCACTACCTTGTGACATAAATACTATCACAATATAATATATGTATAATACTGTTAAAATCTAATTTCAAAACACTTATAAAGATACAATAAAACTTTTTTTTTTGTTATGTTGTGCTCTGCCATTTACTAATCTACCCAGAGAAATTAACAAACAACAGTATAACTACTCCCAATCAAATCATTATAACACAATATATACCTCAGAGTGCATTCTCTCTTTCACTATTTAAAAGGACGCACGGCACCATTGTTGGAATTAAAAAAATACTTGCTTGTTGTTGTTGACTTATTTTAATATCTCAAAATTTGACTTCATTTTTAATTAATTAACTTTTAAAATTCTTTGGCCGTTCAAAGGTAGGTGCCGTAAAATAAACATTTCCTTAAATTTCCAAAATATAAATAGATTCAATAGAGCAACAAAAATAAACTTAAAATGGCTTAGTGATCGTATAGATTTAAAAAGCTGTACAAAACCGTTGGTGTTATATCTAAATTCCTGCAAAAACCCTATGAAGTTCGAGTGAAAAAGAAAATGCACACAAAAACACTCTAAAATTGTGGAAACAATTCATTTATTAACATTAAACAATTATATCAGATTAAAACTCCTGAAGCAATATCATTTGCAACTTAACAATGTATTTACAATCTTTTTTCTTCTGCCCAAGGTTTCCACAATTAGGAATAAATCTCGATTATAATGTACTAACATAACATTTAGCTTAAAAATTTTACTACATTACAATTATCTTTCAACATAAAACTTATTGTTGAACATACTAAAACAATTTACATGGGGCACTCTGGAACCTAATTTCTAATCCTTAAACATCTATTTCATTTAATCCAAAGACTACAAAAATTTATTTTAATTGATCTTACGAACCCCCATATTAATCAAATTAGACAATATTACAAGAAAATATCACTTATTAATGCCTCTAATTACACCTTAAAAATTAGCTTACATTTCAGGCTTAACCCGCCTGTCACACAAAAAAAAATTAAGTGGCTGACAAGAAAGGTATTAGTTAAAGGAAGCATGCATAAAAAAAACTTATCCATGGATTAGATATGGGAGGGCCCTCCTAGGAACTTCCTTTCACTCGAGTCTCATTGTCCACCATCGTTCCAAAGACGCCGTCCATCAGCACCATCGCTCCACTCATCTCTCAGGAAGAAGACAGCGAGCCGCAACGAGAAGTCGAGAGAACAAAAAACGAATCAGGAGACCGAGACGCCACCGCTGGCTCTGATATTTATAGCAATCCTCATACTCTCGTACTCAGACTTCGATTGCTGCAGCGAAATGTTGGCCATTGAGTTGATGTTTAAGTCAGCACTCTTTATTGACTTCGTAATTACGGCCTCTAAAAATTACTTTGTAAATAACGATGTGTATATTTTAGTAAACGAATATTCTTTGCACTTCCACTTGAATTTAATAACTCCTTATAAATTATTTGCAAGATGTAAAACACATCGTGAACGGCCGTAAAAATTCTTGTTCCTTGAATCTGGCAACGTCAAAGACGCGGGAACGCATGTATCTGCCGGGATCGTACTGACTCCAAAAGAAAATGGCTACCCAGTAGTGATTGTTGTAAATCAAAAGAAAATTAGTAAAAAATTAGAATTGTTAAAATTTATTAATGTTAATATATTAATTAAGGGAACTAGAAGATCGTTATACAAAAAAAAATTTTGTCAGCCACAAAAAAAAATTGTCAGCCACCAAAAAAAACACAAAAAATACAAATGTAAAATTCATTATCAAAATCATTACGGCAGTTTTCAACATATGTGCAACCCATTATGAAAGAAACTGTATCAGGTATTTCACCCAGAAAAATATGTATCTGTCATTTAGCGCGCAATTAATGACAAGCACATGGATCTCTAAATTACAAATCCAACTGACACAAAACCCCCCATAATGTCCTCACATACCCCAAAAACTTAATTTCTCTGGGTAAAATTAACCTAAATAAAACTTTCTTTAATTATTTTCATTTTTCAAAAAAGAACTTTTTAAATACAATAAAAACCCGTTAATTTTCCACTTAGTCCAAATGTTATTTATTCCCTACGACATAACAATATCATCATTTAGCTTAACAAATTTTAATTCAAAATATTCCAATTTAGATGTTTGTTTTCATGTGTAAAGTTTTTATCAATTACTTTTATAGAAAAAATTGGGAAATATAAGAAAACAAAGACTGTAATAGAAAGTTTTAATTCTTTAAAAAAAAAAAAATTTAAGATTGATGTGTTTTATTTAAAAGAGAGAATCTCTATTCTATGCTCTATTCTATCCTATGCTATTCTATTCTCTCTATATGGAGCATGGAGAAACATTAAAGATAGATTATGCTGAACAATTTATTATAAAATACTATCCATTATAATCTGACTGTGTATTTTCTACTTTATAATGAACAATTAATATGTTCCTGCCCTTTTTTGCAAAGAT
Organism: Cheiracanthium punctorium; assembly: GCA_038373885.1. Taxonomy (NCBI): domain Eukaryota; kingdom Metazoa; phylum Arthropoda; class Arachnida; order Araneae; family Cheiracanthiidae; genus Cheiracanthium; species Cheiracanthium punctorium. The sequence goes on along the minus strand of JAWZYV010011927.1, from coordinate 393,595 downwards.
GCATTAATAGAAATTTCTCTTCAGTGCTCATCATAGTTTCCTGACATTGGTATTTGCATGTCTTGTGGAAAATCTTTACTGTCACATCTTTGCAACAAAAGAAACAAAAATGTTAAAGCAGATAATGCATTTTCTTCTTTATATCAATATTCTTTGACCCTAATGTGTTGTAGAATTCTTTTGTTTGTCTCAATAAACAAGAAATCAGCATTTTCAATAAAGAGATTTCAACAGACAGCATGCTGTCTTTTGCCTCAAAAACTGATACAAATTTAATTTTGTTATAACTAAATTAATGTCTTCAAAACACGCTGACTTGAAATTTTAATACAAAAGAATACTTTTGTATTCTTTGTTAAACAGCTATTAATGTTACACACATTTTTCAACAAGGTGCATGTTATATGTAGTATAAACACATAACATATATACATTTTGGGGCAATCAATACATATTATAGAAATTATTAGAACACAGATGAATATAAAAACAACCAAAATCATTTTTTTTAAATTTAACTTTGTAAGAAAGTATCAGAAACAAGGAGAAATTACAGAAGCTTACACTCCCAAGTCCAGTAGTAATCAATTGGTCTGTATCTCCAACCCATGTGACTTTGCAATCTCTATCACTGTAATGACTGTCAGCAACCTGCAAAATATGAAAAATTCATTAATTACGAACATAATACATCATGCACCAAAAAACATGTCTTGATTTTTTGTTTTTTAAACAAATAATGCAACTTTTGAGCAGATTTTAAGAATCAAACCACAGCGAAGTTTAAATTTAGGATGTCTCTACAAAGCTGTACTTTTATAAATAGTAAATTTGAAACAACCATGAAATCAGGGTGTAGACAGGGTACCTGATGGAGCTGCAGCCAAACCCAAAATGACTAAATATGAGATAAGGAGAAATATTACATAGTCAGAGGTAATTTTAAATGCAGAAAAATAGTTCATTTAGGTTAATCTTATAAGGTAACATCTCAGCTACTCAAATGACATTAAAATCAGCACACCAAACACCAAAATCAGCAGATTAACAATTATTTTCTCCAATCTAAGGTTGTCGTAATATACCTAAACAAGTCTCTTTATTGAGATTTTGAGGGGAAAAGTAAAGACAGTTCAGGATCCTGCATAGTTTTGATTACATGACACTTTAGAAAGGAACAAGAACTAATGTTTCAGAAAATTTTCAGAGGAAAGGGAATGCATTGTTTATGTAAGTGTGTAAATAGAAAATTCCCCTTGAAAAATATAAGGTTTAGCTATGGCCCTTAACTGAACTTAAAATTTCACAAGTATAGTTTTAAGCATATATAGGCATTTTTAACTGAAAAGATTTTTAAACCCCATTTATGAGTTTCATTTTTCATTCTCCTTTAATTCATTTTTATTCATGATGTAGGCAAGATGTTTTTTAACTCGCCCATCCACTCCCACCCCCAAACAAACCTGGTTATGCTACTGTATAAAATATGCAGAAAAATGTCTCTGATATCTATAATTTTGAATTTTTTTTATAAAAAGATAAAGCCATCGCTCATTTTCCAATGAGATTTCAGTTCTCAAGTACCTTTCCACACTTTTCAAACCGGGTCCTTTTTTTTTTGTGAAATTGTGAAAAATTTACTTCTAATTTTGCAAATCTAAAATTAGTGTTCAATCAGGTTTTTCTAGGCAGGGTACTGTTTTAGTGAAATTGTGAAAAGAGAGTCCTGTTTTTATGAACCTGTGAAATATATACAATTTTACAAATTTAAATTTAGTATTAAAGTTCCATTTTAAGATATTTTACAGAAAGCCCTATAAAAAAAAAAAAAAAAAAAACTTATAAGTTTGTTTATCATTATGTAAAAACAAACACATACAGGTTTTTATAAATAAAGCATTAAACTTTCATCAGTTATACTGGTTTATATAAATAATACACATAGAGTAGAACCTTGATTATCAGGCATAACTGGGATCGATCCAACATCCGGTAATTGCAATTTCTGTAGAGATTTTTTTTTTTTTTAATAACCATCCAGTTTAATATGAAGGATGATTACATAGTAACATGTGTGACATTTGTATTTTTTTTTTTTTTCAAAGTTCTTTTTCCTTAGCTAAGCATTAAAAAGTCAAGTAGCAGTTATTATTACCTTATTTTACATTTTTTATAAAACAATTACATGCACAACATCAATATTTTAAATGTTTTATAATTAACTATTATTAAATAAAACTTGGAATGTGTGTGACAACTTAAATGAAATTTGTTATCTAATTGAACAATTAGATTTGTGAAGGGGCTATTTACCAGAAGAAGAATTTTGTGAAAGGTTCCTTTTCGATATGAAAAATATTGTGAAGGTCTGTTTTTATGATAAAATATTTTGTTATGGGTCAGTTTATGGACCCAAATTTCGCCTCAACAGACCCCTGGTGTTTATAAATTTTCTAGGGGTTTCATACAGCATATGAATTTACTGCTTATATGAGTGCTTAATACAATTTATGAAGAAATATTCTGAAGAAATAACTCTTTTTCACACCTCTAACAAATACAGAATATTAATTACCCAAAGTAAATGATATGAACTATGTTTTTTGGATAGAACTCTTCAATCTTGAGATTGCACATACCGTATTTACCCGTGTATAAGTCGAGAAATTTTAGACAAAAAAAAAAGGCTTTGAAGTGGAGGGGTCGACTTATACACAGGGCCGTTATTTTTAATTTTTTATTCGAAGTGATTGATCGAGAAAATGGGGGGATCGACTTATACACGGGATTTTAAAAAATTCAAATTTCTTGATTGGGAAGTGGGGGATCGACCTATACATGGGTAAATACGGTAATTGCATATGCTACAGCATATCATGATCAAAAGTGCTTTCTAAAAAGTAAAGCTATAGCAAAATACAAACAAGAATAAATGACTACACAAGTAGATGATGCATGCTACATGGTAATTAATATATATATATACTACAATCCATGATAAATTCATATTTTGGGAACTTTCAGAGCATATGATCATGTGTATATGATCTGATATAACAAAGGATGACATGTAATATGCAAGAAATTGTATATACCATCTACAAACAAAGTGATTCAATTTACTTGGCTTTTTGAAGGGTCTCTTGGATCCCAAAGTCTGATCTTCTTATCTTGACCACAACTTGCCAAGATATCACCAGAATACTTCCAAGAAATGGACTGCACTAAAGCAGAATGGTCAGAATTGCCTAAAATAAAGAGAGATATTTTTGAGTGATTGTCTGAATTTGTCTTATGCTTTACTTTTTTACCCAACCAGGATCCTTAAAGGTTCCTACAAGTAACTGAGTTGAAAAGAGAAGAGGGAAAAGCTTAAAGTTGGCTACCATTTTTCGCAAATAAAGGGCAATTAAAACAAACTTTTAAGAACAGACAAGGCAAGACACAAAATTTAAGAAAATCATAGAATACAAGCAATTAGCACTGACGGTTGTACAACTTTTGCACTGCATCAATTGGGGGAAAAAAGCACTTGCCACCACACCTAAAATGCAGAGGAATAACCACTTCCCATAAAACCTGCTACCAGAATAAGATTTCAAGTGTCTGGGATTTTTCTCAACACAGTAGAAAAGTACACAAATATACAGACTGATAGCAAATAAATATCCTAAACAATACAAAAAAGAGCATTCCATTTTACACACTGTTTTGTGTGAGAAGTTATGATTTCCTTAACTTTAAAGCTTCTTCTTTTTAGCACTTGAGTGCTATTTTGCTCGATCACAGTTTTTGATGTAGACACAATTTGTCTACGTGCCGTATCACTTTTCAATTTTTATAAATATATTTTGAGTATATTTTTAGAAACTGATTGTATCAACCTTTCAAGTATATTAGACAAGTTGGAGTGTTTAGGCTGATTATTTTACCAACTATGAGAAAATCTAATATACTTGAAAGGTTGACACAATCAGTTTCTAAAAATATCTATAACTTCCGCGGCGTAATGGAGTTGTCGCGAATTAATTGTTTCATCTGTTCTATCTGTGGTTTGCAGAGGAAGATGATAAATGCCAACGGTTCTAAAGCGAGAAATTTCATCTGGGAATCGACCCAGAGTAGCTCAGTGGTAGAGCACCCACACGTTAAGCGGTAGTCCTGGGTTTGCCCCCCAGCTCTGGAATTTTTCGCATAGTTGATAAAATAATCAGCCTAAACACTCCAACTTGTCTAATATTTTGAGTATAGTTAGAAAACGCCTGGCGAATATTCTAAAATAGTTTTAGCAGGCAATTTAAATATAGATTTTAATTCTGAAGAAATATTTTATAGAACAGAGAAGACAAATACAGTACACTCATAGATTATGATACACTTTCCAAATGGTATTTATAAAGGTGAAGTATAGTTTGACTATGCCTGGCGAAAATTTGTAAAGAGTTTTGGTAGGAGATTTTAATATAGATTTCTATTCCGAAGAAGTTATTTATGGAACAAAGAAGGAAAACACAGTACACTCATGGATTATGATACCCATTCTAAACAGTATTTAAAATATGTCTACGCGATATAGCTGGAATATGCCTGGCAAAGATTGTAAATCCATTTCAGTAGGCAATTTTAAGATAGATTTCGATTCCAAAGATGTGTTTTATGGTTCAAGAAAGAGTTGATTCCTATTTTCGCGCTCCTACTCTTGCCAACCTAAAAATTCCCAGCACTTTGGAGAGCTTTGCAGTCATGGGTCTCTAAGAGTTATGCACAAGTTTCAATGCTCCCAAAAGAACTAGATGAAAACTAAAGTGAACGAATGTGCGATAAATGCACCAGTTAAGGAATTTGAAGACACTTAATTATTAAAACTAAATTAATTGGCAACCCAAAATAAATAAAAATGTGACGGAATGCTGTACTTACAGGTTGTTCCAAATTGCTATTTTAATTCTAAATTACGATTACCACATAAATACACAAAATCGCCATGGTTACTGGCGATTATGTTTAATGATTGTAACCTTGGCAAGAATCGGGGTGCTAAAGTAGGAATCAACCTAAGAAAGACAAACACGGCACACTCGTGGATTATGATGAACATTCAAAACAATATTTAAAACAGTGAAGTATAGTTGTAATATACTTGGCGAAGATTGTAAAATAGCTTAGTAGGCGATTTTAAGATAGATTTCGATTCCAATGATGGGTTTTATAAAACAAGGAAGCAAAATACAGCACATTCATGAATGATACACTTTTCAACTTAATGGAATAAGGAAGAAAAATAGGGATGACACATAAATTACGATACGCTTTTAATATGTAGCACTATAGTGCATATTTAAAATCTGAAAGTGTTACAGATTTTCTTCCTTGTTTTTTTTTTTCTCAAAGCTGCTCATTATTTTCTTTATCAGTGCATCTTATATAAACCAGAGTTTTTATTACGAGGAATAAATAGGTGAGACTTTCTCATCCTTCCCCCAAAACTAAGTGAGGTTTTCAAAAAATGGGGCAAGAATTTATCTCTATAGATGCAAACTGGAAATAATTCTCGTATAAAAGCAACAGTTTTTTAAAAAGCGGCTAAATCTTTCGAAATGTAAGAATTCTGCACAGAATGAAACCAATTTGTAGAGTGAGTGAATTTCTCGCAGCAATAATTTTTTAATGTGGGTAAGAGAGAAAAAATGTGAGATTCTCGTATTCTCATGCACTAGTGAAAACACTGATATACTCTTCATCAGTGGCCCGCAAGAAGCCTCAACTTAACTATCTGCAATTTATTTCTTTGGGGCTATGGCAAAGATAAAGTGTTTTTTTCCCACCTCTTACAACTGACATTGCTGAATTGAAAATGAACATATAGTGCAAAAAGTTATTCAAAATTGCAAAAAGTTATTCAAAATCAATTAATTTGCAAAAAGTTATTCAAAATCAATTAATTTGCTAATGAAAGTAGACAAATCATCTTCAGTAGCAGATCCAGGGGAGGGGTAAGGGGTCTTCTGCCATCCCCAAAAAGAGATTACAAAAGGGTGCTTATCATCATACACTTTAAATAAGTAAAATGACCTTTTTAATAATTTAGCCCTTCCAAAAATTTTACATCGGTTTAGACTAAAATTCTGCCTTCATGTACAGTTTGTTTGGATAAAATAACCTTTTTCTTTCAAAATTTAGCCCCACCCTCCAAACAAATTTCTGGATGCCTGTGCTCATCTTATCCTCTACAAGAAAGATTCAAATAAATATTTAATAATTTCTTAAAATAAAATTTTACAGAATAAGATGAAGGACAGAAATTAAAGACATTGGTCAATTTAGCTATTAAATATACATAAATAAATAAAACACAACTAAATGTTGGTTTAATGTAGTTAATCAATGGAACAACACTGAAGTTTAGGTTCGCAAAATTTACATGCATTAAAATTGTGTCAATAAGTGAAAATATTTATTCATGAGATTTAAAAAAAATTAAACTATAACTCACTATAAATAGGCTGTGAAGTATTTGCATCATATAAATGTATGGAATTGCTCTCTGCTAAACTTAAAATGCAATCGGCTTGTGGGTGAAATTTTATGGCTTCAACTTTGTGGGATAGTAAAACATCAAGTTCAGGATTAGGAGGGGGTTTGCAGTCATCAGTCAATCTCCAAAGCTTTACCTAAAACATAAAGAAGAACAAATCACGTCAAAGGCAATGACTATAAAAAAAATTCCAACATTAATGTCTTATTTAAACATATAGTCTCCTTATAATGAAATCATTTCCTTCTGTATAAAGGGTTCGTTATAGAGATAAGAGTAGAACTTATTAAAGTGTGGAAGCATTTATTATTTAAGAAACTATTCAAGTAAATATCTCACTTTTTAGTTAGTGATTTTCAGAAATACATTATAATATTTAATTAAAATGAAATAACAAACATTAAAATTTTGTTGAATTATTATTTACCGGAATAAAAACTAAAAATTTAAGTTTTAATAATGTTTTTTATATTGTAAGTTTTACTATACTAATTTAACAGTCATGCATAACACAAACAATATTATTTAATATCTGGTAAATTTTGGGAAAGGACTCCACAAATTTAAATTTAAAAAAATTATAATATAACCATGAAAGAGAGTAAACATACAGTATTTTATAATTAATTAGCATTATTTTGTAAAAACTGCAGGAAACATTTTTTTTTTTTTTTTTAAATCTTACATGGCAGTCTTCAGATGCAGTAGTAAGTATAAAATCATCATATGGGCAAAAATCAAAATCAGTGACAAAACCTGTAAAACAAGACTAATGATTAGCCAAATGATATGAAAACATTCACAGAAAAAAATAGTTTAAAAAAAATAACTGAAGGTAAAAAAAGTTTTAAGACACAATTATCGCAATTATAAAACAACATCAGTTGTGGGACACATATACTGTCAAACATGTGGCACTTACATTCATTAACTCACAAACCCTAAAAATATAACAACAGATTAAAAATGTAAGAAAATGTATTTTCAATTTAGTATTTTGATTTTAGCTGAAAACAACTATAGTATATATATAAAAGAAAATGTAAAAATAATAATAATAATAATTTTCTGTTCTGTGTGTTACATGAATGGCCCTAGTATGTATGTCACATGATGAATGTCCAAACTCTTGAATAGTTCAATCTTCTAAGAATAATGCTGAAGTTATTGAAACTATGCTTAGATGTCAATACAGTCAAACCCCGATATAACACCACTATCCGTTCGAGAAAATTATGGCGCTATAACGAGTGTGGCGGTATATCGAATTATATTATATTATGCAATGGATAAAAATAAACTTTGACATGGTATTATTACTATTGTAAAACTCAATATCATAATGCATTTTATTTAATAATAGGTAATATAATTCAATTCTGCTGGAATTAAATTATCAAATAATACTATGGAATTAAGATGCACTTACTGTTTTATATCGTCAATCCTATATAAAGAAGTTTTCGAGTAGAATAAACACTATAGCTGAAGTGTGAAGATCCAGGGCTCACAGGCCTTTCGCGTGGCGACGGATCTAACATTCTGGACTCTCCAGCAGTTTCTGCCAGAGGTAATGTGAATGTGCTTCAGAACCCCATAAAAAATCATCCGCCCTAAGGACACCTCGTGTAGGTTTGAAATAAACACAACAAACAAACTTGGATAAAATAGATATTTTTGCTCATAGCAGACCACACACTTATATTAAAACTCAAACTGAATTTATTGGAAATATTTTAAAATGGTAGTTTGAGTTTTCCTTTCAATATTAATTTTTTGAATATCCTTTTCTATAAGTAAGAGATTGTTTGGCATTTGTTTATCGGTCACATTTTTTTCTAAAAAAATTCGTATTTTCCCAATGCAATTTTTCACTTCCTCCGATGTAACATGTGGTGTTTCATCTTCTTCAGATTCACTGTCAGATGAATCTAAATTTTGATTTTGATTGGTAGCTGATTTAACAATTTCATCGATTGTCAGATCTTCAAATGTTGAAACACTTTTGTCTATATTAATATACTCAGTTGCCGACAGAGGATGCTCAATGTCTATCAATTTGTGTATTTCATTTTGTAGTTCTTGGAGTGCTGCAATATTTTGCTTTGGAGTAAACCCTTCAGATTTAATTAATCCAGTATGTTTCCAGCAGTTAACAATAGTTTCTGGTGAAATTTCATCCCAAGTTTTTTTATCATGCGAATCGCATCGTGTAAAAGGATTGGAGAAAAATCATCTTTGCTGATTTTTTCAATAATACGGCGGACATGATGCTTTCGATAATGAGCTTTGAATGAATTTATTATACCCGCATCCAAAGGCTGTAAAACTCCAGTACAATCAGGAGGTAAAAATTCAATGCGGATATTGCTCATTGGGTTTGTTTTGTGACAAGGTGCATTATCCAAAATCATTAAAACATGGCGTTTCTTTCTTCACATTTCTGAGTTGAAATTAGCTAGCCATTTTTGAAATAATGCTGCAGTCATCCAAGCTTTCTTGTTGTTCTCATAATCAACATAAAGGGCAGGATTAAAATTTTTAAAACATCTGGGCTTAGCTGATTTTCCAATCAGTTCTTTTATCAGATCCAACTGCATTTGTGCAGAACACCAGCGACACACGATCTTTAGCTTTTTTGCAGCCTTTAACAGGCCCACTAGAAATTGTTTTGTCTGGCTGCAGGCGGTAAAAAAGTCCCCTTTCATCCATGTTGTAGATGTCCTCAGCTTTATATTCTAAAATCAGCGCACTCAATTTCTTACGACCATTTATCACAACATCTTCATCAACTCCTGCAGTCTCACCACTTCGTATATACTGCGAGAATCCTCGTCGCTTTTTAAATCTGTTCAACCAGCCGCTACTATACTCGAAATCTGTGATATCCATTTGCTGGCCGAGGACTTTTGCTTTCTCTCTAATAATGTCTCTAGTTATAGTCGGATTTTTAGCACTCATTTGTAGTATCCATGTGCAAAGGGCATCCTCTAAATCTTCGTGTTTTGCAGTTTTCAGTTTTTTCACATTTGACTGCAGATCGTTGGTGTTAATCCATTTTTCGGGATTTTTCAAAATGTCTCCTATTCAGCGCCTGCTAACAGGCTTTTTCCACAATATAGAAAAATGATTTGCAATGTGTTGCTGCGATGCATTCACATTTCTCTCTTTATATTCGCAAATTTCCCGCTTTTCCGAAACTGTTAATAAAGCTCTTTTTGCCATCATGAATTAAGACTCTGGTTATTTTGCAGATTTAACTGCTAAATTCTTCGATCATTCAACGACTAATCTAACCTTTGAATGACAGATTTTGCATTTCACCCCGTTTTCCTGGAAGGCAGCGGAAACTAGAAGGGGGAAAGAGAGGAGAGGAGAGGTTTCTTTAAACATTGTTCTCTTTTCAAAAGAGAATGAATAAGAATTCGTTACTTTTGAATACTATTTGACTTTAAAAGCATATAGACGTAGGAAGGCAAGGGACTCTTTGGAAATCTAACAAAAGGTTTAAAAAGAAAGAATGTGCAAAAAACATATCCAGTAATTTCTAGAAAATTGGTTACACTAGGCAAGTTTTATTCTGGCGGTATATCGAGTTGGCGCTTTAACGGATCCATTACATTGAAATTCCTATTTGACAGATTTGTTCATAGACATAATTGGCGGTTTAGCGGAATTGGCATTATTTTGAGATGGCACGTAATCGGGGTTTGACTGTATATATAGGATGTGCTCATCCTTAAATGATTGAAAACTGAAAAATTATAGTAGAAACTCAAACTTATAAACAGTTAAGAATGTTTCTTTAAAAATTATATTTAGCATCCTTAAATATGCATGAGGTATGAAATTAAACAAAAAAAAAAAAAAATCTGGAACCATACTGTAAAGTTTATTGAAGCATTAAATACTTAACAAAATATTTTATACATATAATTTTTTTTCTGGATAATTCAGAACTCATTTGAGTTAAAGATTTCAGAGAGCATAGTTCAGCTTCCAAAGCATTCTGGATGTTTTCAAGCTACTGACATGATTTCTTTTGCATGGTGTTTTTAAGTCAGCCTTTAGAGTACTAATATTTATAAATATAATAACTCCATGTACGTTAAATTTTTGTTCCAAAAAAAAACCCTAAAAAGGCTGTTATACAGAAGTAGTTTATTGTTAATGCACTATCTTTGAAATGCTTATGCTAGTTTGGTTTTAGTGCAACAAATTATTTTAACCCTTTGAGGCGCAACCCGTTCCCAATGCTGAAAAAAGGGCTGCCGTTGCCATCGCTCGACTTAACTACCAGCAAGATGGCGGATGATCGAAATGTTCATCGTGTGTCACAGCTCTAGAGACCCTTTTTTGACGACAGCTGACTGTGCGCAGGAACAGCCAGCTGTCGTGAAAAAGGGGTCTCTAGATCTGTGGCATGCGATGAATGTTGTGATTGTCCGCCATCTTGCTGGTAGTTAAGCCGAGCGATGGCAACGGCTGCCCTTTTTTCAGCATTGGGCAAGGGTTGCACCTCATAGGTTAACCATACTGCTTTGTGACTAGCAGTGACAGCTCTGGACTTGGGTGGTTTCACAGTGTGACGACCACACATTAGAGTTAAAAAATTAATTTACAAAACTTTTTTAACAAGTACTGTTTTTTAAAATTAAATTTAGTGAACTTAAATTACAAGAAAAACAGTTCATTTTACCTGAATGTGCATGAAGCACAGGAAGCTTTTTATACTGGCAGCCTAAATCATATAAAGGGACAATACCAAGATTACCTTGTCCTAAAATGGAAAAGAATTAGTTATAATAGATCCTTTTAACTTTTGCATTACGTATATATATACCAGAATCCACCAATCAGAAATGCACTCTAAAATCTGCACTGTCTGTTCAATGTAAACAATAAAATCTGCCCGTCAAGCTGTAAGTTCAGAAAACTGCAGTATAACCACATAGTAAAACTAAATAAGCAATTCCCAGTTGAAAAAAAAAATATTTTAAAATTTGTGAACTCTGATGGTAACACTGGTAACCTTCGGATGACTGACAGTGATGTAATTGACACTGAATTACAGTCACAAAATGCAGACTCTGATACAGTAACAACTCTGGGGATGATCAAAAGATTGATAAAATAACATTTAATGAAGGTTTGACTCTGAGAGAGAAATATCTCAGATTTGTAGAGCAGCAAAGAAGTTTACAGAACAGAAAATAATAACAGCATTTAAAAAAAAAAAAAAAAAAAAAAAAAAATAGAACATCCGAACTATTCACAAATGTTAAAAGGTTTAAATAATTTGTATATTTCTTTGTATTTTTATACTATGATTCTGATTATGATATAACATGATTTGCTTCCCTTGTTTTTCACTATTATTATCATCTGGGTGGGGGGTGGAGGGAAATATAATATTTTTTTATTAGAGCCAAAATCTGCAAAATTCTAAAATCTGCACAAGATCTAGAACCAAGCTGTGTTTTGGGTCTTTTACTGTATATTAGTTTTAGTATATACTCGGTGATTCAAAATAGATATTAAGGTGATTATCTTTTAAACAGTAAGTGATTGAAACATACTTTCAATTAGAAAAGTTCTTCAAATTAAGAGTAGCTTTTAGATATGGCATTTTTTTACTAGGGGCTGTATGCATATAAAAATATGAAATTTAATTTTTATACAGTCACTCCTTTCCTATCACTTACACTTAGAAAAATGTTGCTCTTTGCCTAAGAAATTCAATTTAAAAAATCCCATGTCTCTAAGTGAAATAGTTAGCGAGAAATTTAATGTTAAAAATAATGACTTACATCAGTTTACTTACTGTGCTGACGTTGGTTTTCAGATGAAAAAATCTTTACTTTAGTGGACCAATTATGAGTTGATAAAAGTTAAATAATGATTCCATTGTTGTGAAATGGAAATTAAAAGAGTTCAATTGCGTGAAAATAACAGATGTACAGTTTTACCTGGATTGATTAGTACTGCTTTGTGAAATTATTGATAATTTAGTCTTAAAGAAGATCATTCACTAATTACATAGCACTTCTAGAAAAGGAATTTTAAAACGTAAAACAGAATGACAAAATAATGGTGCGGGTTACTATGGTGTGGTAACTGTCCCTAAAAATTGCTAAACTTGTGTTATAAGAAAATTCTAGCTAAATTAGGATTTGAGAAGTCAACTGTGTCTATTAAGTGACTTTTAACATAAATTAACATCATTAGAAAAATACATTTTTCTTACTTCTGACACATCCCCTTAATGCTTGGTGACAAATGCCAAAATTTTCAAATTGCAATATCTCAGAAACTAACCAAAAGACATGGGATTTTTTTAATTTACCCTCTTAGACACAGACCAACATTTTTCTAAATATAAGTGATAGGAAAGGAGGGACTGTATAAGAATTAAATTTAATATTTTAATATGTATTAAGCCCCCAGTAAAAAAGTTGAGATTTCTGAAAGCTGCTCTTCATTCAACGAACTTTTCTAATTGAAAGTGTGTTTCAATCACTTATGGTTTACAAGATAATACATTAGTTTTAAAAATTACTGCTGTGAATGCAAGGAGTATTGGAAACTTTCATCTTATGTGAAAATAATGCACAGTAAAACCTGTCTAAACTGTTTAAGGCTGACTGCCATGCATGTGCGACAGTCTTATCTTTTTACTTTATTTTACATTACTTTACTTTTTTACTTTATTCTCACTCGGATGGCTTTTAGCTACCAATTGAAAGGGTAGTGTGATACTAACCTGGAATGTAGTCAGTAATTTACAGCAAACCTTCATTAAGATAGGTCCAAGTAAGACAGGTTTTTCACTATTCCATACAATCTTATAAATAAAAATCTGTTTGAGAGTTTCTTTTGTGGGACACAAAAATCCAACCAAATAAGAAAGTGAGATTACATCACTTTGACATCACAAGTTTAAAAATGTATCAGAATTTCAATTATGGTTGCAGGCTGAGATGTAAAATTATGAGAATGGTGACCTAAATCTGCAAATTCTCATTGCAAATTCGGTGTAATTTTTTGCCCTGTGAAAAAGAAGCCTCAAGAACAGTTATTTTTTCCCACAGTCTTATCATCTGCAGGAAATCAAGTGCTGAAAATTTCCCATTTTATTTTGTTGGATATATTGTTTCTGTAGATCTTGTATCTAGTTTCTAAAAAATTGTTTTTATTCATTACTATAAAGTTCTACACATCTCAAGAAACAAACAGTCATAATTTCTCACAGATTATCTGAGGATTATTTATTTAAAAATTGACAATTTATCCAGCGTACATTATACACATTGTGTACTATCTACTGGCGTTTTTCTTTCTGAAACCTTCATAAGTTATAATTAAATAAATTTATAAACAGCAAGACAAAAGATACTTTTACTTTTCCTAATAGATTTCAAATCTGAAAAAGATTTGAGTAGATTAATCACATCAATGGAAGATTCATAAGACAATTAGATCACAGCCCCATTAAAATAAACTTTTATTCATGCATCATAACTATGTACTGATCTTTAAAACAAACTGGAAACAATTTTTAGCACTTGATAATACGCACTAAGCTTACAATAAGCAAAAGATGGTGCAATCTGAGAATAGATTCCCTTCCTAGATAGCATACTAGGCTTAAAAGATATAATATGTATTAAAAGTAATATATATAACTCGGCTGTTAGAACCTCATCAGGGGAGACCCCGCTAACCCCTAATTTTTTAGTTTCATTATTGCCATATTAAAACGATACTAATTGACTATGTCATTTTATTTCTCATATCTCTCATCTTTCGTGTATTTTGCCTGGTAACCCATTGTTGAAATTTTTAGGATTGTAACCTATTTATAGAAAAATACATGTGATGCCTATTCTACAGCTTATGAAATATTGTAGCAATAGATTAAAGCTGTTGTGAACTAATAGTATTTTAATATATGTAAAATTATGTCACAGACTTTTATGTCGTATTTTTGAGACACATTTTTCAGACAATTTTCTATAAAGGGGGTGAGAGATAAAATGATATAGTCATTAATATATGCAATATCCCAATAACACAAGTTTAATTCTTTATCCATTAAAGATAAGTAGGCAATGTAAATTGAAAACTAAATGTTCAAAAAAAGTTAGGAAATAGACTATCATAAGAAAAAAAACCTCCAGTCAATTTTTAAAAAGTGACATTTTTAAAATTAGTATACCCAGGCATGTGCCAGTAGAAATTAAGTTTTGGAGCAATTTGTGGAGCAAGAAAAACAGATTTCTGGAGCAATTTGTAACACAAAAAAGTCACTTATGGAGCACAAGAATGGCAATTTTGAAACACAAAATTTACTTTTCAAGGGAAGGGAGAAGTCATTTAAGAATACTAATCTGAAAAATGAAAATTAGGGAGGTTCTTAAAACACTTAGCAACAAAAACTACACTTGCACTGACAATTCTTACATAAAAATACATCATATTCACATCTACACTATCTTTTTCCCCCCCTCCCCCAATTTAAATTAAAAATTCCATGATATGACCACTTTTAGTTAGAAGTGGTGAATCTAAAGTCTCACAAACAAAAGATTCTTCATCGAATTTGACATTGCTTATATAATTTCAAATTTTATTTCTTACAAGAGTGTGTCAGAAGTTTCAAAAAATAATTACTAAAAAGTTAAGTTATTTTATACAGTGTTATACTAAATATCTATTTTAAATAATAAAAAAAACCCTAATATTTACTAAACCTTATAACTACTGCCAGTAGCTTAAAAAAAATTAAAAATTTCATCAACTTAAATAAAATTATTAAATTTGAAATACGGGCCAATTTTTATTCTTCAAGTATTAGAGATTACAAAGGAATGTCAAAGGAAAAATTTCTGCTTTTAAGATTGATTGATAAAAGATTGAAATTAGAATGTCAGGAAATACTACTTGAAAATATCGAATTTCCGGTCAGCATAGGGGCCAAATTGATGATTATTCTATAGGGCCATGGGCTCCGGCAGCATAGAAAAAGGGGGGGCAATGCCCCCCTGGATTCTTGTATGCTGTGTTTTCCCTTGCTTTTTTGCTCTTTCCAACATGATAACCATATGTTAAAGTAGTCTTTGCCCCCTCCCCCCTGGAAAATATTCTGCCGGCGCCCATGTATTGAGGGTCCAAATTGAAGACCAATTGATGATTATTCTATAGGGCCATGGGCGCCGGCAGCATAGGGCAAGGGGGGGCAATGCCCCCCCTGGATTTTTGTATGCAGTGTTTTCCCTTGCTTTTTTGCTCTTTCCAACATGGTAACCATATGTTAAAGTAGTCTTTGCCCCCCCCTGGAAAATATTCTGCCGGCGCCCATGTATAGGGCTATTTTAGGCGGAGATAGGGGTGGGAACTGTCAATACAAAATTTGTGTCTATTTTGCAGCCCCTCCAAAAAAATGAAATCGTCGACGATTGCGAGAATGCAAGTCTCGTCGACTGCACGGGCACGCGCCCCTGGGATGTTCATTTTTACTGTACTACACGCTCAGCAAAAGCCCAATGGACAGTGCGAAAATGCGCAGTGGGGAGAGCCATTGAGACTATTTTGAATTCATCAATTGGGAAATTAAAAATGTGTGCAAGAGGGTCAAATTCTTTCCGATCCCTGAAGGGTCAGGAGTTATTTTATAATTATGTGATTACAAATATTACACAACAATAATTATAAGACTTCTTGCCTGTTTAGAAAATCCTTTGCTACCGCCCACGATAGGAAATACTATCGTCCCCAACCCCTCTTTTTTTATTATGTCGTGCACTTGCAATTTATTTTTCCCTCGGACACGTCTTATCTAAACTGGCGTGCTTATTACAGAATATTTCCAAAAGTTATGCATATAGTGCCGGAACAAACCTTTGTTTTGGTGCTCCCTTCTTTCCATTTCAATTTTGACGTAACAGCACTATGCCTGGGGCAAGTGTCCCGTTTTCCCTCCACTAGTTGCAGACTAGCATATATACAGAGAGAAAAGTTGCAGTGACGCTGAATACGATAAAATTTGAATCTAAAACTGAATGTTTTTGGTCATTTTCGGGTCCGAAAATTGGTGTGATTATGAAAAATTTGGCGGCAAAACCGGATTCCCATTATTTTGCGATTACAAACTTTAATTTTTTAATGCTTTTTTTGTTTTGTTGTTGTTGTTGAAATAAAGCATAATGGACTCCTTACACAATTTTTGTAAAAGTGTAGATTTCATTAAGTGAAAAAATTTGGTTTCAAAATTTGTTTAATCATTTGCTTAAAAAATTGCTATTAAGAAAACACATTTTCGGACATAAAAGTATGTTTATAAAAGCTACCCTTATGTGTTTGTAGACAATAATTACAAACAGTTGCCCTTTTTTGTGTGATATGATATGCCCTTTTCCAAAACACTGCCCTTTTTCTGTAATGTGCACCCTGCCCTTTTTCATTTCTAGAGTGATCCCTGAATTTTTCTTTGCTTATTTTTAAAGTTAAAAGAAAATAAACCAAAAAAAAGTACAAAAAATGATTTTGTCAGAAACAGGGAGAAACCATTTCATTTAGCAATAAGTACATAAATTTTTATGGACTAAAAAGTTAAAATTGGAAAATGTTTAACTTGAGGTTGATTCTTTTCATGTCTAAAAAAAAAGAAAAAAATCAAATGCTTTCTAGGAACATTCTCCATGGAACCTAGGAGCTCTCCACATACATTTGTAAATTAAATTAAATATCTTGCTAAAAAAAAAGTTTAACTATAAACACTGTAAAAATAATAAAATTTAGTTTAAGAATGAATAACTACAGAAAATTTTCAAGCTGCAAATAAATGTGAAATACATGCCTACATCAGTATAAAAAATGTTTTATATTGTGAATTTAAAGGGGGGGGAGAAGAAATATTAATATTGAAAAGTTGAAAATGAAATGCAATACCTTCAAGTTCTACATTGAATGCGATGGCAGCAGCACTTGCTTTTATGTGATTGCCAAAAGAAGGCAAAGCACCAATAGGTACCTCTGTAATCCATTCCTAGGGGGGAAATTGTAGTTAAGTATAATGCCTTTATAATACAAAAAAAAAAAAAAAGCAGTGAAACTTTAAAGCATTATTAATGTTCACTAATTTTTGATTTATTTTGGCTAGATTTTAGTAGCTAACAAACATTTTTTTTTAGCTTTTTGCAAATATCTGAGTTTTTTTTTCCCCTAACCTTCTATCATCCTGTTACCGACTTTATATCAAGCATTTTGTACAACTCTTCTTTCTATTTTAGATGTGTTCTCATTTTTTTATTTTAAACATTTATATTTTACAATTTTCATTTTGGGCAACCTTTATGGAAAATGCCATTAAAATTTTACCGGTAATCTTAAAAACTACAGTAAATAAATATGTATTTGAATACTAGATATTTATGAGAATTATGCAGGGAAAATGCAATTTATTTATTTTACTTGACCTTTTTGTTTCTCTTCTGACGTTCTTTGACTATTTTGAAATTCTGACTTTTCCAGACCATTTTTGCTATTTCCCTGATTTTGTAAGCCTGTAGAAACCTGGTAACACTTAACTATAAAATGTAATCTAATGGCAATCTTTGTATAATATTACTATAGATATTAGTAAATGAAGCACATAAACCTAAAATCTAAGAGACACACTTATAAGTATGCACTGAAATTATTTATTTGACACTGATTCTCACTCAAAATCTTAACAATTGCAGAAATAACATTTGGCCCTAGAGATTTGATGTGCACATTCATTGTGTGTGTACATGGTGGTTTTGATAAGAAAATGAACTTTGATCTCTGATTCTAAAGTCCAGATAGAAATCAAAGGCTACCTGTATCCAACTATACTACTATAAATAGAAAACCTTTATAACTTTTTAAAATAAAAATTATGAGCCCAACATATGTGACTACAATCTTTTCTGACAATCTATTCCATTATTTTAGAAGCAATTTTACAAATAGCATATTTGTTTGGTAACAGATTATAGATAATTGATTCTTTGTTGTGGCACATGCAAAAGATATTTAAAAAGTTATGGCATATTTGATATATTTGGTAATTTAATAATATGTTATGTTATATATTTATACTTAGATTCCAGATTTAAACAGTATGTGCATATTCAACTTTATTGGGGAGTTAAAAGAAAATAATTTTTCTTTTAAGGGAATATCAGTGTTAACATGGCAAATTTAGTAACCTTGTCTATTTTTTTTATGTGGTTTTATATGCTAAAGTGCTAAGGTTTAGCAACTTCATGCCTATTCCTTGCATTTACTTATTCATACCCATGGTTACTAGAATAAGTAGAGAGGGAAAAAAATTTTTTTAGTTGTGCTTCAACTGGCGCTAATATTTCTGCTTGGCTACAAGTGGTGTCCTGCCAAAACAATGTTATTTAGGGCCAATAACAGAAAAGTATAGTTCTATTCAAAGTTGCTAGTTTATCTAGTACCTGTAGAAGCAACTTGGAAGTCTTTCTAACCATGTTTTTTTTTTATTTATTGACAGCCATTTGTTTATTTATACATAGCTATTTTTAATTACAGCAGCTATGCAATTTGAAATGAGTGATAGCTAATATGCAAGCACCCAAAAAGCAAACATTTTGACTGGATTATATATCTAAAATTTAGTTTAAAAACAATCTTCAAAAATATAAAAACACATTCAACTTCAAACAATTTGATTAATATTATGATTCTATAAAGTACCTCTTTATTTCTAGGTGTTTTTGGCACAGCATTTTTGAATTTTGAAGGTTTAAATCGCCACATGGATGAATTTCTGTATAGTAAAAAATAAAATTAATCTGTATATTTTTTATAACAAAACATTAATATATATATGTATAGATATATATCAAGCAATACAATATGCATAAAAGAAAATATCTCAACTCTAAACTGTTAAATTTACGGAATGACAAAGATCTGATGATAGAAAGTTATGTCACTAATCTCAGCATAATCTACAGTTTCAGGTAACTGCTAATAGATGACACTAAATTCCTTAATGATACATAGCCACATTGGTGAATTGCTTGCATGGGTCCTGAGACACTGCCTTGTATTTGTGGTCTCAAGAATTTCCAGGCATTACCCCATGCGACTGTTTTGGTGGGATATGTGAAAGAGCCTACTCTTGTACCATTGTTACAGTGCAAACACTAAGGGCATAAAATACAGATTATTAAAAGTGACATCTATCAATGCAAAATTGAAGAAAGCTTGGGACTAATTTAGCAATTGCTTTGTTATACAAGCAGGTGAAGGTACACACATAGATCATTTATAATACCACTGATGAAACTTCAGTTTTTTGTTCCATTGACATCCATTTCGTCCTGTGCTGTCTGGGATACGCCAAACTGCTGATTTTTGAAATCCAGCCAAGCAGTGGATTAGTTAAACTAGAATCATCCTAGAATTTGCCATCCCTTAATGACTTATGAATTTTTAGCAGAAATAATTAGGCACATTGTTACTGTTCAAACCAAAGGAATCATCAGAACAGCTTTAGCATCATCCCTTTTGGGCACTTTTATTTTTTTTATTTATTTATCTTTTTTTTTTTTTTTTTTTTTTTTTTTTTTTTTTGTACTTTTCCCGTTATCTTAACACCAGCCAAATTTGGCGATTTTTTTTTTTGTGGCCAAGCATCTATGATGGTTTTTTTTTTTTTTTTTTTCCAATTAACTACGAGCATAATATTTTTGGAGTTTTGTTATTTTGCCATACAATTCCTGAAAAAGACAAAATTAGGAATTCTAGACAAAACGGTACTTACGTATTACCCCGGCAGTCATTCCCACCAAACTATTCTTCCGTCAAATGAGTTGCCAGACTGTTGCCAATCGTATTCAAAACCATTAATAATTTCCTATGCTCGCCATTTCTCTTGGCAAAAAAATTGCTCATCTTGGCAGGCCGCCAGGATAATACGCAAGTACCAACAAAATTAAAAATAAAAGACTCACCACTGTAAACATCGCCATAAATGCAATACATTAATGACACCAATTATTTTAATATACTGAATTTCTTTTTTCTTCTTAAACAGGGATGCAAAAATTTATGTTATATACTTATAGATTTTGATTCACTAGACTTTCAGTTGATATTTACTTCCTGTAGGCTCTCAGCCCCTCTCAAACCTTTGTTTTTATATTAAAGTTGTACCGACTCACCTACACATAGCTATGCATTTTTAATATGACTATTACTGATAAAGTAAAGTATTTGGTAGTCACCAAGCAGTGGCAAATACTATTCTGATCTCCAGTTTAAATGAATGATAGCTAAGCTGCTCTGGCACATTAATTGTTAATTTAGTCTAACTTCCAAAGTTTCTCAAATAAATATAGGAAAGTACCACGCTGTGATGAATTTTTATTGCTGCAATTTAACAACTTTATTGATTTTTATAATCAGTTAATTTCTTTCTTTTGATAACAAGCGCATTTGTTCCTAATAGTCTCCTTATGAAGTCACAAAATACAAGAGACAGAAAAGGATTAACCAAAGTTATCTAAATGCAGATGCATACTAGAGATGAGACGGGCTCAGCCCGAGCCCGGGCCCGACTCGGGCTTTGTAATTCACGACTGCGTTCGGGCTCGGGCTCGTGAAAAATTTCTCCTTTGTTGAACATACTCCTTGAAACAGATTTTAAAAAGTGATTCATGGGATAAATAAACGTACTTATTTCAAAAAATAGCGGCACGGGGGACTAGAAGGTGTGTGAAGCTCCAAAATTTATTGTATCCTCTTAATGAAGTAGTTAATTTTATTTGTATTTAGCTGAAATTTCAGGCTCGGGCTCCAACTTTAATAATATTGCTCGGGCTCGGGCAGGCTCGGATTAAAAGTCTTCGGGCTCGGGCTTCAAAAAATGAGTCCGAACTCATCTCTAATGCATAGGTGCATTTTTTTTTTACTCTTATGACATAAAACTGATATCGAAACATCCAATTCCAAATAATGATTGTTTGTATACTTTCAACATGAACATTATTAAATCGCACACATGAATTTTTACACAAGAGAATATATACGTATATTTTACTTTAAAAACAGATCGAAGATTAAATGAAGGAAATATATATTTAGAAAAGAAAAACTAGATTTCATTTTATAACCAATGTATGACAGTAAAACAGGCAATCATACTAACACTAAAACACAAAATAATGATTATCACTTTCTAGGAAAAATAGAACGATTTAATTAAAACGTCAAAAGTTAAGAATAAACAACTGTCTTAATTAAAATCACATCACCAAATATGCTTAAAGCATGGTTTATAGTACCAAATCATAACAGTCAGCTGTCAAAACAAAATCAGTAAACCGGAAACTCCTACTACAAATACAAATGAATTAAGGTGAGGTTTGGATTTGGTGAATAGGCATCGGTACGATCACTATTAAAAATAAATCAACTATTAAGTTTTCATTTCTATTGAAATTTTTTTCCCCATTTAATTATTTATATTTTGAAATTATTTGTGATGTGCATTTAATTTATTTTCAGTTCATCTTTAATTTCACTTATATTCACTGTGTTTTTATATTAGGTATTTACTCACAAACAGTTATAGCTCCCAGCTGTGAATCTGGAAAGACGCAGTTTAGTTTAGTTCGTTCCGTTCATTCACATAACAATAACAATATACATGAATGTTTGATTGTCTTTTGTGTTGTGTTTGTTTTGTCCATCTATTAAGTTAAATATGACGATAGATCTTATTTCATTTGATAAATTTTTTCGTAGGATATTTCGCTACATATTAAAGCGTTATCTTGGACATTATATTGATAGTTTTGCTTTTGATGATTTGAATTTAGGATTAACACAAGGGAAGGCCTCAATTAAAGATGTACCTTTGAATATTGAGGTATTTTAAATTATTTTGGAAAGTGCTTTTATGAAATTTAATCTTATTTACTTTTTATCAAGTTTCATGTAGATATATAGAAATAATGTAAGCATTAAATGCGACTGATGCAATATATTTTGATTCTAAATATGTTTGAATATTTCTTACAATTAAATTTAATACATCTTCGTTTAATCAAAGTGTTTCACTGTCTAATTTATTGCAGTTTTATCTCTGTATCGATATGTACCTGAAATTACGATCTTAAAATTTTAATTACTATAATATGAAAGTGTTGTAAGATGAACGTGCATTACTACATATTAATTAATGAATAGCTTAAACGTAGGCAGAGAGGATATCAGAAATCTAGGAACTATCCTCAAAATGGATTTTTTCATATAAAATGTAATAATCCAACCATTTTATGGGGGAAAAAAAACTGCCTTTTCCCACGTGATTCGCCTCTTCCCGTCTTCAATTTTGCTTTATGCTTAAAATTTTTAATAATAAAATTATGTCTATTGTATTAGCATAATTTTAATTATGTTTGTAAAAATAAAATCAGTAGTCTTTATTTATGTTACCGTTATTTCTTTATCAAAAAATTGAGTACTTGAAAACATGCTTTCTTTTGGTGAGGTTTAACATTTCAAGTAAAGTAAAAAATTACTTTGGTAGCCTATATTTTTAACAATGCTCAAAATAACGTATTTTTATAAAGGGTAATAAATCTCTAATTACAGGATTTTACTTTTTATACATAATTTTAATTATATTTGTAAAAATAAAAATACTAATTCTTACATATGTTACCATTATTTCTGTATCATAAAATTGTTGATAACTTGTAAGCTAATGCTTTCATTGGTGTACTTTAACATACTAAGTAAGGTAGAGAATAACTTGGGTAGATTACATTTTCAACAATGTTCAAAATAACATCTTTTTATGGAGAGTAATTCCTTAATAATAGGACTTTACTTCTTATACATAATTTCAATGAAGAACAAAGTAGTAAATCTTGAAAGCAATTTTAAAAATTGCCATATAGATGCTTTTTGTGTATCCTGTTGCTTTTAGCTTGTAACATTAGGAAAGCAAAACACTATCACTCGCTCCTTTTTGTTCAAAGATGAACCAAGCTGTTTTAGTCTTATTTTGCTAATTTTACCTTGAAATTGTCATTTAAAGGTAATCTTGTATCAATCACTGCACTGAAACTTAGCAATTTTTTATTTATTTTATTTTATTAAGATAGCAGTTACCAAGCCCCAGCGATCATTGCCAAATATCTTGCATGATTCGCAAAGCAAACTATAATAGTATTAACCAACAAATTTAAACCTCACATAAGTTACACTAAAAAGATCAAATTCTCTAAAAATCACATGATGGTCCATTTTTAACCTAAAAAAACACTGTGAACCCAACAAAACATGTGTGATCCACTCTTTCTACAACCAGTGATCTGTTTTTTACCTAAAAAATCTTCAATGAATTCAGCAATTAGTTGCAGATCCACTCAAAAAGGCTCAACCAGTAGCCTGTTCACAAAATTAAAAAGCTCAAAATCACTTTTAAAAAAGCAAAGCATTTGCCTCAACTTTTCTGTTTTATCATCTTTTTGAATGGCTTTAACACTCATCTGTAATTCATCATCTTGCTTTTCCATCTTCAAAACATTCTCTTGGTCAATAACACAATTAATTCCATCTTTTCGTAATTTCCTATCTACTGGCATCCCAATTCATCAAAACCTGATGATTTACTTATTTATTTATTTAGCACTTTGCTTAAAAAAATTAACTTCAGACAAGGATTTTTGTCTATGAGGTAAAACAGCTCATTACTTTTTAAGGGTTTCAAGATAGCAGCAAGGTAGTGAAATGTCAAAAGTCACCAAGGTTGATCATTTTTCCGATTTATCACCAAGTTTTGCTTCAGAAAATAAGTCCCCAAAACTGAACCCAGCTTGGCAGTGTGATCTATATTTGGTGTAAAATTGCAAAATTTCAAAACCTGACTCATGCGAGCATGGGATTTTTCTCATATTTCGAGGTCGCATTATATTCAGGCCAATACAGTAAATTTCAATTCCAAAGAAGGGTATTAGGAAACAAGGAAGATAAATGTTGTGCATTCATGCATTATGATACACTTTCAACATAATGGAACAAGGAAGACAAATAGTCTCAACACATAGATTATAATACACTTTCCAAGATAATAGGGCTAAGACATGGATTATGGTGCATTTTCCAACTTAATGAAACAAGAAAGATATACATACGGTACATAAATAATGATGTGCTTTCCTGCACAATGAAGCAAGAAATACAAATGGGGCCAACACCTGGATTATGTTACACTTTTAATTTATAGCAATTTAGTGCAAATTTAAAATAAGTATTTCTGGTTATCGCTTTTTGTTTTTTCTCTGTCAGATGGTGATCACTAAGCCCTAGTGACTAATACGAACCATTTTGCATGACCAACAAAATTACCCTGGAATAACTTTTACAGATTGAAACTTTACATAAATTACCCTAATAAAAACAGGAAAGGACCAAACTCTCTATGAAACAATTCAAAAATCCTCAACCCAAGGGTTTGTTTTTAATCTAAAAAAACTTCGATGCGCCCGGCAATTGAAATCTTTAAACCAGTGATTTATCTTTTAACTAAAAAAACTTTAGTAGATTCAACTTTTTACACTAGCTACCCAAATATCCTCAACCTGTGGTCCATTTTTAACCTTAAAAAAAAAAAAAAAAAAAAAAAAAAAAAAAACTGCAGTAGATTCAGTAACTTATTCAATGTAGCTACTGCTCTGACGTTATCAGGAAATCTGTAGTTTCTGGAAAAATCTGGCAATTTTGCATAAATCCTGGAACTGAACAGATGATTTGTAAAAAAGAATGTTTTTTACCCCTTGAAATGTATCAATCTATAAATAAGAAATGAGTTATCTTTTACACCAGTTTTTTTTTCAGTAGTGCATTTTGCTTTTTGTGTATTTTGAGATATTTTTCAGTTTTTAAAGTCTAGTATTGTTTTCAAACATTCACTTTTTTCATGGTAATTTCTTAGGAGTGAGTAAGGACCCCACGTAAACATGCGGATATTCACTGGGACTTATTGACCACCCAGCCCCAGCAACTGGTGGATTCCACATATTCTGAGAATGAAGAAAAAATCAAGGAATTTGAAAATGGTAGTTTTGGGGAATGTAACAAATATTTGGCTACTCCTCGGTATTCGGCTGTTTTGCCGAGTATTAAATTGGCCAAATATTCGGTCAGCCGAATACTGGATAGATATTCAGCCGAATAGTTGTGTCTGAATATTGCTACATCTTCAGCTGAATAACTTCAGAACAAAGAGAAAAAAATATTTTTAATATGTATTTTTTAATGCATTTACAAATAATATTGCTTAGGTATACTTCAATATGCTAATTTTATATTATAAAATATCCTAAGTCATTGAATTTTAAGCTGAATGAAACATAATTTAATGTATTTAATAATATTACAGAAATGGACTTTTCTACTTTGGTGACACTACTTGGTTTTCTACCTTCTTTATGGTGTGGGGGTCGGAGGAATCTTTTCAGATCCTCAATTACAAACATAATTTTGAAAAACTGCTACATATGTTTGCCCAGAGGCTGTGAAATACAATAATAGTGTATTTATGTATAGTTACCAGATTAATCACATACCATAGTATCTTTATTAAATTATGAATATCTCAAAATATAATTATGCTGCTATTAGTGTTTAACTTTGTGAAAGATATTTTTTCATGACCAAGATTTTTAATAGATAATATACTGTTGTGTGTTTATAATCATCTATAAATAATATAAAATGAATTTTAATTAGCCTTTATTTAGTATTTAATTACAAATTTGAAAAGCGACATTTTATTTACAGTTAAAATAAAATTTTTAAAAATTTAATATTCGGCCTAAACTATGTGCCAAATATTCAGTATTCGGCTTGAGCTATTGGCCAAATATTCGGTATTAGGCCAAATCACTATTCGTTGCATCTCTAGTAGTTTTGTAGCCATCTTGCACTGTACAGTGACTCAAAATTCCTTGACCAGTGATTAATTTTTAACATCAAAAAACTACCCTGGGTATGACTACTCACTTATAACCACTGGAAAATGCTCAAGTGAGGGCCTGTTCACAAATGATAAATAAACCTTTACAAAATACTTTCCTTAATTTTTTTGTTTCATTCTTTTTTTTGGGGGGGGGGGCGGCTTGATGTGCATTTTTATTTAATATCGTATTCCACCACCTCCTCACATTCTCTTAGCCAATTTTTTTTTCTCCAGGGTCACACAATTTGCGAAATTTTTGATATTTAAGAATTTTTTCTAAAAGTTTTGTAATTAATACAGGTTTATATCATTTCTTTCAATGTATAGTGCAGCTTGTTAAGAGACACTCCAAAAACTTAAGTGCTTAATGTAATTTTTTTTTTTTCATTTATGTACCAAAATCGCATACTTAAGGGAGAAAAATACATTGTTAACTCATTGTATTCTTGGAAAATATTACAACTTTTATGATCTTTTAAATAGTGTTTTTTTATGAGAGAATAAAGAACAGTTTAATTTTTACAAAACATGACTACGGATGATGTACTAACAAATGAAATAGTCTAATTTACTTTTCATTATTTCAAATTTTACAGGATAAGAATGTTCTTTTTTTCCCCCAACCACACTCTAATTTGATTTCTACCTTTAGGCTCTCAATGAATTAAGTGAAGAATATAACCTACCAGTAGAATTTCTGTATGCACACATAGAATTTGTGTCTGTTTCTATTCCTTGGGCAACATGTTTGCAAGATAATACAGTTATTGAAGTAAAAGGTTTAACTATAGTAGTCCAACCTAAAGAAAGGCCTCAAGATGGTAAGTTGTTGCAGTTCTGTTATTTTATTATGTATACCATCTATTTATGTTAAAGCTTTATCACTTTCAATACTTACACTACAAAGCTCCAACATGGGCATAGCCCTTAAATGAAGTAATTGGTTAAGAAATATATCTGTGTTTGGGGGGGGGGCTGAATCTGTACTGTTTTCCTCCTTGTTCCTGCTTTCTTCCCACCACCAACTCTCCAAAAAGAATCCAGGCTACATTCATGAAGTAAAATTAATATTAATAAATATCTGTCAGGAAAAATTTTCCTGCAATTTAAATTTTCGTGCACAGTTAATTCAATATCCACTGGCTATCATTAATTAAGGGACAATCACAAAAATGATGATACACAAAAAGTTACATGTAGAATTTAATGAAACTGACCCATAGTATAACAACAGATAGTAAGCTGTAAAATAATATGAAAAGAAATTACAAAATACCTTTGGTATTTAGAAATTTGGCCACTTGTGTTTGACTTTGCCCTGTTTTTAGTCTCCCGATAGCTCTAAATTGCAGCTCTTCTGGCAAATGATGCCTGGGTGGTCATTATTAGGAATTAGCCATCTTTGATTTCTTACCTTACAGTCATAGCAAAAATTGCGGGCTTGATCTCAAATATATAATTTTATCCTTGCAAATTATTTATTCTGGTTGCAATGCCACTGATTTTCATATTGCAGCTTTACTCAGAAACTTTTATTCAACAACATATTCCAATTTTGTATGGATTGGCTTATTTTTGGCCCAGGTTGCTATTTTTGAAAGCCAGTGTACATACAGGATGTCCCAAAAAATGGTCCTGCTTTAATTCTGTATCCATTACAATTGAAAAAATGTTCCTAGTAAGGCAGGGGAAAAGATTATTAAGAAAAAAATTATTCTTGTTAATTGTCAAAATGCTACACTTTTTTAATTTGTATACGATCTCTGTATAGACCAATTCCCAATCAGTAAAATGTGTTCCATATACTAATTAATATATAAATTTTCAGGTTTCCATCATTAAATGTCTCATATTTTTAAATAAAGATGGTCAAGGGTTATACATGAATTTGAATGTAAATAAAAAAATGAATGCAAATATCTTTTTGCTGGAGTCCACAAAATTATTTTCCTTCATAATTTCTGTACAGCCCCTGAAACATAATCATCCAAAGTGAGTTTTTCCCTTTGAAAACCACCAAAAAGTGGTTTATGTCCTCATCTTCCTACCTCTGACACTTTTTATGATATAACCCTGAAGATTTTATACATCATGCTATAGTATATGGGGTGCATTTTACTAACTGGGATTTTTTTTTTCATTTTTCATCTAATTTCTGCTGAGTGCATAAGCATAATATGTTTTTACTGAAATTTAACAATTTTCTAACAATGTTTTAAATATTCAATTGAAACTTTAAAAATAGTTTTGAAAACATTAATATTTAAAAATATTAGTGCTAAAAAAATCAAAATTTCAGAAAAGGTACATTATGCATATTGTGAGGTGATAGCAAAAATGACGAAAAGCCAATATGTGGATGTATAACATAGGATTTCGCAGCTTTGTTTTGACCAGCAGACAGGCCCATAGCTAGGCCATTTGGGGGAGCCCTCAAAATTTTCCTAAAGGGGCTATCAAATTTACTACAATGCACACGCGCATGTGTGAGTGAGAGAGAGATTAAAAAACTAAAACACTAAATCATCCTTTTTTTTTTTTTTTTTCATTATAACATTATTTTGAATACAAGCGTTTAATAAATTAATTTTGGTGTTATAAACTTTTCAGAATGGTCCTTTAGCCACTACAAATCCCAGGCGGATGTATTTTTAGGATGAAGGCTGACACTTTATACATCACCTAATTAACCCTTTAACGCGCAGTGATCCCACTCTGGGAACACCCAACTCTGACGTATTGATGGTTGCCAGTCACGAAGAATCAACTTGATTTCTATAAAAAAAATAGTTGCGGGTGACCTAGCTCCACGAGAATCCTTTACTTTTTAGCATGTCATTTCCTGTAAAAAAATGGTCACGATTCTTTTTAACAGCACTGACATCTGCTAAAAAATGGAAGAACGTGAGAGCAGCTGGATAGATTGCCCAATGCTGAAAAAAGGGCAGCCGTTGCCATCTCTCGACTTAACTACCAGCAAGATGGCGGACGATCGAAACGTTCAGCGCGTGCCACAGATCTAGAGATCTTTTTTTGACGCAGCTGGCTGTGCGCGAGCACAGCCAGAATGCTCTTCCGGTGCATTCCGGCCCCACTACACCCCTGGATTCAAGAGGGGTCGGAAGGGCGATCACCCTTCCCTTAAATGTAATTAAATTTACTCTTGAACTCAAGTTTAACCTATTCATTTTCATAATTCAGAAAGGTACAAGGGAACCATTGTGGGTTGCACCAACGGGTAAAGAAGTAGAGTCTTCTCCATTGCCTTCTACTTATTACATATTATGGGAATTTTTCACGGAAGCATCAGATGAAGAATCCGTGTGTGTGCAGGGGAACCCCCTTTTCTTCACCTCATTTCCTTTTTTTTTTTTTTTTTTTTTTTTTTTTAAGTTGTAAATTCATGATTTCTGCTAACACTTTTTTGAAATTTTATGAATTTCCTGAGCGTTATGTCACAAATTTTGCTTTGTACATAGTTTCCTTCTTGCTAGCCAAAATAAAAATTCCACTCACTAATGGTGAATTCACGAGTGGAAATTTTGCAAATTAATACTATACTAATTGTTTTTAATTATGATTCATTATCTTCTCAAGAGACATTGGTGAAAAGCATATAAGAGGTGTCCTTTTTGAGAAAGAATCAGCTGAAATGTATGTTACCGCAAAAGAAAACCATCGAAACATCAGTAATAGTCATAAACTATTTTTTAGAGGATTTAAACCTGAATTGGATCCATTCTCAGCCATATGGCCAATGGGGGGGGGGGGCAGCATTTTCACGATTTCACAAATACTTACAAGTTTACGAACTAGCGAGTAGTCCTAAATGCACTGTCATAGATTATTTTGCGAACTATTTGAGTGGATACTACAGATTTGTAAAAATGAGAATCAACTATTTAAGCTGTTGTAACCTTTGCCCTCCTGAAGGTTTTCTAATACTGGGATTGATAGAGCTCTTTTCCCTGTTGTAAGAGAGAAATCTGGTGACTATCTTTTAAAGTTTGAGCCCTGTGTATTTGCATGTATTAATGATCTCCAAATACTCATTTTACCCTTTCACGCACGGTGTCCTCGCCGTGAGGACACCAAACTCTTGACGTTTTGACTGTTGCCAGTCACTAAGAATAGATTTGATTTCTATAAAAATAGTTGCGGGTGACATAGCTCCACGAGAATCCTTTACTTTTTAGCATGTCATTTCCCGTCAAAAAATGGTCACGATTATTTTTAACAGCACTGACATCTGCTGGAAAATGGAAGAACACGAGAACAGCTGGATAGATTTCCCAATGCTGAAAAAAGGGCAGCGCACAGCCAGCTGTCGTCAAAAAAAGGTCTCTAGATCTGTGGCATGCGATGAACGTTTCGATCGTCTGCCATCTTGCTCGTAGTTAAGTCGAGCGATGGCAATGGCTGCCCATTTTTCAGCATTGGGAAAGGGTTGCGCCTCAAAGGGTTAAATTGCAAGCTTTTGTTTATATGCTTTGGATAACTGTACAGAGAATTTATTAAATGGTTTCATATTGTTTCTTTAGTTTCAATGTTTGATTCTAAGTGGAGTAGTATGGCATCTAGTCTTCAGATAGCGGAAGAATTTTTGGAGAATGAGGATGATGAAGAACAGAGTAAAGTTTCTGATCGCTCTGATAGAGGTTCAAAGACAATAGTAGTCCAAACTATTGAAGCAAGTAAGTAAAGAAGTGTAGAGTGTTGTTATTTAGGGCTATTAAAAAGAAAGAAAAAAGCATGTCTTATGTCCTGTAATGACCAGAATGAAAGATTATATGGTAATATAATAATATATTTACTGTCCCATACTCATAACAAACTCAGAAAAGTGTTTACCATTTAAAAAAAATTATTATTCATTCATCCTCTTCTAGATAACAAAATAAGTTGCATTTAATAGATCTATATAAAACCTATTTTTGTGGAGGCTAAATATAAATACTAAAATGTCGTTACCAGCCACTGTCCCATATCAGAATGTTTGTCTTTCATGGTCTACCTATGCTGCAAAAACACTGAACTAGATCTTAAAAAGATTTTTATAATGCCTCTTGTATTAAAATTCAATACAAAGTTTCTTTTTCTTTTTTTTTTACTAAAATTTAAAAATATTTCTGCATTATTTTTAACTTGTCCCTGACATTTTGCATCATTACCATCCAACAGTTTTAACAGCCTTTTATGACCACTAGGTGTTACTGGTAACTTAAATAACATTCAGTCTTAATATCAGTCATCTTAAGTTTGTTGGTAAAGTACAAATTTTGTTGGTGGAAATCTTTTTGCATCCTGCTTAGATATGTTTAATATCAAGATAAAAGGAAAAGTTTTTATTGTTCTCATTACCATTCTTGCCCATTAAGAGAATTGTGCAGAGAATTATTGTGCATTTTTGTTTTTAATATCCTTAGGTTAAGTGATACTTTGTTCTTAATATGTAAAACTTTTACAAAGGTAGTCCTATTTTATTTTCTGTCAGGTGAAATGTCATTACCATCCAGCTTAAAATTTATAAACATGTGGATAGTAATGGCAGACTGAGAATTAAATGATACCGTGTGCTTTGTTTTTCTACACTGTCCTCCAAAAGTTACAGTACAACCTGTTTTTTGGGAATAATATGGAAATGAATGAACATAGAAGCAAAAAATTTGGACTAACTGGGCACTAAATAGTTTTTTATTGAGTACAACATAGAAATTTACATAAATTCAACACAAACATGGTGTAAAAGCAAAAGAACACTTTTGGTAGAAAAGTTCACTTTTGGAGAAAACAGTTTATCAAAGCTTTTTGTGGAAACGTGGTGGAAACATTACAAAAATGAGTTCTCATAAGGAATGTGCCCACTCCCCTAACTGCAATGCACTAGCGGCATTGGTTCTCCATGCTGCTAATTAAGTTGTCGGACACCTCAATAGGGAGCGACGACCATGCACGAATTAGTCCTTGTTCCAGCTCATGCAACAATCTTGGAGGAGGACTAGAAGCAGCCACTTGTCTGCCTAGGTAGTCCCAAACATGTTCTATCGGATTGAGCTGGCCATTACATTCGCTCCAAACCTTGACTCTCAAGATAATCCTCAACAAACGCAGCTCGGGCATTATCATCCATCAGAATGAAATTATTGCCAATAGCAGCAGTATATGGCCGAACATAGGCATCAAGGATCTCGCCCCGATATCTCACAGAAGTCATAGTTCCTCCCTGGAACACATGCAGGTCAGTGTGACCATCCTGTGAGATCCCTGCCCAAACCATTACTCCACCACCTTGATAACTGTGTCTTTCCACAGTGGATTGATGGTATCGGGTGCTTCGTTCCCTCCAGATAAGCAGACATCCTGAATCGCTCTCCAGTGTGAATCTGGACTCGTCTGTAAAGAGGATAGAAGCCCATCGCTGTGTGGTCCGAGGAACGTGTCTCTTGGCCAAGATAAACGGGCCCTTCTCTGTCATCCGTTGAGGGGGACACATACAAGTGGTCACCTTGCATAGAGACCTGCATTGTGAAGAAGCCTTTGCACTGTACTAGCGGATATTCTTCTCTCTGATGCTACAGATTGGTCTGCAACAAGTGGTGGCACAGAGATGCTTCTTCTTTTGTGGGCCGAAAGAGCTATAAAACGATATTCTGCGTGTGTTGTAGCTCGTGGTCGGCCTAGAACATGTCTTCTGGGCACAGAAGCTTCTGTTTGATATTGATTCCAGAGACGGTGGACCACACTGCGAGACACCATAAGACGCCTAGGAGCATAAGCCTGTGACAACTTCATTTCCATTCATACGACCGCCCATCACCTTAACGAATCAGGCAAGCAGTTTCTCTAAGAAATTGCTGGACCCTGCTACCTATTGTTAACGAATCTGCTAAGAAAAGTTACATGCGTAATTATGAAAGGCTGATATTTGCACACTTTTCTCTGACTCATATATGCCTGTTCTTTTCTATAAAAACAAAGTGGTAGCTATTGTTTTTGCATAAATTTGCATAAAGTTCATTTTTATCATTTATATAAACCATAAATTTTACTGTCAGTGTCTTTTTTTTTTTTTTTTTTTTTTTTTATGGTGAGCTTCGAAAAACATGTTGTTCCTTAACTTTTGGAGGCCAGTGTATTTTACAATCTAAATTCAAATTTGGTATATTGCATTGTTTATATTTTAGATGTTTGATTTTTTTAAATTACTTTTTTAATGATTTTATATTCTAGTAATTCATTACATTGTAAGTTCAGAGAAACATTAAGAAATTGTTACTATGCATTTTAAAAATTATTTTTAATATTTTAGCGCAGGTTTTTTTTTTTTTTTTTTTTTTTTTTTTTTGTTTGTTTGTTTGTTTGTTTAAAATGTCAAAAATTGAGTAATATATAACTTTTTATCTCCTTTTATTGTTTGATTCTCCCAGAAATAAATTCTAACAAAAGCATTTCAATCTTCTGTTACAAAGAGCTTGTTGTGACTTTTTTAATCAAATACTCTGATACTGCATGAAAACAGATTTATATATTTATTTACATAACTTCAAGTGTCAAGCAAACTTCTAAAATTAGCCTGTGAAACTAATTTGTTATCTTTTGACCATACACCTAAAAAGTAATGATATCCCCATGCAAAAACTCTTAACGAGTTAAAAGTTTGTGAAGCAGCATTTTATTTTATAGCTATATGAATTTTAAATATGGGTTTTAAAAATAATGATATCAAACTTTGAGTGACACCTTTGTGTGACTTTATAAGATTTGTCTTTAAATTTCCTTACAATTACTTTTGTTTTATTTTTCTAAAAAAGGTTTACTTATTCAAGCAATGCTTTTAATTATCAAATACACTGTCAAATATATCACACTTTCACTGAGCCTATATTATGTATTCAAATGAATTTATTTCAATAATTTAATTTATATTTTGTGTCATGCTACCCAATAGGGCAGGTAAAATTTACGTAAATGTTTACTTTTACGTACATTTTACCTGCCCTTTCATAGTATCCAAACTAAGTTAAATATATTCAAATACGTAGTGTGTTATAAAGAAGATATTTCTGCAAATTTCGCTTGCCCTTTTGAATAGCGTGATGCAAAAGATAAATTATTGAAAGAAATTCATTTGAATGCATAATATAGGCTCAGTGAAAGTGTGATATATTTGACAGTGTATTTGATAGTTAAAAGCATTACTTGAATGTGAAATCTTTTTTACAAAAACAAAAGTAATTGTAATGGAATTTATAAAAAAACAAATCTTAAAAAGTCACACCAGGGAGTGACTCAAAATTTGATATCATTATTTTTAAGACCCATATATAAAATTCATATAGCTATAAAGTAAAATGCAGCATCATTAACTTTTAACCTGTTAAGAGTTTTTGTATGGGGGTCATATATTCCCTTAAAAGATATTCCAAACATGTATCCATCCATATTACCATCCTGCCATGGTCATTACCATCCTTGCCATTTAATTGTTTGTCCTCAAATTATTTATGTTTGTATTTTTTAATATATATTTTTTAAATACTTAAGTTTATTAGTATTTTAAGAATTAAACGTAATTTGGAAAATAACACTTTGGTTTACTGAGTAAAAGTAAAAAATGATTCTATTTTTTTTTTAAACAAACTTAAAAATAATTTATTTGAATTTTTTCTTAGGTTATTACTAGTACCCCAATTATCAACCTTAAAAGAACTCTCAAAAACGATATTTGTAGAATTTCTTCATCATTTATGACATCAGATGGTAATGACATTTTTCTACAAATTTAAGCCTCGTTATCTCCAAAATAAATGCTGATGTTTTATGAACTTTTGTAGTTTTACAAAAATGCATATATTGCCTTTATAAAACATGCATAACTGCCTCCCTAGTCAAAAGATGAAAAATTTGAAAATTTAGCTGTACAAAATCACACATTTCTGGAGAATGGCCCATACATGTAATTTTAAGATATATATTTGGAGTATGTAAGTGTGTGCTCTACAAGGCCCAGCATTAAAATTGAAACTGAACCGCATTACTATAGTCTGTGTATTTAGAATAGGCGCATCAAGGTCACAAGATTTTCCCACTTTTTTCTGTTTCTCCTCTTCGTTGCCATTTTGCCGTCAAATCTCAGTTTTTCAGTGCATGATTTGGTTATCACAATGAGGATGCCCTCAATAAATGGGAGAAAGCTATCGGGACTCCTTAACTGATGTACAGAAAAAAAAAGTAGGACTGCTCTCTCCTACACACGACGAGGGGGAAAGTGTGACCTTGATGCACCTATTCTAAATACACAGAGTATAGTAGTAGCAACCCTGGTATGGAGACTAGCCTTTTTTTATTACCTACTACAAGACATGTACATGGACTTGAAAAATATGTTTCATTACTCAATTATTGACTTTAATTGTCATAATCTTTAGTAAGGTGGGTGATCACTAAGGTAGAATTGTTCTTTTCATGCCATAAAAGTAAAAGCAATTTAAAGCTAAAGTGTGCAGGCCTTGTATGTCAAATTTAGTGGCGCCTGGTTTTTAGAACTGGCTCTTTGATTAGGAGACTATTTTCTAAATACTGCCTACAAAGCTTATTCTTTTCATAATTTAATCACTATGTAAAAGCATATAGTACGTGCTGGGGTTAAGGTTTCAAAGTAAACATCGACTGTGGTCGTGATTCTGTTTCTGCCTAGTATATGCTCTTATTATCAGACAATTTTTTCCCCCTTTCACTTGCCTCATTATAACTTTTTAATTAATTTTTTAAATAGAATTAAATTTTCTCATATACTTTGGTCTGTTATAGCTAAACTAGCATAGTATTTGAAAATTAAAAATAATTATGATTAAAACAAAAAATTGAGTATTTATTATTGATACTTGTAAGTGCCTGTTCTGTACATCCTATGAGATGCCTTGTTATCTCTTATCCTGTTCTTTTCATTTCAGTTCTGTCAAATTTAAAAATTGTCTTTCATGACACTGTTCTAGCAGTTGAGCACGTTATTCCACAACAATCAACTGGAATTGCTCTAAAAATCAAAATAAAATTGTAAGTATTACATGTTTTATTTTACACTTCTTTTTATACAGTTTTAAATTCATTGACTTTTTTTTTTTTTTTTTTTTGGTACGAACTTCATTTAAATCATGATGTATTTTGATTGTGTGTCTCTCTCTCAGACAAACAAAATATAGTATGGTATACAAGGTGTCCTTGAATTCATGAGCCAAACTTGAAGGGTATGTAAAATACATATAAAATGCAAGCATTTTTATACAGCCATGTGGAATTAAAAAATGTATTGCCTTGTAGTTTCAGCACAGTGGGACTACAACCTGTTTCTGCTGTAATGTACCTATTTACTTCAATAGCACCTGTGACCCTCAATGGATTGAACAAGGTAGACCATTCACTTGGTTATCTGATTTATCAAACATCAACTTTTTCTGCTGCTTTATATGTATTTTACCTACCTCTAAAGTTTGGCCCATGAGTTAGAAGACACCCTGTATATAGTA
This sequence comes from Cheiracanthium punctorium, assembly GCA_038373885.1. NCBI lineage: Eukaryota > Metazoa > Arthropoda > Arachnida > Araneae > Cheiracanthiidae > Cheiracanthium > Cheiracanthium punctorium. Next base: position 356,499 of record JAWZYV010011927.1, on the reverse strand, counting down.
TATTAAATAAATATAAATTGTGCTTAAACACAAGAATCCTAGTTGAATTGAAAAAGTGTTTTGCATGCTTCTTACAGAACAAAATAAATCAAATAACTTATTTATTATATAAATCAAATTTTCACAGGGCTGAATATTTTGATGAAGCTGGTGTCAGTGCTCAATCATCTAGCCATGCACAAGACAGTGACCGGCAATCGTATGAACCCAGCTCATTTTCTGCCAAGCGAGTTGTATTTGAAGGCATTTCTTTGTATACATCCGAGTTTCTATCCAAAGAAAGACCATTTGCTGAATTTTCTGAAACTATGGTAATATTTTTTCTTCTTCTGTCATAAATATGTGAAATAAAAACATTGCTTCCTGTTTGTTTATGAATGTAATGTACTATCCTACTGTATAATTAGCTGATGATGTTCCGGTGATCAATGATCATGTGTCTTCCCAAAATTGATTCAAAAGCTGCTGCCTTTTGGGGATATATCTCAGAATGTGCCACCATAAATAAATACCCAAAACTGAAGCCTGCTGGCAATATTTTCAATATTTAGAGAGAAGTAAAAAAATCTTAATATCATAGCATTAAGGTTTGGGAATTCTAAAGACTTATAACTTACACTCTAATTAATCAACTTATTACTTGGAACAAACTGAAACTTTGAATATTTTACTCATAGAACATAAATCTTAGACTGATTTAAATCTTAGAAGATCAAACCCTGAACTCTATACAGGTACATTGTGTAGTAAGAGGAATTTTTATATTTTGTCCATTCTGATTTAATTGTATTTGTTCTGAATCTTATGCTGTACTATTATTCCTATACTTTTTACCCTTTTTGTACTTTCATTGTTTCCTTATTTTATTATTATCATTTTTCTTAATAACTTTTGTTTTTCATTAGACTGGCTTTCTGTTTTATATATATATATATATATACAGTGATCGCGATAACGCCTTTAGATGCGTATTTCACGCTTTAGAAATTCACAATATGCCTTAAAAATTTCGTAATGCGTATTTTTACGCATTGCTTTTCCATATAAAATTAAGTATATTTTGATAAATAATTATGATTTGCTGATTTTAAATTTTAAAAATCCAATTATTGCATTAGTTTTTGTTGAATTGACAATTACGTACCTGGACGTATAATCAGTTATTATTTATATGTCAAACGCAATTTAATTATGTATTTTAATATTTAGCATAATTGTTCGTTGCTTTAATTACCTCCTTTGGGAAAAAATACTCTTTTTAAAAAGGTTAAGGAGTATTTTTACTCTTTTGAAAAAATCCTAGATCGATCACTGTATATATATATCACTACAGAAAAGGACTTTTTACACCCTTCTGCATTGCTGGCAGTCTTGATTGCAATCACACCAGGCTAGCTGGTTCATGATGATAATTAAAAAATAATAATAATAAAAGGTCTTTCATCCATATTTCTATCTCTTAATGATGAGTATGATTAAAAGATTTAACTCCTTATTTAACTTTACTAGCTTTTATCACTGATTATGTTAATAGAACTCAGTTGAAGTAACTATTTTTTTTTTAAGTTGATTTAATGATTGCCTGACTATGCCACTCCACCATGTCCTATTTTAATTTCTGGAGGTTGGTACTTATATTACATATGAGAAATTTTAAAATTAAGATGTACAAAAGATCAAAGTATTGTTATTTACTGTATTGGATATCTAAAAGTCTCAAGTTCTTGGTACTGTCAATCTTTTATTTGATTAAGCTATCAAAAATTTTTGATGGGTTGGTGGCAGTTTATTAGCACAAAATCCAGATAGGATATCCTGTGCTAAATGAAAGTTTAAAAAAGCTAAAAAATATCCTCCTACTATATAGTTACGCTGATCCCTCTCAGACAATTCCCGGCAATCACTCCAAGATAGAACTTTTAGCTCCATTACTCAAAAAAGATTGAAAAGTTAAGCACAAAAAGTATAATAACATATACACCGTTTGTACGATCCACTTGAAATTTTTCATAATTATGTACAAAAATATAGAAAACAATCTGTGTTGCTCTGAAAATCCACCCGTTCCCCAATTTTAAGTGATTTTTTGGTATTCCAGCTCCATTTTATATCTCAGAGTAAAAATAATCATTTGTGTGACAAAATTAGCTGTAGCAATTGACATGACGTCATATTGAAGTCACTATCTAGCTTTGAGTGGTAAGTTGCAATTCCAATTTGTTTAAAACAGTTTTTCCAGCTAATATAGTTTAATTTTTTTTCTTTTTCATTAAAAGGATATCTTCTGCATGAAGCATTGATATAAGAGGGCCTGTTTGCACAAAGCGAAATCATTCAAATGCAAAAAGTCTGCATCTTTCCACAAGAGCATGAAATTTGATTTGTGTACTATATAATAAAAATTGAATATGAAGTAATTTATTTTAGGTTTACGAAGGTTAAATATATATAGTAGGACATATTTTTGTCAAATGTTTTTACTAGTGCCCATTGTAATTGCCTCCACAACAGGCTTTGACTTCTAGTTAAGTGTAATGTAAGACATTAAAATGTGTAAATGTGTGCTAAAAACCAAAGCTTATTAAATGAAAGCAATAACAAACAAAAGTTGTGAAGTCAGTTAAGAGGCATGCCTGAATGAGTTAAATTATTTATAGGCTCTTTTTTTTTTTTACAGGATGCAACATCATTTGTTCCTGGGTCACCAGAAATGCCACCCACACATTCTACACTGCCCGTTAAAAAAGACGAACCTAACTGCCATGAAGAGCCAGTCTTAATATCAAGGTTAACTGGTCAACAAGAATTAAGATTGAAAATTAAGCGAAATGAAGCAGTGGCTGGACCAAAAGTATGTTTATGAATGCCATGTATGAGTTTATGAATCATTTTTTTTTTTCTTGTTTTAAGAAATTGTGGCTTTTAAAGATTCTTTCTATTTTGAGTACTGTATTATTGCTAATAAAAGTGCATGATGTATTTAGTTTTTCATTAATAGGGATATTACTACCAACCATGCTTTCTAAACTTTTTTTTTTTTTTTTAAGTACCACAAGAAATAAGATAATCATTATATTATTTTCCATTGTTGGCCAGTAGCAATAATTATAATAGATTCTTTTACTCTGTTATTGTAATTGCAGATTTAAAATTTAATATTTAGAACTATCAGTTTGTTTGTTTGTTTATGTTGTTATTGCAAAGCTACGCATGGCTATCTGCCTAGGATGGGGGTGCCTTAGTCGGAGACTTTCCAAGGGATTCTAATACATATTCATGTTACATCTGGAGAAAACCAATCAAAACTCCAGATCATTAGATCGAGAAGCCCAAATCCAGGACCTTTGCTCTTCAGCCATCTAAAGTAAATAAATAGTATTAAAAACACTCAAAAAAACTGGCATCATGAATAAAATAAAATAAATAACTTACTTAAATATGCATAAACAAAATAAGAACTGTATGTACATTTTGGATTGGACTAAGGATCAACATTTTTCAGAATCAGCCTACACAAAGGCAGGAAAGTAAAAAATTAAGGTAAGTACAAGAGAGAAGAAAGGGAAATTTATATCATTCAAAAGAAACAAAAAATTAAAATAATAATTATCTTCAAATTCAGAATATGTGAGGGGGTTTTCTAAACAAGCAAATCCTTGTAAATTAATATTTATTGCTTTGTAAAATGATGATTCTAGCTCATCATTATTTTTTCATGCCATATTGTACTATGATAAATCACACTCATCATGTAACTAAAATTACAGTTGATGATAATAATTTAGTTTAAAATTTCTGGTATATTGAATCTGGCAATGTGGTATGCCATTTTATTGCTGCTGAAAGTATCACATATCATTATCACGTGCTACTGTTAGAATTAATAGCTATGAGGCATTTGTCAAACAGCTACATTTTTCTTTAGTTAATTCATCAGTTTTTCAGAATTAAATCATACTAGAGGAAGTTAAAGGGATATCTGTCTACCATGTTTACTCATGTAATAGTCGCACTATTTTTGCCAATTTTTCGTTGTGAAAGTCTAGGTGTGACTATTATGCGGTATTGCTGTAAACATCATTTTATTTTTTACAACCATTACAAAATCCTCTTACAATATTTTCTTGCAAACATCTTTCACTAAAACTTTAGAATACCAACAATAGGCGAACTACTGGATAAAATGAAAATCGCGAGCCCGCGCCATGGAGTTAGTTGGGTGGATTGTAACTAAAAAGGATGACGATGCTTTGACGTCATTTTACGGTTGTTACATCCTCCCCCTCTGGTTCTGCCGACGTCCCGACGAAGAACCAGGAGGCTTTTTCGGTGGTCTACCTCGTTTTCTTATCGGAGCCGCTGGTGTAGCGTCCGAATTATGACACAATTTTAATGCTGACGAATGATATGTTGCAAACGGTTCATGTGGATTATCCAGGCTTGCAATTTCAAATGTAGTAGGAGATCTTTGAGTCAATATCACATATGGTCCATCACGCTTAGGCATGAATTTTGCCGTTTTGTGATTTGAGGCTTTACTTACAGGATGTGAGGTTACCCATACTTTATCTCCCGGTATGAAGTTAGGTCCTTGCTGCCTTTTACGATCAGCATATTTCTTTCTTTGGTCTTGTTTTATTTCCACTCTTTCCTTAATTTCCTTAGAAATATTAGCAAATCTCTTCAAACATAGTGTAATTTCTGGCACAAAATTGTCGTTATAAATAACTGCACGTATGTCATGCTGTACGTCATCGACTGTCCGTAGTTCTCTGCCGAACTGCAAATATGCTGCACTTTGTCCGGTGGTATCACATTTGGCAGTGTTCATAGCAAAACGAATTGTTGGAAGCTTTTCTTCCCAAGAGTCATGTTCATTACCCACAAGGATAGCCAATCTCGGTTTCAGATCCCGATTTTTCCTCTCTACAGGGTTAGCTTGAGGATGATAGACAGGAATCAAGCTTTGTTTTATATCCAAGAGGAAACAGAGTTGTTGCATTACACCACTGACAAATTGGGTTCCGTTATCACTAATTAGACGTCTTGGGAGACCATATCTCAAAATAACTTCTTCTAACAACATCGTTGCACACTCCTTTGCAGTGGCTTGCTTTAAGGCAAACAATTCTACCCATCTAGTTGCACAATCTTCAACAATAAATATCCACTTTTTGCCACTTTTACTTTCTGGTAAGGGACCAAAAAGATCAATAGATAGGACTTCAAACCTTTGAGAATAAACAGGAGTTTGCAACAATCCTGATGGTTTTTGATTTGACGGCTTGTACCTGTTGCATTCAGCACAGTTCTTTACATAGTTTGCAATATATGAACGCATTCCGGTCCAATAGTATCTTTTGGAAATTCTATCATAAGTTCCTTCAGCACCGTAATGACCTGCAGTTAGCTGATGGTCATCGAACTACGTCTAGAGTGTTGAGTGCTGACGTGCCAATTACTATACAAAACCGAACATTTATTACGAATCTTATTTTCTTGCCCCATGCTAAGGGAAATCGCACTCTGTTGGGTGTAGACTTTTTACAAAAATCTGGTATTGTGTTAGATATCAAGAGCGGGTTTTGGCACTTTGATGACACACCTCGTCACAAATTCTCGTTTACAAAAGAGGATCCAATGGGAAAATCTTTGATGCAATATTGTACATTCTGATTCTAAAACATTATGGGTATAAAAAATTAGTAAATTGGCAATTGTTTCCAGATCATGTTCTGCTTATTAGAAAGCCTTTTTGTCAGCTGCATATAAAAAAGAGGCATTTTTCTTTTGATGCTTTATTTTTATAGTCATAAAATTCACAAATAATCTCAGTGAAAATTTTGACAAAGAATTCTATTAACATAATACACAATTCATAATAATTTTCTGGATTTTTCTAATATTCATTTTCTAGATGAAGGTCAAATACGCGACTGTGACTCTTATGCAAAGAAAATATTTTGATGATTTTTGCGATGGTTTTGATGGGATGCGACTATTATGCAAGGGCGACTATTATATGAGTAAGCATATCATTGATGAAGCTGTGAAGTCCCATATTATCCTACAGGGAAAATTATTTCACTTATATCATCCATAATTACTGATACTTTGTTTTCCTACACCATCTAGCTACTGATGCAATACATAATGTGGCTTTTCTGAAATTTTTATATATTTTTCTGCCAATATTAAAAATTTAGTTAAAATTTAAAAAATGGTGTTGCTTAAGAATAATTGAATATTTTTAAATATTGGCTGGGGAAAAAATATCAAAATTTCAGAAAAGACAAATTTTACATTGTGTCAGTAGCTAATCTGGGGAGAGAAAAAAAAAAACTGAGTCAAAATATTTATAATTGTGGTTATTACTAGTAAAATACTTCGCAGCATCATTTCAAAAAGCGGATTAGTCTTAATAAATCATTTTATGAATTATGATTATATTTATTAGTATTATTATTCAATAAGAATTTTTTACTCTTGTCCGATTTAATGAATATGTAAATATTTTGGCTGGTTAATTCGAAGTTCTGCAAAAAAATGTAATAAATTTTTCTGGACTAGCTTAGATCTAAGATTTTTATAAATAATAATAAATGAAGACTGGAGTGTCCAATTTTATAAAAGGAGTGATTCTGTACAAAATATCATACTGAATAGATTTTTATAGAGTATGTAAATCTTCTAATGAAAGAACTCCGTAGATTTTACTTGCAAACATTTGCAAAAACTTAAGACTAGCTTTGGAAAAATTACATTTAACAGAATCATATCTTTAGTCAAACATTTTGATATACTAGAATGCAATTCAATGTTACTACCTTTTGCGACCAGTGTAAATGTTACCTTATTGTAGGATTATATGACAAATCTTTCTTATCACATGATCATCACAAGCGCGTATTTCTTGTAGGGGTTAGCTTTGCTTAAAGACTATGCATCGAATTTTAAAATTTACTGACAGCTTGATTCGTGACAAATGATGAAATGAGTTAAACTACTGAATAATAGCTACTGATCTTCAACTTTTGCAAATAACTGTATATCAATTATTCTGCTGATACTTTCTTGTTCACTGCATAATCCAATGTAGATTTTGCTTATAAAAGCAATTCAACTGTGATTAGTTGTCTGTTACATTTTTTATGTGAATAAATTAATTATTCATTTTCTTCTCAGGTTGATGTTGAATTCAATTTTGGAGCTTTTAATTTGTTCTTAACACCTCAACAAGTGCATCTTTTGCTTACATTAATTAGTAGTTTAATCAAACCTTGTAAGTAGATTTTGCTATCATCATCTATTATGTTATAACTATCATCATTATTGTTCATAATAGTGTAATCACAATCTTGCTTATTCTGGATTTAGCCTACCACTGATATCGTTAGCCACTCGCACTTTATGCATGAACTGTGGTACTCAGATTTCAAATGAGGAGGAGGGAAAGAGATAAGATCCCTGATGTCCACCAGAATCCCAGCTATTTGCCAAATGGGGTTTTATCGCAGCATATGGTCAGAGCTTAATTAAACTCTGTGGGAGCTCATAGGCCACAGAGGTTTTGTAGCCTCTCATAAAAGTGGCAGATCTAAGAGACCTTCCCTTTTGAGCACACTCAAACGTAAATATCTGTTTAAGTAAAAGAAAATAAAAATTTAATACTAAATGTCTGTTCTCATTCAGTAGAAAATTCCACCTATTTGTTCAATGTATATTGTCAAAGTATTAAACATATATGCAAAATTTAAAACAAATTTTAAATGACATTCAGATCACAAAAATGTAATTTGTATGTAGTAGTGTATAATTTGATTATAATATAACTGATCACAATAACTTGATTCCATAGCTGTATTTTAAAAAATCTTCATTTGATCTATTGCCATGGGACCCTAAAATTATTTGGGCTCATAGGTTAGAGCCTATACTTAGTAATTCAGTCCTGCAAATCGTAGCATTTGATCAGTGTTCTTTGTTAGCAATGGCCTCTTCCAACATCAGGTACCATCATTTCAAAGCCAAATTACATGAGGCAAACCCAGAAAAAAATGTTTTTATCTTTCAATAACAGTTTATTAACCTTCAATCACATAAAACTATAATACCAACATAACTTTATATACAATAATACATATTTTCTGTACATATGTAAATATGTAATAATTGATTTCATTTTGAATTAGCCACAAACTGTGATACTTCCAAGAAAGTGCAACCCTCCATTGCCAACAAACCCATGAGACCTGCAGATTATGCTCTCGTTGAGCAAGAGCTCTTGAGGCAACAGGAGAGATCTGACATAACCTCAAAATCTTTAAAAAACCAACATGGATGGTCATCCCATTCATTAGGTGATTTTAAATTCACTCATTCCATGTGTGTGTGTCCGTTCGTTCATATGTGTGTCAAATCTATCTTATAATTAAAGCAGATATCTGTGTATTTATTTGTATTGTATACAAACGACACTGTCAGATCGATTAGCTTGACATTTTAAACCCGTACTTTTTTTTTTATTCAAGAAAAATCTGTGTCACTTCAAAAATCTAAAAATCCACCTGATTTCTGATTGTTGGTGATTTTTTTTTTTTTTTTTTTGTAAGTTTCCTGTGTCAAAAAGTTACCTTAATAGAGTAAAAAAGGTAGAACTATGAGATTTCTTTCACTGACATCATGAGTTTAAAACAGTAGCAGATAAATAACTGTCTGTAAAATTATGTCATAATTAACAATAATTTTGCAGCATTTGTAATTCCAATAAACCCAGAATAGTTTATGAGGATTACCTAGATTAACTTATTTCATGAGGTTAAATATATAAGTATTATTTAAGGCCTTTCCTGTGTGAACTATGCGTAGATGAAAATTTCTAGATAGAGCATTTCAGTGGTCATACTCTGAGAATTCTTTTTAAACATAAGTGCAATTGACATTTTTTAAATCTTAAATTTCTTTTGTTACTGATTTTTAACAATTTCCCAAAAGTTTCAACTCTAGAGAGAAAGTATCTCTGGCACTGTGACTTAAATTTCATTTATTAGGACCAAAAGAAATTTAAAAATTCCTGAGGAATATTTTTAACAGAAAGTTTTGGCGACACCCATCTGTTGTGTGTCTTAATATGATGTTCATCCTTGAAATTTACAGTCTGTACACCTTTCTTACTGTTGCTACCATTACTTACTTTAATACTTTTCTTACTGTTGCCACATGTTCAACATGTTTGGTTTTTTATTGTTATTGTGTGTGTTTTTCTGCGTGTTTACTGTTGTCATTTTTGTATCCTTTGTGTCTATGCACACTGTCTGCAACTCACACTAAACGTTTTATGTATATTATCACAACTATGTCCCCAATACAGCCTGCCCCATATTTTTTCTGTTATGATTATGAAGTTATGCCCGATTTATAAAATGTAATTGTATTCATAATACATATTTGTGTATCAAAGTTTTCATTTTATCTATATATTCTAATATTAAATAACAAAGATTGAATAACTCATTGTAGTATTTCTTAGAAAAACAAACTGTGAATATATTTTAATATGCATTTAAATAAAATATAAGGTTTCTGCAATCAGCCTAAAAATTAAGCTGTTTTAAAATAAATGTGTAGTTATAAAATCAGAAAATCAAAGTAAATAAAAACTTTACAAACTTGCTGTTCCACATTTTCTCTTGTAAATGTTTACAAAATTTTCAGAGAAACATTAAAGCCTATAAAGGCAAAGTTGTTATTAATCAGGTTTATCACTTTCTTTTAGAGTATATTTTCTACAGCAATTAGATACTTCCTGTACTGAATATTTCCTCTTTTCCACTAGATGAATCTGATGAGTATTTTCATTTGATGGCAATGGAAAATAAAATGTATTCTGAAAGGGCTCCTTCAACATCATCACAAGATGATCTTCTCTCCAGTACTAACAGTGATATCAAATCGGACTGTGCTAGTTAGTGGCATAAGTATTTCTTAAGGACATAAGTATTTTTTATTTATTGACTTCAAAAAGTAGAAAATTTTCAATGCGGTAAAATCTTTTTCTCTTTCGTATGTTCAGTAATATTTTTTTTTACCACGGGATCAGATTTCGATAATTCTTTTTTATTCAAAACTGGATACTTCATATGTGGTCCCACATTAATTTGGTCAAGGTCTAGTGATATTTTCATTCCCAAAATTAGGGGGAAAACATGTTTTTAAAAAATTACCTAAAGGGTTGCCATAAAGAGGTTGTAGTTATAAGTCAAAAGTCACCAACCATGTTGGCCATTTTTCGTGATTTATCACCGAGTTTGGCACCAAAAAATGTTTCCAAAACTGAATCTAGCTTGGCAATATTTTTTACATATGGCGAGAAATTGCCAAACTTTAACTATAGAAATGTTTGATGTTATTGTCATTAGAAAATTGGGGGAAAAAGAAATGTTTTTAAACCATTGCTTAAAGGATTAGCAGTAGTGGCATTCATAGTAATACATCAAACGTTGCTAAGTTTGACCACTTTTGGTGATTTATTGCCAAGTTTGGCACTAAAAAATAAGTTCCCAAAACTGAATCCAGCTTCTCAATATCTTCTATGTTTGGCAAAAGAATTGCGAACCCTACTCTTTTACAATGGGGATAATTTTTTATTATGATGAAGTCATTTGAAGTTAGTTTTATTAAAAAAAAAAAAAAACGTGCTTCTTTTTCAAAAAGATGCGACCATAATAGAGCTTTCAAAAGTCTTGCAATAATGATGCAGGCCTTGCAAAAAGCACTCATAAATGAAATATTTCCCAAAATACAGGCAAGAAAAATTGTGTTTTAAACCATTAGTAGGTAATGAACATAGAGTAGTGTTTGTTGAGAGTCATGTATTTGTAATTCATACTGTTACATGAACTATAACTGATCAATACAAAAATTAAAATTTAAATATCTGGACCTTGTTGTAACAGTTTTATTTATTTATTTATTTATTACAGGCAATTATTATACCCCCAGAGGAAAGCATAGAGGTAAACATTTTTACATTTTATTAGTGACATTTTGAATTTCAGTAAATATTTTTTATTTTTTCTTTGGTGACAAAAACTTCTAATACAGGTGTGTTTTCAAGTGTGGGATATTATTGGATTGCTGCCTTGTATTTATAATTAAATTTTATTATTCAAATGGACAAGTTTTTTTTTTTTTTTGGGGGGGGGGTAGTGAGGGTAATGTATTTGTTCAAATATTGAGTTATAAATAGTCTGTATAGTTTATTTTTCTTTTTAGTTGATTATGATACATCAATTATTCGCTCCAAGGAGTGCCTGATGTGGCACAAAGCAATAATACCCTTCTATTTTTCAGTGGATCTTAAATATAGCTTATCTGAACTTTGAAAAATATCTGAAAAATGAAAGCCATTTTAAGTTAGAAATTTTTTTTTTCTTTTTGCTTTAAAACTTGGCAATTCTGAAACTATCAGAAAAGTTATTCAAGGCCCTGTTTATATTCTTCATTTCATGTTTATTTCAGAAGAGGTTTTCCTCCTTGTGTTTCCTCCTTAAAGCTATTTAGTGCTGTGCTAATACTAGTGCAGTGAATTCTTATGCATTTCTTGACTACACGCATTTCTCAGAAAGATAAACAAATTTCCTTTTGTATGAGGATCAGAAAACAACCATTTATATGACTTATATGTGATTTGTATTAATACATTGAAATGTAAATGAGAGGTCATTTAACTTCAACTAATCTATACAGGGGCTTAGCCAGGAAAACATTTTGATTTGGCATATGAAGTAAGTCAGGAATAGTCCAGGTTTGAATGTATTTCTCACAAATGTTAATATACACTCTTTTAGTCATACATCATGTATCAAGTCTGGAATGTAATTCTTGCCAAACTTTGTGTAGCATACATGTATTGATGGCTAGCAATAGCAGCTGTGATACAAGCTGTTAAATCAGTCATGATTGTTGGACCTAGAGGCACATACACTTTGCCTCTGCAAACCCCAACAGTGCTGTAACTATTTTGTTGGTATCTGAACCATATTTACTACTTAAATTTTAAGCTTTGACTTAGCCTTCTAACTTATTTGCAAACAATTAATTTAACATTTCTGACGTGAAAAACATTCTAAAAATTATAAAAACTCTCCTAATAAACAAAATTAATTATACTAAGAATTTTGACAATTACGATCGTATAGCATTTCTAAAGCCTAGCACATTGCATTTTTTATTTCTTACTAGAATTAAATTAATGCAAAAACCCATTCAGGCCCAATAGTGAAAGCGATCATACATCACACTAATGAAATATGCATGAAATAGAATAATAATCTTGTTTATTGAAATTAATAACAGGAATGAAGCTTATTATATACCATTCAGGGTTAGAAATCGAAAAGAAAAATCTAAGTGTTAATGGCACCTAATTATTTTTTTGTCAGTTGCCAAACTGTTTCACGTAGGTGCAGTTTCAAAAATTCTTGTTTTGTTTATGTCTATAAATTATAAACAGCAGTTAATATATTTGTAAAAGATGAAATATTCTTAAAAAGGCATTGTAATCAATTACATTTATTTGAAAGGTTCAATTTCTTTCATGTTGTTGTATGAAAAGGCTGTTTTAATTGATCTAATTTTATAAAAGGGTCTTGAAATTGATGGTATTTTTGTGAAGGGGCCTGTCTTAATCAATTTTATTTTCGTGATAATCCGCATTATCTTTGTAAAGAAAAAAATGGTGATTGTTGACAAATAAGAATAAAAATGTCAAGCAGCAAGGTGCAGGGAAAAGGCCGCTGAGTGCTAAAAGCATTAAAAAGGCCGCCAAGCACATTGCTTGCCTCTGTGGGTAATGGTGCAATATCAGGAAATAAGTTAGGCATTAAAAATGATATCTGGCTATGAAATCTCGGTTGTCAATAGTAGTTGTGTGCCCATATAGATCAGTAGTTGTGAAAATAAACACCATTTCTTTGTAAAGAATGGAATTAGCTGTTATCAGACTAGCAGACTTATTATCATTTCTTTTTTTTTTTTTTTTTTTTTTTTTTTTTCAAATCATGCTTTTACACATATAATATATACTCCTGCAACATCAGACTATGCAATAATCGTAATTTCTACTACTCTTGTTGTAGAATAGAGAGAAAATGATTTAAGGTGGATTTTTTCCCCTTCAGTCCAGCTCAAATTAGTTGTCATAGGTATTAAAGATGTCAGCATTATATGATTTTGCATATTTATTTATTTGCTTGAGATTTTTGTAGTTATGTAATATAAGTGTGATTATAGTACTGTAGTTGATAATATTCTTATATTATGTTGTTTTTTTTTTATCAGGTTCTACAGTTCAAGCAATATTAACAGACCCTTTGTCAGAGTTAACTCGTTTTCGGGGCTGCTTCAGCAGCCTCTTAGTCATTATTTTACATGATGATAGTGTTCAAGAAACGTGTACTGGAGGTGCTAAGTCCGCTTCTGTTAATTTAAAGGTGCAAGCAGAGACTTTCTTTCAAGATCTGACAAATTTACAAATGGATGGTTTTAATTTTAAAGATTTCTTTTCTGCCAGGGAACCACTTTCAAAGTTATGTGAAAAAAATCACCTCAGGTGAGTAACCTGGGAGATTGTGGGCTTCTTAAATTTGTGGGTTTCAGGATATTATATGATTAAATGTTTAGGATACATTGTGCAAGTATAAGGTTTTTTTTTTTTTTTTTTCAAGCAAATTAAGAAACAAGTGAATATATTATAGATTTGTTTTGTTTAATTATACACTAATTTATACAGTAAGCATGTTTGCTACTGTAAAAATTAGGGTAATTTTATGTTATAAGATCCAAATAAAGTTTGTCACCTTTGTTTCAATTAATAATTGCACTACAAAAAAAGTAATTTTAATTATTTCCTCTTAATAATTAGGTAGTGACAAATTGACGAATTCTAACATTTACATATACAGATTTTGTTAAGCTGAAAGTTGGTACATGTCACATATTCCAAATCAATGATTCCGAACCAATCTTCTAGAAAAAAGACTTTTTTGAGCAGTTTTGCTCCAGTTTTACTAAAACTAAAACACAGCCATTTAAATTCATGCAATTGGGAAACATTTTTTAAAGGGAAAATGTTTAAAAAATCCAAAAATTTTACTTTGCTTTTCAAAACTTTTATTAAATTTATGCTCTGTTATCCAACACCTGTGAGATTTTGCCCTAGAACTGCAAAATACTAGATTTTGCTTTTTATTTATTTATTGTTATTATTCAGTTTTATTTTTGCTCATGTGCATGAGAGAAAGAGAATGTGTTCTAAGTGTAAAATAATTTTATTGCTGCATGCTTCAAAAATTGCTTCAAAATTTAATTTCAGTTAGCAGATTTCTAGAAAGATATTTGATTTTATAAAATTTATCATATTAGATCTTCAGCTACACAAAAATCAATAATTAACTGATTTGAGTTTTTACTGCTTTTCATTAAATTTTCTGCTTAATTTTGTTTAAAGAAAATCAAACTTTTTATGATTAAAAGCTATTTAATTATTAAAATAACTCATTTATTTTAGAGTGATGGCATCAGGAATTCTTTTAGATGGAAATGAGTCATCATCATCTGCTGAGCGTATATTGAAGTTCAATATATCCTTCCACCAATTTGAAGTCCTTGAGTGTTTATTTAATTCTCCTTCATTTTCAAATGAAAATCAAAATCCTACGTACATGCATGTAAGTTTAATGCATTGTGTTTTATGAATGAATTGAAATATTTTTCAATGTGAACATTGAAAATTAACAGCAAAATGTCATAGATTAGTATTATTTATTTAATCTTATTAATTTTAAACTGAATTATTATACTTTTCTTAATTTTTAGTTTGTATGTAGGTCATTCTCAAAAAAATGTGTTTATAAAAAAATTTCTTTTCTGAAAATTTGGATTACTGTTGGCTAAATGTTTTATTTAGCAAAGCGTATATACTTCTCACAATACGAATCGCAAAATTATTGTTATCATTATTTTGTACTTAGTGAAAGACAAGAAATGACTGTTACCAGTTATTTATTGCACTCTTTATTATTAGATTTTTATCAGTGTATATCATTGTTTATCAATATATTAATAACAAAAGAAAAAGAAATATGTCATTGAATCGAAGGGGCATGATTTGTGACATTTCTTGAGAATGACCCATATATTTGGCAATATTTCTATATTAACTAAGGTGTAAGAAAGGTTTTAAATTTAAAAGCTGGAATCCTTCTCTGTTAAAAATCATTTAGTTTAAAGCATAGGTTCTTGTAGGTATGTTTTGAAATCACCCAATTCTGTGTGTTTCACTACACTGTCTACCAATAAGTATTTGGACGCATATGCAAATGACAATATCTGCAGTCCTGAGGTACGTCACGGCCTCCGCCGGTATATATCGTGTAGATCACAGCATCAGCATTAGTCGCATGCAAGATGCCGCGCAGTTCGGAGCTCTCTGATTTCGAGAAAGGTATAATTACCGGGTATCACAAATGTGGCCGATCCTTAAGGGACATATCTAGCAATCTGAAGTACCCAAAATCGAAAGTGACCTACGTGATTAAGAACTGGAAGGTGAGCGGTGGTTGTCGGAATGTGCCCCGAGTCAGCAGACCAACGAAACTGGAAGATAGAGAGCGACGAGTGCTGTCCAGAGAAATTTGGAATAACCGCACCCAACCAATGGCCCTCATCCGCGAGGAGTTTCAACAGGCATCCGGGAGTATTGTTTCAATGAATACCATCCGTAAGGAAGCACGTCTGCTTGGTTTTCATGGTCGTGCTGCTGCCCATAAGCCCTTGATCACAAAGTCCACGCTGCTCGGTTAATGTGGTGCAAAGCACATCGAAATTGGACCGTAGATCAGTGAAAATGGGTTCTTTGGAGTGACAAATCAAGGTTCACCCTTTACCGTTCAGATGGCAGGGTATGGCGTCTGCCTGGAGAACGTCTCCTGCCAGAATGCATTGTGCCAACAGTCAAGTTCAACGGAGGTGGAATTATGGTCTGGGGGTGTTTTTCCTGGTATGGACTGGGACTTTTGGTACCCATTCATAGTAAGCTCAACACCAATGCCTAGTGCACTATTTTGGATGGCAATCTGCTTCCTACGTTGTGGCAGTTTTACGGGTTGGACCCCCTTTACTTTCAGGACGACAATGCCAGTTGTCATGTTTCGAGGTTAACCAAGGCTTGGTATGGTGGGACTTGAATGGACTGGCCTGCCCAGACCTGAACCCTATCGAGAACCTCTGGGACAAGTTGGATCGCCGAATTAAGGGGTGCACTACCCGTCCAAAATCGGTGAAGGAACTTCTATATCTATTCCAAGCCGAGTGGAAGACAATACCACTAGCTGTAATACAAAGACTTGTGGAAAGTATGCCCCGGAGGGTTCACGCTGTAATTGCCTCTCGTGGAGGCTCTACCAAGTAATGATTTTGAATAAAGTTAGTTTTTCTTTTCTATCACAGGTGTCCAAATACTTATTGGTAGACAGTGTATATATTTTGAATGTAAGCAATGTATTTTTCAGATTTTCATTAGAAACCATTGTACTTTCTTTATCATTACTTTACTTTGTAATAAAGTTACAGGTATTTTCAGTTTTTAATATATACAGTAAAACTATATTGCCACAAACTTCACTTTTACAAATATTTCAAGTCAAAAATATTTCTGTTGCCTGTTAATCATGTTATACCTATTAAATTCTAATGAAATTCTGGCTTAATATGCCCTGTGGAAAGCTGCTAAACCTCAGGAAAATCTCATAAAAAGTTCAATTAAAAAAAAAAAAACTGAAAAATAAAGCTTTGACCTTGGAATATTAAAATTTTGATCTCCCTTTTCTATTTCATTCTGTTGTTTTCTGGCATACGTCACACCAGCCAACTACTTTCTTAATAGAAGAAACATACACACTATACTAGTGGCTAAATTTAAAAATACTACTTTTCTCGTTTCTTTGATGTACCCTAATGCTTATGGGGATGTCCTTACCTCGCAATCTCTGATATGTTTCCTGAGTATCCTTGAGATATTTGGGTGAATGTATGACTCTAGCCATGGCACTCTTGTTTATTTGGCAAATTAGAATTTATTTTATTTTGGAGAACAAGAACATGTGATTTATTACAAGTAATTAAATTTTCATTTTTAATGTCACATAGGAGTTTTATTTTCAAAGAAATATTTAGTAAGGGAAAAAAGAATACAGTAATTCAGGGAAATTCATTTCAAAAAATAAGTTTGAACTCTGAAAATTTCACTTTAATAAACTTTTCAGATTTATTAATTTAGTCCCCTGGCTCTTGAAAAAGGTTTTGCTGTACAAGCTCAGTGTTATTTTTAGTACCAGGTGAAGCTTTTTATTTCTGAAATAAAAATAAAATTCGTACAACTTTGCAAAAGATAAATTCTATTAGAGTTACTACAGTAACTCTAATAGAATTTATCTTTTGCAAATATTGTTTGCAAAAAATCATTGTTTATAAGATTTCAGTTACTTAAAATTCCTTATATTGAATATTTGAAATTGAGTGTACCTGCTTGTAAACAAATGCCCCTTTTCTTTTCAAAGTTTTCTATTTTTTTATTTATTTATTTTTTTTTCCTTCAACAGAAGAATGGTATTAATAAAATCAATCTTTAAACAAATTAACTTGAGATTAATAGAAGGTTTAATTTTAATAATGTATTTATTCCTCAGCATAAAATGGTTTTGAGGAATTTTGCAAATTTCAAACCATATCATTATTTGAAATTTGAAAAATTCAACCAGTCCCCATCTTTGTCCCAACATATATGAATTCGAAAATCATTTGTACAAATACTTTTTTTAAAACATTATCTAGGAAAATGTCATTTTGCTGATCAATTACATGTATTTTTATATTTCTAGCTTCTAACATTTCCAAACAAAACAGAATCTACTCCAGATATGAATCAAGCCTGCTTCAAATTAAAGTATTCAAAAGTAGATTGCCTAACTCAGGTGAAATACTAATTTTTAATATAATTTATTTATGTAATGCCATAAAGTTTGCAACCTACTCTAACACTGAAGTATAGTTTTGAACCTTCTTTAAGTGTGGGAGACAATTTCCAACACTGTTGGACTGTTACAACTTTATTTTTGAGGCAAAACAGAAATGGAGACTCACAAAGTTACTTAAGCCTGTGATAATTTTATTTTTGAATAAGATAATGTAATTCAATTTTTTTTTACATTATCATATCTTACAGCGAATATTGAAAATGTTCATGACCATTTTGAATGCAAACACGAACACATTAAAGCAAGTTTCTTAACAGAGTCTTTTTTTTTCTTACCTTACTTTGAACACTTTTTCAATTTACATTACCCATTTATCTCTAATCTAAATAATAAAAGCCCTGTCTGTCACAATTCTGGGATCCACCATGTGACCACCGCTCTTGGTGCATCTGCGGCTATGCTGAAATTTTGATAAAAATGACATTTTTATCTCTAACTAAAAGCAAAAACTTTTTATACAGTTCAAAAGATCTTTAAAAAATTAACCTTTTTTAACTTGCAGCTACTTTCAACTCTAAATATCTAATGAGATATCACATCTTGAAAAAGTAAACAACAAACACAAGCGACACGATTCATTCCTTGATTCTTTGGTAAAAAATCATGGAACATAATCTCGCACGGAGATCAATTAGATGATGTCATACAGACTGGTGAAAATACTCCTTTTGCCTGACAAACAAGGCAAGGAAGTTTTATTTAATATTTAAGTTCTATTTAACTGAAAAATTTTGATAGATTTTGGGCAAATTTATTCAGAATGTGTAAAATTTTGTTTGCACAACACTTAAACAAAAAAAAGCTAAATGTTTTATATAATTTTAATAAATTATTAGTTTTTAGTGTTTTTAAATGTTAACTGCATGAAATTTCTGAAAACATAAATGTATATTGTTGCTGTTTTTGGAAGTCACATTTTTTTTTTTTTTTTTCCCATTCATTGCTCTCACCGAAGTGTTTTTAAATGTTAATGGCATGACATTTGTGAAAACACTTTTTTAAAGTGTTTAATTGAGTGTTTTAGATTGTTTTGGTGACATTCATTTTGTTTTTTGTAAGGTTTGTTTAATTTTGAATTTGTTTAACCTGATGGATTTTGATTTCAAGGTTGTTGGATCGTAACTTTTATTTCAATTGTTTGGGGACATTTTTTTTTATTTTTGTCATATCGATAAGCGTTTGTTTAGTTTTGGAGTGTTTAATTGAGTGTTTTAAATTGTTTTGGTGACATGCTTTTGTCATCAGCATTTGTTTAATTTTGAATTCATCAGCCAGATGGATTTTGATTTCAACGTCGTTGGATCATAACTTTTATTTAGACTAGCCGGCAAGCCGTCCAGGTTCACTGGCTTGTGCAAATTTGCTTTAAAAAATTGCCAACCAGTAAGGTAGACTTCATGCCTCTGTTAACTGTGTCAGTCTAATGACTATGTCTATGATTTTATTTTTTAAAAATTGGAGTCGTGTTTCAACAATTCAACTCTGAACTCTAGAATTTCTGTTGAATCCAATATCTTAAGAAAACTGAAAGAAATTCTAGAGTTCAGAGTTGAATTGTTGAAACACGACTCCAATTTTTAAAAAATAAAATCATAGATGTAGTCGTTAGACAGATGCAGTTAACAGAGGCACAAAGTCTATCTTACTGGTCGGCAATTTTTTTAATGCAAATTTGCACGGGCCAGTGATGCTGGATTTTTTGCCAGCTAATAAATAAAGAATTAAAATGTATTAACCCCTTTTGGGAAAACCCTGTATTTTTTACCTTTTTTTTTTTTTTACTGCAAGAAAATACAGATTATTCCAAACTCATGTAGCAATGAGCTACCTCTTTATTGGAACAAACCCTTCAGTTATCTGGCAATCTCTGCTTTATCTTCTCCATGAACCTCACTTACACTGGGATATTAGCAGATGACCAAATTCTTATAGTTTTTTATGCAACAAGAATAAAAATATTGGGAATATTCCCTGGTGGAGAATCACTAAATTAGACATTTTAACTGTAAAATTTATTGTACATGTGCCTTTCTTTTGCTCTTTACCATCTGCATACTTATAATTCAGAGATCCATTGTGTATTGAAAAATGTGATAACATTAAATGTAAAGTTGATCGCATGAAGCAATTGATTTTGTAATAGAATACGGATTGTCAGTGTTGGCTGATTTCAATATCAATAATCAGTTGATAGCAATAACTATGATCACATTGAGCAACATCTACTGTATTGGTATTGAATAGCCCCTCACCAACTTATCTTCAGACACTTTTTAGGTTAAATGCTCAAATTTTGCTCATCCCCTAATTGGAATATGAGGCTTATTTTAATAATTGAAAATTTTTATTTACAGAGGTTGTATAAAAATTTTATATTTATAGTTTTTAAATTTTGCTCATCCCCTAATTGATGTATGAGGCTTATTTTAATAATTGAAAATTTTTATTCACAGAGGTTGTATAAAAATTTAATGTATACTATATAATTCTGTACTTTTTATTATGTAACTTTTTAATTTATTGTATATATCTGTGTTTAGAATCTACTTATATAATACACTAACGTGTGCAGTGTCAAGGAAGGACTAAAATTTCTTGTAACTTTAAATATTTAAAGGTATCTTCCTTGATCAATTTTGGCAGAGTGAAAGAGCAGTGGAATTATAAAAAATACTTCATACTAATTAAGTTACGTTAAAATTTATTTAAAAAGAATTAAAGACAAAATTTGCTCACATTTTGGGCATAAATAAAACAGCAATACAGGAGCAACTGCTCCGTAAAAACAGCAAGAAGAACTAGGAAGTGGAAGAACAAAACACATCGCGTATCACCTTTTATACCTCAACCCAACACATTAACATAAATTTACATACTGCCAACAATGTCGGGGAAGAAAAAAATGAATGCTTAATTAGTTTACGAACACACAACAATCCCGAAGAACCGAGTGCAGGAGATGACGCAAAGGTAACGTCATATTTTGACAGCCCAATAACACACACGTCAATTTAGCCAGATAGAGATAGACGCAGCAACACGGCAATGCCGATTGCAAAACATAAGCATGCTTACGAAAAGCATGCAAACGGGAGACAGAGCGAGACTTTTAGGTTCTTTTCCTAACATGCAGTATCAAAATCAACAATATTACCATGCTGCGAAGCTAGCAGCAAAAGCTAGACAAAGCAACAGCAAAAGCTAGATGTAAACATATCAGTGCAATAACAATAACACATGTGCAAAAATCCAAATGAACAGCTCAATGACGTCCAATGGAGCAAGCAAATGCCACACAGTAGCTAGATAGCAAAATAACAATAGCGGATACACCAAAATGTGTAGCAACCCTAACCTAAATAAATTGAATGACAAATACTGTTAAAACAAAGAAACATGATTTTCATTGAAATAAATCCAGAAATTTACTCAACACTGCACTGAGTATAAGGAACAGTAAAGTATGGGGCGGCAAAGCTGGCCGCCTTGGCGGCTAGCTTAAGTAATAAAAGCCTAGGTCAGTGTTTTGGGGATACCCTGTATATTTTATGTATATACATTTTTAAATATATCTTTTCCTTTTATTTCTTTCAGAATCGAACCTATAAACCTCCTGCGAAAAAATTAGATGTACAGTTCGATACAATGGTGTGTAATGTTGACATTTCTTTAACAGACCGAATCCAGACTTTGCTTAATTTTAGTAGTGCTGCTGATCCTGTGGACAATAAATGGGATATTTGGGTAGGTCTGGTTGTTTTTTTTTTTTCCTCCTCACATGCAAAATTAGTTTTAATAAATGATATTGAACCTTTAAGTTCAAAATCCATCTTTCATATCAGCTGGATTTTCATTGTTTATTTCCTAATCCTGTATCAGATATGTTGCATCAGGTTGACCACCTGGTTGAGGCATATGTTTTCGCACCCCAGAACCTATGGTCGCAAAGGTGTGGTTGGGCAGCGCAGGCCTTGACCTGCTATAGGGCCATTGCACGATTGTTTAACTTTAACTTTTGTCAGGTATGGGATGTTGAACTTAGTTTTTGTAAGATCGGTCTTAAATTTGTATGGTAAAAATAATCAATTTATCTTTGAAACTTGAGTTAATGCACATGTATTTAAATATTGGCAAGATCCAAAGCATAGACATCAGGAATGATCTGAAGCTATTCAACTTATGTGATAGAATACACCATACTAAATGGAAAGAACATGTAAAATGCATGGCAGACACAAGGCTCCCTATACCCCAAAAGGCAGAAGAGACTGTGGTCGACAGAAAAAAACGGTGATAAGACCAATGAAGTCAGAACAGGTATTTTGCCTGCTCCCTGAAATAGATGAGGATGATTTTTCAGTTATATTTTTACAATAATTTATACACTGTATAATTATGTTCATCCTTCCCATTTGTCAGTGTGTTAATGAGAATGTTTGAATATTTTTTAGCTAAATTTGTTTGAGTTTTTTATTTAGATTGTTGGTTTATTAATTATTGTATGTATTAGCATATAGCTTTGCAAACTGTGGCTATACTAATTTTTTCATTTTATCATGCAGCGAGATTCTGACATAGGGATTGCTACTCAAACATCATCCAAAACTGAAATAACTTTGTCTTGCAGCAATGTTACTGTAAATATAAGGTATGTGCATTTATGCTACAATTAAAATAAAACTTTGTTGTTTTAAAATATGTTTGTACATGTTTCGGTATTATCTCATAGTATTGATGTGATGGAAATATCACATGTATTCCTGTTTTGCATTTTCTTTCATAAGTATTAATTTTTACAATATGTGTACTCCTGGTTCTTCCCCCTTTTCCTTTTTAAAATGTTTTCCCCGGCTAGCCAGTTTTTTTTGTGTGCTTCCAATATGGCGGTACGCTTGCACCACGTGTTTCTTCTTCAACAGTCACTGCGATTTCGTGCATCTCGCCAACTCTTCATAATGAGGATCATAAGCGCCACTGGCAATCCGGCCATCGCCTCCGCGGCGAAATATTTCATCATTCCCCGGATGACGTCAGGGGTTTTCTGCCCGCGCTTACCTTTGAACCAATCGCGGCGCTTTCTCCTCCCTGCCTGTGACGTGTGCCCGGGGTTGCCGAAAAAAATTGGCGATGGCGAGCCGTCTGGAAAGAGCAAGACTTCACTTCACCTTTTTTCACCCCGTAAGTTCGACGCGCTAAGGAAGCGCTCCCCAACACGAACAACGTGGCCTTTTGCCGGAGGCGGCAGGAACAGTACCGTAGTAAATGTTTTCGAATCGATAAGTCTCCGTTAGGCAAATAAGACATCCCCTCCTTGTTAAATTACTTCGGTTTAATTTGTCAAGAAAACACAATGGTTGCAAGCTTCCCTTTTTTTGTAGTATTTGACCGAATTACATGGCGTGTGCGCCATTTTGCCTTTTTGAAATACGCCATATAATCTATCTCCGTCTCGAATAGTACCCCATTAAATGTTCTTGTGTACTAATGTTAATGTACCGTGCATTTTGCCAGTGAATAAAGTTCTCCTGTTAGTAAGTCTAGTTAGAGTGTTTGTCTTTCATGTGTGTTTCCCTTCTCTCTCACGGACGATCTTCAAGCCCTGAACTACTGCTGGGGTAAGTCTTTGGTTTCCTTTCTTTTCATATCTTTTGTGGTCACCGAACATTGTATTTCTCGTAGGACTTTTTCACAACGCCATGTGCTGCGGCTAGCCTGATCATAGGTCAATTATAGCGTCTCCTTGGTCGCTCTTGCAACGCCCGAGTTTACGCTATAATTGATAAGGAAAAAATAAAAGCATTGATTTTATTTGTGACTTTATTTTTCCTATTTATTGAAGAAATTAAACAAAATGAGAAATCCTTTATATAATGTAGCTTTACGGTTGTGTTATAAACTAATAGTAATGTTGTAAAGTTTTAGTCAATAAATGGGGAACACACCCATGATGTAATTGATTCTGGTAAGCTAATAACTGGAGGGTTGCACATTTGATTCCTGATCTACCACCAAAAGTCAATTTGTACATAATGTTTTGACCCAGGATCAAATCCTGCAAGCGCTATCTTTTTCTTTCTGCAATAATGTTTTTGAATAAAGTGTTTAGCAAGGTATAAAACCAAGTATTTAAACTTTTTATTTAAAAAAAAAATTATATCTTTCTAAAGACATTCATTTTCAATTTCTCACATAAATTCTGACAAATTTCAAAAGCATTATAAAGTATATAAATATGCATTCCATTATCTAGAAATATATAAATCTTACAGTATATGTTTCCCTACAAAATTCCAATAAATGGATTATATCTGTTGAAACCAACATAAATAATATACTAAATTATGTTTAAATAAAAAATTTGGTCCAGACATTAATCTAAATTTTATTCAAAAAGAAACTACAGTTATCATAAAAACAAATATATATTCAAAATTGAGAACCTAAATAATACTTTCCTGAAGAACTAAATAAGTTTTTTTGCAATAACGAAGTAACATTTAAGTGAATTTTATTATAAATATTTATAAAAGTATATATTCATGATATATCAGAACATTTATCATTTATTTATTACTATAAAAGCATGAAAATAAAAATCCTGAAAGACAAATAACTGAACATTTATTCACAGTCAACTGTAATTAAACATTGCAAACTGTTATGGAAAATTCAATGAAGTGCATAAGTTTTTTTAATTAATTTTTTTAAATCATAAAAATCACATTTCAAAATTTGATAACTCAAAAATAAAACCTTTTTTTTTTTAATTTTTTATATGATTTTCAAACAAAATAGCACACAAAATTGCTTACATGTTTTTTGTTGTTGTTGTTTTTTAATGTCCGTATATTTTACATAAATTCATCGAGGTTTTGAAATTTATCAGTAAAATTTATGGTACGAATTAAATCTTCTCAGAACTTTTTTTTTTATTATTATTGTATAAAAATTACATTTAGCATTTTAATAATAACACAAAAAAAAATAATAATCCTTGGGAAAATATCTTCCCATTTTGATTGGTTAATGCTGTATAAGTATCCATAAAATTGGATACTTTTAGTTGATATTCTCTGAATACTTTCTTTCTGTCTCACCATGATGTCAACAATTGTGGTCTCTTGAAGTTGTTTGATGTTAGTAGGTCTAGTGAGTGCTTTCTCTTTTGCATCCACTGACCCTTCCAACTTCTGGGGAACATTTGTGTTGTTTTACTAGAATTTGGTTTAGATAAGCTCATATACTTATACACAAGGTATGATTGATTCATCCATGTATATTATATTTCAAGACATGGTGATTGTAGCTGTCATAAATAAGTATTTTTCCGTTTTTTATTTTTATACACTTGCCTGTTACCTTTTAACATGTTTGCTCTCACATAAGCTTCCATGCTTTCGTCACTCTCTTATTTTCTGTTTGCCTTCTTTTTTGCTACCTATACACTTGTTCTTTTATTGTACTTGCTGAAAGAAGGAAGAATCTTTGTGCCTCCCAAAACACATTTTATTTATTTGTATTCTTTTTGCATAGTTGTTGAAGATATGTGATTATTTCTTATTAATATAGTTTTTATTTATTTAACAGTTCTTGTTTCATGATCATTTATTTCCCTTAAGTTTAAATAATATTTGATAATTATTAATTTATGGCTTTAATTTGTCTTCTTTAAAAGATCTTTCCCTACTCTTCAATATTTATTAGAATTTGTAAATATTATTGATACTAATCTTACCTCATTTTCAAGCATTTTGATGAATTCCCCATATTTAAATATTTTATTTACATCTTTTTATATATGCACAATCAGATTGACTCTCTTTCTTGATATATGTGCATTTCTTTACTTGTACGTTATGAAAAAATAAAAGTCAACCATGAAAATTATTTGTAAGTGATAATATCAAGTCAGCAGAAAATTTTAAAATTACAAATTATAAGCAAGTTTTTTTTTTCCCCTCTAGATTTCCTATTCCTGATCTGCGATCAGTTCATGATATGGAACGTGCACCATGGTGGCAGCAAAACATACATAAAGAAATTCTTATTCTACAGTTTCAAGAAATTACATTGAAGACAACTCTGGATGATGATGAATTGTTTGAAAAATATGAAATCCAATGTCAAGATGTTCATGGTAAGTAATATTGCACCCACATCTTTCATAATTGATTTTTAAAGTAATATATATTAGCTTTTATGCTAAATGCCACCAGAAAATGTTTACCTACTTTCGGAAAAGATTCCTTGTGTCTCTTAAGATAATAATTATTTGGTGAATCTTAAGTTCAGAAATATTTAAATAGTTCTAAATGTGGTATTTAAAACTGTTCCTACCATGCATTCTATAGTAGAATCGCGCCTAACTTGACAGTATTGCCAAAGGTAGAATGAAGTGTGAATCCGCAAAAAGATATAGTTCGCACATTTTTGCGAATTTTAAGTCGATAGTTTTTAATTTTTTTTCTAAAATCATTCAAATGATACTCAGTTTAACAAACTACTGTTTGTATGAACACTTAGTATAGAAACATTTGCAATTTTAAGAAGTTAACAATAAACCGCTCGTACATCGTCATTGAACACATTCCACCAATTAGAACTTTCACACTCTTGGCCGAAAATTCAGCCTTGACCGCAGGTTTTGACAGTGACCAGGCAACCCCCGATTCCGCCAAAGCTCCCCCACCCCGCAATTCCACTCCACATTCTTATCTTTTGTTGTACGGTACTGCTAATAGTGCATTTTTTAGACCCCTGCCCAACTGCATCGGACGAATTGCCGCGTGTAGGGGAGAAAGAAGGTTGGAAGCGGAGGAAGCCCCTATACCGTTAAGGAACTGTTCTGTGCCAAATAATAGATTAATAGCCAGCTGTGGCACTTACACCAAGCAAGTCAAAGAGCGAATTCTCGGAGTAATACACGTGACTCAAAAAAGCTGTAAATCGGTCGCTGTAGCTTTCCCAACGCTATCAGGCTAGGCGCGAGCGAAGTATAGTTTAATCATGTTTGCTGTAATTTTATTCATTTATTTACTTTTTTTAAATACAATTTATGCACAGGCTACAAAATGTTTGGGTTACAATTTATGTTTATGTTACAATATAATGTACACTTACATTATAACCTAATTACAATCTAGCAAAGTCTTAATATTTTGGTTCTAAATAGACAAAGGGAATAACCAATTCTGTGATGTTTAAAAGAATAATGTTGTATGATACTATATTTGTATATAAACAATGACCTATAATTTGTAAAATTCCATAAATTATGCACTTGTGGTCCAAAACCATATTTCACTTTCCTCAATGAAGCTGAAATATAAATTGTTGTAGTTATTGTTTTTTAATTTTTTTTTTCCTGCCATGTTCATAAAGGCCTTTTTCAAATGGAAAGTTCAGAAAAACCAATCTCGTTTCTCAGAATTTCTGTGGATCCCGATGTTGATGAAGTTTCTCGTAACAGTGGCTTTGATTGGCCGAGGTAAAAGAATTTATAGTGTAATTTTATTTTTATTTATTAATTATTTTGTGAGTGAGACAGAAATGGATTACAAGGTAAAGTGGAAAGAAAAGGGTTTAGGAGACTTTCAATTGAAAAAACCTCAGTGGGGAAATTTTGGAAGAAGATTTAATTGTTTTTAATGAGTAAATTATATGTGTGTGCTAATCAATAGCCTATATAATCCTGTAGTGCTGGACTTTTTTTTTTAATCTACCCATTGTTTAAATGCAAATATATGGTGTAAAAAAATTTTCTGTCATCTTATCTGAAGTGCAGCTGTGATTAACAATTTATTGTCTATAGAATAAATTCATTCAAAAAAATACAATTTAAATTGTACTATATTTTTCTTCTACATGTGTTTGCTGTGCTCTTGTAAACTCTTAACAACATTAAAAGGTTAATTAGTAAGAATATTTCCACTTCTATTATTGCTCAGTAGAAAATTTATTTATCACTTCAGGCATCAGCATAAATTAAAGTATGTGATGATATACTCATAAGTGCAAAACTAAGATGTATACTTAGTTTTGCACTTATGAGTTAATAAAAATGTATAACCATTAATTAGTTCTCTCTTTTGATTTTTTAGTTTTTGAAAAAAAAATATTTGCCAATTTTTAATGATTTCAATACTTTTTGATTCATAATAATTAATTTCAAAATTGCCAATTAAAAAATATTTCAGTATATTTCCATTCATAATAATTGTTTTCTTCCAACAATTTTTTCATGTTCTTATATTTTATGATGTGTAGATTAACATTCAGACAAAGTCAGGGAATGCTGCAAATTTTAGCTCAAAACCTAAAAAAACATCAGGAAACTCTCATTTTTTTAAATGTATTGGTTGCTCCAAATATGATTTAACATAGGTGTGCAGAGGTTAATGATGATGTATTGATGTTGTAGTTGTAAACTATATTTACGTTGCAACAATGTAGCCTGAAGTTTTGTCAAAAAAATGTTCTGTAGTCAGAAATTCAGGGGCAACCCTGAATTTAGCAAAATTTCTGTACTTTGCCTTTTCTCTCTTTCTCTCTCTCTTCCCCGTACTGAATTTTTTTCTTACTTTTTCTTTAAGACTTGTGATTCAAAGAGTGACGAAAGTGGCATCTCCAGATTTTGAATCTGGATTGGAAGAGCCAGATGAATTTAATTCTTGTAGTCTTAGTTGTGCTCTCATGTCAAATCTAGTCAATGAACCTAGTCCTTTTTGCTCAACATCTGTTATTCATGATAGCAAAGTTGAAAAAGAAGCCAATTCCAATCTGTCATCAGAACATGATGAGGTAATAAATATTTGTTATTTTTGTGTCTGTCTGACTTAATTATTTTTTTTATACTTAAACACTGAAGCAAGCAGAGTATTTTTTTGAACAGGATTAAAAAAGGAAAAGAAAATTAACTTCAAACTACGTCACTTTAAAGACATCACAGTAACTGAACTAATGTATTCCCAATGCGTTAAGAGATTTGCCTGAGTATTGTGCACATGCTTATAAGAATTGAAGAGTGCCATTATTTTCTTATTGATCCCATCCTCTGAACCTGACCAAATTATATGGTACTGCATGTAAGGTATTCATTTTTTAAATTAAGAAGACTCATCAAAATCAGTTAATGTGGTAAAAAAATTATTTTTGATCATACGTAAAATAAAGATTGGTTAAAATAAAAAGACACTTACTAATATTCCCATTAAACAACAATAGGGCTTGCAATTTCTCACCAAATACAAAAGATATCTCCAACCTGGGTTCAGTTTTGGGGACTCATATCTGGGTGCCAAACTTAACTATAAATTGCCAAGAGCGACCAACCTTGGTAACTTTTGGCATATTGCTAGCACCACCACTACTGGTAACCAACCCTTTAGGCAATTTTTTAAAAGCATAGTTTTTCGGATTTTCTGAATGATAATACTATGAGAACTTGGCCTAAATAATATGGGATCACTCCTCATGTACCCTCTTTCCAGTAAAAAAAGAATCATTGATCATATGAACGCCCCTCCCCCCTACCAAAAATAAAAGTAATATTTTATTTGTCAGCCACACATAGGCATAACTTACTAGGGGCAGGATAGAAATTGCCCCCCCCCACCCCCACCCCAAAAAAATCAAGAAAATTCTGATATTACCCACTGAAAAAAAAAAAAAATAATCTACAATGGGGAAACATTTAACCCCCCCCCCCCTCCCACAATGTTACATACCAATGCAGCCAAAGATACTTTGAATAATTCTGTTTTCACAATGTAGCTGCATTGATATTCTCTATTTTCAGATTATAAAGCCTTCTGATAAAGAAAATATGCAGATTTTTGTGGAACAAACTGTGCTTAAAAGTGAATGTGTGTTTGAATTTACGCTGCCAACTGTAAATATTGTTTTTCCTGATAAAGACTTTTTTGAGCTGTTGTATAATAGGTAATTATTAAACTGTTAATTCATATTTTTCATGTGCATGTCTCATTGGATTGCACTTACCTAAATTGTGTAGAAAGTTTCTTGATTTTTAGTTACTATTGTTTGGATTTTTAATGTAATAATTTTCAACAAAATTGATTTTCCCTCAGTATGTTTAGCATTATAATTCTTTGTCTGAAAACAAAGGAAAGAAATTTTTTCAGTTGACTGCTTTATTGCGATCGTTTTAAGGTTTTTGTGAGCAGTAAAATATTACTGAAGTAACTCAACTGAAAACAGTTAGCCAGAGTATACAAATGTAAATGTGTATTTTAGTGTTATAGTTTGATGATATGTGATATAGTTTGAGCAGTAAAAAATGTTACACTCTATTTAAAAACATGAAGCATGAAAAATGCTTCTTTTTTTAAGGCATTAAGAATGTTTGTCTGAGAACTGCAAAATCTTATGAATTTTTATAGTACCGAGATGCAATTTTATACCTAAGGGTTTTTTTCATGAAATATTTATGCAGCTTATACTATAGCTCAGAATGTGTGACTGAATCCATCCGAGATAAAGCTAAGAAAAAATTTTAAAAAATGAAAAAATATTTTACTGCTACTGCATATTTATATGGTGTTCAGTTTTTACTAGAAAAGTTAAATCAAGTAAGAACTACTTCCTGCATTATATTCTTCAGGGGGTGAAACCTGCAAGTGGTACCACAGAACTCTAGGTTTCTTTTTTTTTAAAAAATACATACAGCAGTGCAAGAAGATTTGGAGACAATATATTTTTCTGCCCTAACATTTTTATGCTTTTCTATGCATTGTTATTGAATGATAATCAAATATACTGGATTTCTTTCTTACCTTGAGCTTGTAAATGCATCAGTAGGATATTTTACTATAAGGTATTTGTTTTATACTTATTTAGGGTTTTTCTTTTTTATTTCTTTAATATTAAATTTGATATCCATTTTCTCCAATCAGTTTGCTCTTATTATATATTATTATGTTGATGTTGATAGTAAGTATATAATAAATATTGAGTCTACTACAGTGTAACATTATTATACAACATTATGTCTTATTGGTGTAAAAAGATTTAACAAAAGGAAATGCACAATTGTAAAGACTTACCCTTTTTTGCACACTTGAAAAATGGCTAATAATTTGCTCACCAGTTGTTCCAAGCAAAAGAAATAATACTACTTTTATCCACACTTTTTAAGGCTTTTGAAGAAGTTCCAAAATCACCTCTGTAAGCATTATCATTTTATGTTGGCTCATTTATATTGTTCTAAAGACAAATTTTGCATTTTGTTCATTCAACTTTGGCCTTCTTTTGCACCAACCTGGAAAAAAAATGTAAGGGTTTTTTTTTTGTTTTTTTTTTTTTAATAAGTGTAGACCACATTTGATTCTTCTAGAACTTTAGTTTTTATTAATTCTAATAATTATGATGTGTTATCTTGCAGATTAGGCAATGATTTACTTTTGTGGACAAATACATCATTAACTTCAACCAGTGCATTTGAATCTATGGGTTTTAAAGTACATATTCCTGGTTTGGATGGAAGCTTTCACAAAGGACCAAACCAAGACCAATTCCCTGTATTCCGACCTTTCATCAATGGTAATTACTTTTCTGAAGTAATGTGAAAGTTGCCATGGTCCCTGACTTTTTTGTAGTTTTTCTGTCAAACTGACTTGTATAAACAGAATGCCTTCAGTTCCTATTTTTTTTTTTTTTTTAATTTTACAGATTGATTTGAAATAATTTATTGTTCTTTTTGCATAATTTATTTTATTTCATTTTTACATACTGCCTCAGTGGAGAGAATTTCTAATATCATATGAATTATTTCCTTATAAGACAGGCATAATGTTAGTTTATTTAAAATAAATGAACAAATAGTTCCCTTTTTATCTCACTTTTAAAGTTTTCTCTTTGCATGCCTGTATATTAAGTTTACTGGCTGTTCTTTTAAGAAATTATGCAACTTTTGAACAGGTTTTTAAAGATTCATATGACACCAGAGGCACAAAAGAAATCTTCTGTTAACTATTTACAACCTGTACTGTGCATTTTTACAGGCAGTCAGCTTGTAAGAGTTATGAAACCTGGCTGGAAAAATCTTAAATATAAAACATTTCCTTGCAGTGGTATTTGGGATCTGTGGTTGCTTGTCCTGCTCCAAGGCATTCCATTGAAGCCAGCAT
Source organism: Cheiracanthium punctorium (assembly GCA_038373885.1). Lineage (NCBI taxonomy): Eukaryota > Metazoa > Arthropoda > Arachnida > Araneae > Cheiracanthiidae > Cheiracanthium > Cheiracanthium punctorium. The sequence continues at coordinate 324,257 of JAWZYV010011927.1, read as the reverse complement.
TAAATGTCTGCCATTTTTCTTCTGAAAAGCATAGAAACACATCTAACTTGAAAACTAATCTTACAAAAATTCTAAACAGCGTGAGTATGTACATGCAACTCTTGTAATCCTTCATAATGCTGGCTTCTTTCAAGAATGTCTTATTGGTGTATTTATCAACACTAAACCATGATTGGTAACCATGTTTGGCCACACCATGATTGAAAACGGTAACCATGGTTGGTTTAGTGTTGGAACCCAACACTAAACCATGTTATGAAACCGATTTGCATTCTTTGCATCTTTCACTCTGTGAATTATAATGTCTCAAATTTAGATTGGTTTGTGAAAATTAATATTTTGAATTTTGTGCTTAACTTCTGGCAGTGAGTGTATAAAATGTGATTGCTCAATTGTATTTATTTACTGGGTAGGAGCTGACTAGAACATTTAATGATGCTTTTTAACCCTTTAAAAATCTAGTTTTAAGCTAATTTAAAAGCAATAGGACAGACAGGATTAAAATCATTAAAAGTAGATAAAAACACATTAAAATCCGTCAGTAGCACTTTCGGTGGCAGCCACCACCTTCCTCAGCTCTGGTCTCAAAATGCCTTGCTCTCTTCCTCAGTATGGCGTTCCATCCAGGATCTATCTGCACATGCTTCATGTCATTTATAGCGCCATCTGTTGTTATAATCTGCAAAGCCTCCATGTTTAGGGCATAATAGTTATTTTTGTAATTGGAGAATTTTTGGCTATTATTAAAGTTGATTTCTATGGGGCATTCTTGGGCTATTTTTGAGAGGGCAGTACTGGGTTTATTGAATTTAATGTCATTGTGGTATTCCTTTTTTCGGTCTTTGATTTTCCTTTTAGTCATACCAATATAGCAGCCTGATTTATTAGAACTATTGTCTGTAAAATTTATCATAAATGCCGGCGGTTTCATCAGGAGCAATAGGGTCTTTATAACTGCGAATGCGTTTGAAAATATTTTGATTAAGTTTTATGGGTATTTTAATATTTTTCTTAGCAGCTTCATTTGTTATTTTTAGAGCAGTTCCCCTGCAGTAAGGAATGGCGTTGGTAAATTTTGGTCTCGGGTTTTGATAGTTAATTTGTTCAAGCTTCTATAAAAACACATTAAAATCTGTCAGTAGCACTTTCGGTGGCAGCCACCACCTTCCTTAGCTCTGTTCTCAAAATGAAATCTCAAATGAGCTCTGACAAAACTGGTAAAATAGTGATTATGAATAAAACTGATTATATTACCCAAATGGAAGAAACCATCAATAAACTGCAAATAGAAGAATTACCAAAAGATCTGACCGGAAAAATTTTCAATAAAGTAAGGAAAGAAGCTTGAACAAGTTAACAACTATCAAAACCCAAGACCAAAATTTACGAACGCCATTCCTTACTGCAGGGGAGCCGGTCTAAAAATAACAAATGAAGCTGCTAAGAAAAATATTAAAATACCCATAAAACCTAATCAAAATATTTTTAAACGCATTTGCAGTGATAAAGACCCTATTGCTCCTGATGAAACCGCCGGCATTTATGAAATAAACTTTACAGACAATAGTTCTAATAAATCAGGCTGCTATATTGGTATGACTAAAAGGAAAATCAAAGACCGAAAAAAGGAATACCACAATGACATTAAATTCAATAAACCCAGTACTGCCCTCTCAAAAATAGCCCAAGAATGCCCCATAGAAATCAACTTTAATAATAGCCAAAAACTCTCCAATTGCAAAAATAACTATTATGCCCTAAACATGGAGGCTTTGCAGATTATAACGACAGATGGCACTATAAATGACATGACGCATGCACAGATAGATCCTGGAATGATTGCCATACTGAGGAAGGTCGTGACTGCCACCGAAAGTGCTACTGACGGATTTTAATGTGTTTTTATCTACTTTTAATAATAGTTTTAAGCTTTTTTTTTTTCCTCCTTTTTTGAATAGTACAACTTTTGGACTGTTTAAAAGGTAATCAAAAAATCATCTTGGAGACTGGATTTACAGGCATTTTCTTTTGCAAACGTTTCCTTGTTAGTAAAGTGTAATGCATGAATCAGGCTCCTACTCTCTTTTTTGTTAACCTCTGGCCTCTTGGACACGAATAAAAATACCAAACAGATATCCTGAGACAGTGTCCTGAGTTAACCGCTGCTGACAGAAACTTGAGAATATAAAGGCACCAAAAGGCATTTTCTTTTGCAAACGTTTCCTTGTTAGTAAAGTGTAATGCATGAATCGGGCTCCTACTCTCTTTTTTGTTAACCTCTGCCCTTTTGGACACGAATAAAAATGCCAAACAGATCTCCTGAGACAGTGTCCTGAGTTAACCGCTGCTGACAGAAACTTGAGAATATAAAGGCACCAAAAGAACCCTTCTCCCCCCCCCCCCCCGCACTTTCCTTCTTCACAGATTTCAAGGGAATTAATTGTACATGAGTGCTGAGGTCTGAGGAACAAAGTTTCTTTTTCTTTCTCGCCTAGAATGTTTTTTGAGTTGTTGTTTGAAAAAAAAAAAAAAAAAAAAAAAAACAGCTTCGTGGCCCTTGAGATGATCAAAATAAACCAGTTGCATTAGGAAGAAAAAAAAAAAAAAATGTTTCTTCACAAGCTGCGCGATCTATTTTAATGAATAAAAAATCTGTGCTTTTTATGAAATTTCTAGGAAAAATTCTTAAACATAAAATAGCGTAGCAAAATTTAGAGTAACACTTTTTGCAGTGTTCGATTAAAAAAAAAAAATTTCTGAAAGTTTCTTAACTGATACAGGTTTATTGCGTAGTACAGTGTATCTCTTGTAAAGAGACATTCTAAAAATTTTCATTTATAGAATTAAATTAATTTATATTTTTGTTTGAAAATCGTATGATTTTATTGAACTACAGTCTAAAGTACATATTTGAGTAAAATTTTAAAATTGCAGTGTGAAATATTGTAGATTTTATTTCTTTTACCTTGTTCTTATGTTTTGTTTGTAACAATTTAAGATTCCAACTCAGACTCTGAAGAGGAAGATACAACGTATATGTCTGTCCATGAATATTATCAAAGAAGGAAAGAAAAACACCAAAAGCCAAATAATGCCAACTTAACTAAGTATTCACTCACCTTTAACATAACAAAAGGCAGCCTTCTCATAAATTCTCCTATTTTAGTGAGTAATTTCTTATCTATTTTACTTTATTCCTGTTGTATAATTATTTGTCTATACTTAAAATATTTATTGCCTCATTTTAATTGGCATTATATTTCTTGTATTTAATTCGCAGTCAGATATCACTATTATACTGCACCATTCACAGATATCCAAATTTCTGTTGGAATAACCAAATATGGTGGTGTAACCAAATAATACTTCGTGGTGCATACCTTGTGCTTGTGCATAAAACACTGTCTTTAGTCAAGAATACATGCGCCAGGCAATTGAAAATAGATTTTAAAGCGATTATCTTTTAAACCATAAGTGATTGAAACACGCTTTCAATTAGAAAAGTTTATCTGATATAGAGTACCTTCAAGTAATGGCAATATTTTTACTAGGGGCTGTATACATATTAAAATACGAAATTTAATTTTTGTATGGTCCCTTGTTTCCTATCCTGTATATTTAGAAAAATGTTGTCCTGTGTCTAAGGAGGTAAATTTAAAAATTCCCATGTCTCTCAGTAGAATAGTTATCGAAATATTGCAATTTGAAAATTTTGGCATTTGTTGCCAAGCACTAAGGGGATATCTCAAAAGGGAGAAAAATGTAATTACTTTTCAAATGATGTTAATTTATGCTTATAGTCACTCGATAGACACAGCTGACTCTTCAAATCTAAATTTAGCTAGAATTTTCCTATAATGCATGTTTGGCAGTTTCTGGTGAAAGTTACCTCATCATAGTAACTTACACCATTATTTTCTTGTTCTCTTTTATACTTTAAAATTCCTTCTCTAGAAGCATGACATAATTAGTGGATGACCTCCCTAAAAGATTAAATTATCGCTAATTCATAAAGCAGTCCCAATCATTTAAAATGCAACTGTACCTGTTAATTTCCCACATTTGAATGCATTTAATTGCCTTTCCAAATAATGAAATCCTTATTTAATTTTTATTAACTCATACTTGGTCCCCTAAAGTAAAGATCTTTTTATCCTGAAAGCCTATACCAACACTGTAGGTAAAAAGGTAAGCCATCATTTTTAACATTTCGTTGCTAACTGTTTCACTAAGAGACATGGGATTTTTTAAATTAATTTTCTTAGACAAAGAGCAAGATTTTTCTAAATATAACTGATAGGAAAAGAGGAACTATATAAAAATTAAATTTCATATTTTAATGTGTATACAGACCCTATTAAAGAAGTTGCTATGTATGAAAGCTACTCTTAATTTGACGAACTTTTCTAATTGAAAATTCCCTTACGATCACTTATGGTTTAAAAGATAATTGCTTTAACGTCTATTTTGAATCACCTGGTGTATTTCATTTAGTAACCAATAATTTATTTTTTGCTAATTCCCGGTGCCGGTCCTGTGTATTTTCTAAGTGATGCAAAGTACAAAAATACATACACACACACACATAGTTATAAAAGTTCTCAGAGAAGTAAAACAAGGATTAGAACAATATATGGATACTCAAATATACATGCATATATTATATAATAAGGTATTCTGACGCCCCCATAAAGATGGTACCCGGTGCAGTTGCACCATTTGCTCTACCCTAGGACTGGCTCTGCTAGTTCCAGTAGGTTTTACCACTGTAAATGGTAGACGGCCGAAGTGTGAAGGTCCCGGGTTCGGGTCCCATCGTGCGGTCGTCGATCTAACGGTCTGGAGTTTTGGTAAGTTTTCTCCAGATGTAGCGTGAATACGAGTTAGAACCCCTTAGAAAGTCCTCCTACCAAGGCATCCCTCATCTTAGGCAGATACCCCTCGCGCAGGTTTGCGCCTTCATCCCATACAAATTAAAAATTAGTTCCAATAGCAAACAAAAAGAAGGGAAAGCTGGTCCCCCCCCCCCTGCCCCTCCCGGACCCAGGGGAATCACTTCTAAAGTGACATTCTTTTAAAAGTTTGCATTATTTTTTAATAGAAGGCATAAAATGGAGGACAATTCTAGAGACCAGACTTAGTCTCCTGATTAGTTCTGTGTTCTGTGATCATTGTTAGTGTGTTGTTTATTGTAGAGCATAGTTAAAAGATACCTGTATAAAAATTGTTTGTTTTCCAAAACTTTTATGAGTTGTATACTTTGTTCAAAATGTACAATTAAAAAAACCACTGGTAAAAGTAAAATCTTATTTCAAATAAAATTTCCATCTTTTTATGTGCACAAAATGAAAGCTGTTAAAAAAATGCATGTGATTTATAGGTTAAAAGAAGACAATAGTATGCTGCTGTGTAAAAATCATAGTTTGTGTTTATTATTCTGCTGAGTTTTATTTAATTTAATCTTAAGGAGAGGAAGATTGTGTTAATGTGAGATCTGAATAAAAATTTGGACTCTATTAAAAGTTTTATCACCCTATCTTGATGTACTCTTCTATCAACCATTCTTGCCGAATTGTTGCTATTGCCAGTAGCAATTAAGAAATGATCTGTTTTGTGGGGGCCATACATATATTTAGTCGCATGTTACATGTATTTAATCTTTTATCCTCTTTAACTATGTTTAACAACATTGGATAAAGCTTCTGGTATTATAAGTCTCTAAAAAAAAATTTTTTTTTTAGAATGATGATCAAGAATCTGTGCTAGATTATTGCGGGAAGTTACAATTGCAAGTGGAAGATTGTTCTCTTTTCCTTGCTGCAGCATACAAAGGAGACCCAAATGAGTCTTACATGTGCCTAGTTGCTGATAAAAGTGCTCTGTATCATAATGGTGAGTCATTATCATGTGTGCTTCAGATTTCTAGAGATTTAATTTTAATAAAGTTGTTTTGTTCAACTGTAAATATGCAGTAGCTTATGTCACTAATTGTAAAGTAAAACTGTGTTTACTTAGAAAACTAGCTCTTTAGAACTAATGAAATGTTGTCATTTTTCAATTATTTTAGATCTTTTAAATAAACTATGTTTATTTTTTGAAGCATTTATTGAGATTAATCATAAATTTGTTGAGATTATCTCTTGAAATTAATTTATACAAAGCACTCAGATGGGGGGAAAAAAAAAAAAAACAACTTTTGAGATTTATAAGGAAGCACATCATGTTGTTGTTGTTCTCATGTCCATGGATAGACGATTGCACTACCCATGAAAATATGTGTTATTGCCCCCCGAAGGGGTTTGACTTCTGCTTGTTGGTCCCTAATTTTGAACCAATTCCAGATGAGGGACCAGCCACCACCTGAAATTCATACCCACAGAAGTATAATTTTGAACATGGAAGATATTGGAGCCATGACAGATTTTGCGTGCACCAGCTCCTATTAGCATACATGGTTCCACAACAGTCCAGCCGAAAGAGGATTTCACCCTCCCAAGCATTGGCCTGGCCGGATGCTGCTTCACTTTCAGTGTTCTTACGGGAGTGGAGTTTAATTACTAGACCTGCAGGACATATTGCATCACAGTAATGCCAGACAATATAATTGCTTTGCTGACTTATTGGAATTAAGCTTGAAAATGCTGCTGCAAACACCTTACTCTCTAAACCATGCACTTTCTGATTATTTCTTGCCTTGCAAATTTATTAATGAAGCAGAGATCTTGGCTAAGCTCTACTTAGTTCTGTGACTCTTTTAAGATAATCCTAAGAATAAAAGACATTTTTGAAAGAAAGAAAAAAACTTCAAATTCTTATTATCCTGGCAATAGGTCATAAAAAATAACAGGATTTATATTGTAAAAGATATTGTTAAATGTATTTATTTTTTAATTAATTATTATTATTTTGTTTTATTTATTTACTACTTTCAGAAGTCAGACAGAACTTTCTGGAAAACCCATTATTTTTCTGTATCATGCCCCTTAAATTTTTTTCACTGGTATATTTTTTTGTTTATAGGTATGTCGCAGATAGAAAATAAACATTCCATTGTTGAGCCGTTGAATTTCTGTATGAAAAATAACCTGAAGTGCATCATATATACATCAGAACCAGGCATGCATTTGAAGTCTGTTATTAATCTGGAAAATCAAAACAAAGAAATGCTGAAATTTGCTATCCATGTTGTAAAAAGCCCCAAGCAGCAGATCAAAGTAGGTTTTATGAATGGACTTCCATCAAGATTGCTCTCTCTTTTTTTTTTTTTTTTTTTTTTTTTGTAAATCATTTTTGTGTTTTCTTTATGTAAAGTTCCGTGTTGCAATCAATACATAACGTTTTTGTGCACATGTCATTCAAATTTGGTGTTTCTACATTCATTCATTTGCAGATTAGGCACAAAAAAAAAAAAATGGTTGTTCTTAAACTTTTGGAGGCCAGTGTATTTTGTATATATTAAATTAAAAGTGTTTTTTATATTCATAATGTTTCAATGGCCACCTTATAAATAACTAGTAATACTATGTTATATCCACAGTAGTTTCAACTGTAGAGATTACTTAAATTTATTCATAAAATATATATATACAGGGTTCATACACCTCCTGGAAATCCTTAAAAACTCCTGGATTTCGATTTAAAACATTAAGGGCCCTGTAAAACTCCTGGATTTTACTAATTTTTCTGTAGACTCCTGAAATTTTAGTATTGACTCCTGGAAATATTGTTTATTTTAGTTTTCTTTCTAGAATTTAAAGTGCACAAAAAATTTCGTAAGTGCGATTTGCCGAAATTTTTTTTCGACTTGTGTTTAAAGTGTAATGATCCGCCGCCATGTTTATTGACGTTCCTGCCACGGACTTGGAAACAAGGATTGTAATCACTTCAGTGGGCTGAAAGCTTACTGCAAAAAGTTCCAATGATGGCGCGATTCGCTGTAGACATTCGTCCCTGTTCTCCTCATATCCAATAATTTCGTTCCTGAACTAAGCCCGTTGGCGTTCACAAACTCTTTTATCGCTAACTGCGTGCTCTTATGTCACTGCGAAAGTATCTTGTGATTGGTGTATGAACTGTATGCTCTTATCTCTTCTTTGGTACACGTAGTACATGTTTACGAAGCTCGCCGTTTGCAGTGGTGTGTTGGAAATAATCTGTGTGCATCACGGCGGGTCTCGCCGTGAACTATGTATTTTTATAACGTCTTTCGAAATCGCCGCGATCTGTAGGTTGTACTGTAGAAATTGTTCTATTGAATTCACTTAAAAAAAAAAAAAAGAAAGAAAAGGAAAAGAAAAAAAAAACTAAAGGCGCCCTACTAATTGCCGCGTATATATTGCTTGCCCAATAACGTGAACGTAGTCACAACTTAAAATTTAAAAAAATCTTCCAGTATCAAAGGATAAAAAGATATAACAGCAATTTTTATCGCCATCCCATGCACTAAAACACTGATTGTGGGTGCGCAGACGTTCCCCCCTTCACCGGAGTGACTGGAGCCGGTTTGTCTGTGACTGGAGCTTTCGCTTTCCAAACAAGTTGTTACATTCTTGTCTTCGTTGCACGTGCTTACTGATATTTTTATTTATGCGTTTTTTTAAACAAGGCTTCCAATGGTATTTACGCTAATGTATGTTTTTACTGCAGACTTGAATGATGTTATAAAGAGTTTAATTAATTTCTTTGCCTCCTTAGAAAGAATAACATTAAATTAAAAATAATATCTCTACCGATTATTAAAGCTTAAATGCTTTACACTAACAGGAAGTGTCTCCACCCCCCTTTTTGCGTTTCTGTTTAGAAATAACAGTTAAATCTTTGGAATGCAAAGAAGGAAAGTTAGGTCACGAGTCAGATTTTACCCTGAGGTTTTGGATATATATATATATACTATACTATATATATATGTGTGTGTGTGTGTGTGTATATATATATATATATATTGACGCTATTGTTATGATAACAAACTAGTCTAATGCTTGAGCATCCTGTAGTTTATTTATTTATTTATCTATTTTTTTTTTTTTTTTTGAGGGAAGGGAAAAAACTGAAATCCAAAAAATGTCCGGTTTTTTGGTCTTTCCGGTTTTTAGGCGTCCGGATTTTCGGCGCTCTACTGTATATATATATATATATATTGTGTGCGTGTGCTTTCAGTTTTTATGTCTTTTTTTTTTTATAGATATATAGACTGTATGTATAATCATGATTTAATGAAAAGTACCTTTAATTCCATATAGTTACTGTAACAGCTACCTTTTAAAATGAATTTTCTTTTATTCCCATAGACATTTAAAATTGCCATAGAAATAGCTGGAGCAACCCTTCGACATTATGTTGTGCCAAGTCCTCAAATGTGGATAAATCAGTTAATTCAGTTTTTGAAGGTTAACAATTATCCTATAAAAGGTTATATTCCACCAGCTGTTGTTACTGAGTTACATTTGAATTTGAGCAATTGTGGCATTGATTACAGGTGAGTGTTTTTACAGCGTTTGTGTTAGGGAATTTCGGTATAATTCTTTCAGGATGGACCTGCTTTCGAGTTTTAAGTTTTATTTCTTGAGAACTTTAATTGAACTAAAGTGTTATTAATAGTAAAAGGAAATATTTAAAAATAGTATTTTTAGGGTGTTGGTTCTCAAATGGTGCGTAACCCATAAAAAGTTGTTATGACTTTTTTTAAAGGTTACCAGTTATCAAATTTAAAAACTGAAGTTATTTTATTATTATTTAAAGGTAAGTGTTAAATATCTTAACTATTTTGCCCCTCCAAGTTAAAACTAAACTCATTGGTGCAACAGCCCATGTGGTGATGTAGGTCTGCATTGCTCATTATAATGATAATTAAACAACTGCCATGACTTCACGAAGCTTAAGTTAAAATTTGCAAACATACCTAAATTAAAGTTAAATAAAAATATCAAATAATCCAATATCTTTTCCTAAAACAAATGGCATAGAGGCCGAAATAATCGTATAGTTTAAAAGTTTTTAGCCGCCAAAGACCCAGGTTCTATCTGTGCATTTCGCTGAAAAGAAAAATGGCGCAACGACGCCATTGTAGACCCAGTAACGAGACAAAGAAATAATGAAGAAAACACTCTGTTAAACTTTAAAATCTTACATTTATTTTAAATTAACTCCAAAACAAATTTATGGAAAAACATTTTCTTTTACAAAATTCAAACTTAAAATACCCATTATTACAAACATTTTAAAGTTCCCTTGTTGAAGTGCACTTAACTTTATATTTTTAACAGCCGACAAAAACAAAAAAAAATTAAATAGAGAAAGGGAAAGAAAAGAAAAGGGAATAACTTATCGTCTGGGGAAAGAATCTGGGGGCCCTCATTGCGTCTTTCTCATCAAGATGTCATACGTCGCTCGTCCAACATTTCTCCACGCTTCATGTCGCCGATGGGATGATACTCCTCAGGAATTCTCAATACCAAACGACCACCGTCCGCAGGTAGCACCAGCTAGAGGAAGAGAGGGAGCTCGCTCCCTGACGCTCGCTTTTCCCTTCTCACTTCTGTAGTCATCCGACAATCAAGTTCATTCATGAACTTTAATTTTTTCATATCTTAGTGCATAAAATTTGAAGTGAAATTTATTTAATTGGTGAAGTTACGTCGCATTAAAAAGAAATTTAATTATTTCGTTGGTTAATTGATGTATTTTGAGGCATTTACATTTTTTCTTGCACGTGGTTGTGTTCCTCCGCCGATTTCGATGTCTGTATCGAAACTTCATCCAATCTATCGAATTATGTGAAATGATGCAGGGAAAAAGGGTAAAAAGAAAAAAAAACAGAAAAGGCAGAATAAAAGTTAAAGACGGAGAGAAAATTTTAGCATAAAAAAAAAACACTTTTAAACCAAAACTTAAAATTTAGCAAACACTTTACAAAGCCAAAATATGATGTTTGTATCAAAAATTTATTTAAGAAAAAAAAATGTCGGCATAAAGAAAAGGAAAAGTCGGCTCGATTTTAAAAAACACATATAAACATTTCTAACATTAATTATTTATCAAAAGTTACAATCATACCAATACCACGTATCAAAAAGAAAAAGTTTTGTTCATCCGATCTGGCAACCTGTTTTGACGTTAGCGCGCAAAACGAATCAAAACAAACTGCGAAATCGGAAAGTTTGTGCCGTGAAAGAAATAATAAACAAACCCAAAAGATAAGTAGTACCACTTAAACATTACACAAAATATTACTCTATAATTTGTTTTTACTACTCATAGATCGCTAGAACAAACATTATTTTCAAAACATTTTTCAAATCATGACACAACTGGTATCAGACATTCAGCCGTAAGAAGTGTGTAACACCAAATTTGGTACTCAGGAAGGTCTAAACAGGAAGTTATGCACCTCGAAGCGATTTTTTTCAAAATTTGACCTAGAAATTTTTTTATTTTATGTTTTATGTGATTTTTGGGATTTTTTCTCCCCTAATTCGTAATAACGGCGGTAATTAGACTTGCAGCAACATGGCATTTGTATCATCGGATAGAGGAGAAAATTTTCTTTTAAAAACAATTTATTCCGAATATGTTACATAATTTGTAGATTTTTAGGAATTGTTATACTAAGTATGTGTTTTGATGAATTTTTTCATAAAATAATTTTAAAACTGTCACATCTTGAATTCTATCCATCATAACTTTTTGATATTTTGACGAATCGTGAAACATTACTTTCTCCCTCTTTTAAAAGGAAAATGAAAAAATTATGTAAATTAGGTGATTTTTTATGAATTTTAATGTAACCTATTGTTTAGAATTTAATTGCATCAACACAGAGAGCTTATGCTGTTACATTAATAAATCATGGCATAAGATACTTTTGTTGCATTGCCATAGAAAGGATTAGAAAAAAGGTTTTTTTTTTTCAACCTATCGATAGAGTTTTAAAATGTGGTACCGGATTTTCAATTCGCAAGTGAGAATCTATCATTTCAAATGCTTTAAGATACAATAAAATTACGTCACAATTTTAACCTATTTATCCTTGCTCTTTTTTTAACACAAGAAGGCGATATTTTTATTAAAACTTACTATGGAAATAAACTAAGAAATTCACGATTATGATTAATATAAGTGGTATTTTAATCAGTTGCTTATTTTAAAATATTTATATGTTTCCTAACATATGCATGTTGCGAGTATAGTTTTATTTTAACGTTGGATTACATTCCTCCATACTGGTCCTATATAAAGCAAAAAAATTTTGCTTCTTCTACAAATAAGATATCAGTGTTTTCAAGTTGACTAAAAGCAATCAACTAATATGCATCTTAGCCTTATTGAAGATGAAAAACTCTAGTTTATTTCAGATGTTTGAACAGCACTTTTACAAGGTTACTATTTTTGTACTTTATTTTCAGACCTTTCAAGTTACCTATTAGGACTGCTCTTACTGTAGAAAATTTCAATATGTCTTGTAATGTCACTGCCACTACTCGTTCATTTAATTTCAGGTAACATTAGAGTTTTACTCAATTATTTATATCCTTTTACTCAGTTATATATGTATATTAATTCACCATATCATTTAATGCCATTTAAAAATTTTTAGACATTTTAAACAGTATTTTCTATTTATCATTTGTATTTCCATTTTACTCAAAAGAAGAAAGTAAACATAAAAGGAGCATTGGGGTGGATATGTTGGTGTCTATCATAAGATAGCTCATTTTAAAAAAAAAATTAGATTTTCAGAATTTTATTATTGTTTTGTTTTTTTTTTTTTTTTTTTTTTTTGGTAGCAGTTAATTTTTATAAGAAAATTTGAAACAACTGTTTGAACTAAAAAAAAAAGGTAGAGAGAGGTTGTTTAAAATGTTATAATAATTTTGCTGTACAGTTAGCTATTTTGTAATAACAATATCAACAAATAAAAATTTTACAACTTCTGTCTGTTATATGACCCTTTTAATGGTCATATTATTTTCAAGAAAATGGTCATAAAAGTGCCTAGTTTTTTTGTTTTTTTTTTTTAATTCCAGAAAATTGTATAAAAATAAGTTCATGTACAACATATGTATTCATTTTTAGGTTTTGAACATTTTTTTAGTGTGAAAGAAAAAAAAAAAGTTAAATTTCTGGGAAAAGCCCACATTTGTGGTTATTGTGACTGAATGGGTGTTTTGTAGTAAGCAGGGAATCATCAAAAATATATGTTTTAAACACTAAAGGAGAATTTTATTAAACTTTTTAAACTTACGTCTTAAACAAATAAATATTTGTAAAGTTTTCTTTGAGCATAAGTAAAATAAGTGAGCTAAGATTGCAAAATGCTTATCACAAAAACACATATTAGAATACTGCTACCCTCTATTTAAAAATAAACTATCTCTGAATTAAGTTAAAAATAGTCTGGTATTGTCATCTGTTGTGTAAAATGAGCTATAAAAAAAGTCCATGCATAATGCAACATACAATTTGTTTGTTTTTATTATTATTTTTTACACATACAAAGCACAAGAAAACAATTAGAACAATTAAGTTTTCTTGAATGTATTGGTAATTTGTGTGAAAAAACACAAGGACCTTGAGATCTACAAAAGATGTGATTATAATGCTTTTCAAAAAGGGAAAAAAATATTAATTAAATTCATGTATATCAAAATAGGTGCTCAAAAATCAATTGTTTGGTCTTACTAATCTTTTAAATTTACAAAATAATTTGCCTGTATCTGAAATCATTATTATTATTTATAATTGCTTTATATCTACACAAAGATTTTATTCTGTATTAAGAGTATTTCATTTGACTTGGTATCATAATATTTAGGATTATATCTGAAGAATTACGATTGCTTCTTTCCAACAATATCGATGCTATAAAAGTTGACCTTAGAAAAAGTAAGTCATTTTGTCATTTATTATTTTTTGTTTAAAATACAGAAAATAAGTTGCATTTGTAGATGCGATTAAATAAAATAAATATAATATTTTTGTGGTGTTTAATTTCTGCCTGCTCTTGAGTATCATAATTATTAGTTGATTTTATGTCATGTAAGGTTGATAAATTTTAAGTTTTAAAGGTCAGTGGCGGCCCGTGGTCAAAACTGTTAGTGCAGCCGGAAGCATATGAGCACCCCCCCCCCTTCCTCCGGACAGGATTGGAAAATCTTATGTTACTAAATTCGAAAGCTGGCGGATTAAGCCCTCACCGAGGGGGGGGGGGGAAAGAAATTACATAAAAAATGTAAGAGTTCCTATTTTACTTCCATAAAATGGACATAAATTTCAACCAGCCGCTCTTATCCTCAAAATTGCATTAATCCGTGTCTGATTCGAAGTTTCCTTAGAATTTTCTTTTGTAACGATAACTTGAGAAGAAAAGGAAAAAGAAGAAAACTTACTTATTTTTTATAAGTCAAATCAATCCTCCTTTCTTTTAAACATGCGAATCCGTCAGTGATGTCCCATAAAAAGGCGTTGTTTTAATTCAGCTCTAATTTTAAAAGCTCTTTAAAATTTCCCATGTTTAAAGAATTTTCTCGCTTGCCATGTCCTCTAAATGCCAGTTCTTGCTTACTTAAAAACAATACTACTTTGATGGGTAATTTTCCATTCATAAGCGTCTATTCAGCTTACCTTCTTGATAAATTCAGCAATATAAAGTCGAGAGTTTTCCAAACATATATTCTCCTTACCCCCCTCCTTCCTTCTCGTCCGAGCCAATCAGTTAGTCGAGTTCTCAAGTTCAGCCACCGTTAAAAAATCTTTCATCGGCTGTATCAGCTGCATACTCCCTATGTCGAAGAGGCTGCTTACGTAGTCGTTGTCATGGCAACGATGCTGCCAAATTTCTTTTCAGCACTCTGGGCTGAACCAAAGATTTTCCCAATTGAATTGCGGGAAGATTAAAGAGCCTTTTTTCTGAATGAGCGATCCGGCCACAATACGTTTTTTTGTGTTTGGATTTTTTCGGAGATTTTTTTAATTTAACGTAGGAATTCCACAATTCTAATCTGAATTAGGAAAATTAGTAGAATAAATTATTTTAAAGTATGTGCTGATAATTTCAAGTGCAGCCCGGCTGTACTTTCTGTATCCCACAAGCTGCCACTGTTAAAGGTGCACTTGGAATAATTTAAATTAATATAACATGTTAAAATTATTAGTTTTATCATTTTATTAGCATATATTAAATCCACAGTCTGTCGATTTGAGGAGGCACACAATACTATAATTTCCATGCCTAATTTTTTAATATTTTCATTTTTTACAGATTATGTCTGTGTGATTGACTCGGGTTTGATTGATATTTCTATTAGAACAAGTGAAGATGAAAAGGTAAATTTTCTAATTTTGGTTAGTTCTACTATTTGAAATAACACTTTTAAAACATTAATTAATGGATCTTAAACTCTCAAAAAAAAAAAAAAAAAAAAAAAAAAAAAAGTTGCACTTTTATGAACAAAGTTTTCTATCCTATAATTGGTGGCAATAATTTTTTTATTTTTTATTCACACTGTATTTCTGCAATTCATTTTTTAAAGCTTTTTTTTTTAATTGCTTTAATTTAGTTGAATTGGAATATACAGTATGGGACCTTTTATCCGGCAACCTCGGGACCGACCTCATTCCGGTTTATGGAATTTGCCGGTTTTCGGGTCGCTGCCGAAAAATTAACCCTTTGTGCACAGTGCAATTAAAAAAGAACCGGTCTTTAAGTAGAAGTAGCTTTTATGATAATTACTGCATATAATTATGTAAATAATAAGGCTTTTAAAATAAAAATAATTAAATTTATCAAAACTTACTGTAAAATAAAACTTTAATGCTGCGAATCGGGGTATCCACGTATTCTGTCAGATATGCAAAATCGTCGCTACGGGAGAGAACCATGGTCCCGCTCCCGCCGCTACGCACGCTCGCCTCCGCATTTGGAAAGACGGTAGACATTATATAGCTTACATGATGGCCAAAAACAATATACCTCGCTCGCTCCCTTGATAACATCATTGTGATGACAATTAAAATCAGTTGCAGCCCTTTTAAAATATGGTTAAATATTGAAGAAAAAATACTAATTGAAAAAAATATGCATATAACTAGTGAAATCGCTTATTTAAAATATAATCATGCAATGTAAAAATCCTCCTTTTTTAAACCATTCCACTATTATGCCTTTTTTCATAAAGTGAAATTTCTTTAAATAATACATATTTTTACCCCAAGAAAAATTTTTGTACAATGAAATTATGAAGTTCTTAATCAATTTGGCAACATGTATGATCACATAAAGTAAGATGATTTAAAAGTTTTATTATTATTTTTTTTTAATGATGATCAACGAATTCCCTTCTATCCCCATCCCCTGAACAGATTAATCTAAATTTTAAAAAAAGTTTTTAATTATGTCTGTTTTTAATCAGTAGAAGGTCATCCTAGAGATCTTGGTAGTGAACAGAGTTAAATACATTTCTGTTTTCACGGTATTTATATTAAAATAATAATAATGATAATTTGCAAAACTTATTTATATCGAAGATCTAAAAAATTAACAAATGTTAACTCATGCTGTGTTTGATGTTACTGGAACATGCCATTATAACAATTTTATTGCTTCATTCTAGTGTTCTTTAGTACATAGTTTTACAGATTATGAAAACCTGCCCTCTGTCTTTAAAATACCTGTGATACAAGGCTGTAGCCAACGGTGGGTGGAGATTCAAACCCACCCCGAAACTATCAGGAATATTCCTTACTATTTGTAAAAGGGTATTTAAAACCTGCCACATTGATACATAAAACTTGAAAACCTCTCCCGAAATCTTTTCCTGTCTACGGTATTGCTGTGATATAGAAATAAAAATTATCCCATCTTTTTTACTTCCATTTCTTACATTACTTCTGCTTTTTCAGGGTAATCCTAAACTGGAAATGTCTATTTCGAACAATAAAGTGCACATTCGAACATGTGCTGATTCTTTTAAGGCTTTACTTGATCTCGTAAACTACTTAAGTACAAATGGAGATATGGAACCCAATTTCAGTAGCCCAAAAGTAAGTTTTTTATTTTTGCTTTAAAAGTATTTTTTAATGACAAGACAGACTTTATTTGTTAAAATATATTTTTTAATTTAGATATTGGATCACACTACCACTTGGATAAAAACTACAGGTTGTTAAACCTGATCTCTTCCCTTTCTCACTTCCATTTAAAATTGTGCTGTTTCTTTCATGTTCAGACTACATGTTAGTCTACAGACTAATTAAATTTCCAAAGATATAACATTATTATATATGTGTCAATATGCGCCAATGCACTTTTGCAGTTTGAGCAAATCAAATAATAATTAAAATATCATCTAATTCCTTCATTGAAGCAAATTTCATGGACCAGTCCCTTGGCATTTTCAAAAAACTAAAAAATAAAATCCAGTTTTATGTTGCTCTTACATTTATCATTACAAGAAGGATTGGGTATATGTATGAGCTCAAGCTTTTACAGCAAGGTGAATTTTAGGGCCAGGCTAGCTTTTGATCTTTTTTAGGTCAAAACAGGCCTATTTGTAAATGTTAATAAATTGTTGTTGATGAGATTAAAACAAAATAAACAAACAGTAATATATTTTATTATATGTTCTTCTTCCCAAAACTAATTTACACATAGTTCTATATTTGCTGTACAGTTATAAATTAACTGTAATTGTTGATGTTATTAAACTTCATTTGTGATAATTAATCATTTGGTTTAGTGATTAATATTGTAGTGTCGAATACAATGGCTGTGAATTTAAGTTTTGGTACATTCATGAGTGATTATAACAATTCAGAATCACACAATTTTAGGTTTATAAAGTGTTTCAGTACAAATTGTTATAATCTATATTTATCACCTTCTTTTATACTATTATGTAGTGAATAGCCAAAATGCAACATTAATATTAAGATGCCATTATTCTAAAATAACATATTTGATAAATTAGTTTGCGCTGAGCCTTAAATCATTATAAATATGCCAGGCCATTTCCCCATTTTTATTCTTGTTAGGGGACATGCTAGGCTGATTCTTGTGCTGATCTCCAGGAGGAATCATTGTAATTTAATATGATGCACAGAATTTAACATGAGTATCATCAACAGCACTACAGTCTTATATCTTTGGCATGTTTTCAACAGTGCATAACTTACCTTTTTGATTCTACTCAGGAAGATGAAAATGATTACAGCTTTATGAAAGCCAAAACTATTGATTCAGACTGTGGAAACTTAGATGTATTGATGGCCGAAGCTATGAAGGAATGTTCACGAGTTATCAATGGTAATACATTTTCTATTTAGTACTCCTTTTCAAACTTTGAAAAAAAAAATATTAATACTGTAAAATGTCTCTAGTTTAGAAAAAGAAAAAAAAAAAATATGACTTTTTGTGCATTGCATTTTTTAGCTAACATAACATTATCACATTACAGAAATACTTTTCTACTAAAAGCAAATACTTAATTGGCCTATGCTATGCTCTACTATTGAAGATTATATAAGTATTGTTTATCTTACTGATTAATAAGCATGTCAGCTGTACTGAAGACAGATTATAAATTAGAGACTGGTTTGTCATAATATATATTACCTCAAAATCACAAAAGGGGATGAGTCAAGCATTTTACGTTTGCTTCTTGTTGGTTGTATAAATATTTACCTCTTCTTCTAAAAACTATTTATTTGCACGATTATCACTTTGTATAGTTACATGGAACAAATTTCATTTGTAAGCTATTATAAATTATGCATCTAATTGGACATCCTTCAGCAGTTCTATAATTCTATAATATTTAGAGTTGATTTCACCTTTAACTTAGTCCCTCATAGTCTCCACTCTCCTTAGTCCCCATTAAGCAAAGCCAATAACAATTATCTTTCTGGGAAACTTAAAAAATATCCAGATATGCATTTAAATATAATTTTTAAGGTTTTATTTACACTGTTATTTACAATTTTTGTAATGCAAAATTTCCATTTGTATGCACAAATTGTTTACCATATTCTTTCACTTGAAAAATAATTTTTACACAAATCTTGCACCATATGTTTTGTTTAACAAAGGATTAAGAGAAAGACGTAGTGAGGGTATTTTTTATACTTGAAAACTGTGAATGATTGTATTTTATTACAGTGTTTCATAATTTTGTTAATATACAGTAGATTCCTGCTAATCTGAGGCAGCGTTAAACTTTCTGCTCAGAAATAAACAATTTTAGATTCATTTTTTATACATTAAATAAAGTAAGTGTGATGCTGTTTAAAATACTTTCTATATTTTCAACTCTGTATGCTTGTTATTTTTACACTATTTGATCTGGCTGCACATACTGAACATAAAACTGATATTTTCTCTCTATTTTATAATACAGTCAGCATAATCAAAATTTTCAGTAATCCAAGTCGGTGTCATTCCCAATCATGGATTCAACTGTAGTTATTAAATTGACTTTCAAAGTTATGGAAGAATGATGGTGAAATTAAAAAATTAAATAAAAGTAATAATGAAATGTCACTGCAGGCAACGATAGTGTGGAAATACTCAATTGTGTGAAAATAATCTTTCTGATTACTTTGTTAGCAAAAATGAAAGGTAAAAACAAATGTTATACCACCTTTCAAAATGCTATAGACTGTCATTTTATGCTGGTCCATTTGTATGAGTGATTAGGAACTGTAAAAGATCATGTCTAAGGAATCTCACAAAACTGGCATTCTAACAGCTTTAAGTTACTCATTATTCTTGCATTTAAAAAAAAAAAAAAATGGGAACTCATTCTTCTGTTCTGGTGGAACTTTTTCAGTTGAAGAAGGGTGGGCATTTTCTATCTCTTGAAAGGATTGTTGGGTTTCCTGAATTATTGAAGAAAAATGTACCTTCTGGTAGTATTCAGAAAAAAATATGGGGGGGGGGGGTATTAGTATTTTCTCTTTTTATTATTATTATTAAAATTGTATTTTTGCAGGTGATGAAAAAGCTGACAAAGTAAATGCAGAATATGAATACTCTAGTACTGATGATGAGTTTTGCATACTGGAAGACGATCCTGGAGTTGGACTTATTGTATGTTTTAGTTGCTTTTTTTTTTTTTTTTCTTCTTCTTTATATTGTGCTCTGAAACTTATATGGCTTTGTAAAATATTGTATATAACATTGTGAATAGAAAAACATTTTTGAAAGATTATTTTATTTTTTAATAACAAAATTTGAATTTTGAAGCTTTATAATGTTAATAATTTTATCTATAAATATTATTAATATAAATTGTTTTAAAACTTAAAAAAAAAAACGACAATAAGCTGAATCATCTTTTGTCATTATGAAATCAAATGGTATTTTATGTTAAAGCAAAATTATTTGACTCGCTTCATAAGTACTAACCTGAGATCATTGCATTATCATGACGCAAAAAACTTTCAGTGTCATTCACAGTCAAAAAAAGAAAAACTGGTCGGTTTTCAGAAAATACTTCTCATTTTCAAAATATAATAGTTCTAGATCATACTGTTTCTTAGGTTTGAGGTATAGCATTAATACTTCAGACGCTATGTGATGTCAATAACCATTTTATTTTATAATTAAAAATCATAGATGTAAATGCGACTTGAAGTATCAAACATTCTTTATAAAATGTGACATCTGAATAAGGAGAAAAGCAGTTGTTACCATCGAAAATCATAGGTGCCGATGTCAATCTGCAAAACCAGATGTGCTCTCTTGTAATTAGAAATTAAACTTTAACCGGATAGCCATGGGTGCCGGCAGCATAGGGCAAGGGGGGCAATGCCCCCCCCCCCGGATTTTTGTACTTAAGTGTTTTCCCTTTCTTTTTTGCTCTTTCCAACATGGTAACCATACGTTGAAGTAGTCTTTGCCCCCTTGAGTAGTCTTGCCCCCCCCTGGGAAATATTCTGATGGTGCCCATGCGGATAGCTCAAATCCAGTTAAAAGGGATCGTTGAAAATAAATCCATGCCAGACCATTGCTTAGCAAAAAGGGTCTGGATTTGTGAATTTGAATGAATATATGTTTCTTCATTCTTCATCTTTAGCACTGTGACTTAAGGACTGTATGGTAAAATATAGATCTGCATTCACGTTTTATTATCTGTCAAAATTTAAAAAAACATTCTGGCTGATAGATTTCAAGATGTGACAATTTGAAATTCATAAATATTTAAATTTTAAACTATTGCTCCTCAATTAATGGGAAATCTGGGAATCTGCTGAATTCATTCGTGGCATGATTTTTTTAAAGCAGAATCTATTAATCTGAATTAATTTCAAATGTGTGTTTATACTTGCAACATCAAAATAACATAGATCTCACCATTTAAAACTCGGAACCACATTTGAAATTATTACAGTATGGAACCTCTTATCCGGAAACCAATCAATGTAGTTTCTTTAAAAAAATCTGTAAAATATGAAATACAGAATTTCTAGGCCAAATGTTGAAAATGCATAATTTCATGTTTGGAACTTCCTTTCTACCACATTTGGTAAATCTACATGTAACTGTTTGTCCATAACACCACAAAAAAAAAAAACAGGCAGTCAGGCATCTTGATACTGCAGTTTACTTATGTTATTTTCATTGCATAAAATTCATAATGAAGCCCAGTGATGTAATGGTTAGCACATTGTGCTATCATGCTGCAGTCCTAAGTTTGATCTTCTGACTGGGCAAAATGACTCAGCCTTTCATCTATTGAGTGGTTTGGTAAAACAAGATCCAAGCTTGCCTAAAGAACCAAGCACTAGGGCTTCTTGTCAGGGTAACAATCTAGCCAGGGCATATGCTTTTGTAGCAGTGCATGTATGCTCATGTTCTAGTTCTTATTGTTGTGATTTTTGCTTGTACAGTTTTTTAGATCATAAAATTAATTTTAAACAACTAAAATTAATTTTATTTATGAACTAAGCTTCATGCAGAGTTATCAAATGTGGTTCCATTTATTTATTTAACAGTATACCAAATGTTTATTTTTTATTATAAATTGTTTTTATTTAAACATTATGAAGTTGATGTAATTTGTTGTATCCTTGCATAAGTCGATTTTCATATGTATTTGTATTTCTACTTCATTAAAATATTTTTAAAAATTAAATCATATGATTAGTCTTAATAATTAAGAATGCATACTTTTTAAAAACTGCTATATTTACAATTTTTCAGCCTAAAAATGGATGCCCTCAAGTACGAATATTGACTAAGGAGCCCATTAGAATTATTGAAAATCATTTCGCTGTTCCTCCTGGGAAGTCTGATGTTCTTAAAGCTCCAAAGCATTTCCCTAATCCTTTGTTCTTGCTGACTCTGCAAGAAATGTCTTTAGTATGGCATCTGTACGGTGGTAATGATTTCAAGAAAAGTAAGCTCTCATCATTTTTTTTTTTTTTTTTTTTTTTTTTTTTTTTATGCTAGTAGAGTAACATTATTGTAAAAGTTCTGTGAAAACCAAACACTTTTTGTTTAATTTTGGGATTTTTTCACTCTACTGTAGGGACATATGTAGTACAATCCAAAAGTTTGGGGACAAGGTGTAAAATTCTTTACCCTGAATAGTTCACATCACCAAAGCACAGGCACCTTCGAAGTACCGTAATTTATGGAAGAAACGCCGCACCCGTTGTGAGTGCCGCACCTACGAAAATGAGCTTAATTAACAAGAAAATTATCAGAAACGCCGCACCTGGCATAAGCGCCGCAGCCGCGAAAAAAGAAACATCGCACTGGAATATATTTCGGGAGGGGGGTATAAACGGTAAAAATATCTCTTTTTTCCCTTTTCACCATATGTTTTAAAGTATTTACCGCTATTTTACAAAGATTACAATTTCCATTTTCAAATAATCAGTGTCCGATTTCATGTAAAACATCAGTTTTTATATACACAAAGGCGAATTTATAGAAATAAATAAATAACTTGTAAAAAGCTTCTTGCATTCGCTAAAAGTTCAGGCAGTATAGCACATGCTGTTAAAACAAAACAGCCAGCCGGCTCCAGTCAAAAGTAAACAATTTTTTTTTTTTTCGTGGACGGCCAGCTGTTGATTACGTAATGAGCTTGCTTCAGCTAGTTGTTTGTTTTAAGCTTTGAATGTTGTGTGATAACTCTTAATGTTTCAATTCATTATTACTTTTAATGTTGGGGTTTATTTTAAAAGCACTCAGCGTTTCCTGAGCTTGCCAATTACTCGTAGTTGAGTTTTTACTGTAATAATAGCGTAAGGCAGTGTTTATTCGGTACAGTGCTCCTTCACAGGGCGCAAAGCTGCACGGCGAAAAAAACACAAATAACTTATAGTTAAACTTTCAGATGAACTTTTTTGGGGGGGAGGGGGGTAGAATGGTTAAATTCACACCGGGCACAACAGGCTAGTTTTGGTTGAGATTCAGTATTATAAGAACAATCAGGCCCGGACTGGCTCCTATGGGGGGGTCCTCGGCTATTGAAAAGGGGCTCCTTACTGGTGAATTTGGAGGGAATAGAATATTAGGATATGTAATATTTGAAAATTAGGTTTACTTGCCTAAAACCATATTTAACTATTATTTTAAAGCTATTGGGGCCCCTGATTCTTTGGCAATCCCGCGCGGCGCATGGTCTGTGGGGTCCTTCGCAACTCCACTGTGTAAAAGGGATTACAAAGAAATAAACAATCGAACTACTTTGGTACAATACTCTGACGTATTATAAAGTAGTATATCCATTTTGGAGGAGGCCTCGCTGGGTCTGGGGGGCCCTCCCTTATGCCGGAGGCTCTCGGCAATCGCCGACCTGGCCAGAGAGCAATGAATATTCATTGGAACACAGGGGTGCAGTTAATCGAGGGTAGTGCGTTTTTGCGGTACTACTTTAAGGAATTTTAGCCCATCAAAATATATATATTAAAATCTTCATCAAAATTCAATTATAGTTCTAAAATGTAGACATAGAAAGCTTCTTTTTTTTTTACTTAATTGAGGAGGCATCAGTTGGATTTATGTACCCACCACAGCATTGGATCAAACCGCTTTTCAAGGGGGTAGGCTCGCATTCTAATTCGTTACGCTGTGCTCCGTGCACCGTTAAAAAGTACGTGCACAGTGGTGGTGTCATCTTTTGAGAAAATTATTACTAAATAATTTTTATGATTTTTCGTTGAAGATTGGCTAAAAAAAAATTTTTAAATATCGTAAATGCCGCACCCGGTATAAACGCCACACTTACAACTTTTTAACTCGTAAATGCTGCGCCGTTTCTTCCATAAATTACGGTAGTCACCTTGGGTGATGAAACATTTCTGCCAACGTTCGTTTAACTTCTGGAAGCACTGCTGGAAGCCCGTTTTTGCAACCTCCCGTAAGGCTTCCTGCGATGCTGCTTTCACCTCTTTTGATACCAATAAAAGGTGTCCCTGTAAGTTTTTTTTTTTTTAATTAATAAGAACAGGTAAAAGTCACACACACAGGGCAAAAGTTCGTTCAATAAGAGGTGTGTGGAGAACTTGGGTTCTTATCGGCTTTGTTGATTAAATCACCCAATATTGTCATTTGTTCCTCCTTTTATTCAGTAGTCAATAATCGAGGAACAATGTTCTGGAACACTTGGTGCATGTTGGGATCTTCCGTTAGAATATGCTGGCAACTTGTCTTAAATAAGTGTGTAGCCTCTGCGATTTCTGCAAGTGTTTGGTCACAATCTTTTTGGACACATTCAGACACCAATGCAACATTTTCCGCATTCCGTGAAGTCGAAGGTCGGCCAACAATTGCCTCCAATGGATTCTCTGCCCTCTTTTAAACACCAATGCCATTCTTAAACCATGGATCTCGTCATGATAGATTCACCGTACACCTTTCTTAGCATTTCCAAAGTGTCTATTGGTGTTTTACTTAACTGTTGACAGAATTTAATGTTACAGCGCTGTTCAAGATAAGCCATTTTTCTTATGTCGCCGAGCAAAGGCAACTGACTTTGGAAGATAACAGCTGTGCGTGCAAATCAGCCTCATGACATGGGCTAAACCAACCTGGTCAGGTGGGGAAAGGTTGGAAGAATCCATTTCAAGCAGTTTAACTTTAGACACTTTCTTTCGTCTTCAGGAAAGGCCGCAGTCACCAAATTTTTGGATTGTACTATATATAACAGGGTGTCTACCGCTCCGGAAAGTCTGGAAAAAGCCGGGAAATTGGAATATGGGTCCGGAAAGTCTGGAAAAAACTGGGAAATTGGATAATGGGTCCGGAAAATTCACCAAAAGAATCATTTTTTTTTCGGTATCTCTTTTTTTTAACCCTTCCTATTTGTCAGACTGGAAACCGAAAGCAATTGCAACGCATTTTTCGGTCCGCGAAAGTGTTTGCATAAGGAGGGAAAAATGGGGGCTCATCCATCGTGACGGGAGGGTAAAAAAGCTGTCGTCAGCGCGTGATCACCCGTCTGGTTTGCAATAGAATTTCATTCATTGTTTATTTATTTTAACTCAGTGTTCTGGATTTGAAGTGTAGAAAGACGAAAGTGGCTAAAATTTGTGCTAGAAGTATCGTGGGCGGGATTAGTAGATGATCATACGTGATTTATTCAATCATTTTATTTTCCACGTACGTATTTATTTTTATTGCTTAATATTTCTCAATATTTATGTATGCATGCTCGCATATAACACAAGCAATTGGCCCCTTTTTTTCTTAGAAAGTGTGCGCTCTTTGAGTTTCGTTTTATTTTTTGAATTTAAAGTATTTGATCGTGTTCAATTTGGAGGACTTATCTCTTCATTAGAATGGTTGCTGAAAGTCTGTCGACCGGGCCTCCCAGCAGATATTTTAAAACATTAATATTAACTCTAATAACAATAACATTTAAAATCCCCCCCCCCCCCCGGAAATGGAAACTTATATACGCTTCTGTCCTTCTACCTCCCAAAAGTCAGTTAATGGACTTTCAGAAATTTGGTAGACACCCTGATATAAGTCATTTATAATGGTTTAACTGCAAATGTAACACTTCAGCAAAAACAGTTTCATGGAAGTGGGGGGTCAAAAACCTTCTTCCTTTTTTTTTTTTTTTCTAATGTTAAAATTTTGATACTTTAAGCTGTTTTGGGAAGAGGGGAAAAAATAACTCGCAGATTACAACTTTTAACATTTTATTGAGAAAGTTACTTATTAAACCTAAGTAGGAACTTTAGCACACCTTATAAAATAAAGATGTTTTACAAATTATTTACAACGTACAGCAACAAATAGCTACATTGTACTTCATTCATTGGCCACAAAATGCTTTTAAGGACTCTCAGAAAATTCATGCTGAATTTTAGGAGAGTAATTTTTATAATCAAAATTTTCAAAACATCAGTTGAATTGAAATTATAATGATTGAGTCAAATTTTTGTAATAAAATAGGAGTCTATACAAAATCTGTGTATATCAAAGCTCAAAATCAACACATTTGTGCATACTTGGCTTTTGAGCGAAGCCATACAAAGCATTTAGAAAGTTTCATTACTGTGATTGTACGGAGTGACCAACTAAGAACTTGTGCAGTAATCAGAAGTTGGCACAAGTTTTTTTTTTTTTTTTTTTCTTTGGATCCCTCGATGATACATCAACACTTTTTTTACTTGAAGATAAAGTAATTCATTAAATTTATGAGTTCTTTATAAAATTTTCTTTGCTCTATATACATATAATTTATTTATTTTCAAATGGGGATTTTTTTTAGAAAGTTCAGAATTAATGTAAAATCATTAATTAGTTATTAAAACTGTTAAAATTGTCTGGATTCAGATTAAAACTATATAAAATGTGGGACATCAATGCTAATCACTAGCCTGGATACTAAAGGAGAAGAGCTTTTCATGTCACTTAATTATTTCTTATTGGCAATTTGTTTTTAAAAAAATCCAACATTTTATTGAGGTTCTTTTGTTTCTTTTTTTTAACCCTTTAGAAACCATTGAGTTGTTTATTACCAAATTTTGATTGATTTCATCTAGCATCTTTTTAAAATTCTTCTATTTCAAAAAATTAAGCATCAGATAACCAAAGCTTGCTTAAAATTAAAAGTACATTCAGACCCCCCCCACACACACACACAAAATTCTAACACAATATTTGAAATAAAATTTTTCTACAACAAGAAACTTCTTTTAATTTAGAAATTACATCAAAATAATAATGTTTTTTTTTTTTCTTTTTTTTTTTTTGGGGGGGGGGGGATCAATACAGATGTTTGTGTAGGGGAGACTATAGCTAATAGGCATGGTTTTAGTTATTAATTTTTTGTTCACATTTTTTTACAAAATAGCACTGCACCTTTAATCACATGTATAAGGAGAAAATTAAGTACGTAATTTGCACAAACTATCCACAAACATGCACATTATGGGGACTGTGTCTGCTTACCCCTGTATCCAACTAGCCCTGTTCTCCTCTATTATGTATAAACCATATGATAAAAAAAACAATTGAAAAGAATATTTTTTATTTGTTTTGAGAAAATCATCCAAAGAATGTGTCTATGATATAAAAAATATAACGTTTATTCATTTATGATTGTATTTCTACTTTTATATTTTGCTATGTACAAACTACTTTTTTCTCTCTTTTAGAAACTAGCTCAAAAAAGAATGCTTCTGATGTTAAAAATGATCTTAGGTATAAAAGATGTTTTCATTTAATTTAATATGTATTATTATTATTATTATCATCTTTCTATTGTTGTGCTTACCATTATCTGTTATATGTTACTAGAGAAGACATGAGATTTATTTTTGTTTCCCTTTTATTTATCATTAAACAGTCACCTTTTTATAATTTAGACCATGGTAATATTAAATGTCAGCCAAAAACAAAATTTTACAGCGTTCATGTGCTCCTTGAAAATAATAAAGTCATTTATAAAGAATACTTAATTAATAAACAGCTCTTGAAAACTCCTTAATTATTCAGCTATGCAAAAATCACCTCTTGTATGTTTTTACCAAATAGCCCATGCATAGCTAACTCAGTTTATTGCCAGGCACTTGAAATGGTTAGGGAAATCTGTAATGATTTGCCGATATGTCTGGAGCAGCAGAGAACAAGTATTATTTATGCACATTTTCTGTCATAAATAATTAAAGTTCTTAATTTAAAGTTAAATCAACAACTATTATATTGTTGATTTAACTTAAAGAAAAAAATTATATAGGGTAACAGATTGTTTGAAATTGGATGTGAGGTGGGAACATAACTTCATAACACTAAATAATATGTCCAGTTATTGGTGTCATTTATATAAATTAAATATAAGTTTAAAACAATTTTTATTTAAAGAAATGAGTATTTTAATTAATAACTGGTTTGATTACAAGTTTGTTGTTTTAATTAATTTAGATAATTGAAACATTTATCAATTAGAAAAAGGTGACACCATGCATTTAACTTTCATAAATGCTTTTGTTTTGATCCTTGAAGAATATTAATTTGTCTTGAATAAGTCCTTAAAAATTTCTTCACTTTTTCTATTGGCATGTGCAGAAGCAATGTTTTACTGTGCACTGTCAGCCATTAAACCAATTTTTTCTTCATAACCATTAGAGATATTAAAAAATTGTACTATATTTTATGTAATTTTGCAAATATTCTCTGAATTTTGTTTGACAGATGGCTTAAAGAACATTACATTACTGTGAAACATGGAAACTTAGAATAAAATTGACTTAATTTATTAAAAACTATCACTGAAGTGCATGCTATCTAAGAAGAAGTTGTTTTATTGCAGTTGTACTGAGCAAAGATCTTGTTTTGTGCAGTTCTATTATTTGTTCCTACATACAGAGAGATATTTCTGCTTAGACATTCCAGTGACTTCTCATCCTGCTGAAATCTCTGAAATATATAAAAAAAAGGGGGGGGAGGCTCATTGACCAGAATAAAAGTTGTGTAAATCAAAGAAAATAATTAGAATTTTAGAGAGCAAAGCATTTATAATCATAAATATTTATTTATATGTTTTTTCAAGGTAAGGATATTTTTAAATGGTGGGAAAAAATGATTTCTTACAAATTCATACAGCTTCACTTAATTCAAGGAGCATAAATATTCTTAAAATAAGTTTAATTGCTTAATTCCTTTAAATTAATTCAGTACTGATAAAAATAAAAGTAATTGAACATTAAACTTAGAGAAGCTGTGTTGTTTATTTGGGGGGGGGGGGAGGTTGAAATTCATATCTTAATTATGTACTTATTGCATCTTTTAGACTTAAACATGGGGTCTCATTTTCTGACCAGCGTAATATAGAAAATATAGCTGTTCCTTTTTGTAAAGTCACCCCCAAAAGTGTGGACTCAGGTGTTGTACATTTCTCAGTGGAACAAGTAACTATTAATAATCGAAGATCATTTAGTACTGATTCCTGGTTAAATAAAGGAGGGCCTGGTCGAAACCATGATGTTCTTATGGAATTGCAGATGACCAAGGTATGTGTAAGTTTTAATTATAGTATAAGATTATGAGGTTGTATGTAATTACAATGATTGATAAATATTATTGCTTCATTGCCAAAGCCTAACAAAATTGAAAAGAAATAAACATTATACATAAATGATTTATTTGTTGATGCAACAGAGTTCGCACTGAATTGATTGAACATTAATTATTGTTTATGGAAAATCTACCTAATTAGTAAATAATATAAAATGTGACTTACTTTTAATAAATATACATTTGATAAACAAAAAAGCTTATGGAAATTCTTTGAGAAATACTATGAATTTCTGTAACAACTTTAAAAAAAAAAAAAAAAATCTTAGTGTTGATGTATGAAAAAGAGCGGAATAAGCTATAAATTGTTCAGTTTTCTCTGTTTTATTTATTTATTTATTTCCATTTAATATCCCTTTTTTTTAATTATCTTGTTTACTTTATTATTTTAGGTGCAGTTTCAGAAAGAAGTTTATCCACTAGATAGTGAATATTCATCTAGGTATATTCTGCTAATAAATGATATTGAGATCAGAGATCGTCTGGCTATTTCACAGATTAATAAATTTTTGTATCACTATACCAATAAAGACTTACCTCGACAATCTCATGCTAACATGGTATGTAATTTTTGTGAAAAAATACATTTTTAATTGCCCAATGTCTAGAAATGTATCCAACAGCAAAATCTTAAAGTTTAGAACTTTGAATAATCTTTTCAACACAGCAAATTTTTTTTTTCTTCCATTATTAAAATAGGCGTGTGAGAACTGCATGTTCACCATTTTCAAAACAATAATTAATTTTTTAAATTGCTGAATAGTTAAATTTGTGCCCAAAAGTTTATAATACATTGAAAAAAAAAGTGTACAGCTTTTTAATTATGTAATTTTGTTTTTATTTATTTATTCTATTGTTTAATATTCCAATAGTGTTCATGATTGAGATTGGAAGAATTGAAAGTTTTTTATGACTGCTATTGTGTATTTGATTTTTAATACTTCTCAACAAAAGTGGGAAAATGCTTTTGAATTTAGTTTGTCTATTCAGGTTCTAACTGTCATTAATATGTATCAAATTCCTATTAGATTTATAAAAATTACTTCTATCAGGGTTCGCACTAGACCGCTAGATTGTGCGATTCCCGCAATACCACACTCAATCCCACTAAAAAAAAAAAATGACACTCGTGGGATTTTCCCGCATGCTGTGTCGTTTGATTTTAATGGGGTAAAGAATCAAAAGATATCATTAAATTGTATTGTTATCAAACTTATTCGTATATTATATTGTTAATATTGATATTTATAATCTTAATTGCACTGCATTTTTGTAATGATATTAATTTTGCTTGTAAATTGTGGAAGGAAAAAAAAAATTGAAAATAAACAAAATTCTCACACACTTCCCCCCTTCAAAAAATACCACTTTATTTTGAAGCTAAAGGGGCAGAATCTCACCCAATTTTTTTCCCTGGTGTTAGCCCTGTCTATGCCATCCAACATATTTGAAATCTTTTTTTTTTTTTTTGTGGGGGCCAACAAAAGGATTCCAATACATTATGCTCTCTGAGAAATAATTTTTTTAAGATGTGCTATAGAGATTTTTACGAGTACTATATATGTATGATGTACAATAGGGACATGTCAAAATTAATATATGTAACTTTTTCAGAATCAAACAAAGCAATGTTCATAGAGTATGTTTTTAAAGTAAAGATTAAAAAGAAATATTTTAGTGTCTCATTGGCTTTAATCAGATCACTCCTATTGTTTCTCAAGTCTTTGTTTCACTTCTTGTCTTCCTTTCAAACATTGAATACAAACAAGTTAACTATGCATTAAGCAGTATTAGTAGGCATAATGGTTTATTTATATATACAGTGAAACCGCTCAGAGGAGGTGACCGCTCTGAAAGGTTTTATTTACTATTATAAGATAACTGCTATAATGCGTAATATAAACAAGTCTGATACATATTCCTTATTTAAAATTATATTTAAAACTTACTAAGGAGAAACTAGTATTTTAATGCTTTCTTACATTTTTTGAAAAAAGGATACAATTTGTGCCTGCTTTGAGTTTTTACTTATCTCTGAAACAAACATTTTTTTAAGTTCAATTTTTACTTTAAAAAGTAGATCTCATCTGTTTAACATCCCAAAATTTGAAGTCTTCGCATTCTTTCAAAATAAAATCCTTTTCTTTAATGAGTTTGTTGATTTACATTTTTACGCAGTTAAATAAATCAGCTTTCTTTCTGATTTGCAACTCAGATCACTGACCAACTAATAAAATGAAACTGGCGTGAACATGGACATGAATGTCATTTTTACTCCAATGGACTTCGCAAGTTATTTCTGGGTCTTATATTAAACCATGAACCTGACCTTAATTTTTACCTGCTCAAAATTAAAGCATGGAGTGAGTAGAATTTCCCAAAAAATGAAATGGGCGATCCCACTTGGTGGCCATTTAGAGGGGGTTGGGTGGCCGCTGATAGAGGTTATTTTAACATTAGGTTTATGAGCCGAAAAATCCATGCCATGAAAAATTGGCTGTTAGGAGGGGTGGCTGCTCAGAGAGGTTTCACTGTATATATATATTAAATTCAAACAAATAAAAAAGTTTAATTACAAAAAAATTGTGTCTAAGCAGTGGATTCATATTTGTTATATTTCAAAGCAGGGATTTCAAAAATTCTGTTTGTTAGTTTCTTTCCCCTTCTTTCAAGAAAGATATGTGAAAAAACGGTAGTATTACTTGATTTGTAGGTATTTGTGTGTGTTACAGTTTGCAGCAAGAATTTTATGGATATCTCTTTTTTTTCTTATTTGAAATAAGAAAGGACATGTGAAGAGAGTATTTTGGCACCCTAACATCCATAGATTACAAATTCTGGAAAATTCTCTTATCGAGTTACATTACAAACCTCACATGCATGCCGAATTTCATGTTATTAACCTCTACAGTTTCAGCTAGGTGAAATATTAACATACACATAAAGGACACTACTTTCTGATTCTCCTTACATGCACAGTAAAATTGTGTTGTAAATCTTTTATGATTTATTAATTCAATGTAATTTGTTCTTTTTTTTTTTTTCTCAGATTGACATTAAAGCTGTTTATACTAGACCAAATCCCAATAGCCCAACGGAAGAATGTTCGCTCCGTGTATCTTGCAAGCCTTTAAGACTAAATGTGGACCAAGTAAGATGTTTTGCTATCATATTTCACAAATAGTCTGCACTTTCCCATTTTGAATGTATACTAACTTTAGCAATGTTTCATCCAAATAGGACTCATTAATGTTCCTAGTTGACTTTTTCCAAGAAGCCTTTGGAGTACCAGTTGATGAAAGCTCTGAAGGTTTGCTTATGATTGAAACTGTTTACTAAAAATTGTTAATATCAGCTGTTTTCTGTTAATTTCACGTTTGCCCCTTGTCGTTTAATAGCTTGTTTTCTTTTGTAGGAGAATCCGAAGTTGTTTGTGAAAAAGTCATGCCATCTCCAACCGTTGTATCTGATGCAAACATGTTTCAAAATAACAATGAAACATTTTACAGGTATGCATTATAGATGTATTATACTTTTAATGTTTACTTTGTGCTAGTTGAGTACCCATTCATTATACTAGTGTGGATGTATGGGATGGGACTATTATCCTGACCCACATAAAAAGTTTCAACTTCTGCACAGGCAGGAAAATGAGAGCTTTTTTGCCATAGTGGAGGTTAAAAATATTTACTGCTGAAGATGAGTGGACCTCTTATACCGCTCAAAATGGTTGTACTATACTCGTAAAATTCTTGAAAAATCACCTGGAAAACTCGGGGAATTTCATTTTGAAAAATGAATACAAACCCTGGCTGCACATGCAAAAACCTTGAGGGTTGGAACAGTGCATGCATCACAGAAAACGGACGCGTTGTGCACACACAAAAAACTAAACTTTCGCTGTCAGGGTCATTACATCGGCATGTGCAAGCTCCCATCTGAAGAACCAACATTCCCAAACTTTTTATCTTGAAAACTTCTTTATCTTAATGTTTCTCAAATTTCTTACATTTAAAATCAAAATTCAATAAATCTTTCATGTTCATTTTGGAGAAAATTTCCTTCAAAATCTCTCTATCTTGAATTTCAGACCACCTTGTTTGGATATTCAACAACAAAAGTTGCACACAGATGCACCTAAAGAGACAGCAAAACAAGCAGAAAAGGTCATAAAAGACTTATCAACTCAACTTTTCTTAAATCTCAGGAAAATGTTGATCCATGGGCTAGCTGAGTCATTTCACAGTCACTTAGACAGCATTGTTACTGTTTAACATGCAATGTGCTGATTATGAGACTTTCGTGGTTGAATATTAGGATAAATTTTAATATAACGAATCAAATCTTTTATATCTACTGTGGTTTGGATACTTAAATGTGTATACATACACAGAACAAATTAAATGCCATGGTCACTTACATTACACACACACACACACACACACACACACACACACACACACAAAAAAAAAAAAAAAAAAAAAATTCTTTCAAAAAAATTAATTTCTTTCTGTTGAATCCAATATTTTAAGAAAACAGAAAGAAATTTTAAAGTTCAGAGTTGAGTTGAAACACGACTCCAATTTTTAAAAAATAAAATCATAGACGTAGTCGTTAGACTGACACAGTTAACAGAGGCACGAAATCTACCTTACTGGTCGGCAACTTTTTAAAGCAAATTCGCACAGGTCAGTGATGCTGGACGGCTTTGGCTAGTTTTTAAATTACATTATCATCATCAGACATTGGCGTTAGCCTCACTTGAATTATTGAAAGTAATAAATAAATGAATGATTGTTAACTATGCTCACTAATATACTCAAATCCGACATTTGTATAGCTTTCTACCCTGAAAATTGCAAAAAAATCTTTAAAAATTAGGGAACATGTGGATTTTCAGAATTTTAAAGTAGCCTATGACTTCTCCTGTACCGTTTTGCATGTCTGTATAAAATTTCAAACCTATCAGTCGAACGGCGTGAGAGGAATTCCCGGAAACAAACTTGCACATTTATATAAGAGATTAAAATTTTCTACAATGCACTATTTAGAGCACATATGGGTAACCCCCGGCCACATGGCTTTTGATGCAGCCCACGGAACATTCCAAATTCCCATAGAAAACCCATATAAACTATTCAAAATCCCATATAAATCCCATTTATACAGCCCACGACTTCGCTAACATCCTAAAGTTTGGCCTGCAACTTTTCAAGGGTTGCCCAAGCAGCATTTAGAGCAATGACTTCAAAAGGTGAATATTTGGATATAATTAATGTTGGTACATAGACTAAGGGGGGTTTACAGACTGACTAACCCCACCCTTATATGCATCCATGTGTTGACCTCAAAGGATTCACATCTCTTATTCTTAGAAGGCTAATAGGAACAAAGAAAGTTAGATGTCAAAAGTCATTGAAAGACTATTTTTATTGTTAAATGCTCATATGTATGTTTTAAAAATGTTATAGACATACTTATGATTAATCTGTGACCATGCCATTCTATTTTTTTTTTTTTCCCAACAATAGCAACTAAAGTTTTTTAATTGACTTTTAAACCTCTATAACTCAAAAGCCTTTTATCTCAAATTTTTTTTCCTTTCCTATGAGATTCGAGGGCGACTAGAACCAAAATTATGATGTGATTTGATTTGGGGAATTGATTATCTACATGATGGATCTAAGCCGAGAAAGGGGTTGCCTTCTGTGGGGAGTCTTTCTAAGGGGTTCTAACCCATATTTATGCGAAAGTTTTAGAGAAAGTTTAGTAGTTTTAAAGAAAAACATATAATACTCTGAATTGCTAGGTTGACGGATGCAACCAGGGTTTGAACCAGGCACCGTCTGTCTCCCAGTTGAAAGCACTATCTGCTCAGCCACTGATGAGGCCTGCCATGGACTGCAATAATCAAACTTTATTCTATGTATCACTTTGAAAATCTTTCAGATCAATCAAGATATTTCTCAGCATTCCAATTGGGCTCCATTAGTTAATACCTTGTCTTAAATATCTACATGACTGTAGATGAAATTTGAAAATCTGAATTTTCTATTGGCCACTGGCGGGGCAACACCAAAATTAACATACTTATGACATTAAATCCAGACAAGCATGAGAGAACAACACAAATCACAAAGATATATGATCTCATTTATATATATTTTTTTTTTTCAGTCTTTGGAGGGATGTATATATTTTCTCTTTTTTATAGGTATTTCTCTTTTTCACCAGATGTCTTGATTAGAATCGATTATCATGGAAAAAGAGTGCAGATGGAACAGGTTTGTGGAAAAACAAAATACAGTTAATTGTTGAGGCTGAATAAATTGAATATCTATTATTAGAATTGCTACACAACACAGAATGCTATTAACAAGAAATAAAAGGGATTTTTTTCCTAATACAGAACTAGGAACATTTAAAATTTTATAAGGAAACAAATGTGAAATACCTTTTTAAAAAGTTCATGTTTATAAAGTATTGACTAAAGCCTTAGTTGTTTTAAGAAATATGTTATCATAGAAGATAGATATTCATTTTATGTCCAATTTAAATATTACAGTTGATTAGGAAATAGCTATATGGTCTACATTTGACTAGGGTATGCTTTTTTAATACTTTAGTGATACTTATGCCAATTGCCATAGTTTTATTATTTAAAATGCAAGCAATTAATCCAACTTATTTAATATAAAAGGTGACTTACATGTATGTATTTTTTGAGAAATGGAGGGGGACTTAAAAATAGAATATTATTAATGTAAATTTGTAGATTCAGTACCAGCTGCTTAATAAAATTAAAAACCTAAAAGCTGTAAGCTTGTGAAAATAAAATTAAAACAAAAAGATGGTTCAAGGGAAGAGAAAAATAACACGCAGCAACCCATTATCTAGCTCTGCTGAAATCTGAGCATAGCTGCCAACCATTCCATTTTTATCGAAACGTTTCCCACCACTAATTTTTTCCTAGCAATTGAAGTTTAAAATAAGTCCATATTTTTAATTTAAAATAAAACTGTTCGAAAATTGTGGTGAAAAATGTTCCGATAAATATGGAACAGTTGGCAGCTATGCTGAAGCATTGCAACCATAGTTGCACCAAACATGCTCCCACCTATCATTTATCCAAGCAATTTGTTTTGATGATGCCCCTGGCACAAAAAAGAAAAGGGGCCTTCTGAGCTCTATTGTTCATGTTCTAGTTTGTCCTATCCATCTCTACAGGACTGATGACTGGATGGGAACCTTTTTTTATTTTCTTTTTAATTCTGGGGGGGAACTGAGTTCAGCTTATGTACTATTGTCAATTGTGTAAGATCGGCCAGTAACAACAACAGATATTTTTTTCTCTCAGTAATTTCTGAAAGACTTTCTTAGTCTGGAAGCACTTATGAACGATATATCTAAGTGGAAGAATTTAACCAAAAATACACCACCAATATTACTCCCTTGCTAGAAGCAATGAATGTTGAATTGCTCTGTCCAAACAATGCAACACTGATCAATTGTGGGAAGTCTATAATGTAAAATATAACACATAATATATATAAGTTCATATTAAAAAGTTTGAAAGAATAATTAACTATTAATCAATTAGAAAATGAATTTTATTGATTAATTGTATTAATATTTTTACAATTTCTCTCAAGTTTAGTAAGTTGCAACAGGTAACACACTCTCTTTGTGTTTGAATAATGTTTGTCGCTTATTAAAATTAACTCTGAACAAATATGATTTTATTAAGTGGCGGTTACTGTATTTGAATTTCAATTTAATGTATTAATTTCTTATTTATTTATTTAGGGAGCACTAAAAGGCCTTGTTTTAGGATTAGGACAATTAAATGCTTCTGAGATTAGATTAAAGCGATTATGCTACCGCCATGGGTAAGTCAACATTGTGAGCGGCTTTTTTTTGGATAATGCTGTGTTTATATCTTTCTTCCTGCTTTTTCTTTGTTTAAATTATAAGTTAATAAAATGTTTTTATAAGTTTTCAGCTTGTCTGTACATACTTTTTTGAAGGTTTAAAAATATCTAAAAACACAACTGTGACGAAGTTCACATATTTTTCGCGTCTTAAAATAATGTTCCTATGTTTCGTCTTTCTAAATCAAAATTACGTATTCCGTATTAATCTCTCTCCACTTTGTTTTTTCGGCTCGATAAAATATTCTTTCCTTTTGCGCGAAGCTATGTCTGGGATTTTTTCGGGGTTTCCCTTCTAAATTAATTTCGCTTTAGCATATACTGTGTTAGTTCTTAGCGCCTCCCGGTCTCCGTCGGTGTTTTCTCACAGGGTTGTAGCCTTTCGTATTGGCATCCGCCAAATTCTGGCACTTCTGTATTGGCATTAATCATTTAATCCGTTTGTTTCAAATTTTTATATTGTTTACGCCTACCGGACGGTGGTTGTCACGTGGGGCAGTGGCTTATGAGTGCTCATATTTTACTCGCCAACCTGTAGTGGGCTGGCAGTTTTTGTAGAAAGATTTGAAAAGACTTCTCGATTGCTCTCCGTCAGAGGAGGTTGTGTTCGTTTTTTTTTTATGAAACTCCGGCATGCCGTGTGGCCGGAACAATTAGATATGTTCCTGGTGTTCTTTTTATGAAGCAATGTACGGTGCGTAATTGAACTTGTTCTTTAATAACTGTTTTGTGAAGATGCCTACAATAAAGTGCAGCTTTTTTGTGTATTCCAATTGTCCGTCAGTTTTTCTCAAATACCATTAGTACACTATACGTCATGTAAGCGGCCAAGGGAACATTTCTCTTAATCGACCTCCGACAACTCCCTCATATAAACTTGGTGCGTCATGACCAGCTCGTTTCCACGAGTAGTTGTTTCCGGCACATCACCGGCTGTCGGAGTTTCCTTTTGCCAAATAAGAATGCACAAAAGGGAACTGTTCCTACTTAAGCAAAACAAATGTTCTGTGGACTCTCCCGTCTCCATGTCATCGGAATTTTGATTACCCAGTGGTGTGCGACCGAAAAGAATTTGCTGTTCCTCGTTCTGATACCTGTGCCTACTAGCCAGCGGTGTGTATGACGCTCAGGAAATCGAAAGTCATAGACTTGTATTGTTCTCCGTGTCTACATTTTCCGTAGAGACCGTTCCGGTGTTACGATGCTCTTCTGGTTTCGCCTCGCGCTTCTGGTTTCGCCGCCCTGTGTTTTTCCGCTACCAGGGTTTGTTGTTCCTATGTTTCCTGTATTTCGCCGATACTTCTGAGTCAACTCTAGCGGAAACCGAAAGACGAGTGTGGTGTTCAGAATTATGTGTGTTTTTATAATGGATTCGGAACTTTTATGTGTGTCACAAGGATAAATGTTTTGATTTTCATTCATAAGAGGATAATTTTTGCGTTTTGTGTGTTTTATGTCATTTTTGTAGGTAAGTCATTTATTTTTATTATTGTAGAATGTCTAAAATTTCTGATTTTTCTGTTAATATTCCATCATTTGATGGTAATGCCGTAGAATTAAAACATTTCTTTGGTATATTGGAAGACTTAGCATCTTTAAACAAATGGTCAGAAGAAAAAACTATTTTGTATTTCAAGACTAAACTAATTGGTCCAGCATTACAGTTTTTATTGAAAATGAGGTTGTAAATAAAGCGAGAGATTTTGATGTAATTAAATTAGAATTTGAAAAATATTTTTGTAATAATGAAATTCTAGCTCCAGTAACCGAGCTTAATAATTTGAAATTTGAAGATTTTAACTCTGTAACGGCTTTTGTTCATCGATTAAATGTTTTGGTTTCTAAGGTATATAAAATTAAAGATTCTCAAGCTCTTGATGATATTAAATATGTTAAATTGATGTCGGCTTTGCCATCTAACATTAGAGTTAAAATTTTGGAGGATAACATAACTGACTATTCTAAAGCTGTTGTGCGTGCCCAGCAATTACAAAATATTACACAATCTGAATCACTTGTTTTGGCTAATCAACAAAAAGCCCCAGTGTTTGCTATTTCTAAAAAAATTGAAGAATTAGCTTCAAAAATTAATGATTTGACTTTTAAAAATTCTACTTCTGGTTCTGCTGACACCAATCGTAATGCTTCTGCTTCTGCTTCTGAGCAACGGAATTTTTTCAGACAACGTAGACCTCATAATACACAGTTTAAAAACAGAAATACAGTTTTTCAAAATTATGACAGAAATAGAGGTCAAAGTAGTATTATCTGCCAATTGTGCTCCGGCAGACATCATTCTGCACGCCAGTGTAGAAAATTTAAAGTTTTGCACAATACTCCACAAAATAATAATTTTGGTCGTCGACCCAACTTCCGAAATTCAGGAAGAAATTTTTCTAATGACTGTAATTTAAACTAATTTCGAGGTGTGATTTGACTGGTGAGAACACATCTCGTTCTTTCATACAAACACCAGACAATTTCCCAATTTTGTCTAAAAATTTACCAAAAGTGTCTAATGAGCGTAGAGTTCGTTCTTGTTCGACTCAGACTATTGTACCTGTTACCATTGCTGAATCTAAATATGTACAGACTGATAATTTTTTTGAAGATGAAAAACGAAATGAATATTTTATTGCAAATGTGAACAATGATTGTAATTTATTACCAATAATTGAGGTGATAGTGAATAAACAAAAACTTAAATTCTTGATTGATACTGGTAGTTCTATTTCTTTGCTTACAAGGGATGTTTTTAATGAAATTAAATCTAAAATCAATTACAAACATCTGGCTTCTTCAGTCACTATATCTACAATTAATTCAAAAATAAAATTCTCTGCTTGTATTAAATTAACCTTTAAAATTAAATCAATGTTTTTTTCACCACTGCTTCTATATTGTTGACATTCCAGTTAATGAACATTTTGATGGTATTTTGGGTTTTCCTTTTTTAAGAGAAAACAATATTTCAATTGATATGAAAAGTTCTTGTCTTATGGTTAATGATTTAAAGGTATATTTTCTAAATAATAAAGACTCTAGCATTATGCATGTGTGTATAACTGATAATAATGAAAAAGGTCCTAATTCAATTAAAGTAAATGACAATTCTGTTTGTCTATGTCAAAAGGTCATTTTAGAACCGGATGAGCATATTTATGCTCAGGTTTGTTGTGATAATAAGTCTAGCACTGAATATTTTCTTTTTTCACCAAATGATGCTGAAAATTACATTTCTTATGAGGCTTGTTATTTAAATGAACACTTTAATCAAAACAAAAATGGTAACAAGTGCTCTCAAAAATTTTCTATATTTATTCATAATGTATCTGAACAGAAAATTCATTTAAATAAGAATACCAAGATTGGTAATATTTATGATATTGATGAAGTTAAAGAAAGAGACCTAACCGATGGTTCTGAGAATTTTCAAATGTGTAATTTAATACAGCCTTCATCAGAAGTGCTTAATAAAAGAAAACAGCAATTAACTTCATCTGATTTTGACTTAGCACATTTAGAATGTAATGAACAAAGTAAATTAAGTAATTTATTACTAAGCAATTTTGCTGCTTTTTCAAAAGATATGTCTACTTTAGGACACACTGACAGAGTTATTCCTGTGTTGAACTTTACTAATGATTTTCCAATAAAAACATTGCCATTTCCAATTCCTCAGGCTCTTCAAAGTGAAGCTAAAGAGCAAATATACCAATTACTGAATGCAGGTATAATTGAACGTAACTGTTCTGAATGGGCATGTCCTGTAATTTTAGTAAAGAAAAAGCCTGACTCTTCTGGCAAACAGAAGTATAGGTTAGCCCTTGATTTGCGTATGTTGAATTCTGTCATACAAGGTTCATCATATCCTTTACCTAAAATTCAGACAATTATTGCTAATCTATCAACATATAAATTTTTCACCAGTTTAGATTTACAACAGGCTTATCATCAAATAGATTTACCAAAAGATTTACAAGATAAATTAACTTTCACTTCTCAGTTTGGCTCATTTAAATATAAAAGAATGGTTTTCGGTTTGAAATCCGATGCCTCAACTTTTCAGGCTCTTATGGATCTTTTACTAGACGAGGTTAACTCAGATGGAATTTTTGCATATCAGGATGATCTTATTATAGGATCACATTCTTTTGAAGACACTGTACATAAACTTGAAAAAGTTTTAAAAGTTTTATGTAAATATAATTTGACACTTGCTCCTACTAAATGTTCTTTTCATAAAACATCAACAAACTATTTGGGTTTTCATATTGAAAATCATTTTATCAAGCCTATTCAATGTAACATTGCAAAAGTTGTTTCTTTTCCAACTCCTACAACAAAAAAACAATTAAAACGCTTTATTGGTTTGGCAACTTTTTACAAACACTTAATTCCTGCATTTTCTGAGTTATCTCAACCTTTGATTCAATTAACTACTCCTAAAGCTAAATTTGTTTGGACTTCTACACATGAACAAAATTTTCAAAAGATGCAACAAATATTTTTCTCTGAACCTATGGTAAGACTTCCTGACTGGAATAAGACTTTTTATTTAAATACTGATGCTTCCAACATTTCTATAAGTGCTTGTCTTTTACAAATGTATGGTAATAAACTACTTCCAGTTGCTTATTTTTCCAAATCGTTAAATAAAGCTGAGCAAAAGTATCCTGCTCTTAAGTTGGAACTAATGGCTATATATAAATCTGTTAATGCCTTTAAATATTATTTGTATAATAGACATTTTATAATTCTTTCTGATAGTGCTCCTTTGAAAAAATATAAAAAGACTACCAACCCAGCTGACATAATCACAAGGTGGTTACTTGAGTTGTCAGAATATTCATTTAGTTTTCAGCACATTGCTGGATCTAAGAATGTACTTGCTGACTATTTATCTAGGGACAACTTTGAAAATAATACTGAAACTCTTG
This sequence comes from Cheiracanthium punctorium, assembly GCA_038373885.1. NCBI lineage: Eukaryota > Metazoa > Arthropoda > Arachnida > Araneae > Cheiracanthiidae > Cheiracanthium > Cheiracanthium punctorium. The sequence goes on along the minus strand of JAWZYV010011927.1, from coordinate 281,853 downwards.
ACAGTAATCCTCAGTTAATTTATGATAAAGGTGTTATACCAATTGTTGATAATGTTCCTAAAAATAATGAATATGTGAACTTTTTAGTTACAAAAAATTCAAATAGTACTGATCCACTGTTGGAAATTTCAAATGAAACTTTTTTCAGAGAGCAAAATGCTGATCCTGAGTTGTCTGTCATTTATAATGAAATTTTAAGTAAGGGTTCCTCTGCAACTCATCCTGCCTTTTTTATTCATCCAGAAACTATGTTATTGATGTGTGAAAAGTATAATGTTCATAATCAAACTTATCATCATGTAATTGTTGTTCCACATTCGTTAAAAGCAAAAGCTTTAACAATTTCTCATCTGTCACATTATGGTTTAAAAAAGACTTACAAATTTCTAACAAGGAAGTATTTTTGGAAAGGTATTTATACTGATACTGTCAATTTTGTTGCCTCTTGTACTGTATGTTTACAGGTGAAACATCATCCTACTCGACCTGCTCCTTTACAACAAACATACACACCAACTTATCCAGGACATACTATTGCTATTGACCTTGTTGGTCCCTTCAGTAATGGTCGTACTGTTCTAACAATCACTGATCATTTCTCTCGCCATATGGAGCTTGTGCCTCTTACTTCTACGTCTGCTAATGTAATAGTCGAGGCTCTTTTTAAATATTTTACAACTTTTGGCCGTCCTGCAGTGATTTTGCCAGATTTAGGGCCACAGTTTGTTGCCTCAATTTATAATCATTTTCATGACAAACTTGGTATAAAAATTAATCATTCTTCGGCTGGTCATCCACAATGTAATTCGATTGCTGAACGCATAAATACTTCCATTAAATACTCTGTAAATTCTTTATTACTTGATGGCCACAACTTCGAACATGTAATTTTAATTCACAAATCTTTGTATAATGGTTCAACACATTCAACTACTGGTTTTACACCTAATTTATTACATTTTGGCAGAGAATTATCACTTATTTTTGACACATTTAACTTTGAGACAACTCCGCCAAATCTTAATGACATACACACTTATAAATTAATGCAAGAATTAGACTCTATTTATAAGAAAGCTTATCAAAACATTATTTCTTCACAAACGATTCGCTTTCAGAGACCCTCACAACATGCTAGGCTCAGAGATTTAAATGTAAATGACATTGTTTATAAAAAGTCTTTGGATAAATTTAAACCTAAATTCACAGGTCCTTATGTGATCACTGAAAAACGCTCACCTGTTTCTTTCTCTATTAGACGTTTGCAAGCTCCCCATCTCGAACCTCAGAGAGTACATATTGATAGATTAATTTTAGCTCCTCCACGTTCTGAATATCTTTCTTTACATAGTAATAATCACTACCATAATGGTTTTACAGATAATTTTAATCTACCTACAACTTCACATAATCAGTATAATTTAAGACCTAGAAAGTAGATGCATGTTTTCGTTTTAGTAATGGCGTGTTTGTGAAGGTACCCACAGACACTTCCTTGCTTTGTACACTGTTGTATAATATCTTGTTTGTATCTGGCTGGTCCAGTATTTTTAAAGATGTACACTTCAGTATACTGTATGATATGTATCTCTTTTTCATGAAACTTAATTAATCAAGTTGTTGTTAATATTTAAAAAAAATGGGAACAATAGTTTTCTTAGGTGAGCTTACGGTTGTCGGTAATCTTTTTCTTTTCTACACAATTTAATGGGTTTTTCTAACCTGCACCTTCTTTACACACACAAACATACATTTTTCTTTTGTGTTTACCATTTTTTGCAAATATTGTTTATGTTCCTGTTTCGTCTGTTTGAAAGTTTCCTGTTTTTGGTCACAAAAATCTTAATTTGTTTTGAAGCTCATGTATAAAAAAAAAATATTTATATATGTTTTGATATTTTTATTCATTGAAAGTTTTTATTATGTTTTTCACGAAGTAAATTGTGTTTCATATTAAAAAAAATATATTAATCAATAAATAAACAAACTTTAAAAAAAAAGAGAGAGTTTGTTTTGAAAGTTGATAGCAATACCTGTACTGCAACTAAATTGCATTGGACACATTTCAGGTATTTGATTGCAATCATTTTGACTTGTTTTATTTAAATTATGTCATAACTTTTATTAGAATCTTCTTTGACAGTCATTTAATTAGAAGCGTCATCTTTGAACTTTATTTTAAAATTTAAACCTGATTAAGTGCACTAAATATATTTGAGATTTGTTAATAATATTGAGAAACTTTCATTTCTTATTTTGCATGGACGTTGATAATGCAAAGGACTTCGAAAGTAAATTTTTGCCAGTTCAAAGCTATCTGCAATGTTATCTGCAAAGTTATCTGCAATGTTTTCTGCAAAGTTGTTTTTATAAAGAGATCTCACATTTATGACGTCATATGTACATATATTATTTTGAATATTCAAGGTTATTTTTCTTTAGTTTCTGCACATGTGTAATTTTGATATGTAATGGATAATTGAATCGTTTTATATTGTTTTATTTGTAGCAGAATAATGTTGATATTTCTGCAAATGGTATTTTGTGATGTATTTTATAATTTGTTATGTTATTTGGTATTGTATTTTTGTGATGAGCCCTCATAAGCGCTGCATGTTAGGCTTTCTGTTTAATTCAAGGGTTAAAGTTCTTTGTTTAAAAAAAAATTTTCTGGCGTCAAATTTTTTTGTTGGGCTGTGGAGAGATATATGTGACGAAGTTCACATATTTTTCGCGTCTTAAAATAATGTTCCTATGTTTCGTCTTTCTAAATCAAAATTACGTATTCCGTATTAATCTCTCTCCACTTTGTTTTTTCGGCTCGATAAAATATTCTTTCCTTTTGCGCGAAGCTATGTCTGGGATTTTTCGGGGTTTCCCTTCTAAATTAATTTCGCTTTAGCATATACTGTGTTAGTTCTTAGCGCCTCCCGGTCTCCGTCGGTGTTTTCTCACAGGGTTGTAGCCTTTCGTATTGGCATCCGCCAAATTCTGGCACTTCTGTATTGGCATTAATCATTTAATCCGTTTGTTTCAAATTTTTATATTGTTTACGCCTACCGGACGGTGGTTGTCACGTGGGGCAGTGGCTTATGAGTGCTCATATTTTACTCGCCAACCTGTAGTGGGCTGGCAGTTTTTGTAGAAAGATTTGAAAAGACTTCTCGATTGCTCTCCGTCAGAGCAGGTTGTGTTCGTTTTTTTTTATGAAACTCCGGCATGCCGTGTGGCCGGAACAATTAGATATGTTCCTGGTGTTCTTTTTATGAAGCAATGTACGGTGCGTAATTGAACTTGTTCTTTAATAACTGTTTTGTGAAGATGCCTACAATAAAGTGCAGCTTTTTTGTGTATTCCAATTGTCCGTCAGTTTTTCTCAAATACCATTAGTACACTATACGTCATGTAAGCGGCCGAGGGAACGTTTCTCTTAATCGACCTCCGACAACTCCCTCATAACAACACATTCTGTAAATAAAAAAATGAAATAATTTGAACACATATTTTTAAGCATAAAGCTGTATAAATGCACATTTGGAGTAATGTTGCATATATTAAATAAATGATTGCTGTCATGCAAATGTGATCCAAGGAAATTAAACTTAATTACAGTAAAATCTTGGTATAACAAATTTCAAGGACCCCCAAGGTAAAATTTGTGAAGATGAAATTTTATTTGCTGGATTTATAAAAATGATACAATGAAAAATAAGGAAGTGATTATCATTTTTAAAAAATTAGATTTCTACGTGTACCTAAACAATTGTTCATTTAAAAGTGTTAGTTAGTGCTTAGAAATGGCATACGTTGTGTCATTTCTTTTAAATAGCATGAACCTGTAAATTTTTTGTATTAAAAGTATGTGTTATATGCCAAGATGCATGGAAATGGGGGTTACGGCCAATTATCTACACTAGGGATCTAGGCTGGGGGTGGGATTGCCCTCCGTGAGGACTTTCTAAGGAATCCTAACCTGTATTTACGCGAAGTTTCGGAGAAAACCATGGAAAACTCCAAATGGTTAGGTTGGCAGATGCGACCTGATTTCGAACCAGGCACCTTCTGTCACCCAGTTCAAAGCACTAGTTGTTAGACAATGGACTAGTTACATGTTAGACAGCAATTATGTAATTAGCTTTGAGAGCAAGCACATATTGTATGGAGATGTAAAATAGTTATACAGTAAATATTTTCTGGTAAGCGCTTATAACTTGGAAATTTGTGAAAAAATATCAGGATTTTCTTTTTTTTTTTTTTTTTAATGAGTAGATCTCTCGAGCTGAGAGATACTCATAACTTAATGCTGTCATGAGAAATTTAAATTTAGGTAAACTGGAAGAAGTTTAAAAATATATTCTCATAAACATTTACTCTTTTTTAATGTTAAGTTATATTTATCTATCTAGGTTGTTGGGACATAAAAAGCTAGTAACATATGCAATTAATGAGTGGCAACAGGATATTTTGAAAAACCAACTGCCAAGTTTATTAGGTGGTGTAGGACCAATGTATTCTTTTGTACAGTTATGTAAGTATTGATTTGTTTTATTTTAAATGTCTATAAACATTATGCCATTCTGCATTCAAAAATTTTTTTGTTTTAAAATGTTAATAATTTCTGATTTTAACTAGAAGATGTTAGAAATTACAATTTTTCATATCTATGGGAAAATGTTTTTAAAAACTTTTTTTGTTAACTAATTTATGTGGTTAGTAAGTAAATGTATTGCCTATATAAAAAAAGATTGTATGTCTACTGTTATTGTTTGATAATTAACAGGGTGTCATTAATACTGAATACACATATACTCTGATTACACATCATCAAATAATTTGTGATCTATATTTCTAAGATATAGCATGTCAATACTTAACACTTTTACTACATACTTTATTTCCAATTTAGTGTTTTAGTGCAAAAGCAAAATATTTTCAATGATGTAAAATGAAAGATTTACTGTTTGAAAAGACATCATTGTTATAAATTTTATCCTTAATTTATTCTTAATTAGCATTAAATTACAGTTAAAGTGTATCAAGAAATGCATATATCTACTGTACTTAAAAGCTAAGTTAAGAATAACTGATTCTTCTCCCCTAAATTTGATTATGAATGAATTATTTTATGTTTTTCAGTTCAAGGAGTCAAGGATCTGTTTTATTTGCCTGTGGTACATTACAGACGGGATGGACAAATTGTCCGTGGTCTACAAAAAGGTGCTTCTTCATTTTCCACATCAACTGTTGTAGCAGCATTAGATCTAGCCAGCCGATTTTTTTACGCATTACAGGTATAAATGTTTAACTAAATGGCTTACTGTGAAGTGTCAAGTTACAATATTAAATTGGGATTTTTTAAATTAAAACCAAATATGCATAATAACTTTACATAACTGAAATCAAGTATGTACAGTACATAATTTTATGAGCATGCTATTACTCATTCATACTGATGAAACATGACTTATTTTTATGAACAGCAAAATATAAAATGCTGTTCAGTTATAACATTTTAATGATTCAATAAATTTAATATATATTTAAAAAAAATAAAGGGTGTCATTCTTAAAGAACTTTAAGAATTAGCATCAAACATAGGGTAATTGTAATTAGGCTTGGTCTATTTGGCATGCTCTACAACTTAATGTTTAACAGGATTGATACCAAAACTGGTATATACTTTACCAAAGATGTCATCTAAGAATGTATGAATTATTTAGAGCATGTGCTATCTAATACAAAATAATAATACAAATGACAACATTTTTTAAGTTGCAACTCTGCTGTTTCAAGGGTGCAATGTGTTTTCTGAAAATGCTCAATAACCATGAATGCTCAAAGTAATATTTAATCAATAAAACCTTTTTTCAAGTTAATTGAATGTTTGTATTTTCTGTGAAACAGGGCACAGCTGAATTGGGATTTGATATGGTTAGTCCTGGTCCCCGAGTCAGAGATAAATATACTAGGTCACAAGAACTGTACAGAAAAAACAGTCAGCCAGCTGATATCATTGAAGGCCTCTCTTCTGCAATGAATGTTATGAAAGAGGTAATTATTTGTACATAATTCAATACTATATTCTCTTACAGCAAGAGATTCTTTTCACAATTTAGATTCCTATCAGAAGAAGAGGTTTTTTTTATTATTATTATTACTAGCTGCGTGCCCGTTCTTCGCACGGTAGGAAACGAAAATTTTCCTTACATGTGTAATTCGAAATTATTCGTGATATGGAATTTAAAAAAAAAAAAAGAACAAAATTATTTGACTCTTAATGTAAAGTTTGTGTCATGAGTACTAACCTGATCATTGCAGTATCATGACTCAAAAAACTACGTCAGTGTCATTCACTGTCAAAAAAGTGGAAAGCTTAATGGTTTGCAGAGAACTCCTGGCTTTCAAAATGTCTTATTTCTACATAATACTGTTTTTTAGGCTCAAGTTGTAGCATTAAATACCTAAGACACTACATGAAATGGAGCACCATTTATTTCTCTCCAAGCATGTACCATATAAGGAAAGTATTGTAATCATGAAAAAATTCGACTTCGAGATTTTGGTGTATTTACACGTTTTGAGATCTTCTGAATTCATTTATGCTATTTTCAAGAGATGTTTTTAAAATAGCTGCGCACCCGCTCTTCATACGGGAAGAAGGTAATATTTTACTACTAAAATCATATCTGCATGTGACTAAACAGAATTTCATTTTTAAAAAAGTTCAAGTAATCTCCTTTGTTGAAATTACTGCGGGATATATTAACGCAAATTAGAATTACTTTTCATTTAGTTGGTTGTAAGACAACCGTTGCAAAAGGATAAACACTTTTAATTTCATGAAATATTTATTAACGTGGTACATTGCGATTTATTCATATTATCTTTACAAATCTAATAATACTACCTATTACGTACATTAATACTATCTATACTCGCTTCTCCCTCTTCAAGGCTCCCTTAAAAGAAACAGCTTAGATTATTTGGCCTCAATGGGATCTTGTGATTCTGTGGCGATTCTTTGCAATTTACGCATTAGCATAAATAATAATCATTTCACATAATGGTTGCCATTAAGGAAACTCTCCATATATATTTAATTTATACATAGTTTTATAAGATTGGCGTATTTAGCGCCGCAAACCATTTCATCTTACTGTGGGGAGAAAATATCCAAGGGGTGCCATTTTAAATATCCATGTATCTAATATAGCGATATCTTTTATATCTTCCTTAGTCCTGTCTCCTGAAAAACATCAAACTGTGTAATCTCGAGGAGCTACTTATTCCCATTTTAATTGTGACAGGACGTTAGAGTTGCAGAGTTTACAAATTTCACGCATTTTTTTAAATTTATGACGTCACTGTTTGACTGCCGTAAAGGATACCCCGGTAGATTGAGGGAGTTAATTTCGATATTTCGCATAATTGTTTTCAAACAGTATCATTAAAACTTTGCGTTGGACCTTTATGGAGGAACGTAATTCAACGTTAAAATAAAACTATACTCGCAACCTGCATGCGTATGTTAGGCAACGCCTGCGCTAAATTAAATGCCAAAAATAAAAATAGAAAATAGAAAAATTTTAATATACCGCGCTTTGAAACGAACTTTGTATCTTTTAAAATGAACATTTTCAGCGCCGTGAAAACATTTCAATTTTTAAATAAGCACCGGATTAAAATACCACTTTTAATAATAATAATCGTGAATTTCTTAGTTTATTTCTACAGTAAATTTTAATCAAAATATCGTCTCCCTGTGTTGAAAATAGAGCTGGAATAAATGAGTTAAAATTATGGCGTAATTTTTACGTATCTTAAAGCATTTGACGTCATAGATCCTCACTTGCGAATTGAAATTCTGATATCCCATTTAAAAACTCGATTGGTTGAAAAAACCCTTTTTTTTAATCCTTTCTGTGGCAACAACCAAACATAAATTCTCGTGCCGTGATCGCAATGTAATGAATGGCGTAAGATCGCGTTGATGCTATTAAATTCTAAACATTAGGCTGCATTAAAATTCGTAAAAAATCATCTAATTTACATAATTTTTTCGTTTTTATTTTAAAAGAGGGAGAAAAGAATGTTTCACGATGTGTCAAAATATCTAAAAGTTATGACGGATAGAATTCAAGATGCGACAGTTTTAAAATTATTTTACGAAAAAAAATTGCGAAGCAGATGTTTAGTAAAAAAATTCCTAAAAATCGGTAAATCATGTTACGTATTCAGAAAAAACTGTTTTTAAAAGAAAATTTCTTCCTCTATCCGATGATACAAATGCCGTTTTGCTGCGAGCGTAATTTCCGCCGTTATTACGAATTAGGTGAGAAAAAATGCCAAAAATCGCATAAAACATAAAATAAAAAAAAATCTAGGTCGAATTTTGAAAAAATCGCTTCGAGGTGCACAACTACATATTTACATCTTCCCGAGTACCAAATTTGGTGTTTCTAGGTGTAGCCGTTTGTCCGTAACGCTGCCGACAGACACACACACACACACAGACACCTTCTTTTATAATAAGTAGAGATTACTTGTCAGATGTTATATTCTATATTAAGAAGTTGCTTTTTTCCCTTGTATTGTGTATTTAGAATTACTTACCTCTTTATATTTGTTTTCCTGTGTGAAAGTTACTAATTCTTGAGATTTAAGTTATTTTACATTTAAGAGTGCTGATCTCATTGCTTCTTATATCTGCTTAAAATATACTGTGTTGTAAGTTTTGGGTATTTTTTTCATTCTGACATGAATGAAAAACTTGACTAGAACAGAAAGTATTTTTGTCACTCTACAACAAATTTGTAATTGTTCAGAGTTATTTTAAATAAAAATTATGATGTTCTGTAAGATTTTATTTAACTGCATAATTTCTCAAAGCCTAACAATACTACTGCATATTTAAAAAAAAGGGGGTATAGATATATACTACTGTGGACTTGCACTACAATTTGATCTATTTCACGCAAGTTTATCATGCACTACAGCATGATCTACCTTACATGAGGTTCTTCATAAGTGATGTATCTAAGGGCTAACATAAACTCCTTGCATAATTCAAGACTCCACTGTTAATTTTAAATTGAAATGTTGGCAACCATGAAAGATCAAATTTGTAGCCTTCAGATCACAAATTTTAAAATCCTAACCCAACAGATTACCGCAGCATCTATTTCTGCTGTATTGTGTCCAGAATGGTAAAGCCTGACATAAAGTTCACTTTTAACTTTATCTGATACTTTCAAAACTACTGTTACAAATTTAACCAAAAGTTGTTTTGAAGGTTTAACTTATCCCAATAGGAATTATAATTTGTGTTGTTGTTTATTATTCTTTTAATTTGATTTAATAATTCAAAATTAATGTGAAAAAGAATTTTTAACCTTAAAAAGAAAGCATTTTTTTTCAGCTTTTATAATTTATCTTTTAAAATAAAATATGTTTGAATTCATTAAAGAATTTTGAAAGATTATATTTTCGTGTTGTAAAGCTGAAATATAAAATAATAAGGCCACTTCACAGTGTTCAATCAGTGTTTTATCATAAGGATGATCCCCTTAAAACAAAATTTACTAGCACAGTAATAGAAAACTTACTAAAGTAAAATGCAGCTCATTCCCTGTAATCCGCAACCCTATAATCTGCAAATGCCTATAATCCGCCATACATTTTACATGTAAACAAATCATTTTACATTCAAGTTCTTTTTCACAGACTGAAGAAACTTTTACAAAAGTGAAAATTTCATCAGTCACTTCACTTTCACTTTCATGAAAATAAAAAGACCAGAAAAAGAGGTCTACTGAAATATTAGCTTATTTATATTAATAACTAGAATAATCATTTGTAGAAATTCATTATTTGTTGTAATGCATGCAAAGGCATGGGATTGGATTTTCTTTCAGTATGTTGCATTACTCTAGAGAAATATCTGTGATGGGGAGAAACAAACTAGCAAATACAATTAAATACTCACAAATAAACTAAAACATATAGCCTTTTAAATTTAAAAAAAAAAAGTTTTATATTATTTTTCATATATTATTATGAAACAACTATTACGACCAGTTTGGTTTCAGTTCTGTCTAATTATATGTGTATCGTTGCCAATATTTTTTTTTAAAATACACATTTCTTTCCCTTGTTAACCAAATGACCTATAATCTGCACAACCCTTAGACCCAACCTGTGCGGATTAGATTGAGTGTCTTGTAGTGCATTTTTTTTGTTTGTTTGTTTGTTTGTCTCTATGTCAACTGAATAACATGAAGGTTGATACCCCAAACCCTTAAATATAGTATAAAATATTTCGTAAGCTGTCGATAGCACTGTTTCTGTTAAAATTCAACAAAAATAAGTGTTTGTTTGTTTGTTTGTTTGTTGTGTGTGTGTGTGTGTGTGTGCGTGCGTGCGTGCGTGTGTACATATCAGAATTTCCATGTGTCTCATTTTTCCAGACAAAATGTTAATTTTACATTTCTTCTGTTAGGGATTTCAAGACACTGCCCGCACTATTTATCGTGTAGCTGCCACAGAGCATGAACATAAAGGTGTTCCAGGAGCCGTTGGAGGTGTCCTCAGGCAGATACCACCTTCTTTGTTCAGGCCAATTATTTTGAGTAGTGAAGCGACTGGTTATGTGTTGGATGGAGCCCGACACCAGTTAATGCCTGATGCACACCAAGAAGATATACATAAATGGAAAACAAAGAGCAATTGATTTGGATGAGAACTGATTTGTGCAGTGAATTTTGTTTTCTGTGATTATGATGAAAAACATCAAAAATCTAAGTCTACGTTTGCATGAATGAGGTGAAAAAAAAAATTATATTTTTTATTATTTCACTGTACATATTTGTAGATAAGGTTTTTTGTTATGTAATAAAGACTTTGAGTTTTTACTTATGTAGTAAATTTCTTTTTGTAATGTACCGACAAGTTTGTGTCACATCGTCATAGTTTTATAGAAGGGAACTATTTCGTACAGCAATTGTTAAGTTCTCCAGCAATATTGAAATAACTTTTATACTTAACAATTAAGAAATCTGTCTATTTTTCTACTAAAACTAATGGCATGGAAGAGTACATATTTAATTTTTTTTAAAGTAATCACTATGGAGTGAGTATAAACAATTTACAACACTTCATGTTTAAAAATGCCAATTCAGATATGATAAAATCTATTAAAAGAAGTAAACTTCTATAGTTGTTGAAACTTGCAAATTTATATTAACATACAGAATATTACAAAAAACAAACTTTTTTTTTTTTTTTTGGTGGGGGGACATCATATTTAAAAATTGCATTTTCACCAACTGAAAAAAATCCTAAAAATGTTATACTCTCTCTAAAAAGTCTGTACTTCACTCTCAATGCAAAATGAGTGGATCTTTTGTATTACTTAAAAATGCACATAGTTTGTTTTTATTTAAAGCTGATAACTATAAAATAGTGCCTGAAAACTAAGTATGAAATTTAGTATAAGTACCACTGCTTACAGTAAAACAAGACAGGGAAAACTAGATCCCTGTGACAATGAAAAAATACTAAACAATTCTTATTCAGAAAAAATACATGGCTATCACTAGAGTACAGCCTGTTTTACATGGAAATGAAAAGCATCAAAACATTTAGCCATCGAGCATAAAGTCAGGAGCAAAATTGTATTTTGAACCTCTGATTGACAACAGATACTAGAAAATATGTTAAAGACACACCCTTTGGTATGTTACCACCCTTTTTATGTGTGCACCCGAGTGTTGAAGAACCCATCGAAGTTTTCACATAAGCCCAAGAAATCCATTAGTTTGCTTTGGACCACAGATACTAGGCTTAACAGTATTCTATTTTATTAATTTCCAGTGCTTAAAAGGAAATGATTCACACAATCGAAGTGCAACATTCAAAAAATAACTCAGATGTGGGGTGAAAAATATGTGGAGTGAGTCGTGTTGCATAAAAATTATTAATCATTTTTCATAAATAATTATGTATTAGTTTGGTTTGTAACAATTCGTAAATAAATGGTTATTGTCTAGAATTCATCAGCAGCAGATGATTTTAATTTCATTTTCTAATTATTTAAGCAGAAAAAAAAATGTACAAATGATTAAAATGACATTTTCTAATTTTAAGCTAATCCAGTTTTAAAAAATGTGCTGCTTCAGTGTTGATTAAAGAAACATACTTCACCCCCATTAAAAGAAGTAAGTCTCCTATTTTGAGACCTTATCATAGTTCCTAAATAAATAAAACTTTTTTTTAACTTAAACTAATGCCAAATTGGGAAATAATGTGAACTTAAGAATAAGTTAGGTTGAGTTTCATTTGCATGTTCCATACAGCAGGATTTAATGGATTCATCATCATCATCAACAATGGCACGACAGCCCCTTGTGGGCCCTGGCCTTCCTCAGAAGTCTTTCCCATTCCACCCTCTTCCCTGCAATGGACCTCCAGTTTCATATTTTCAGTTTGGCAAAATCCATCTAATGGATTAATGAGGCCAATTTTAATATATTATCCAAAACATTGTAAAATCATCTTAGCATGCAATTAATTTATTTTGCTAAAAATATAAATAAATTATTATTTTTTATTGTTGAAAACGGTTTAAAACTGTTTCCAAGAGTCCATCTTTAGACCTACTACATAATTAAAAATACATTGTAGAGTTGTTACACCGTCAGTCTTCTATGAGATTTTTCATGAAACCCTGTATGACTTGTCAAAATGAAATTACATAAACAAATATAGCATCCGAAACTGTCAAGAAATTGCATATCAAGAAATGGTGTTAAATTTAATATTGCTTAAGTCAGCATGATAATTACTACATAAGCAGTTAAGAATTTGTTGTCGCTCTCAAAAACAAATCATTTTTGTTTTATTCTTTCAGCAAAAATTTTATAGTTTTATGGTCATTTTGTCTGTAATAATACCATGTGTTGCACCTGAAAAACCTGTACCTGGCATAAATTTGATTTCATTTTACTTCGCTTTGTCAGGTGATTGGGAATTTTCATTTAAAAAATAACTTATCTATATTTGATTAAATAGAAATAAAAACTTATCTGTATTTGATCAAATAGAAATAAACAACTTTACAATAACACATAACCGAGTTATATAAAATCTCTAGTGAGCGAGACATCATAAAATTTATCAAAATTAACCGAATGAACTGGATAGCTCATATAGGGTGTCCCATAACTATTGGTACAAAATTTAAGAGGATATAGTGCACACAATAAGGAATCAGAATTTATACAGCAATGTGGGGTCAAAAACACCATTTTCACTTTCCTGCTAATAATCACTTTGGAAAAAGTGTTTCTCTAATTTTTCAACTAAGTTTCATGAACAGTGGGCTTATCTCCAGAAATTTCATCCATGAAATGAAATAGAAGTTTTAAGCCATCAGTTTCAATCACACGTTTTCTGTGAAAGATACAATAATTTTTTTTATGAACAATGGTTGTAAAGCTCACTATTATTTCAGCACTTATTCCAAAGTGATTATTAACAGCTATATAAAAACAATATTTCCAACCACACATTGCTGTATGATTCTTATTCCTTTTTATGTGCCCTACCTCCCATTAAACTTTGTACCAATAGTTATGGGATACCCTGTATATTTAGAATGGACCAAGATTCCACATTGCAAAATATTCTTCATAGAAACATTAACCCAGACTGAGATGTATGGGCTCAGTAGTCTGACTTCTTTGCTGTAAGAGAAAGAGGCTCGTGCACAAGAGTCAAAAAATAAAATTCAGTGGAAGAAATTCTGAAAGATGCTGCCCACTCCAAGCTGTCTGTATAACTACGGTGATGAATTTTGAATTGTTCATCAGATTTGCACGTTTAATTTATAGCAGGTTTCAGAAATTTGCTATTTTAATATACAGGGTGTTCCAAAAAGGTTGCAGCACACTGCTTTGCCCTCTTATATCTCATAGAGAAAGAATTAATGTAAATTTTAAAATGTTCGAAACAAGATAGGGAAAAAGATTACGCCATCCTTTAGCTAAGAATCCTCTTGTTAATTTTTTTAATGTTACACTTTTTTAATTTGTATACGACCACCTTACAAAAAGAATCCTCTTTAGTAAAATGTCCCCATACACTAAAGAGGTCATATACGAAATTTCAGACTTTCATCATAAAACGTCTCGGAGATATCGTTAAACATGTATGATTGGGAGCTATACATGATTTTGAATGTAAACATTTATTGCTAGTGCAGAAAAAAAAAAAAACCTATTTTCATTCATAATTTTTGTATGACCCTGAAAGGCAATCATCCGACATAATTTTTTTTCCTTTGAGAGCTATTGAAAAATAATAAGGAAAGTTAGCATATATTTATCTTCATACCTTTGAAACTTTTTAAGATATAATTCTCAAATTTTGTACATCATCTCTTTAGCGTATGAGGCACATTTTACTAACTGGGAATTTTTTTGTATAGGCATCATACGCAAATTTAAAATTTTTTGAAAATCAACAAGAGGAGTTTTCACTTTAACGGAATCTTGATTCTGACCATATTTTGAACATTCTTCACAATTTTTAATACAATGCTTCAAAATAGATAACTTTACTTTCAAATGAATGAGCTTTTCATATTTTCATTTTATTGATACAAAAGACAAGTATTTACAAAAATAATTTATTGCTCTATAACATCATCATCTATATTTAACTGTTTTCGTTTGAATTTACGAGCAAAAGCTCGCAAATTGCAGTTTTGATACTCAGGCCAAGATGAAAAACATTTAAAAAGCCACAGTATTTGACTGGGACTAAGATCACCAAATTTCATGAAAACTGTAATTCCTTCTTTGATTAATCTGGGACCAGAAAATGGTATCCACTGTGACCTGCAAGAAAAAGACTAATTTTAATGCTAGAAGCAACATTACATTAGAAAGGCCCACTAAAAGATTTTTTAAAAAGCACTTAATATATTATATCTCCAACACAGAGCTACATATATATAAGGAATGGCCTTACGCCATACCTTGTTGAAATGATCGACACCATACCAGGCTTCAAGGTTGAATAGTTTATTTCAAAGTTCGAACAGAGGGCAGGAGTCGGGCCGGCGACCTTTTAGCTCTGAGGCTATCTTCTTACATCGCAGTCTAAAATTAGCTTTTAGACCCTACGGGCTCCCAAAATTTCCATGCTCTTGCTTAAATACTCCCCTAGTTACTACACCTGCTGGCAGGGCGCAGCACAATCGCGAAGGCATTACTCACAAACATAATTAGTTAATTAGATTGTCAATCAAGACAGGAGAAATATTTGCTTACTTAGGAGTTCCAAAAGCACGCAGCAACGAAACCGCAGAAAACTGCAAATACTGCTAAATCAACAATTTTACTCCTTACGGAACTTCAAAAATCGTGTCTGAGCGTATTATTTGTATGGCCGAGAAACAAACTTTACAGTAAGAGTAACAGAGATTAAAGAAGGCTTTTTCAAATAACATTAAATTAAATTAGAAAAGTTTATTTTATTATTACATATATATTGTTACGAATTTTCGGGGCAACCCGCTGCTCTGTGGCTTAAAATGGTTTAAAATTCGTATTCTACGTTTCAAATAGATAAATTTTGCTTTTTGTTGCATCAAAATGGGCCAATTAGAACCGGAGATATGGAGGTTTCGGTTTGCCATTGTTTTTCAATGGAGGCTCTAGAAAACTCGAGAAATATTAGTCCTAGAGCTTTGGCGCCAAATTTGGCGATATTTTGCCAAAAGTCGCCAAGCTTGGCAACTTTTTGGTCATTTGGCATGATTTTCCCAATGGGGCCTGGAAGTTGTTTTTCCTGCATTAAAAACACATAATAACCTAACGTTTCTCTTCTATGATGTAATCAAAATTCACGCTTTATGTAGAACCCTCGAGAAATAGACTTTTCTGGAAACTTCTTGTTCCTTCTGCGTCGGCTATTTATAGGAGCGTGCGTCGCCCCGACAGTTCAGTGTTGATCAAGCTTTGAGAGAGTGAATACGCTTGCTTTGTGAAGGAAGCTGTGTTTCACGCTGTTTGTGAAGCTTTGAATTTAAGTGCTGTGTGTAAATTCTTCATCGCTGAGTCTTGAGAGACTGTTAGTGTTATTTCTCGTATATTTTCACTGAATTCGTGCCAGTGAAAGTGTTCTATTTTGTGTGAGAAATACAGCATTTGTGAGAGCTTCTGATCTAAGCGAACTGTTAAAAGCACATTACTGCTAGATTGTGCTTGTGAATTGTGTACAGCTGATTGTTCTTTGAAGTTCTAGAAGCAATAAAGTTTGTGTTCCATCCTGACAAGTGACTTTTTACACCAACTGGACTTTAGAACGATGAACCCCAGGAGTAGCAGAGTAATTCCGCAACAATATGTCAAATGATGTGGGATGGTTAAAGTAATAATTTTGTTTTTCTCTTTTGTTCAGTTTATAACACTATTAAGAAAGTTTTTTTGTGAAATATAATTGAGTCTTAATTATCATTGTATCTAAATGTATTACAGTTTTTCACTTACTCAATTGCCTTTATCACTAAATCTGATCTTTTAGCTAGATGGCACCGAACAAAGATGAAAAAATCTTGCAACTTCTCTTGAGTCATGCCATTTGAGAAAATGTCTTGTTTTGGGGTTAATTTGACAAGGTAGAAATTACTGCTGCGAGAAACCTGGTAAAAAAAAAAGGAGGGGTGGGAGAAGTGAAAAAAGTGCACAAAAATATTACATATATTATCGGATGCACGTTTTAAGATTTGAAATGGTAGCGAGAAAAGAAACTTATACAAACACAGTATAATAATAAGAGTTGGTCAAAATGCACCAAACATGTATTTTCGATACAAAATACATTGATTCAAACACTAAAATACAGAATGCAAAATACTTCTTGAATTAAAAAAAAAATGCAAAATACATACAAAGTACAAAATAGACGTAAAATTTTTAAAGGATTTGAAATGATAAGCTAAATTTTCCACCAAAGATCCCAGCTTTTATTTAGATACATTTAAACAAGAATAACAAAAGTAATCTTAATAGTTGTGTTAAAGAAAAGTGCTATTTGTTTTGTTTTGTTTTTTTAATGATCCTAACACTTCTTCAGCTACAATACCATGTGTAATTCTGGTGCAGCTCGTAAATTACACCAGGAGAAGGGGAAAAGTGAAAAGCAGCAATTTTATCATTTTCATTTGCACATGGTACCTGAGCAATCTGTGGTGTTACGATAAATTTAATGTCAGAATACAAAAGTTATTTTTTGTGTTTTGAAAATACAAAATACATTGAAAATGTGTTTTAAAATACATTTTCAAAATACTTTGCTTTTACGAATGAACATACAAATTAAAAGACACAAATGTATTTTTGAAAATACATGTATTAGCGATACTGCCCAGCTCTGATAATAATACCAATACAGTGAAATATCCTTAATGACTACCCGTTTGACCATAAAAAATCAGTTTTTCAGAGAGGTGGTCTCTCAATAGTAGTAATCAGAAAAACAAACTTTCATGCAATGTATATACTACAAGCGTATTTTAAAGATTTTCTCCAGTGGAGGGGAGTTATCCTACTCTTCAACTGAAAATTGAAAGATGGTCTTTCAGGGAGGTATATGGTAAACAGCAGTCATTTAATGGAGGGAAAATTAATATTAAGCCTATAGCTATTAATTACAGACCAGAAATATATGGTCTCTTAATAGAGGAGGTCTTACAGAGAGGTTTAACTGTAGCATGAAATTAGTTTCTGATAATTATTCACTCAAATAGCTCATTCATAAAAACATTTAATCATTTTACTCTTGCACTAAAATTAATCCTTAAAATAATAAGTATATCAAAGTACCATAAAAATGTAAAGTAAAAGGTAAAGTTGTAACTGACTTACTTTTCTACCAAGTTTTGGGGTGTACAAAAAGTTATTGGAATTTGAAGGATACTGAAAAATTTTAAATAAATCATTAATGAAAAAATACAATTATCAATATAGTTTATTTTAAAAATAATTTAATCATAGTTACAATTTAAAAAAAACATTATAAATACTTCCATTATTAAAGCTAAAGAAACCATGATCAATTTAATGACTTTCTGAATATCCACGCTAATTAATGTTTCAATTTACACAGAAAATATATACAATTGAACAATAAGGTATTGTAACCCACAGGCATGAAAGTTTTCAGTCTTTTTTCAACATTATTCGCTGTTTTTGAGATACTGAATACAGTGATATAATGAGTATTAGTTAGTTTAATAATGAATACATAAGAAAGAATAACAGGTAATGTGTTTAATCGGGGCCATCGTGGTTCTAACGGGCCTACTTTTGCACTTTGATGAGTCATCCAAAGAGTCCTATGGATGCTCACTTATTGGTTCCAGCATTTAGATACGTCATCTAACCAATGAGGAAACGGCCATGGGCCTTCACAGTGCTACCACCATGCATCAAAGGGTTAAATACTCATTATCTTTTTGCTAACACTGATCCAGGAAAAATTTTTCCTATTTTAGCTGGCCCAAAGATGAAAAAGGTTGAGAAACATTGTTCTATACCTTTTTCAAAGGGATAAAAGCTACTCACAGTGTCATGAAGGAGAAAAAATGGTTTGCTGGAAGGCTAAATTGTAAAAGAAACCAGAGATATTGCTAGGAAAGTTTTCAAAGAGTGAAAATACTCCTTAAGTTATTTTAAAGAAGTGAATTTAATTTCAGAAGTAAATTTAGCAGTTTAAAGTAAAAGAAAAAAAACAAAGACGAGCATAAAAATGTCCAATGAAATTAAAAGACTAAATTAAAGTTCATAAATAAAACATAAGTAGGTTATTTTTTAAATTTATTTAAAAAGCACATCTTAAACTATTACAACACATTGAAACATACTGTGCTATTTAAAAAATGAATTCAATCTTATTTAAAAATAAGAAGTGTAAAAATACGTACAAAGACCTAAAATCCACACTATCTGTTCACTATAAACAATGAAATCTTTCCTATCAACTGTGAGTTCAGAAAACTGCAGTATAACCACAGAGTAAAATTAAACAAGCAGTTTGCACTTGAAGAAAAAATTATATTTTACAATTTGTCAACTCTGATGATAGCATTGACAGCCTTCAAATGATTGACAGTGGCATAATTGACACTGAATTACAATCACAGGATACAGACTCTTGCACAGTAACAACTCTGAGGATGATCAAAAGATTGATGAAATAATGTTTAATGAAGGTTTGGCACTGTGAGAAAAATATATCAGATTTGTAGAGCAGCACAGCTGTGTTACATAATAAGAAAAATTGACAGCATCCCCACCCCAAAAGAAAAAAGAAAAGAAAAAAAAAAACTATAATTTGGAATTTTTTAATTCTACTACTATTCAACAAATATTTAAGAAGTTTAAATAATTTGTGTATAATCTCATTTGAATGTAGTAGTATTTCTTTGCATTTCCATATTACGATTCTGATTATAATTTAAGTAATATGATCTGCTTCCCTTGTTTTCTTGCTGTATTTTTATCATTATTATTATCTGGGTGGAGGTGAAGTTAAATAGTTTTCCTATTGTGACCCAAAATTTGCAAAATTCTAAAATCTGCACAAGCCCTGGAACCATGCTGTGTGGATTTTGGGTCTTCTACTGTAATTAAAATTTTAAGGAGTATTTTTGATTTTCAATGCATGAAATATGCTTGTAGAGGCGTTAAAAATATCTCTGGAAGAAACAGTAAATCTTTCATTCAGAGTACACTCAATAATTTCAATCCGTCAAGCCACAGCACTTTTAAATCATTCTTAAGACTTAAAGAAAAGACTAAAGACTAAATGAATTAAACCCTGGACCTGTAGCATGGCAGCATAATGCACTAATGGATTACACCACTAGGCTAGATATATACCCAAAAGGCTAGAAAACTCCACTAAAGGGTCCACTAGGCTAGAAACCCAAAATTTTTTCAATGATGATTGAAGATTAAATCCATTAAAAAGTTGAAACTGACACAAAAGTCAGAAATATTTAGAAAAGTAAAATTTATATAAGGTTTTGATATGTTCCGCAGGCCGGATTAAAAGTCGGGGTGGGTCGGTGATTGCCCATATGTAGACTAAAGTATATATATATGTATATGTCATGTATGTGTATGTCATGCGTGGAGTGGATTACCTACAGAGTAAACAACAATGTCCATCTTGAACATTTTATTAAAGTTTCAGTAGAATATTTATTAATATACACACTATATACAGAGGGGTTTTTGGAAAGTGTCTCAAAGCATGCTCTGCGATAGATGTTAGTTCAGTTCATAGAGTCCCCACTATGCAGCAGCTCTGTCTCTCCATCATTTAGTTAGCCCACAAAATGATAACAATATCCTCATTTGTTAAATTAACAGACATGGGAGGCGCCTTCTGACGAACAACTGAAAGAAAACAAATCATCTTGGGTCACCAAGATAAGTTTTAACAAAGGTGCTGTCTTGACTCATTTTATTTCAATATTTTTTCAAAGGATAATATTGGAAAATGCCATTGCTTTAGCTCCGAAACACGTATCTTAATTATTTACACTAGTTTGTAAAAAAAATAATGTAGTGAAAAATTGTAGAAATAAAAAAAAATATTAAGAAAATGAAATAAAAATTAATTAACTAACCGAACGTAACAAACCAAGGCAAAATCCGGAAGCGAAACTGCAAAAAAAGTGGCCATGGGTGCACAATGAATTTGTGAGAACAGACAGATTTCATGAGTGCCGTGCTTCCTCCCAGCTGTCTGGGCTTCTTATCCCAGAGAGCAGTTCAGAGGGGAAAATTTCCGTTCACATGTGCGACTGATTAGGACTGAGTTGTAGTAGCCTACACTACAGTACGTTAGCTATAATAAGTGTATTTAATAATAGTGGGAGGAGGGGGGAGAGAGTAAAACTCACGTTTTAAATTCACATAAATCTAGAAGTGTGCTTAATATTTGCTTTAAATTTAATTTGTTAATGTGTTTATTCTTCAGTTTTTCCTTTGGGAGTTCACGTGCTCATGTGCTCAAATGGAGGAGCCGCCACTGTATATGTATGCTATGTAAAACAGCCAAATTTAAATTACATGGCTATCCATACAATAACCATATACATTGATTGCAAATACCATCTTAACACTTTAAGAACCAGGTGTTTTAGATTATTTTTTGACAGATGTGGGCATGGCTTTTGAATGTTAAATTTTTAACGAAAGATTTTTATGTAAAAATGATTACATAAAAAGAATAAGAAGTGCAATAATGATGCTTTTAATTGATCTATTTAGCTCGCTGATTGTATTAATAATATTACACATGAAACTTTAAAATAGAAGGTGCAGTAAGTGTACTGTAGGTAGAAATGACTGCACCTACTCTGCACAATGTTGTATATTCCAATATTTTACAATTTCATGCAAGATATTCTTATTAATACAATCAAAGTGCTTTAAATACACCAATCAAAACAGCATTATTACTATTATCTTTTTAAGTAATCATTTGCTCATAAAATTTGTTAAAAAACTAATACCCAAAAGCCATGCCCACACCTGTCAACGTCAAATAACCCAAAATATCTGGTTTTTAAAGGATTAAGATGGCATTTGCAGTCATGGGTTCCTGTACAATTCTGAATCCTTATGATGTGCCCTATCTCTCTAAGGCACATCATAATTATGATGTAAAGTTATAAAGTTTATATCAAAGATGTAAAGTTTGTACATCTAATTTTGAAATACCTTGTGTATATACATATCTATTAACTTTCCTAATATTGTACAATTGAATCGCCTAAGTTCATTTAAAATCATCAAATAATATACAGCAAAATTCTACAACATAAATTGTTACATGAAATAAGATTCTAACTCACCGTTTGAAGAAGTTTGATATCAAAGAAAATGTTATATAATACAGTTGACCAGCGATACATGCTTAAATTTTCCTTTGGTAATGCTCTCATACACTGCAATAATAAAAAATTATTCACTTAATAAACAATAAAAAAACTGGATAATTAACACAGTATTAGAGCCCTATACTGTGCACTAAATATATATTGCAATAAAATATTAAACTGTTTTCAATAATAATTCTTAAAAACATAAATCATGTCATTAAACTTATTAAAGTAAAATCATTTAGAATGATTAATTTATTCAATATAGCAATGCGAAGTGCAGTATATTTTATCTACTTCTAAGAAATAGGTACAAGATTTCAACTCAAGGGGTTCAAGGGTTTTGTAAACTTTGAAATAAATGATAATCCGATGGTGCAAGATCGAAGTTATATGGAGATGCGACATCACTTCCCAACCAAGCACCAATAATTTGATACTATACGTGTTGCTATAGATGTATGAGATCTCACATTGTCGTGGTGAAACACAATTTCTTTGCGATTTGAAAGTCTGGCCTTTTCTCTTTGATTGCTTCCTCGAATTTCATAAGTTGTTGGCAAAAAATATCTAAGTTGATCATTTGGTTGCTTGAAAGCAGCTCAAAATACACAATACCTTTGTAATCCCACCAAATTGACAGTATGATCTTTTTCTGATGCAATTCAGCTTTCTCTATGGTTTATGCTAGTTCATCATGCTTGGACTGTTTCATAACCTCCTTTTAATTGCGTTATTTAGATGATGCTAGTTATCTGGATCACAGATCTATGGAACAAAAGTTCAATGATCTCTGGGGGAAAATCACGCACTTTCTATTGCGTATGTGCTGGGGCTGAAAGATGCCTAACTCCTTTGTATTTTGGGCTGAAAGATGCCCCTTTAAGTGTTAAAATTTTAATGTCTGTGGCAATGTAAATAAAAACTGTACATGACTGAACCACCGTATTTGCTTCATGAATAATTATGTGAATTCCAGATCTTCAGAAGAAAGTCATTTTAGTTCGTTCATGGACCATGTTCTTTTCCAATTAACCATTATTGTAGACGATCCATTTTTCATCATTAGTTATAATTCATTTCAAAAAAGGGCCAATTGCATTATTAGGGGTCGTACTTATTTTTCAAAATGAAATTCCCAAAGTTTTAGAGGTGATTTTTCAAAAAAAATAAAACATAAGATATGTAATTCAAGTACTTTAGAGTGGGCTACATGCCCCACTCTAAGGTAATTAAATTACGATACCATTAATCAAAATTATGCTCTTCCCTCAATTGTAGCATAACCAATTGATTACATCCTCAAACATGGTTTCGTATTCAATTTGATCTATGAAAAATCGGGAATTATGCAAGAGCTTTACAGGAGTGAAAAGAGTTTTTAGAACTATACTGATGGACAGTTCCATGATATTTTTTTTATAATATAGTCAGTACATATGGTTATTGATAAGCATTTCGATATTCTTTAGTACTAAGTAAAACTCAGCAATCCTATGTAAACACAATGAAATATTTAGCATTTTAGGGAATTTAAATAAAATTAATATAAAACTTTTTAAAGAGTTTTTTAATATTGTTTTTAATTGATTCAAAATTCCAATATTTACTAATCAACTGTAAAGCTTTGTACTTCATTCATGGCTGACTACGGCTATGCATCCCATTT
Organism: Cheiracanthium punctorium; assembly: GCA_038373885.1. Lineage (NCBI taxonomy): Eukaryota > Metazoa > Arthropoda > Arachnida > Araneae > Cheiracanthiidae > Cheiracanthium > Cheiracanthium punctorium. The sequence goes on along the minus strand of JAWZYV010011927.1, from coordinate 258,223 downwards.
TACTTATTGAAAAAGTTTTTATGCATAATCTTACAATGAGCTTTACGTTGACTTGGGAAATACTTTCTAGCCAATCTGTACCCTACAAGATAATTCAATTTTATCACCCCAAATGCGACTGAAAGGTGTTATACAACTCATTCCATTAAGCAAAATTCAGAAGAGTACTAAATAATAAAACAGAAAAGTTTGACTATATGTCATAAACACTCATTCTACACTATATTTTATCAAACATCAGCAGTGATTGTATACACTTGGTAAAAATATTGCTCAATCAAACTTTGTGTGTAGTATGCAGCACAAAGAATAACCTTTACCTGATTCAACCAAGCCCACTATGAAATGGGAGCGGCCACCCAAAGCAGGAGGGATGAAATCAGTAGTGAGGGTGCCATTCGTCCTAAGTGATAAATTATGCATCTCATATACAGTCAACTCCCTCTAATCCGCACTCACTGGGACCAAGGGTTGTGCAGATTACAGGATTTTGTGGATTATAGGTCATTTTGTTTTGTTTACATTTAGAATTTCCCTTTAAATTATAGTCAATTTACTGTAAACAAATGGGAAATGATGAAAGAAAATGCATATGCTATTGAATAAAAACACAATTAAATGTCAATATAAATACAATAAATAATACAATTAAATTTAGAGAATTTACTAAAGGACAGATGAAAGAAAATATTTATACTGCTGAACTAAAACACTATTTTTAATATTAAATACAATTACTAATACAAAATTAAAAGAATAAATTCTCTCTAAATTTTTATTTATTTTTCATTTTTTCAAACATTGCAGTGATTATAATTTGTTTAAGAGATTTTAATTTTTCTTCAGAAATTTTGTCCTGAAGCCTTTTAATTGTCAGTAACTCTTGGTCACTGACAAATGATTGCTTTTGCAAAATGTTTAAAGGGACCCCAAATCCGGAAGTTTTTCAACAAACAAACATTCTTTTTTTTTTTTTTAAAGGAGAGTTGTTGTTGTAGTTGTTTTTAATTTCTTTAAAAGACCGTTTTTAACTAAATATATATCTATTATAAAATAAACAAGCTCAATCAGAAAGGGAGGAATTTAACTGGTCGCTCACGAAGGGGGGGGGGCATGAGGTGCATCATTTGTATATTTGATATCTCAGTATTACATTAATTTCAGATCTTGCGAGGTAATTTTTGGTTTCTCGTTATGTAAAAATATTCTATGCTATTATATAAGCTCTAAAGAGGAAAAGAATATTATCCTCTTCACACACACACACGTGCATTACATTTCAAGTGCTGATGATTCATTATTTCTGCATTGGCTCCTCCGGCAGTTAAATGTAAACAAAGAGAAAGGCCATGTGGTCTGTTATGCTTTTCTTTTTCTGCTTTGCAAGTCTATTCTGTTTCAGAGACGGCCTGAGGGGTGTGCGGTGCCCCACGCGAAGCGCAAGAGCGGGGCCTCTTCTCTGTCATGTCTTATGAGATAGCAATAAAACGGCCCAGGAGCGGGACCTCTATAAGCGCGGGGACTTAGGCGATCGCCTACATTCGCACCCCCCTTGGACCGGCCCTGTCTGTTTATGCTTTTCTTTCTTTCTTCCTACAGAACTACAGTTATGTGGAGAAAGTTTTTGTTGCATAATAAATTGCTAGACAGAAGATCAAAAGCGTGAGGTAGGGGGAGAATCGGAAAATTGCGCAGTTGTTGTGTCGTCTGCCAAATCACTGTTTGCGTTTAAAGTTAAACAGGTTACATATTTTCACCCAATTTTAATTGCAACGGTCAATCTTTAGGATCGTGTCGCAAGTTTTTCTCTCTCTCATACAGCAAACGTTTTCATTGATTTTTTTTTTTTTTTTGTTTGTTTGTTTCATTCAGGAAAAGATAAAGCAATGTGATTGGACGGTGCATTGCTTCAGAGTTCGTTATTTACATCCATTCACTGAACACATGCAACTTAGGATATAAGTTTCTGTATGTTTAATTACATGATAATATGCTCAAATATATGGAATTATTTACTTCAAATACCTGTGGAAATTCATTAATAAATGTCTTCATAACATTCAGCCAATCAAATAACTTCTATAACAGTAATACTACCAGTCAAATGCCGCTCAAAATGTAAACAAACAAGTTTGTTTACATTTGAAATATATCTCGGATTACAGGCGTTCGCGGATTATAGAGTCGCGGATTAGCGGGAGTTGACTGTATATCCATTTCAGATACTGCATGTGTGTCATTAGAGAAGCAGTCTGACATTCGATGAAGAGAAGAAGGCCATAAAAAGAAATATAAAAAAGAGGAGTAATTTTTTTTTAACTCCAGGTTTGGAACTAGATTTTCTAGGTTTTTACAGGAAAATTAAATTTTCCAAGAGATTTCCTTGAGTTTCAAGATTTAATTTTCAATTTTCAATTCCCTGAGTTTTCCCTGTTTTCCAGGTTTCCCTGAGGGCATATGAAACCTGATTATGTTTCAAATGTGTAACACAAATATTGATTCATGGCAGGGGCGTAGCCACGGGGGGGGGGGGGGGGGGTTATGGGGGTCATAACCCCCCCCCCCCATGAGGAATTTTTTGCCATACAAAATGTATATTCTTCGCTACATTATCCCACCCACGTATACATATATATGAGTTGTAGTAGTCGTAACCCCCCTCCCCATGAAAAATTTCTGGCTATGCCCCTGATTCATGGTATTAAGTGAATTTCTCAAATTTTTCAAAATCGCTAACACAGGATTCATACACATTATTTTAAAACTAAATATATATAAGTTTCAAGAGCTTTTGCCTTATCATAAGAAAATGGGGGGAGGGGGGGTTTATAATGCTAAAAATAACAATTTTTAAAAGTTACTAAAACTGGGAATGAAAAAACAAAGCATTCTTTGGAGCTTTTAAGGACCATGAAAATCCTGACACATAGAAATCAAATTTACTACTCAGGAAACTTGAATTGGAAACATGAGTATAACTTGTCTATTTTTTCAAACAACTGTGGAAATCAGGATCAAAAAATCTCCAAAAACTTACATGCCCAATCGGGCATGTAAGCTAATGCCCAAACCAAAAATTTATATGCCCGAAGAATATTACTACACTTTACCTCTCTGTAAAATTTACATGATTCAGACTGTTTGCATTAAAAGGAAATATTGCAACCACAAACCGAATCAGTATGGACACCTAAGATATATGAACAGCATGGCGGACATTAATATGTCTAAAACCTTTTCCTGAAGATTGCCAATGATCAATCACTAATGCAGGATCAAAGTCCTCAATTTCAGGTCCATCAATGGTGATTCTTATCAAATCATTCGCTGAGTCAGTTGATAATATAAATAACAACTGAGTCAGTTCAGTTGCCTGATCAGGCATGTGGCAAAAAAAAGTACATGCCCCAGAAAATTTTAAATGCCCCGGACATGTCGGGCATCAGATTTTTCCGTCCCAGGTGGAAATGTTTCAGAATGTAGAGAACAACCCCACAACAATGAATTTATTAGGATAAATTAAATAAGCATAAGTTATACAATACCAGGAATCAAAAATTAAAAGAAAAAATTCTTACATAAGTAGTTTGTTATATTACATTAATTGCTTCCAGAAATTATTAATGCATGAAGGAATCACGGAATGGTGAGCCAAAATCATTAAATACACTTCTAAAGAACAATATGAAATTCATAAAGCAGCTGAACTTACCTTATATTCTATTTCTGTTAATAAGAAGAAAAAGTCACACCTTCCAAACGTAAATAGTGTGCTCTGGTTGGGTAAAGCAGAGAGTAAATACCGCAAAAATTTATGACTTCTCTTGCTTGCAATGATTGAGAAAATTTGATATGATGTGCCTGCACAGAGACAAGAAACAACATAAGTGTAGCAGGACTTTGTCATATGCACTGGAATAACATGAAACAAAATACAGTAGAGAGCCAGAAATCCGCACAGCTTCGGACCAAGGCTTGTGCGGATTTTAGGATTTTGCAGATTTCAGGCCATAAAAGATAAATCCTATTACATTTCAGACTTAAGAAAAGGAGAATACAATTACAATGAAATAAAAACACAGTCAAAAGTATTTCATTTATATTTTCACTTTAAATACAAAAGCATAGGAGAAAAATATAGGAGAAGAAATTACATGAAGACTAGCAAAGCAAATGGTTTCAAAATTTCCTTTCTCTAATTTTGAAAACATGTTCTATGGTGATTTGTTTTAAAATATTTTTTTTATACTTTGTTTCTTTGTTTCCTTTATTTATTTAATTTTACAAATTGTATAACTGTTTAAATATCCAGTTTAAACAATAACTGTTTAAACTGCATATTTTCATCAGAATATTTAAACAGAATTATGATTAATTTTTGTTTTGTTATAGAACTTAGCTGTTGTAAAAATTTAGGGTATTCTTTTCTTAACTTTAAACTTTTATCAAATGGATTTTATGATTATTACTACCCAAGTTTTAGATCATCATCAGAATCATATTTATCTGGATTCAAGAAACTTTTCAACAATTTCTTCATTGGAGGAATACTGCAAATTTCATTATTTATATCAGAGAAGGTGTGCGGATTTCGGACGTTTGCGAATTTTAGGTCGGCGGATTTCTGGCGTTCAACTGTATACAGGGTGTTTCAAAAGAGTTCTGACAAAATTGAAGGGTAGGTCAGGCATATAATAAGGAATCAGAATCACACAGCAATAAGGGGTCTGAAATTTTGTTTTCATCTAGCTGTTAGTAATCAATCTCTAGCAAGTGCTGAAATAATAGTGAACTATCCGACCATTGCTCATTAATGAAGAATGTATCTTTCACAAAAAACAAGTGATAGCTTAAAAATTCTATTTTGTTTCATGAAAGTTTGATAAAAGTTCTGGAAACAAGCCTGTTGTTCATAAAATTTCAGTAAAAAATGAAATGCAATTTGTGGGACACATTTTTAGGACAATTTTCAATAAAGGGGGTGAGAGATAAAATGACATCAAAAAATTTTCATAAAAAAAAACAAAAAACAATGAACTAATTTATTGTACACCATATCTATACAGCTATAAAGAAAAATTTTAGAAATGACATTTTTTTAAAAGAAAAACTCCAAATTTGAATAAGAATGGAATCTAAATAACTCCTTAAAAAATTAATAAATAAATAAATAAATTATATAGAAAATTCCAGGAAGGTTGGAAACAATCTCTCTCTCTCTTTTTTTTCCGGGGGAGGGGGGGGGGACAGCTAACCCTTCAGACAGAAGAGTAATTTCAAGATTTCCTCCAGTGGAGTAATGCTATCTATTATTGAAAGGTTAAAAAATGGTCTCTCAAGGAGGTAATAATAAGGGAAAATAGTGATCCTTCAATAGAAGGAAAAACAACATTGATCCCATAATCAGAAATTATGGACCAGATACAATCTTTATGATAAGTGGTCTCTAGACAAGAGGTGTTCTTTCAGACAGGTTTTACTGTATCATGTTATTGGATAGTTAAATTCGCCCAGAATAAATCTCGCCAAATTGAAAATTCTAATTCTTTTCTTTCTGTGCAAGATTTTCTCTTTTTTTTTTTAGTTACTACATATTATAATTTTGTGTGTGTGTGTAATATTTAAGAATTTAATTTTTTTATTTCCTGGATAGGGACGCTCAATATTTATCAGTAACTGCCTCTTAAGAAAAATGCAAGTTTTTATAAATTCACGGGGACCACAAAATAGGTTCGTAAACAGGAAAACTTTAAAAATTAGTTATTCTATATCATATGCATAGTTAAAAAGTATGATGTACTGAAAGTTTACATTTTGTACACAATAAATTCTTCACAGGCTAAGGTTTATTAGAATGATGGTTCTTCCCAAAGACCCAAAGTTATAATAAGAACTTTAAACACACTTAAATGTGCTTTACGTATTTATAGCAACTAATAGATCACTGAAAAAAACATTCCTGAAATTGATATTTTAGGGGGCTGGGAAAAGCCTTTTTTACATTGAATTCAAACAAATTTTCAACAAGTTCGTAATGACAAACAAGCTATGTCAGGATTCATATTAGTTACATTTTAAAGCAAGATTTACAGGAAATATTTTTTCCTTTCCTGAAAATCAGCCAACCTCTGCCTTTATTCACACTTGCCTTCCTTGGAGAATGAATTTCAAAGTGTCTTGGTATTGATTTTTTGGGAATTCATGAGTGTTGTATTTTACAGAAAGAATTTTATGGGATATATCTTTTTTTTTTTTTTTCCCTTTCAAATAGAGAGAGATATGAGAGAAGAACATTTTGGTCACCAATCATTGTAATCATATATGCATTTGGAAAGATCTTATACATATTATAATAAATATATGTCAAATTTAATTTTCTACATTTTTGAAATAAGGTTACAACTAATCAGAAATACATAAAGTAAAACTTATTGAAGACACTTTTTTTATGAAATTTTGTACTTACAGGCACTTACATAACAATTGGGTAGACTTTTTGGATATTTCAAAATCTCACAGAGCTTCATATCCTATTCTTGGCTTGAAAATCTAATTTTTCTAGAAAAGGGGGGGGATACAACTTTTCTAGGGTGGGATAAGCTCACCCTAGCCCTCATCCAGTTATACCAATGCGAACAAAAAAGATTTGACTGTTAAACAGTTTATTAACTATAACTTTTTTTTTTTCATTTAGTCGCATTGTATCAAGTAACAACTGCTAATTTTGCCATCTAATCATATAACATGAGAACATACAAACAATACACAAAACAAGCTTTCTACAAAGTGCATCTGAAAAGTTAGGTAAATACTCCCATATTTTAAAAATCACACTGTTGTGCTCATGCACCCACAGAGAAAGACAAGGCAACTAATGCCCCTTAGTGCACAAACGACGACAGTTAATTTGACCAATTTAACCATAGATCAATTTAACACAGTCAGTGTAAAAAGGCATGTCATTGCAAAATGCAGTGATGCCTAAATATCAAGTTTTGCTTCAAATTAGGCAAAATGGCAAACCAATGGAAACATGAAATAGTAATGAAAGTGCACGGTGAGAAAACAGTGAGTAAAAGTGTGCTTTTCCTTGCTTTAAACACTCTAGAGATGAAAAAGAAATTGTTGAAGATAAGCCTCTTGAGCCAATTCTTGCACAACCTCCATTTACTCCAAATCTGGTACTTGCAGATTTCTTGTTCCCCACCACAAAGAACTCTTGAAAAGACTACACTTTGCTGACAATGTGCGGTAACAACAGATCTGACATCGTGTGAAAACAGTGCTTTGAGGGATTCCAAAAAAGCATTTTCTGATAGTTTCCAGCAGCTATACAACTGTTGTCAAAACTGTGATGTAGCTAATAGTGATTACTTTGAAAGCCAGTAAAGGTATTTTGTAACGTGTTTCCTTTATTTTATCACACCAATCACCGATCTCTTCCGACATACTTTGTATCAAGAAACTAAACTTTATTTACCATTTTCCCATGTGTACTTGGGTATGTCTTTAAAAGTTTGTGCATAGAATTCCTTGACGTAATTGGAAGCGGCAGAGTACTCGGCTTTCTTCTTGTACTCAAAGGAAGGCAAGAGCAGCAAGTCTTGTTTGACAATATCAAGGTTTTTGTAGTGAGCAGCTAAAACCTGTAAACATTGAGAGAGAAGAAATTGTATAACAGTTAAACACTTTCCAAAAACATTGAGTATGGCATTAAAATTTTGAAACTTTAAAAAAAAAAATGTAGCTTCAAAATAAGGTAATTGCACATAGTATTTTATGATATAGTTTGTACGGCTATGACATAATAATGTATCATAGCACAGAATGGTAATGAAGTGGAATAGTATGAGTTAGGCAGATAAATTATGAAAAGTGATAAAAATTCTATAAATTGACTGGAAGAAAAATTAATAATAATACTTAAATTTATCACAGATAGAAACTATTTGATTATTTTTAAGCTTGGCAGTATTATAAATAAATATTACAGAAAATCAGGCAAATAATTTGAAATCTTTTCCCACCTCTAAAGCAGATACAAAATCTTCATTCTTTTCAAATACACGCAAATACTTCACTCCATTTTGTAAGAGGTAACTAGACAGTAAACCAGGTCCTGTAATGAGGATGAGAGATTCAATCAGTATTGGCAGTTTTATAAAAAACATGTTTTACCATTTTTCAGCCTATGCATGCATTTCCCTATCGCAAGATTACTATAAAAATAAAATTATACATGTAAAACCTAAACTCCACTGACAAAGCAAGAAATAAAAAGAAGAAAGAAATGAAACAAAATGAACACTTCTCACAACAAAAAGAAGAATGGTAAATATTGTTTCTATATGCATGTTAAAATGTGCAGAGGTGTTTTTCAAAATTCTGTTTTCCCAAGGCATCACAGATGAAAATTTGATCTACCTTTTTTGTGTTAACCCTCTCGTCACCCTGAACCTCATATGAGGCTCCTACTTCAAATATCAATATTTAGAGAGAAAACAATTGAATTTAGTATTTTTTTCTTTCAGTGATATCAATATCATTAATTCATGTAGAAAGTATATGAGGCTCTTAACTAGATGCATAAATCGTGCCTAGATTGCAGTACTAGTCAATTTCAATTTAGATCATTTTTTACAGTTTTCGCTTCATTGTTTCAGGAGAAAAATTAAGAAAATATTTACGCTGCTTTTTTACCATTTTTTTTTTCTTTTTAAGGTAAGTATAATTTTTTTCTTATTCCTCAACCTTTACCTAATATGTGCATCCTTTTAAATTAATTTTAGCATAACAAAATGCTTCGAAAATGCAGAAATTATTATTAGAAAAATCTAATATTAATCGACATTAGAAAAAAATATTTTTGCATGATTTATAATAGTATTTCAGATGCATTAAATGCTAGACAGATTTTTTTTCTCTGATTTTTCATAATTCGGTGACAAGAGGGTTAATTGGTGTAGTACCTGAACATCAAGCTTCTTTATAAACCAGTTTTGTGCAAATGGTTTAAAACTGTTCTATGGTCAGCCTTAAGCTCCTGGTTGATGCTATGACTGCTAAAACGCAGTAAACTTTAATTATTTCTGTGATTTTATCAATATTTTTGATGACAGGCTACTTGTGCGAGGTGCATCTTCAAAATCAAGAATACCTGAATGGAATCAATGAAGCAAAATTGCACATAATTGGCTGTTACAGTAACAAGACCATAAAAACATATTTACAATTTCAGCTGCCTGGCTTCCATTTTCACCTTTATCAAAGAAAAACTGTAAAATTCACCAAATTTTCCCTTTGTTGACTTCCATTTTTTAACACCTGCTTAGGGAATGCAATCCCGCTTTTGCGGGATTACAATATCATGGCAATAATTTTCATCTTTATGTAAGGTATTGTTTTACTTGTGAATTAAGATACAGTATTAAACCTGATAGTGCTTATAAACTTACTTTTTCCCACTTTTCTCTAGTAATTTTTATTTGAATGAAATGTCAATCCCGCGGGATCCCGTAATCTCATGCGGGATTGACATTTCATTCAAATAAAAATTAATTTTAATAGAGAAAAGTATGAAAAAGTAAGTTTATAAGCACTAACAGGTTTAATACTTTATCTTAATTCACAATTAAAACAATACCTTACATAAAAAGGAAAATTATAGCCATGATATTGTAATCCCGTAAAAACAGGATTGCATTCCCTACACCTGCTGTAACTCACAACTGGATGGACCAAACAAAAAACAGCAAAAGAAATCATTTTAGTGCAAAATGTCACTTTTCCACTGAGCATAAATCTGAAATTGTTTGATTAATACTTTATGAGATATCTATCACTGCAACCATCTACTGACAAAATAATTGTATCATGAATGTTAATTTATTTTAAATAATAAATAAGAATCAAAATTTACCAGGATTTGCCTCCAATAAATAGCCTCCGTTCCATTCTTTAGCTATGCAAGATGCAATAGAACCTATAATACAAATAAAATTGCCATATTATTGTTTAAGTAATTCATAACTCAGGTGCCTCGTGGGGTTGCCGGGATAGTGCTTCTTTGCTGTTTTAACCCGTAAGCAGGCACACTGGGGTAAATTTCATCCCATTTTTTCTTCGTAAAATGGGAGAAATTTTTTGAGAACAAGTTTGCCCCATCTTCTACCTTTCAAGGTCAAGGTCTAGTTGGGGTGGGTGAAGGAATTTTGTTTCTTTGTTATCTGGAAGGGAAGAAAATTCCACTTTGGGATTTAATACTCCCACGCGACTAACAACGTTTCATTACATTGTTAACATAAACTAAGTATAAACAAAATGTAAATTAACTATAAATTGACGTTACACTACTGGTCTGTATTAACAAAAGGCTATTAAATGAAATTAATATCATATTAATAAAGTTATTAGTGTTTTTAGATATAAAGCATATCCTATGAAATTTTCTTCTCAGAAAGCATGATATTTAAAGGAACTGCGAGAAAATCTCCAAATAAATATGAAAAGCACGATTTCTTCCCATGAAACGTAACAGAACTAATGTATTTTACGTTATAAGTCCACAAATTTGTTTTTCAAATGTTTTTAGTCAAAAATATAAAAAAGACAAAATGGGGTAAGATTTACCCCATGCGAGTGCTTAAGTTACAAAAGTAGGCATGCCTGCTTATGGGTTAAAATACAGGCCATGTCACATTTGGAATTTTATGCTGTTGGGCCAAAATGGGCCTCAAAAGTTGAGCTGGCTTATTACATTTGCAGGTCCCAGAGACTCACAAGATAAAATACTTGGGGTCCATGAATGATGATGAATTTTCTCAACCCTTTTTCAACAGCAATAATGAAACTTGTACACTAAATTACAGCATTAACAGCATGGTTCAAGTGGGAGTGAACAAAATTTTTAGTGATGTAACCAGGTGCCAAGCTCAACGGGGAAGAAAGAGAAGTTAAAGCCATTCAATTTCAAAGGCTGATGATGGGTTGCAGAGGGCATGCCGAAATATGTTTTGGAGGAAATAAGTACTGTTTATATTTAAACTAGGGATATCCTCCATATTTCATATTAACATTAATTTAATATAGCAGTAAAAATATTTGAAAGTTTAATAAAATGTCTGTCAGTTTCCAGAGAATTTAGTGTTTCAAAAGCAAATTTCTAATTTAGTACATTTAGTACTTCAATTCAATACTTTAAATTAAAGCACACGCTATGAATTTTGAAAAATTTTTATAAATAAATTTTATGAACAAAGAAAATTAACATTTTTAGGTAGGGTTTTTTGAAAAAACCCAACCCAAGTGGATTTTATTAGGTATTTTTAAGATTTTTTTACAGTATAACACTTTTTGGATTTAAATTTTATAGGTTTATTCCAAAACAGAGTAATTTTAGTCTAAAAGAAAACTTTCATTACAAAATAATAATTAATTAAAATATAAAAATAAGTTCAACTTTAATGCAGTACTATCTTTTTCTGCTGGCGTTTATAAAAGGTTCCTAATTTGCTTTATGACCATGGATAAAAGTATATTATTGTTCACTTAGAAAAATATGTTGGTTTTGATTCGTTGTTTTCTATTACTTTTAAAATTTTTGAACTTTTTAAAATTTTTCTTTCTTTCCCAATTGTCTTGCCACTTAAACAAGTTCTCTAGAACAGTTATACTCTCTGACTCCAGGGCTGCACTACAATCATTGATGTCAACCTTAAGTTCTAATTCCTCTATGGTCCTCGCAGGGTTGGACGATATTTACCGTCTGAGGGTATTTACCGGTTTTTACTACGGTTTTTACCGTCTTTGGAAAAACATGTTTTTACCAGGGTTTTTACAACCTTTGAGAAAAACTTAATAATTTGACTATTTTTTGTCACTTTTTTGAAGATTTATCTCTCCATCAATGGCTGAGAGCTTCTGCTATAGAAACTGGATGGTGAGAGGTGCCAGGTTCATACCCTGCTATTTTTTCATTTTCTCTGGGATAAAAGTTCAGGACATTTAATATCACTATTTCCATTTCTATATAACAATATTCACCTAATTCAGTGTCTGATTTGGTAAGTAAAAGAATGCTATACGAAAACAGTTCATTTTAAGGAATATAATAAACACAGACAACTTTCATCCATGTTTTCATCTTACAAGAAATACAAATTTATAGATAATGTACATTTATCATTATTAAACTTATTAAAACTATTATTATGAGAAGGCACATTACAATATTTATTACAATTATGTAATGCAGGCTAGTTTAAAAATTTTTACTTAAAGGAAAATTGCAAATATACTTTTACTACACTTAACTTATCTTAATCATTTTAATGAAAACTAAATGCTTACAAATATTATTTGTTACATAATGTAGTTTGCACAATCACATAATGTAGTTTGCATCATCATGATGTCCTGATGATGATATATCCACATCAATTACATGAGAATACAGTTTTATAAAAGGCATTAATATACAATTTATGACTCTGGGAGTTTATTGTATCATTAGGTTTTTACCCCTTTTTCCCAGGTTTTTACCGGTAAAAACCTAGTTTTTATCATGCCCTGGTAAAAACCAGTTTTTACCGGTAAAAAGCCAACCCTGGGTCCTCGATTGCTATAGAAAGTTGCAACGCCTTGCGGTCAGTGGGAAGAAGATCAATTTTCAGTGGATCCCCGGTCACTGCGGAATCCATGGCAATGAAATCGCCGATTCACTGGCGAAAAGGGGTGCCTTAATTCTACAAAGTTCTCACTCCAGTGTTCCCTATGAAACAATGAAACGGTTAATCAAAAATAGATTATCAGAAAAGTTCCGAGAGGGCCTCGAAATTAGAACATCGCAAAAGCCTTGGAAAGATAAACTTTTCCGTGTCTCTAAATGGCCTAGATATAAAATGGTGGCTGAGTTTAGGCTCGCCACTGGCCATGACTGTCTTCTAAAACTTTTGCATCGGCTTCGTATTGTTTCAAGTCCTATCTGTAGTCTCTGTGACCTGGACCAGGACATGGATGCTGACCACCTCCCCTTTTGCCAAGCATTATCTAAGTCCTCACTTGCAGACCACTACTGGGAGGTCAGAGACCGTTTGGATATGTAGACTATTTGATTTTGTTCCCGTATTTTTTTTTTCTTTTTTACAATTCCTTTGCTGTATTTGTCTTCCTATCTTGCCATTGGGAAAAAAAAAAAATTAACCTTTGTTTTTTAAGTCACTTATAATTTCTATTTAGAATATAAGTCAGTAAACCCTTTGCAGGCCAATTTACTGCAGAACTACTATTTATTTAATAATTTTCTTTATAGTTATTAATAATTTTCTTTACAGTCATTCATTTTTGCTTTAAATAAATAAATATATATATATATATATATATATATATATATATATATATATTTTACTTTAAAAAATCTAGAATTAATATGTCTGATATTAAATCCCACATAAACAATGTTAATGAATTAAGTTTTATATTTCTCAGTACTAAAGTAATGCAGCAACTAATACAATACAGGATGGTTTCCTGCAGTGATGGCGCCAGACTTTCCCGACGGGAGGGCCATCTTCCCCGAAAGGGGGGCCAAACGATAAAACCCCCAAATTTTATGTTTCAGTACTTGCACAGCCTCTCAAAAAAGTATTCGAGTAAGAGATAAATTTCCTACTTTGGTTTCGTATATTAAAAATTATTATGATGAGATGGTCATTAATTATCTGTTCTTGGTTAACAGGAAAGCCCAGTGATTTTCGCCAAAGTCGTAGTTAAAAAGGTCGTTACGAAGGCAATTGTCAGCAGATCGGGCAACCCTGCTTACCCTAGAAATGTGGATCTTGTTCGCTGGTTCCTTCAAATCCCGAGAAACATACTCTGAGCTGCAGATAATCATTATTCAGTATATGAATATCGTATAATTCCAAGCAGAATGAGAATGTAAGTGAACGGAACCTCTACAGTTGGGTCAGACACTTTGAATGGAATTTTTTATCTGGTTGCAAAACTTCCTTCGTTTTTCTACACCAACAAATTCTCTAATCAACACTAACAAATACTCTCCAACACTAACCAATTTTCTACACTAACAAATTCTCTCCAACAAAATCTCCGACGACACTCCCCAATAGGGGGGCCAGTGATCCCCGATGGGGGTGCATGCCCCCCCTATTCCCCCGCTGGTGCCACCCCTGGTTTCCTGAACCTGAAATCATTCTTGAGATGGATGCTTGTAAGCTATAAGAGAGAGACATATCCCATTCTTCTCTTATCTAGGAAAAGGTTTTTGTTTTTTTATTCATTATAATGATAATTACATATTTTATTTGTATTTGAAAAATTATTCATTAAAGGGATAAATTACTAAGTTGTCCCTGCTTGCATTCTACACCTGTTCATTTCAAAGCAAAGATTGCAGATAGAATTAGCTCAAGGTATTATAAAAGGTTATTATTCTTTATGTTGAAGTTGGAAAAATAATTATAAAATTAAACTGGCATATATATATTTATCTAATATAATGCACTAAGTTATATAGGTAATATTATATGTATTTAATGTAAAATAACAAATGATTTAAATGAAAGAAAGAGAAAATTTTGATAATTTTTAATATAACCCAAAAAAAACCATTTCTGTGTGGGTTTTATTAAAAAAAAAACTATCCGGGTTTTTTGGGTGGGTCCAAAACTCTGTTTTTAGGTAACTATCAGATATTTATAAAATTGTTTAGCAAATTCAAAAGTCAAACATTGTCGCAACAGCCCCTCTGCAGGGGCCAAGGCCTGCACTGCCCAACCGCGCCTTAGCGACCATAGGCTCTGGGGTGCGGATGCATATGCCTCGGTCAGGTGGCCAGCCTGACGCGAAGCCCCTAGTGTTTGACCCCAAGCACGCTTGGTCCTCATTTTATCGACCCACTCAATGGATGAAAGGCTGAGTCGACCTTGCCCAGTCTGGGATTCGAACCCCGGACCTGTGGGACGGCAGCGCAGTGCACTAACCATTACACCACTGGGCTTTTTGTTTAGCAAATTGCCTGGGAGACATTTTTAAGGCTTGCACTATGCTGCATAGTGTGTAAAACAACATACACTGTAAAACTGCCTAAATATTAAAAAAAAAAAAAAAAAAAAAAAAAAAAAAAAAAACTTCTGAATGATGATGGACATATACACTGTAATACATTGTTTCATAAAATATGTAATTTAATTTATATACAGCAGATATTCCAAGAGGGGTGGTGCTAGCCTTTTTTAAATTTTCGCCAACCCATTTGCCAAATTTGATTTTTGCCAGACGTCACAAAGTGCAATTAATTGCCAATATTTTTGCCAAAACGTATTTCCTTTCGCCAAACTAATATTATTTTTGCAATTTGCGAAGTTGGCAATGGACAGCGCGACCCCCGATTCCAAGTTTTAAAATTAATGGAACAGCTTGAATATTTGGCACCAATTGCGACTTTTTATTCCTCTACGGTGATTATTTCGAGATAGTCATGCCATTAAAACAGTTTTTTGTGTATTCTAATACAAAATCCTCCGCATATTGGCGTATTTTGCATAACGAAACATATCATTCCTCCGCGGTGGCAAATATCCAAAAGGTCGAAATAACATAATATGCTCAGTATTTGGGATTTCAGAACCAGGCAATAAATATTAAGAATACACCAAAAATGATGCATGAAACGTTAGCTATATCGATATTTATGTATTATCCTGGCGATCTGCCAAGACTAAGGTGACCAAACGTCTCCATTTTCCGGGGACAGTCCCCATTTTCAGGACGTTTTTCAAATTGTCCCCAGAATGTAAAAATGGAACTGGGGACAATTTTTTAATTATTGCATTGTTTTTCAATTAAATTACTGTTAATTATTGCATTAATTATAAATGTCCCCAGTTTTGTTGTCAGAATCGGGGACATGTCCCCGATTCTACAAAAATCTACTGACTACAAAATGACTACAAAAATCTGGTCACCTTAACCAAGACGAGCGATTTTTCGAAGATAAATGCCGAACACAAGAAATTATTGATGGTCCCGAATACGCTTGGCAACAATTTGCCGGCAAATTATCCGAAAAAATAACTTGGCGGGAATGACCGCCGGGATAATATGTAAGTACCGTTCTATCTTACAGCGGTTCGGGAAAATGGGAGAAAATAGCTTAAACTGAAAACATACTGGCAATTTCTGGATTTTTAATATAAACGCAGCCTAATTTAGCAGCTTTGAAGTAATCCTTTATACTGTTACATTTTTCCAAAACGCTATTTACAATAGGAACATGTAAATTTGAATAAAAACGCAATTTATAAAATGCTTTAAGCCCTAAGGCTTGAGAATGCTTCAGAAATAAAACCATCGAATTTCACTTCTCGTACAATCAGTAGCATATCTCTAAAATATATTGTTTCGTTCATTACATTCTTTTTCATCACTGAAGAGTGATCGCCTTCAAACACAAACAGATGTTTTTGTTTTTATCTCATTGTTATTCACAGTCGTTACCGGTACTACATTAATACTAAATAGTATACCAAAGGCAGTGCTTACGGATGACGTCACGTGAAATCTCTCCGCATGGTAGCCGAATTAACGAACGCAATGCTTGAGGTACCAAAAAATCTAAAAACGAAGCATTACGTCAGATCATAGCAACCAGCCTGGCAACACTTTCCTGTAGGACACACTAACGCTCGTTTGAGGACGGTGATTGGCGGAATACTCGTCTTTCTACCTCTAAATATCCGAGTTGTCCTACAAAAAGTTGCCCTGACGTCATGTCGAAATGCTCTATAGAACACACTTCAATATAAGTACAAATTTACTGTCTGTTTTACTATGTAAGTTTCTTTAATACATATATATATTACTGTATTAAAATGAACACTGATAATATTTAAGTAAAATTATTACATCTTCTTGTTATGTCTGATTATTGTCACTTGGTAACAATAAGAAAAACCTGTGTCCATTGTGATATCAAGTAAAGGTGTGCTGGATCGTTAAGTTAGATATGCGGATATGGATCTGTAAACAGATAACTTGTTTTTATATCTGCAGATACGGATATGAAAACGGATCATGTGTTTCTTATATCCGCAGAAAAAAATTATAAAAGAATATTACAAATATGCATTATATTACAAAAGATAATTACTATCGTAAGACATGTTCAATTTACTGATGTGTGTTATACACTGGGATATACAGCATATATATATATAATAATAATAATACGTTATAACCAGGGTGCGAATTGACGTGGGTTGTATCTGCCGATTGGATGCCGGGGATCCATTAGACAAAGGAGCAAGTTTCAAACATCCTGCTGAGAAACATGTTTTGGTGTTAGGTGATGAACATCATGTTTTTTTGCTTTGATTAACTTTAATTCAGGTTTTATAATTTTGTTGACAGTTCCTACATAGATATTTAAAGATTTTGCGATAGTTCTTTGGGTAGTTGGATTTTCCTTTAAAACATGAGATGCGACTTCAGATTTAATAAGAGGTGTACATTAGAGATGAGACGGGCTCAGCCCGAGCCCGGGCTCTGTAATTTCCAATTGCGTTAGGGCTCGGGCGGGCTCGAGCTCGTGAGAAATTTCTCATTTATTTAACATACTCCTTGAAGCAGATTTTAAAAAGTGATTCATGAGTAAAATAAAAGTACTTATAAAAATAGTGGCACGGTATGGTCAAGCTCTTTGGGTATTTCAGAAAAGCGGCTTTTATTACTTAGTTAGCCATCAGATCGGACGTTATTTGATAAACATGGATATAAAGAATTAGAAAGGGCATTGAGAGTTTGCAACTATATTTGCCGTTAATTTACAAGAACATCAAAATTTATTGTATTCTATCAATGAAGTAACTGAATTTTTTTAATCTTTAGCTGAAATTTCAGGCTCGGACTCAGACGTAAATAATATTGCTCGGGCTCGGATTAAAAGTTCTCAGGCTTCAAAAAATGAGCCCGAACTCATCTCTAGTGTACATACCTTTGTTGGGTATGCATTTTTTGCCTTTTCCCCAATGAAATATAAACTTTGACGTTTCATTCCTTTCATATTAATTATGTCACTTATTTTACGTGTAGAAATATTAAAACCATGATTTTGACATCTTTTCTTAATAACTGAATAAGAGTATTTCTCTTCAGATAGCGAAAAAATATAGCCTTCGATCCATTGTTTATTTTTCAGCAACATTTTAAAGCAAAGAATATTTTTAATGCTACAGACGATAAATAAGCCTTATTACAATTTGATGCCAATCACATTTTTATTTTCAAATTAATATTTAACTTCACAGAGAAAATCAAAATCGTTAAAAAAATGTATGAGCACCGTCTGTAATATCGTAGTAACTATGGATAAAAGTGTGATATGTTTTTGTGTCTAGAAAAAAGGATAGCCACTATTCTAGACAGATTTTTTTTCTCTGATTTTTCATAATTCGGTGACAAGAGGGTTAATTGGTGTAGTACCTGAACATCAAGCTTCTTTATAAACCAGTTTTGTGCAAATGGTTTTAAAACTGTTCTATGGTCAGCCTTAAGCTCCTGGTTGATGCTATGACTGCTAAAACGCAGTAAACTTTAATTATTTCTGTGATTTTATCAATATTTTTGATGACAGGCTACTTGTGCGAGGTGCATCTTCAAAATCAAGAATACCTGAATGGAATCAATGAAGCAAAATTGCACATAATTGGCTGTTACAGTAACAAGACCATAAAAACATATTTACAATTTCAGCTGCCTGGCTTCCATTTTCACCTTTATCAAAGAAAAACTGTAAAATTCACCAAATTTTCCCTTTGTTGACTTCCATTTTTTAACACCTGCTTAGGGAATGCAATCCCGCTTTTGCGGGATTACAATATCATGGCAATAATTTTCATCTTTATGTAAGGTATTGTTTTACTTGTGAATTAAGATACAGTATTAAACCTGATAGTGCTTATAAACTTACTTTTTCCCACTTTTCTCTAGTAATTTTTATTTGAATGAAATGTCAATCCCGCGGGATCCCGTAATCTCATGCGGGATTGACATTTCATTCAAATAAAAATTAATTTTAATAGAGAAAAGTACGAAAAAGTAAGTTTATAAGCACTAACAGGTTTAATACTTTATCTTAATTCACAATTAAAACAATACCTTACATAAAAAGGAAAATTATAGCCATGATATTGTAATCCCGTAAAAACAGGATTGCATTCCCTACACCTGCTGTAACTCACAACTGGATGGACCAAACAAAAAACAGCAAAAGAAATCATTTTAGTGCAAAATGTCACTTTTGCACAGAGCATAAATCTGAAATTGTTTGATTAATACTTTATGAGATATCTATCACTGCAACCATCTACTGACAAAATAATTGTATCATGAATGTTAATTTATTTTAAATAATAAATAATAATCAAAATTTACCAGGATTTGCCTCCAATAAATAGCCTCCGTTCCATTCTTTAGCTATGCAAGATGCAATAGAACCTATAATACAAATAAAATTGTCATATTATTGTTTAAGTAATTCATAACTCAGGTGCCTCGTGGGGTTGCCGGGATAGTGCTTCTTTGCTGTTTTAACCCGTAAGCAGGCACACTGGGGTAAATTTCATCCCATTTTTTCTTCGTAAAATGGGAGAAATTTTTTGAGAACAAGTTTGCCCCATCTTCTACCTTTCAAGGTCAAGGTCTAGTTGGGGTGGGTGAAGGAATTTTGTTTCTTTGTTATCTGGAAGGGAAGAAAATTCCACTTTGGGATTTAATACTCCCACGCGACTAACAACGTTTCATTACATTGTTAACATAAACTAAGTATAAACTAAATGTAAATTAACTATAAATTGACGTTACACTACTGGTCTGTATTAACAAAAGGCTATTAAATGAAATTAATATCATATTAATAAAGTTATTAGTGTTTTTAGATATAAAGCATATCCTATGAAATTTTCTTCTCAGAAAGCATGATATTTAAAGGAACTGCGAGAAAATCTCCAAATAAATATGAAAAGCACGATTTCTTCCCATGAAACGTAACAGAACTAATGTATTTTACGTTATAAGTCCACAAATTTGTTTTTCAAATGTTTTTAGTCAAAAATATAAAAAAGACAAAATGGGGTAAGATTTACCCCATGCGAGTGCTTAAGTTACAAAAGTAGGCATGCCTGCTTATGGGTTAAAATACAGGCCATGTCACATTTGGAATTTTATGCTGTTGGGCCAAAATGGGCCTCAAAAGTTGAGCTGGCTTATTACATTTGCAGGTCCCAGAGACTCACAAGATAAAATACTTGGGGTCCATGAATGATGATGAATTTTCTCAACCCTTTTTCAACAGCAATAATGAAACTTGTACACTAAATTACAGCATTAACGGCATGGTTCAAGTGGAAGTGAACAAAATTTTTAGTGATGTAACCAGGTGCCAAGCTCAACGGGGAAGAAAGAGAAGTTAAAGCCATTCAATTTCAAAGGCTGATGATGGGTTGCAGAGGGCATGCCGAAATATGTTTTGGAGGAAATAAGTACTGTTTATATTTAAACTAGGGATATCCTCCATATTTCATATTAACATTAATTTAATATAGCAGTAAAAATATTTGAAAGTTTAATAAAATGTCTGTCAGTTTCCAGAGAATTTAGTGTTTCAAAGTACATTTAGTACTTCAATTCAATACTTTAAATTAAAGCACACGCTATGAATTTTGAAAATTTTTTATAAATAAATTTTATGAACAAAGAAAATTAACATTTTTAGGTAGGGTTTTTTAAAAAAAACCAACCCAAGTGGATTTTATTAGGTATTTTTAAGATTTTTTTACAGTATAACACTTTTTGGATTTAAATTTTATAGGTTTATTCCAAAACAGAGTAATTTTAGTCTAAAAGAAAACTTTCATTACAAAATAATAATTAATTAAAATATAAAAATAAGTTCAACTTTAATGCAGTACTATCTTTTTCTGCTGGCGTTTATAAAAGGCTCCTAATTTGCTTTATGACCATGGATAAAAGTATATTATTGTTCACTTAGAAAAATATGTTGGTTTTGATTCACTGTTTTCTGTTACTTTTAAAATTTTTCTTTCTTACCCAATTGTCTTGCCACTTAAACAAGTTCTCTAGAGCAGTTATACTCTCTGACTCCAGGGCTGCACTACAATCATTGATGTCAACCTTAAGTTCTAATTCCTCTATGGTCCTCGCAGGGTTGGACGGTATTTACCATCTGAGGGTATTTACCGGTTTTTACCGTCTTTGGAAAAACATGTTTTTACCAGGGTTTTTACAACCTTTGAGAAAAACTTAATAATTTGACTATTTTTTGTCACTTTTTTGAAGATTTATCTCTCCATCAATGGCTGAGAGGTTCTGCTATCGAAACTGGATGGTGAGAGGTGCCAGGTTCATACCCTGCTATTTTTTCATTTTCTCTGGGTTAAAAGTTCAGGACATTTAATATCACTATTTCCATTTCTATATAACAATATTCACCTAATTCAGTGTCTGATTTGGTAAGTAAAAGAATGCTATACGAAAACAGTTCATTTTAAGGAATATAATAAACACAGACAACTTTCATCCATGTTTTCATCTTACAAGAAATACAAATTTATAGATAATGTACATTTATCATTATTAAACTTATTAAAACTATTATTATGAGAAGGCACATTACAATATTTATTACAATTATGTAATGCAGGCTAGTTTAAAAATTTTTACTTAAAGGAAAATTGCAAATATACTTTTACTACACTTAACTTATCTTAATCATTTTAATGAAAACTAAATGCTTACAAATATTATTTGTTACATAATGTAGTTTGCACAATCACATAATGTAGTTTGCATCATCATGATGTCCTGATGATGATATATCCACATCAATTACATGAGAATACAGTTTTATAAAAGGCATTAATATACAATTTATGACTCGGGGAGTTTATTGTATCATTAGGTTTTTACCCCTTTTTCCCAGGTTTTTACCGGTAAAAACTAGTTTTTATCATGCCCTGGTAAAACCAGTTTTTACCGGTAAAAAGCCAACCCTGGGTCCTCGATTGCTATAGAAAGTTGCAACGCCTTGCGGTCAGTGGGAAGAAGATCAATTTTCAGTGGATCCCCGGTCACTGCGGAATCCATGGCAATGAAATCGCCGATTCACTGGCGAAAAGGGGTGCCTTAATTCTACAAAGTTCTCACTCCAGTGTTCCCTATGAAACAATGAAACGTTTAATCAAAAATAGATTATCAGAAAAGTTCCGAGAGGGCCTCGAATTCAGAACATCACAAAAGCCTTGGAAAGATAAACTTTTCCGTGTCTCTAAATGGCCTAGATATAAAATGGTGGCTGAGTTTAGGCTCGCCACTGGCCATGACTGTCTTCTAAAACATTTGCATCGGCTTCGTATTGTTTCAAGTCCTATCTGTAGTCTCTGTGACCTGGACCAGGACATGGATGCTGACCACCTCCCTTTTGCCAAGCATTATCTAAGTCCTCACTTGCAGACCACTACTGGGAGGTCAGAGACCGTTTGGATATGTAGACTATTTGATTTTGTTCCCGTATTTTTTTTTTCTTTTTTACAATTCCTTTGCTGTATTTGTCTTCCTATCTTGCCATTGGGAAAAAAAAAAAATTAACCTTTGTTTTTTAAGTCACAGTTATAATTTCTATTTAGAATATAAGTCAGTAAACCCTTTGCAGGCCAATTTACTGCAGAACTACTATTTATTTAATAATTTTCTTTATAGTTATTAATAATTTTCTTTACAGTCATTCATTTTTGCTTTAAATAAATAAATATATATATATATATATATATATATATATATATATATATATATTTTACTTTAAAAAATCTAGAATTAATATGTCTGATATTAAATCCCACATAAACAATGTTAATGAATTAAGTTTTATATTTCTCAGTACTAAAGTAATGCAGCAACTAATACAATACAGGATGGTTTCCTGCAGTGATGGCGCCAGACTTTCCCGACGGGAGGGCCATCTTCCCCGAAAGGGGGGCCAAACGATAAAACCCCCAAATTTTATGTTTCAGTACTTGCACAGCCTCTCAAAAAAGTATTCGAGTAAGAGATAAATTTCCTACTTTGGTTTCGTATATTAAAAATTATTATGATGAGATGGTCATTAATTATCTGTTCTTGGTTAACAGGAAAGCCCAGTGATTTTCGCCAAAGTCGTAGTTAAAAAGGTCGTTACGAAGGCAATTGTCAGCAGATCGGGCAACCCTGCTTACCCTAGAAATGTGGATCTTGTTCGCTGGTTCCTTCAAATCCCGGGAAACATACTCCGAGCTGCAGATAATCATTATTCAGTATATGAATATCGTATAATTCCAAGCAGAATGAGAATGTAAGTGAACGGAACCTCTACGGTTGGGTCAGACACTTTGAATGGAATTTTTTATCTGGTTGATAAACTTCCTTCGTTTTTCTACACCAACAAATTCTCTAATCAACACTAACAAATACTCTCCAACACTAACCAATTCTCTCCAACAAAATCTCCGACGACACTCCCCAATAGGGGGGCCAGTGATCCCCAATGGGGGTGCATGCCCCCCCCCTATTCCCCCGCTGGTGCCACCCCTGGTTTCCTGAACCTGAAATCATTCTTGAGATGGATGCTTGTAAGCTATAAGAGTGAGACATATCCCATTCTTCTCTTATCTAGGAAAAGGTTTTTGTTTTTTTTTCATTATAATGATAATTACATATTTTATTTGTATTTGAAAAATTATTCATTAAAGGGATAAATTACTAAGTTGTCCCTGCTTGCATTCTACACCTGTTCATTTCAAAGCAAAGATTGCAGATAGAATTAGCTCAAGGTATTATAAAAGGTTATTATTCTTTATGTTGAAGTTGGAAAAATAATTATAAAATTAAACTGGCATATATATATTTATCTAATATAATGCACTAAGTTATATAGGTAATATTATATGTATTTAATGTAAAATAACAAATGATTTAAATGAAAGAAAGAGAAAATTTTTAATATAACCCAAAAAAAACCATTTCTGTGTGGGTTTTATTAAAAAAAAAACTATCCGGGTTTTTTGGGTGGGTCCAAAACTCTGTTTTTAGGTAACTATCAGATATTTATAAAATTGTTTAGCAAATTCAAAAGTCAAACATTGTCGCAACAGCCCCTCTGCGGGGGCCAAGGCCTGCACTGCCCAACCGCGCCTTAGCGACCATAGGCTCTGGGGTGCGGATGCATATGCCTCGGTCAGGTGGCCAGCCTGACGCGAAGCCCCTAGTGTTTGACCCCAAGCATGCTTGGTCCTCATTTTATCGACCCACTCAATGGATGAAAGGCTGAGTCGACCTTGCCCAGTCTGGGATTCGAACCCCGGACCTGTGGGACGGCAGCGCAGTGCACTAACCATTACACCACTGGGCTTTTTGTTTAGCAAATTGCCTGGGAGACATTTTTAAGGCTTGCACTATGCTGCATAGTGTGTAAAACAACATACACTGTAAAACTGCCTAAATATTAAAAAAAAAAAAAAACTTCTGAATGATGATGGACATATACACTGTAATACATTGTTTCATAAAATATGTAATTTAATTTATATACAGCAGATATTCCAAGAGGGGTGGTGCTAGCCTTTTTTAAATTTTCGCCAACCCATTTGCCAAATTTGATTTTTGCCAGACGTCACAAAGAAGTGCAATTAATTGCCAATATTTTTGCCAAAACGTATTTCCTTTCACCAAACTAATATTATTTTCGCAATTTGCGAAGTTGGCAATGGACAGCGCGACCCCCGATTCCAAGTTTTAAAATTAATGGAACAGCTTGAATATTTGGCACCAATTGCGACTTTTTATTCCTCTACGGTGATTATTTCGAGATAGTCATGCCATTAAAACAGTTTTTTGTGTATTCTAATACAAAATCCTCCGCATATTGGCGTATTTTGCATAACGAAACATATCATTCCTCCGCGGTGGCAAATATCCAAAAGGTCGAAATAACATAATATGCTCAGTATTTGGGATTTCAGAACCAGGCAATAAATATTAAGAATACACCAAAAATGATGCGTGAAACGTTAGCTATATCGATATTTATGTATTATCCTGGCGATCTGCCAAGACTAAGGTGACCAAACGTCCCCATTTTCCGGGGACAGTCCCCATTTTCAGGTCGTTTTTCAAATTGTCCCCAGAATGTAAAAATGGAACTGGGGACAATTTTTTAATTATTGCATTGTTTTTCAATTAAATTACTGTTAATTATTGCATTAATTATAAATGTCCCCAGTTTTGTTGTCAGAATCGGGGACATGTCCCCGATTCTACAAAAATCTACTGACTACAAAAATCTGGTCACCTTAGCCAAGACGAGCGATTTTTCGAAGATAGATGCCGAACACAAGAAATTATTGATGGTCCCGAATACGCTTGGCAACAATTTGCCGGCACATTATCCGAAAAAATAACTTGGCGGGAATGACCGCCGGGATAATATGTAAGTACCGTTCTATCTTACAGCGGTTCGGGAAAATGGGAGAAAATAGCTTAAACTGAAAACATACTGGCAATTTCTGGATTTTTAATATAAACGCAGCCTAATTTAGCAGCTTTGAAGTAATCCTTTATACTGTTACATTTTTCCAAAACGCTATTTACAATAGGAACATGTAAATTTGAATAAAAACGCAATTTATAAAATGCTTTAAGCCCTAAGGCTTGAGAATGCTTCAGAAATAAAACCATCGAATTTCACTTCTCGTACAATCAGTAGCATATCTCTAAAATATATTGTTTCGTTCATTACATTCTTTTTCATCACTTGAAGCTGATCGCCTTCAAACACAAACAGATGTTTTTGTTTTTATCTCATTGTTATTCACAGTCGTTACCGGTACTACATTAATACTAAATAGTATACCAGAGGCAGTGCTTACGGATGACGTCACGTGAAATCTCTCCGCATGGTAGCCGAATTAACGAACGCAATGCTTGAGGTACTTTTGATGAATGACTCCAAAATATCTAAAAACGAAGTAAACTTCAATGAATAATTTATTTTTCTGAGTTTCTAAACATTCTGGACACTTTTTTTAACCGATTTCAGCCACTTTTTCTCCGACGGAGTTGGCAACACTGCTCGCCGACACGACACGCCGACTACCAAAAAGCCAAAAATCATGGACTTCCATTCCAACCAAAAATCCATTCGAATAAATAGGCTAGTAAAACGAGTTTCTTCAGTTATAAAATCTGGTAATTTTCTTAGACATATGTATTTTTAAATGCTTTTTTATTAAGTTACATAATCATGAACTTGTGCTAAATTACAAATGTTTTCTTTTTTCTGATTAATTAATACATACCTTCAGAGCCTGATTACCGTAAAGGCTCAGGCAGGAAGCATGAGGATATTTCAGGTGAAAAGTATTTTAATTTTTAATGTCTTTTGTAATTATGTTATTTTGGGAGGTATTACGTCCTTAGAATCAGAGCCCGATCAAGACAACTGGGCCCCGGGCAAAAGAAAAAATTTGGGCCCCTCGCCATAACCTCTTTTCTTCAAAAGAACAAATAACCGGGATGCCACTTTTCCGCCGATCGACGGATTTCCGCTTTTTATATTTAATTTATTTATTTATTAATCATTTTGCATCAGCATCAGACTTTTTCTAATAATCCCATGGTGTTTTATGTTTTTTCCCTTTCTTCCCAGTAGTAATTAAGTATTAATTTCCAGCATCTCTCAATTTCAATCTTTTTCCATCTGTCTTGAAAATTAGTATTTTTCCTTTAGCATTCCTTTATTTAAATTTCCAATGCTGTAAGAATAAAAATTAATTCCTATTTCAAATTTAAATTATTTATTTCAAAGAAACTAGTAAAGGAAGAACTTTGCAAAATAGAGCAGGTTCAAACATAAATTAAAATGATGTGAAATAGTTAAAGTTGAAACAAATATTTTGTCATTGAGAAATAAAATATATATGAAAGCAAACAAAAAATGAACTAAATGTTTTTTCTCCATACATTACATTTTGCTAAAATAAGCTCCACTTATTTACATGGGATTTCTTTTTCCACTATTTTTGTTTATTCATGCACAGTTTCCTCTTTTTTGCTATTTTATGAGTGGCATCTCTGAAATAATGATTGGTTTATTCTGAAAAGTTTTAAATGTCTCTTCCCCCCTCCCCACACACGACATTTTATTTTAAGTAATCTGAAATAAATGGATATATTTATGATGTCAATGAAACAGAGAACACCAGTGAAATACGTCAAAAGGCTATATCAGAGTTGCCGAAATGTACGGAACTTAATTAGCCACTTTTTGTAAACAATAATTTTTTAAAATAAAAAGTAATTTATAGATTTAATTGTCAATTTTCTAACCTTAAAAATACTGTTTACAAAAAGTCGTTAGTTATATTCTGTACATGTTGGCAGCTATGCTGTATTGACTATAGAACATTTATACAAATGTAAATTTAAGTTGTTTTCATTATTCATACATTATAATTTTAAAAAATTATATGACATTGCAGTTTTTCTCCTGGTTATTTTATTGTAAAATATAAGATTTTGGGGCCCCTAAAATTTGTGGGCCCTGGGCAGTTGCCAGCAGAGTTGGCAACAGTGATAGGGACAGGTAGGGGTGCCAAATCTGCAAAGGAACGAAACATTGCTTGTACGCAAAAGCGGAGCTTTTTCGGATAGCTTGTACTTATCTCAGGGAGCCATGATATGATGAAGATCTTTTCAAATGTGTTTGCCAGTAAAATGCTGAAAGTTGCACAAGGTTAGCAATTTTTGATAATTGATCACTAAACTTGGTGCCAAACACGACAATTTATTATAATCAGGAGCGTAACCAGCAATTTTTCATGGAGGGGGTTTACGACTACTACAACTCATATATATGAATACGTGTGATAATGTAGTGAAGAATATACATTTTGTATGGCAAAAAATTCTCCATGGGGGGCATTATGAACCCCCCCGCCCTTGGCTGCGCCTCTGATTATAATTTATTATTTAGAAAATGCCTGGCAAATATTGTAAAATAGTTTTAGTGGGCAATATTAATATAGATTTCAATTCCGAAGAAGTGTTTCACAGAACAGAGAAGACAAATACAGTACACTCCAAATAATATTTATAAAGGTAAGGTATAGTTTGACTATGCCGGGCAAAGATTGTAAAACAGATTCAGTAGGCTATTATTTTAAGATAATATTAGATTCCAAAGATGTGTTTTATGTACGAGAAAGAGTTGATTCCTATTTTAATGCCCCCACTCTCACCAACCTAAAAAATCTCAGTGTCATTTCGTACCTTTTCATTTGATCACCCCTTTTACCTTTTGGCCACTCCTGGTTTATAGCATTCACAGCCAAACTTAACAGTTCTGGTGCTTTTTGGCTTATGTGTAAAAAATATAGTTAAGATTTTTGTGTGCCAATTTTTGTGAAATTGCGTGCAAAATTTCTTGCCCAACACACATTTTTTCAGTGTTCTGAAAAACCATATTTTGTCTCTTATCAGTCAAAAGATCTTTGTACTACGGAAGAGATCACTCGACCTCTACACTTACTAGAGGTGCAAACTTAGTTTTTATGCGCTTCTCAATGTCTTGGTTTTCATTGACAAATGCAGCGATGTCTGGATTCTTCCTGATCGAATTTTCTAACTTTCTCTTGGCAAAATCAATGAAGCAGCTTTCCACTTCTTTAAAAATCTCCCACTGTTTTTCCTTCTTCAAGTTTCTTAATGCTGTCTGCTATAAATTTGTATAGTTCTTTCTCAGAGTGCTTTCATTGGGGATCTTTCACTGAGTATATTTTTCTAGAAATCCTTTTAGGGTTGAATGGTTCACTCCAGATTCTACTAGAGCAGCAGCAATATCAACATTAAACTGATTAACTTCATCGGCTTTCTTGCTAATCAGAGAGCTTCGCCAATGAACGAATGTTTTGTACTGCTCCCATTTTCAGTTTTATTTCCTTGTTCTTTTTGTGACTTGTGGATTCCACATCACAGAAAAAAAAATTGACCCTTGTAGTGTTAAATAGTTCAATACTGATTAGAATAAATTGTCTCAAAATATCGCCATCCTCAGGTTCCACACTTCATGCGAATTTATTTCTATCTTTCATAAAGTCTTTAATGGATTTCTGTTAAATTAATGTTTAATTAAATAATAACAATAAAGTCCCATTACTTAACAGAAAGAAAACTTCCTGGGATCTCTTTGAGGAACACCTTTATCCCTTCAAGCGGTTGACATATAGAATCCCATCTGCTTCATTCCAGTTTTCACTGCAACGCATCTAGAATTATTTATAACGCTCAGGTGTCATAAATCATCAGGTTTTTGGTATTAAAGCTTGTAGCTATTTTTGGAGTTAACTTTTTAATAACTACAAATCTTCCAATCAGTTTTATTTCTTATAACTTTAAAGCTGCATGAAAATTTTACTGTGAAAGCAGCTTTCCATTATTTGCCCATTTCCAAGACACTCAGAGGGTTAATGTCTGATTTTTCTGGAATTAAAATGTACAAAAAGTCATACATTTTTGTCCTGAAAGGTCCTTTTCTAGTACAAGTTATTACAAATTAACCAACAGCTTCAAGTAAAGAGCAACTCAATAAAATAAGTGTAAAATTTTGTGTATTATTTATGACTATTTTTTTTTAATTTCTACTTAACATTGAAAAATTATGCTCATTTTTTCATAATTTTTATTAACAGTATTTCTAAATTTTTATTTCATCACTCAATTTTAAATATTAGTTCTAAAGTATATTTGAAATTCTTCCAGGGCTTCATGAAGCTTATTCAAAACTTGGAAGACCTGCATGTGCTAGGTGAAAACTGCAACTTCATAATCAGGATAAAAGCTTGTGAATTCCGCTTAGACCAATTGACCAGAAGACCAGAATTCCAGCTTTCTTTGACATGTTGGCTCGTGACATGGCAGAGAACATTAAAGCAGTTGGCGACTGCAATCTCAACAAATTCCTCCTATTAGTCTACTTTGGTCATCAAGTGGAAAATCTCGCCACTGATAACATGTGTCAACTTCACGTGTTAGGAGACAAGTACAATCTTAAAGATTTGAAAGAGATGTGTCCGGACTTCATGGAAGCTCTCTTTGTTGAAATGATTTGTGATGCCAGCCATGCATGGTGTTTGGTGAAGCTTAATTGCTACAAGTACCCACAGACTTATTCTCGAAGAATGATGAAAAACTATTTGTGACAGTCAAGTGGTTAAGTGTTCATGGGGGAAAACTGGAAACACAGAAGGAAATAAATTGTTCTTCCAAACTGTTAATCTTTGTAAAACAAGAAACTACCAAGTCATTAGTACAGGGTGGTCTGAATGAAAGTTTAGATATAGTTGTTTGAATGTATGGGGTGCCGATTGTGATATAAAACAAACTTCTCACAGTTACGGTTACAGTGACAAATTTTCGAATTGCAACACCCACTTTTTCCCATGTGCAAATTGATCAGAGCATGGTAAAACCTTAAATGCCGTTGGAACAAGACGTGTATGACATAAATTGGCATCTTAAAACATTTGCAAAGAAGAGCATCGTAAAGAACCAGTCACAATAAAAGGAGAGGTGTGATCGATGTACTTTGAATAATTCACTGGCCTAGGCAGTAGAAGCACCGATCACAGAACACTGTTACAAAGCACTGCTTGTGATATGAGCAGTGTGGGAAGATTGTTTCTTTGTGTTTGTGCTAATCCATCTCATTTCGTGCGAAGATGGCACTTTCAGGGAAACGAGATGAATTGATAAAGCTTTTTTATCTGAGTGGGAAAAGTGCTGCCGAAGCATTGCTAGTTTATTGTCGAAATCGTAAACTAACACGAGGCCTATATTCCGTTAAAAGTGTGCCTCATTTGGTAAAGAAATTTGAAGAAACAGGATGCACATGTGGTAGACCTTGATCCAGATGACCCCATGTTCCTGTTGAAGTTGTTGCGGAAGTGCATAATAGGATTACAGGTCCATTGCACACAGCAAGAAGTGTTTCCCGCGATTTTTATGTACCAAAAACTACAGTTCTCCAAAGGTTGCGCTCTGTTCTGTGGATGTTTCCTTATTGATTCCAGGCGTTGGTGCCTGGAGACAACCAACAGCGTGTCGACTTTGCAAATTTTTTCCTAATCAGATATGATGAAGATAGCAGGTGGCTACTGTGGATATTATGGATGAATGAGGCACATTTCACCCTGACGGAGAATGTAAACTCCAAGAACTGAGTTCATTGGGCAGAAGAAAATCCTCACGGTGTGGTGCGGTGTTGCAGCGGCATTCACTCTGCGTCCTTACTTCTTCAAAGAAGTCACATCCAGTTGTATGCACAGGTGCTCGGTATAAAGCAACATTAGAGAATTATGTAATTCCAGAATTGCAGCAGCAAAATGTCATTAATGACATTATATGGATGCAAGGTGGTGCTCCTCCACATAGTGTCAGAAGTGCTCGACAAGTGCTTGAAAAGCACTTGTCGAAATGGCCACCTCGTTCCCCCGACCTCACTCTGATGGATTTCTGTTTCTGGGGTAATCTGAAATCAAAGGTGTACACATCAAATCCGCGGAATTTGTCGGACTTGAAAGATGTCATAAAACAGGAAGTTCTACAAATTCCTCCTGCCATGATACATTCGTCATTGTTATCAACAATCTCCGGCATGCAATGCCTTATCGTCTGCCAAGGTGGACACGGCGAAAACTTGTAATTCGAATAAGACTTTTCCCCTCTCCTCTCTTTTGTTATCATTGGTTCTTTACGGTGTATTTCTTTCAAATGTTTTATGCCGCAATTTACATCATACGTGTCTCTTCCAATGCCATTTAAGGTTTTTTCATGCTCTGATCAATTTGCGCACAAAAAAAGTGGGTGTCACCATTCGAAAATTTGTCACTGTAACCGTAACTGTGAGAGGTTTATTGTTTTAAATCATCACAATCTGGACCCCATACATTCAAATAACTATATCTAAACTTTCATTTCGATTGGTTGAACGGTTCGGCGACTAGGGACTCATATATAGGGGAAGTTTCTCTTATACCACCCTGTAGTTTGTTAAAGTGGGATGTACAAAACTATCAATCATAAAGTTTATTTTTTTAAGTAAAAAAAAAATAATAATTTGTACTTTATTTATTGTAAAAAAAAAAAAAAAAAACTTCTTGCCAGTAATGATAGAAGACTGCAAGAGATTACCTGGACTTAAGGAAACTTCTCTCTTGGTAAAAATCATTTATGGTGTATGATGAGGTGAAAGTGCTAGAAGTTTCTAGACTTCTAGCACTTCGAAGAATGGCAAAAAACTGTGGCAACCAAGTGGTTAAGTGTAGAGGATGAAAATCTTATGGAAGGAAATGAATTGTCCCTCAAAACTGTTCATTTTCTGTAAAACAAAAAAATACAAAGTAACACTGACTGACAGTTCTTTAAGGTGTGTGTACAAAGTCACTGTCAATCATCAAGTTCATTTTTTTTTATTATTATTGTAAGTAAAAAAAAAATATTTATATAAATTCGCACTTTATTTCCTGTAAAAAAGAATGTTTTCCCCAGTGCGGATAAGACTGTAGGAAAGTACAATGGTCAAGATTTGAAAGAAGAGCCTGGACTTCATGAAAACTTCTGTGTTGATAGAAATGATTTGTGATGTGTGTAAAGGCAGCCATTCACATGCCAATTCGTCTGACAAACAATTAGTTGTGGGGCGATTTTTATGAACGGGATAGCAATAAATAACTGACTTTCCACGCTTTCATCATTCGCCCACACGATCAAACATTTCACAGTTTGTGTTCAGACTTGGCATGGAATGGCGTCAATGGATACAGCGATTGCGGTAGTTGGCCTCGTGCTTTCTCAAAAAAAATAGCAAGAAAAAGCAAAAAGCTAGAAAAAAAAATTTGGGAAAAAAAGTGGCTAAAAGAAAGAGAATTTATCCCATATAAAATTATTAGAAAATTTACGATTTTCGCGAATGAACGAGGAGATGCCCCCTATGAGAACGAGGAGAACGAAATGCGAATGAACGAGGAGACATATGGAGCTGTTGAAACTTGTTGCGCCCATTATTAAAAGGATGGAATTTGTGGAGAAGTGTCCATCAGAAAAAAAACTAAAGGAAAAAAAAAAAAAAAAGCCCAAACTTTGATTATGCACACTGAGTAAACAATTGCGAAAAGCAAACAAAAATTAATTTTGGATATATCTGCAAAACTGACTTTATCTTTCTTAAAAATCTAAGACTTCCTTAATCTAAATTTACCATACTTTTTTAATCTAAAGGGATATTGACCGAATATTAATTGCTAGAATAAGAAAGCTAAATTGGGGGTGGGGGAGGAACATACACTGTATACATTTCACGCTGATCCAGTAAATTTGAAGTCACTATGTAAGTTCTTTATTTGATCTAATGATTTGGTGATCCTCAATAGGTAGATCACCAAAACTTGAATATTATTTGTGACATGTTCCAAATTGGAGAGCTGTAAAACTGTGCACTTTCATATAAAGATAAATTAAAAAATTAAGAACGCAAACAGTTCGGTAATTGGAAAGGCTTTTTTTTTTTTTTTTTTTTTTTTTTGTAAATGCATATTATATACAGATACATAAGTAAAATTATGGCATCATTTTAACTTAACATTTTATGAATAGCAGTGAACAGCATAGAAAAATTTATTTTATTGCACACAAAATCCTGAAGAGAAACTTTCAGTCCTTACAATTTATTTATTTATAAGAACATTCACGTACAATTTTATAAGATAATAAAACCACACAGTGATGAAAAAGCATAGTATACTCTTAAATAATTATATAATTGCACCTTTAGCCACCGAATCGTAAATGATTCTGTAAGGCATATCCCAAGAAACAAAGATTTAATGTTTTATTTTATCCAGTGAACTATTTATAATAATTACTCATTTATATGAAATTTAAAACTTAAGATTTATATCACAGCATTTTTTTTTAATTATATGTATGCATGTATTTGTGTGGGTACATTTAATAGTGGATACCCATAAAAGGTGGGGTAGAGACTCAAAGACCCCTCTCGTTAAGTCGTCGGTGTAGTGAATATTTTTTACAACATAATGAACTCTATTACAGAAATGAAAGACCAAGGTAAGTTCCCACTTTTTACCAAAAGTACTAATACGGCATAGCTGCCATACCTCCCGATTTTTCTGGGAGACTCCCGAAATTTTATTAATCTCCCGAATTTTTCCAAATTATTCCCATGTTATCAATTTTTGAAAAAAATTTACAGAACTTGTTAAATGCTAACGACAGAAACTGAAGAAACTTCACTAAGACTACTCCAGAGGGCAAAGATTACTTAAAAGTATGGTTACCATAAAAGAACAAAAAAGCAAGGGAAAACAACAGTGATCACCGAACCTAAAGCAAAACATGTCCTAAAACTAAAATGTTCTTAGCGGACATAGCAGAGTAACAGGAGGACGATAATGCGCGCCTGGGATGTACGTTTTCACTGCATCTCGCACTGCGCCTAGACTAAAGTCAGCCAGAGTGCAAAGTTACTGATTTCTGAGTTCGTAAATTCAAAACTTAGTTCAGAGGGGCAAATTCTTATTTTAGATCCTCGATGTTTCAAAAGGCATCTGATACATAATTATGTACTTGGCGAACTACTACACAACAATAATTATCTATCGAGACCGTTCGCCACTGGAAAACCGTTGTTGGTGAGTTATTGTTACTCACGATGTATTTTTATTGCTGTTTTGCACATTTGATGAATCTATAAATTTTTTCCACAGACACGTACCAGCTTAACTGACACTTCTATTGTGGATTATTGAGAAAATGGAAGATGTTAGCGAATATGTTAGAAAACATGGATTGAAAACGAAATGTTTGTGGTCATTTTCGGATCCAAAAATTTGCTTGGTTTTGGAAAAATCGTCGGCGGAATGAGAACTTCCAGACATTTTATGAATGCTAAACTGGAATTTTTGTTTAAATAAAGCAAACTGACGGTCTGCACGACAAATAAAACTTGTATAAAAGTGCAGCTTTTAGTAATGGTCAGGGGCGTAGCCAGAAAATTTTCATGGGGGGAGGGGGTTACTACTATTGCAACTCCCATAAATGCATACATGTGTGTGATAAGTGAGTGAAGAACATACATTTTCTATGGCAAAAAATTCCTCATGGGGGGGGGTTATGACCCCCCTAACCCTCTCCCCCCCCCTTGGCTACGCCCCTGGTAATGGTATTTAAAATATAAATCTTGTCGTGTTCCTTTAGGTCTTCAACATGCAAAGGAAGTAAAATAATTTATGGTAGTTTAAATATACTTTATTTCTTAAATAAATAAATTATTAATAATAATTCCAATAAATAAATGCTTCGATATTTATAGCTATTAAAACGTACGCATCTTAATTTTATGCTGAATAAAAGAATTATGCTTTTTTAAAATTTGAGTTAATGTTAAGAAATCCTTAAGAAAAGAAAACCAATATTTTCAAGGTTTTTTTTTTTTTCATTTTCTTTTTTAAACAGTTACGCGGATTTTACTAAAAATACATACTGTAACTTCGTGAAAAGTTAACTAATGGTAAGACCATGGACGGATTAAAGGGTTTGGGGAGGAGCGATTACTACTCCGCTACAGGAAAAAGAAATTCTATTTTACTTCCATAAAATAGACAAATTTCAACCGCCCATAAAATTGCATTAATCCGTCCTTAGGCAAGACGTATCGCCCCTTAAATAAATAGATTACTTTTATTAATCATTTATGGAAATATGCATAACCAAGCAAAAAAAAAAAGCGGAAGAAGAAAAGAGCATTACTAATTCTCATGGGTCAATCCACATACTACTTAATTTTAAACAACATTCAATTGATACTCTCTCTGGGTTAAAAGTAACGAATTATAAAATTTAAAAATGCTCTTTATTAAAAATTTGCGCTCGCAATTGAAAAAAAAAGAAAGAAATTGAGGCGACACAAGTCATGTTTTAACGTCTCAGCAGAATTCGCTCTCTTACTTTATTAGCCAGCTCGCCGAGTGAAGACAAAGCAATAACAGCCTTGGCGATGACGACGCGGCGTCGGTACCTCGGTTTGTGAAGGCCCGTTTTCCCCCGTATTACATAAATTATTTTTATAAAAAAGCACATTCAAAATTTGGTTCTGCATATCGGACTGAAATATTTCTAAAATGGTTTCATGAAGCTTCTCCGCACCTGTAACTACGTTGATGCTTTAAATGACATAATGGGGAGAAAAAAAAAAATCAAATGCTCCCTGCATGCCGACGGGCCGTCACTTGAAGTGCATCTATGTGCTTTATTTTCTACAGAAATAAATTTGTTAGCATCGGCTTCACCGGAGCTTGCGCGCTAACTACAGATAAAAAAGCAAGATCAATATACTAAATTTTTTTGCATAAGAAATTTATTTCAGCAAGATAGTCCGTGTCCTGGAAAAAAAATCCCTTTTTGACATGCATAGTCCGCGGACTATACTAGCTAAATTATGGTAACTAACTATCCCCGATCTCCGGGTCCCATATTTGCCAACTGAACTTCAATCTTTTTGCAGCCTTTTGGTAAATGAATAATTTTAAAAACAAGATGTAAAACAGAATTTTTAATACTCTATTGTTAAATTAAAATGTAAGGCATTTTAGTATTTCAACTCAACAGAAAAGTATTATTTTCCCCATAATATGTTAATTGATTTCTGAATCATTTTCCCTTCAATTTTAAAATCAGGAAAATCGCTATTTCGTTTTATTCTCATGTGCAGGTTTTTCTTTGGTAATTATTTTTACAGTTAATTTTAAAAAGAATAATCTTGTGAGTTGTTATTTTGCAGCTAATATAGGAAGGAGCAGAACATATGTCCCTGTCATAAGTTCCACTTCTGTGTGCTGCAAGACTGCTAAGATTCTAAAATTTTACCTGAGAAAATATTTAGAAATTAAAGAATTATTCTTTTTCCAAGAAAACTTCACTTTTATTCTATCCTTTGAATGCTTATTTTAGGAAATGCCAATGCCATATATATAATTTTTCATTCCATTTCTGATAAAAAAAAAAAAAGATAGGTCTTAAAATATATATATATATATATATATATATTTTTTTTTTTTTTTTGAGAATCAATTTTTTATTTTATTTTTATATCAAAAGAATAGTCTGAAGTTTGGATGTGAGACTTATGATTTGTTTTGATCTAGGATTTTACGATATTACGTAAGATAATTATTTTAAATAATTATAGCCTGTTTTCTTTTAATAAATATTGTATATCTAAAACTGATTATTAAACATTTACAGTGCATAGTTATTTTCTTCAAGATCACAGTCAATTTGTGGTTGAAATTTAAATGATAACAATTGTTTAGTACACCATTTAGCTTAACAGTGGTTGAATTTAAGCTCGCACATTATTCCCAATTCCATGTTTTTGCATTATCAACCTTGTTATATATGCCTGAAAATATGTGCATGTAAATTTTTTAATTTTTTGCTGGAAAATATGTCCACGTGTATTTCCTCTTTTTTGCTCTTCAGCTGTTTTCATGCCTGCGTTAAAAAAAAAAAAAAAAATCGCCACTGAGTCGATGAATTGCTATATCTGGCTAAACTAGCAACCTTTTAGAGCGGGTGCCTTTGAAGTTTCCGACTGGTCGAACGCAAAATCGTCAAACATCCGATCTGACTGCTTGACCCAAAACATTCCTACTTTAGCCACAAATTGAGATTTATGGCTAAATATCCGCTGCTCCGGTGACAAAAATCCCCCACCACTAACAGCTTTCGTGACGAGTCGTACGATCGGTTGGTACATGAATGGGGCCTATTAGTCATGTATGATAAGACTAAAGTGCTGGAAGTGGGTACAGATTTTTTTTTTCTCTAAAAATAACAAATTTTGGTGACAATCAAGTAACACACACTGGTTGTTCATTAGGTGTGATGTCAATCATTAAACTCATTCTTTTATTATTTTTTAAATAAAAATTTATTTGCATCCAGCATAAGTTTCACTATTTTGTCCTTTCACAATTTGCAATTCATTATTGCCATCCAGGCATGAAAGAGCTCCGCTTTTAAGCGGAAATCCGCTTTTTTCAATGTCTTTGAGGCTGTTTCTGAGATCGATGCAAAACCGTCGAGAAATCGCGACCGAAAAATGTGGGGGGGGGAGCGGAGCGGACGAACGCCATTTTTTCTCCTTCACAGTAAACAGAGATGCGTTCCTAAGCCTACACATCGTATCAGTAGCGGATCCAGAAATTTTTTTTTCGAGGGGCTAAATTTTGAAAAAAGCTTACTTCACTCAAACAAAATGTACAATAAAGCAAAATTTTAGTACAAAGTAATGTAAAACTTTTTGGGAGGGGCTAAGTTATAAAAAAAGATTTTATCTACTTATAAGTGTATAATAAAGCTGAATGTTACACTTCAGCAATCTCTTTGGGGGGGGCTGAAGCCCCCTAGTCCCTCCCCTGGATCTGCTACTGCATCGTATCTATCACCCTAAATTATTGGTGCAGCGGAATGGAGAAAGGCATAACTTGTGCCAATCGGCCGAATGACAATCGCGCAGGTTGAAAGTAGGTCACGCCTTACTGTTGAAATCACACCAGGGAAATTGCCGAAGTTGAATTACTGGATGACTGATAACGGCTGTTATGTGGACCAGGCGCATAGCCAGGAAAATTTTTCGGGGGGGATATGAACTTATATGTGTATAAATAGATGGAATTTCATCACTAATCCAAACATTTCGGGGGGGGGGGGATATATCCCGATTACGCCCCTGATGTGAACAACTTCTACTGCTCCTTTTATTTGTCGTGTGTTTGGAATTGTACCGCACACGCTCTGAAACGCATGTGGGAAATTGCGTCATCAGTTTGTGAAGATGATCTTTTGTTAGTTAACCAAGATAACATTATAAATATGGATATTAATTTAAACAATGAGCATAAAGCTTGCTCAGTAGATGCGAGCGAAAAAAATAAATTCGAGTGGTTGAATAAATCTATTAAAGTCAAATTACCGGCAAAAGTTATGGATCATGAAGAAGAAATAGAAATAAAAGTAGGGGATATATATATGCGATATAGATTTAGTAATAATTAGAGGTTATTTTATGAGAATTTAATGACATTACGTTTTACGACTCAACGTAAAAGTGTAGCAGTTAATGTTTCGTAGATGTATTAAATTAGTAACGTGTCTTCTGACCTTAAATTACAAGCCAAGAGCAAGCTGCGTTTAGTTTATTATTTTGCATCAAAATTTAAGTATAATTAGTACAGTAGGGAACCCGAAATCCGGAATGCTCGGGATCGGACCCATTCCGGATTTTGGGGTACCGGCTGCGAACTTTACCGATTTCCGGAAGTCTTCCGAGGTAAGCTGTAGCATAGGCCCTTCTGCGTTTTAGCGTCTATTATGACGTTAATTAATATTAACTGAAACTCTATTGAATAAAAACTTTAAAAATATGCACACGATTATATATCTCTGATTTAAAAAAAATGAATGAATGAATAATACAGTATGTTAAAGATGAAGTAATCCATTAAAAAATTCGAAAGCTATGTTATCGAGCCGAGCAACAATTATTTCAGATGGATGACGATTGCTGCAACTAAATTGGCTGAAAATATGCAACTTATATAATCTTAAAATTTTACTTAACGTTTTTTCATACATAGTTTCCGATTGAAATAACTCATCCTACACCGCAATTCAGTGGGCTACGGAAGGACGGATAGAGCAGTTGCGCAATTTTCGGATCAACTGCCGCCTTTCCTCGGCCTGTTGATTTGCCTAACAATTTATTATGCAACCCAACATTTCTTCGCACATCTGCAGTTCTTTGAGAAGGGGGTGAGAGAAACAGTCATTAAGCAGACCAAATCCCGTTCATCTTTGTTTACATTTAGCAGACTAGATGAATCATCAACACTTGAAGCTGCGCGCCTGTGTGTGTGCATGCGTAAAGGACACATATTTTTCTCCCCATTAAAGCAAGTCATTCTATAATAGCATAGAATCTATTTACGTTACGAGAAATCGAAAATTACCACACAAGATCTAACAACAACTCGCCGATCGCAAAGCGAAGAAAGGCGCGAGTAGACAGGATCGATCATTCTCCTGGTACGCGCCCGCGCCCTCCTTTCCCTGCGCTTCGCCGCGATCGGCAAAATTCTTTCCAATTTAACAGGTTTCCTTATTTTTACGTATATTCAATTGAAAACGGTCTTTCAAAGAAGAAAATGAGGAATAAAAAGGAAAATAATATCCGTTTTTATATGCTTATAGGGAGGGGGAAAAAACGCGAAGGGGGGGAGAATGCAGAAAAAAAAGTTCCGGATTTCGGGTCCCCTACTGTATTAGGTAATTAAAGTGTGCTTGGAGTTTAGCAAGAATATAATCTTTGATTACATAATTATTATTGGGGGGGGGGGGGTCGGGATTGATTTTTATCCCTCTCGACACTGGTTTAGGAATGTCCTGATTTTAGGTTCAGAAAAAATGGTCACTTTAATAATAATAAATAAATGAATAAAATCAAAACTGCAATAATGGAAAAAAAAAAAAAGAAAGTTTTTGAAAACATTTTGATTTCAACACTTTTTAATGTATTTTTATCATGTATAGAAAATGGGGGGGAAATTTTGTACTATCGCTTTTTAAGAATGGAGTGAATATTACTGGAAGAAATTACTGTACATAAACAGTTGTTTTTCAATCTGTAAAAATTTGGTTACCTTTTTTTCCACCATAAATTGACCCTTCTTATAAGTATATAGTGTACTGGCTGGTGAGAAAATGTATGCATGCATATATATATATATAATATAAAATAGCTTAACTTACGTAAAATGGATTCCCAAGTGAAATATTAATTGAAAGCACATTATAACAGATATAATACATAATCATGAAAATAAAAATGAAATCCAGAGGCTATAAATAAATTTGAAACAGGGCCATCAAAGCCAAAAATTGGGAAAAACATGCCATAAGCAATCACATGTGCTTAAATATATACATACATATGTATTGTATATATATATATATATATAATTTTTTTTTTTTCACGTTAAATTTTGTATTCGGGTAGAGTTCAGCTTTTTTGATCAGCTTGCACTTTCATGCCTGTTGCCATCTCATCTTACACTTTTCCGCAACTGATAATGCATACTTAACATTTGGTTAGTATCAAAGAATAGATAATCAAGGTATCCAGCAGTCGGGAAATGCAGTTTTTTTCGTGTCGGGAATTATGCTTGAAAATATAGAATTTCCGGTCAGCGTTGGGGAAATCTTTCTTCCACCAAAAAGCCTGAGGGGCATGTGGGACCCCTTTTCTATCATGTCTTATGTAAGTTACTACTAGCACTGCTAGTTCATATGTTTTATTTCTCAGCTTTTTTCGGGCTGTATTACAGCTATATCACAACAATCTAACTAGTGTAGTCTAATGTGATAGCAAAAAAATGGCACAGGGGCAGGGTGAGAAATTAGGAGCAAAAATCTAGGCGTCAATGGCACCTAACTTTTTTTTTCCGGTTGCCAAACTGTCTCGTTCAGGTGCAGTTTCGAAAACCTTTGTTTTGTTTATATGCATAAACTATAAACAGGTAGGCTTAATGATTATGTACAGTAATAATTAAGAAGATCAGGACTATTAAAATTAAGATAGTAATAAATAGTAAGTAAATATAAAATCAATTTTTATAGCTTTCCACCTATGAATCTGGAATAAAGTATTATAATACATTTTACAAGAACATGGTCTTTAGTTTTAGTTCAGAAGTATTTTATAAATTGTTGCTATATAACTACAATGCCTATGGAAATAAACTTATGCAGTATACGTGTACTAGCTTCAAAATGTCACCTGATCAACCACCACTGTAAGCAAATAGGTAGTACATGTTAAAATTGTGGAAATATGTATTTGTATTCTCAGTGGGTTGAACTGAATTTGGGAGAGGGTCTATGAAAGCTTTTAATGTCACCAAGAAGGATTTATTATTTTACATAGCTCTTTTATCTTACTAAAAATTATTTTTAATTAAATTACTTAAAACATATTTTAATACAAACTGAACTTTTTATTTACATATAAAAATTTTAATAATTAAGATAGTTTTTTTTTTATTTTTTCAAATAACTAATCCAATTAAAGTTTTTTTTTATTTACATTATCTCATAAAGGAGTTTTATTTTAAAAAGATAAAGTTTATTAAGTTTAAATCATCAAATAACATTTTTAATTCAAATAATATTTTTATTTGAATTATCGTAATTTAGGCCGGAAGTCCGAAATTTAGATTTTCCCAAAATCCAGACATTTTGCTAATGTCATCCCCCCACACGCACACATACAAATAAATAAATCTTTTTTCGTTTTTTCACGAAATTGCATTAATTATTTGCAGTCAATCCATGTATTGTTTTCAGTCACGAACTGCTGCACTTAACCAGCAGTTATTGCGGCGCTGCAAATAAAATCCAAGATGGCGTTCAGGCCGTAAATCTGTACTCTGCCGCGGTAAATAATTATATTTGATTAATGAATATTAACTAATCCAAATAACTTTTATGCTGAATTATTTAAAAGGATCTCGCACGTTCATCAATATTGATATCAAGTATTATCGTCGCATTTTCCCACACCGCCGTGCCATACGAGCCGAGCTACTGCTAAAATACATTTGCAGAAAGAATCCAATATGGCGAACGTGAACTTGTAGTTTCTTCCGATCAACTTCATTAATATACATGAAGTAAAAAAATTATGGCTAAATTTCTTTAAGTTCCTCTATTTGTTTACATTTTTAAAAGTGCGATTTAAATGATTACACATCCGCGGAAGACAAGAAAGTGGTCTTCCGCACGTTTTTCAACCGTAGAAGACTGTCTGCAGGGGATTGTTCTCTTTCTGCCACGGAGCGATGCTTACGAAAGCAAAAGTTTTTTTATTCACGGAAATTTACATTTACATTTTTTCAGCACATTTTGAGAAATAGTTGTCTAGACAGTAAAAAAAGTCCCCAGAATTCGCAAAATATTCATTTTTTGCGGTATTTTTGTTTAAAAAGTCGCCGGAGTCGTCCGATGCCAAAATAGTAGCTTTTTAGTCACCTGTCTCGGGCAAAATGTTAGGTGTCAAAAATGACGACTGGTTCTTTAATCTCGGTTGTCAAAACAAAAATTACTTGGGCTGTTCCTTGACCAAATTGGTAACAGCTCATCTGTAGAACAGTTTTAGGTGGAGAAAGAGGTGAAAAATCTCAATATAAACAAAATTAGTGTCTGTTTTGCAGCCACTCCATAAAAAATGAAATTGGCGAATACGTCTTTTGTATGCATGTGCCTTTCAGATGCTCATTTTCACTGTATACATGCTAAACAAAAGCCCAATTGTGACAATGTGAAAATGCATGGTTGTGGGGCCATTGAGATTATTTTGAATTAATTGAGAAATTCAAAATTTGAGCAAGGGAGGCAATCCCTGAAGTGTCTTGATGTGTTTCTGTAATTAATAACTACTACAGAACAATAATCAAGACTTTTTGCCTCTTGCTTCTCCCCCTTCTTTCTATTTTGACATAACAGCATGGCACCTGGGGGCAC
The DNA here is from genome assembly GCA_038373885.1 of Cheiracanthium punctorium. Taxonomy (NCBI): domain Eukaryota; kingdom Metazoa; phylum Arthropoda; class Arachnida; order Araneae; family Cheiracanthiidae; genus Cheiracanthium; species Cheiracanthium punctorium. Next base: position 214,447 of record JAWZYV010011927.1, on the reverse strand, counting down.
GTTGCCCTCCAATGTGTTGTCTTCCTCTCACAAAACAACTGCTCGTTATCAAACAGTAATTACTCGGTGGTATTCTTAACTAATTTATTGTCATTATTTACATATATTTACAATAATCTTACTATAAATGCACTGCCGCACCGCAGTATTCATCATGCGTTGTTCCCAGAACAACGGTTCAACTCGTTTTTCCGTCTTACATCACACTGCGCCGTTTCACGGCGTTTGCAGCGCTCTCTACAGGCTTATTACATTCAGCCTTTCCTGACAATACAATCTCCTGATTGTTGAATATTATTACATATCTAATAAAAGTTACTTACCTATGCATAGGAAAAATCAACATCACACAAAATATTAGCATTTACATTTAAAAATAATAATATATCTATACTTAAGAGTCCTTAAAGAGTTCAAAGTTCTTCATTATTGTCACTGCTAAATGTCACTCTGGAATAAGATATAAAAAGAATGTTCTTACCATAGGCACAGCTATAAAAAAAAGTCTGTCAGTCTTTCGTACGAACTGTTCTGAAAGGGTTGCGTCTCGGTGCTCTTTTGGAGTCATCATCATCATCTAGGAGGCTTTGGTCATCATCACTGGACTCGTCGCGGTCGTCATCACTATCATTGTCACTGTCTAGAGACGATTCACTTCTCCATGGTTTCAGCTGGCTTACGTGAGCAGTTGTTGAATAGATATAACCTTTCTTCTTTGGTTCTAAATGTTCTACTCTATAGGTGTCGTTAGGAAGTACTTCAGTTATTGTTAGAGGTCCTCGATATTTTGGTTGAGTTTTTGTGGGTTCTCCTGTTGATTTTGGAGCTCGTTTCATCACCACAATTTCTCCTACTTCATATTTGGCGATTCGACACTTTTTCTTATCGTAGTACTGTTTCATTTTTGTTTGATTTTCTTCAATGTTTAGCCTTGCTTCATTTTGCACGACTTTTGGTTCTGTCCAAACTTCTTCGTCAGCTAATCTTCTGTGCAATCCGTCGTTAAAATGCGGCTTATAACCATGTAACATTTCAAATGGTGTTTTATTTGAAGTTTTATTTAAAGAATTATTTAAATACTTCTCTACGTCTTTGATTTTTGCATCCAGTCTTTTGCTTCTCATCCTTCATAGACGTTGTAATAACATTCTATTCCGATTAATACTGTCTTAGCCGATCTAAAGTCCACACGATAGACATAAGTTCCAATTTCTAGATGATAACTGCTCTCGGCTTCAGTCGTTTTCTTACTTATACAGTATACTAAATGCCATTTCGTTAATCTTCACCTCTCTGTAAAAGCATTCCAGCAAGTCCTAACGAACTGGCATCACAGTGCCTCGGTTTCAGAATCTGGATATAATGTGCAAGAACGGGTTGTTTTGTCAGATCCCTCTTACAGTACTATGAAACGCTTTCTTTTGTGCTTCTTTCCACTTAAAACGTTCTTTCTTACGCGTTAATTTCGTCAAAGGTTCAGCTTTCTCTGCATATTTCTTCACAAATCGTCTGAAAAAGCTAGTCAATCCAATGAATCTCCTTAAGTCGTGTACGTTTTTTGGTTCTGGAAATTCCTTAATAGCCATTATTTTTCTTAACCCTGGTTTGACACCGTCTTTATTCAAAATAAATCCCAAGAATTCGACTTCCCTCTTTCCAAATTCACATTTGGGTAGTTTTAAAGTTAAATTTGCATCCCTCAACCGATCAAATATTTCCTTTAATTTTGAAATCATTTCTCTCCAAGACTTTGCAGGAATTAATATGTCGTCTAAATAACATAAAACTTTTGTGTTCATTAATGGACCTAAAACATGCGACATTAGGCGCTGAAATTCGGCTGGAGCGTTGGCTAATCCGAATACCATTCTCTCAAATTGTCCTGTTTCATCTGGTGTAATGAAAGATGTTTTTGATTTTGCTTCTTCTGTTAATGGAATCTGCAAATAACCATGCGCAAGATCTAAAGTACAAAATAATTTGCAACCACTTAAATTTTCTAAAATATCATCGATTCGGGGTAAGGGGTACTTATCCTTTATAGTCTGACTATTCAACCTTCTATAATCTACCACCAAGCGCTGTTCCCCAGTTTTCTTCCTAACTAGCAATACAGGACTCGCGTAAGGGGATCTAGTTTCGGACACTATCCCGTTTTTCTTCCACTCTGCAACGATTTCTTTTATTGTATTTCGTTCTTCAGTACTTGTCTTATAAGGTGCTGCGAAAACTGGTTTACTACCTTCAACTTCCTTAATGTCCATTTTTGTCAAATTAGTGCACCCCAACTCACTCAAATCAAGTGCAAAACAGTCTCTATAATCATTTATTAAGTTAAGAATTTCAAGCTTTTCGTTATAATTCATTGACGAGTCAAATTTGATTTCCTCAAGTGTTATAGCTCTTTTACTATTCGGTACAGTGTATACTTCATTTTCTTTGACGCAAATGTTATCATTTAAGTTTTCATTTACTTCTCTCAATTCCCAATCTTCGGTTATGTCCAATACCCTTCCGACACATTGACCTTCCTTTAATTCGATATCAACATTCCCTATGTTCATAACTGGCACTAGTGTGGAATTATTTTTTTATCTCTAACACCGAATCCGGACTTCCGTTTTTACCTTCAAACAAAACCATTCCTTGACTCATTTCGGAAGTTTTAGCCTGAACAAAGTTTATAGAGTTACTTTTAATTTCAATTGGATTGTCCGTGCGAAGTACAATTCTTTCATTCCTAACTTCATTCTCTAGTCTCGCAAACGGAATGCTATGAGAATACCACAAGTTAAAATGTTCACCAAACTTTCCGTATGAGATTCTCTTATCGTTCAAAATATCCCTTCCTAAAAGTAGGTCGTAGGACTGTGCTGAATCATCAACGATAAATAAAGTAGCTTCCAGTGTTATATCGTCTATTTCCAAACAAACTCTTGCTTTACCCAAGGTCATCGTAGATGGCTGAAATATATTCCCAATACCGTACAGCTGGCGCCGGTCGGGAAGAACATTTAACTGTAATGATTTCGCCACAGAATTCTTCAACAGAGATAGACCACTCCCCGTGTCTAATAAACATTCTATCGGGCCTTCATTATTGATGCGCACTTTTTTGAGATAAATTGCTGAACTCGAAGTTTCAGAATGTGATGCTGTATAAGAGATGTTTTCTTTTTCTCTTTTCTGCTCCGACGAATTTTTAAAGACTTTTGCTTTCGGGCAATCACGAGCAAAATGGGTTCCGAAAGTTAAACAATTAAAACATTTAAATTCACCCTTTTCATTGAGAATATTAGAATTGCGTTTAGGTTTGGTATGTGTTTTAAAATCATTTGACTGATTGGAATGAAACGTGTTATTTCCATACTCGCTTTTGAATTGCCTGTTTGTTTTTGTCGTACAATCGCGATTCATGGTGTTTTCATTAGTCGAGCAATTTTTTGAATTATTTCTATAGTTTGAAAATCCTGTTGACATCTTCATTCCATAACGGACCGTTTCATATGCGTCAAGTTTTTCCGCTAAATCTTCGGGATTATTTAGTTTTGACCATTCGTCGATAAAATGTTCGCGTATCGCAAAAGGGACTTTCCTTTTTAATTGATCGGAAATGATCAAATTCTTTAGTTCTTCAAACGTAGAAATATCTAACCCATTTATCCATTCATGGAAATAATTTGAGAGTTCGAAGCAGTAATCTTTCCATGTACCTTGTGGTAATCTGACATGGTCAACAAATTTTTGCCTAAACTGTTCTGGGCTTAATTTAAATCTCCGTAATAATAATTGCTTAATATGCTTGTAATCGTTAGCTTTCTCTTCACTTTCGCGTGCTATTAATTGATTTATCTCGTAGGGTAACAGTCCTAACAACTGAGAAACCCAAAATTCTTCATCTAGTTCTATACGTCTAGCTTGACGCTCGAACAGAACTAGAAAATGACTGATATCACTAATTTTTGGATCATATTTATGCATTAAATAACGCATTTCTGTTACATTTTTATTTTCAATACTATTGGACACACTTCCATCCTTCTTACTTTGTGTTTCTAACCGCAATTTTTCTAGCTCAAAATTTTGCTGCTCTTTAAGTTTCACTTCGTTTTCTGAACTGATTCTATCATTAATAATTCTCTCTAGCAAAACTTTTACAAATTCCTCTTCATACTGCTTACTTTCAACAATAATACGTTTTAAATCAACGAGTTTAATATCGGCGGATACCTCTTCGCCCAATTCTGAAGCAATTTCAAGCAAATCAATTTTCCTACCTTTAGCTAGGTAAGCCATCTTAACATCCAAAAATATAATATATTCACGACTCAAAATTCAATCTTCGGCGATATTTTGGTCAAGTATTCTTTTCAAGTAAAACAAATATACTTTCTAACTCTTTAGAATAATCGAAATAATGTTTTAAACAACAGTTTAAATGAAAAGTTCTGTACTTACAGTTTGCATTCAGCTTATGAGGTCTCGCATCTAAGACACTAAATAGAATCTTCATCCCACTTCTGAAATTTTTGTTGTCTTCCTCTCACAAAACAACTGCTCGTTATCAAACAGTAATTACTCGGTGGTATTCTTAACTAATTTATTGTCATTATTTACATATATTTACAATAATCTTACTATAAATGCACTGCCGCACCGCAGTATTCATCATGCGTTGTTCCCAGAACAACGGTTCAACTCGTTTTTCCGTCTTACATCACACTGCGCCGTTTCACGGCGTTTGCAGCGCTCTCTACAGGCTTATTACACCTGGTTGGAGGCCTGTGCATGCATGTTGCAGAAGAAATTGCAGATAACACTGAATACGATAAACGTTTGAATCTAAAGCTAAAGGTTTTCGAGTCTGAAAATTTGCATGATTTGGGGAGATTTGTTAGTACACCAATTGATTCCCATTAACTTGCGATTACAAGCATAACGGTCTTGAACAACTTTTGTAAAAGGGTAGATTTTTATTAAATAGAAAAAATAATTTTAAAATACAAATTCCACGTTTTGAGTTTTCAGAGCATGAAGAAAGAGTAAAATCATTAAGACAGCTTAAATGTACTTATTCATAATTGCCAATTTTTATGCTTTTTTTGGGAAATGCCAGTTTTTTTTTTTTTTTTTCCAGATTTTTATGCGAATCTTTTTTCATTGTATAAATTTTGACGTTTTATTTAAATAAAATAACGACCCATATTTTGTTTGCAAAAATAATCTCTTAAAATTTACTATTCGTGCAATTTTTCCACAATCATACCATTCATGCAATTTCCTCTCAGGCATAGGACCCTGCTAAATTTTATGGGGGTTCTGACACCCAAAATCCACCCTTGCTACACCACTGGGGGCCCTCAAAAATTTTACTACATGGGGCCTCCAATAGGCTAGATCTGCCTCTGGGTGCCCCCAAATCATGTAATGGCAGCACAAGTGGTGTTATGGGGTTGGATCCTACCTATGGGGCTTAATCTTAAATTATTATCTATTGGGGTAAACAAACTAAGGGAGGACCCTCCCTCCCTTTTGTCCCTTTATTTTATTTAAATAAAGGGAGGCCCCCCCCCCTTGAAAAAATTCTGTGCACCCTACTCAATGAAAAAATATCTTACAGGGGAGGAAATCCTGTGCCAAAACTTAAAATCTGCGCTATGCTGCTACAAAAGCATTTTATTGTGCGATTCTGTGCCAAAAGAAAAAACAGCTGCTCAAAAAAAAAAAGTGCCAACTCGCCGTAGGTTTTGTTTCCGCACTCGCACAACTGACTACTGTAATTTATAGAAGAAATGCCGCACCTACGAAAATGAGCTTAAATTAACTATCGTTTATTTAAAAGAACCAGTCTTTTTCGACCCAAATATGCAAAAGGAACAATTTCATTTACCTGTAAAGAATATTAGACCCGTTTCCATGGGAAAATCCTGGGTAAAAGCAGAGTATACGGGAAAAACACACGCATCATTTGAAAGCGAGGTCATCCCTGCATTCACCCTTCACTTAAGGTGACCAAACGTCCCCATTTTCCGGGGACAGTCTCCAATTTCAGGTCTTTTTCAAATTGTCCCCAAAATGTAAAACGGGAATTGGGGACATTTTTTAATTATTGTATTTTTTAAAATTAAATTAAGGTTAATTATTTCATCAGATTTAAATGTCCCCAGTATAGTTTCAAAATAGGGTCATGTCCCCGATTCTATGTTCAGAAATCTGGTCACCTTACCTTCACTTAAGGTGACCATACGTCCTCGAAATTCCATGACAGTCTCCAAATATAGATATTTCTTTCATTTATCCGGATTAAATAATTATTTATAAATGAATGAAATACTTCCATTAATTTAAAAGAAATAAGAATACACAATTGATATAAAAAGCCATTAGAGTTCATTTTTAAGTATCAAAATCAGTCAAGATTTAAAATATGGGTATACTGGTATACATGAACAGGGCCGAATTTACACATTTTTGCACCCTAGTCCAAAGGCCATAATTGTGCCCCCCATCAACCTCGAAAAATTGATCAATAATTCCAATTTAATATGAATAATAATTCATTTTTTCTCATCACCACTATATGTCACGTAAAAACGTGTTTTATAAAGTACAGGTTTTTTTTATGATTGCCAGATAATGTACATAAGTGGATTGAGATAGAATTTGGAGGCAGAGATACTAAACACGTGACCAAAACAAGCTACTAAAATCATGTGGCCAAACAAGCTGCAAAATCACTGACTAAACAAACGTACCCCTGGAACAAGCACTCTGATTGGTCTATTAACTTCCCTGTTCATTTTTCCCTTGGTGTTGGTCACATGTTTAGTACTAAATGTATCTGAATTCGTATTTACTAACTTTTAGTATCCCCGCCAACTTAGTAACTGAACAATAGGTTTAGTAGCTACTAAATCTATCTGAATAGTAGCCTTGGACACATCAGACGTCCGTCAGTATTCCTACTACAACATTCGAAGTTGGTACAGCACAGAAATTCGAAGACTGGATCAGATAATCGCAGAGAGTTATCGTTAATGTCAGCGATCAGATGATTGTTTGCCGATAAAGTGAATACTGTAATAGCACTTATTTTCTTGGGTTTTCTTCTTTAAATATTGATCTTAGACATATATAATTAATTACAAAGTTACTTATGGTGTGGAATAAAATTTTCAATGAATTAAATGTAAAGAAATACCAACATTTACTTTTTATACAGCCCTCTTACAGAAATTCCCAATAAGTAAAATATACTCCCTTGCATTAATGAGGTAATGTAGAAAGAAAGCTTTCTCATAAGAAGGCTACAGATGTTTAATCAAAGTCTGTGAGGGGCAATAAGCTTTTCAATATCAAAAATAGTAAACATAATTATTAAAACTGTTCTAACAAAACTAATTAACTATTAATTTTAATCACAGTTATATATAGCCAATATTTTACATTTTAAGAAATGAGTTTTAAATCATTTTTTACCAGTTTCCTTTAAAAAGTGTTGCTGTTTTTTTTTTTTTTTTTTTCAGCATTTCAGAATTTGTTTAAAAACATTACAATTACACTAACATTCAATTTAAAGAAGATTTTTAAAAAATTGTTTTTGACTTATTAATACCATAATTTAATTTTTAAAAAGGCATCTTTAAAATGAGCGTACCAATGTTAAAATTGAATATTTAAAATATATATATATTTATATATAACCCAGACAGCACAGCAAACTTGCAGCAAGCTTGATTTATCAAGTCAATAAACTTGAATTAAGCTTGAAAATTTCAAGCGTGTAAGCTTAATGCAAGCTTGAATCAAGTGTTCAAGTTTACACTTGCCCAACTTGCATTAAGATTGACATAGCAAGCTTAATTTCAAGCTTAAAAAATTTTTCTAAAAAAATTTTCTTAAATACACGGGACGCCCATCGGCGAACTCGCCCACATATTTTATTTTTCCATGCATTTTCCCCTCTATGCTGAAATTTCAAGCTAATTTAATCTGTTTCCATCAAGCGTCCGCGGCTGGGATAGAACTCGGGACCTAAGAGTTGGGAGGCCAGTGTCTAACCATTCCGCCAATCTGCCTCGCGCTGTCACGACTAAAGTTTGAAGTGACTGTCATGGTTGTCACGCCGTTTTCTGGCGAGATCGATCAGTGCCCGATTTCTTTCTTTTATTTTTCCATGAGATGTATCAAAATTGAAATAATGTTTTGTGTGATTTATAGACTCTACTAATAGGGAAATAAGCATAATATAAACTTAAAAGCAGCACATGTTGTAAAACTTTCAATATCGCGACATTCATGTTGGGCAATACTGGCCAAAATCGAGACAAACGACTGATTTTGAAATCAATTTCGTAGTATAATTGTATTTTATTTTGAAGAATTTCCATATTTGGAAATATAGAATCTTTTTTTTTTTTTTTTTTAATTCTATGGTCCAGTACATTTATGACTGATGATAAATTATTTGTTATGTCGATGTGCCTTTCCAAATCAAGTTGTATTCAAGCTTGACAGTTCAAATGACTTCTCCAAGCTTGCTGCAAGCTTAAAATGAATTGAACTGTCAGCTTGTATTAATACATCAAATTCAAAGAAATGTCAAGTTTGATTTAAGCTTATATGCTGTCTGGGAAGTATATATACTTATAAATCTTCCTTATTCTAAAATTTATTATTCAAAAACAAAGAGTTAACAAGATAAATTACCATGAATCAGAATAAACTCTTGCCCTTATAAAAAGAAAACAAGTAAGAATAAGCCATAGCTCAACACTAGGTCACCCCTCAATCCGATAGGTGTGCAGTAGCGTAGCAATTCAGTAGGTTTGGGGGGAGAGGGGGGCTCAGTATGTTTTCATGGATTCTTGACACTGAAAGAGATACAGATTATATGGCTATTTTCTATCATCCTGCAAAGGTATGGGGGGTGGGGGGCTCAAGCCCCCTGTTTCCTCCATAGAAATAATACACACAATAATAAATACTTCCCTTCTTATTTCTAACGTCACCATGGAGTGGGATATCGGGATATATCCCCTTGTGAAACTTTCAAAATTAGTTATTAAGAGGTTTCAGATTTTTCTCATCAATAAGAAATAAAGCATACCAATACAAAATTATATATCTTTTACCTCCCGAAAAAAATTTCTGTGGCTACGCTCCTTGCCTCATCGACTAGCATATAACGACTATGTTATATCATAAAACTACTAAAAGTAGAGTACTATTAAAAGTGGCATTTTTTCTGCTTATCTTCAGCGTCCACATTGGGTAAAGATTCTTTTGACTTTGTCAAATCTTCGTTAACTTTCTGCAAAACTTCAGTATCAGTTTCTGTTCTCGGCATTTTTATAGGTAACATATCAGAATCAGAATGCACTTTTTCTGGCGATCCTTTAGATGGAACTAAGAAACCAGAAATGCTCGTTTCATTAATTGCGCAATGTTTCACATATATTTTGGATGAAAGCCTTGATAATGCGTTTTCAAATTTTTTTAAATTATAGACGCATTACACTCAAAGCAACAGACTTTTTCTCGACCAGACATATTTACCGTTATGTGCGTATGTGTGGTGTGGTTCTTTTTACGGGAATGTTGGAATATCGGAAGAGCACAGATGGTCAGACACCTTTTCTATTCCATGATAACTTACTTTGAATAATTGTTCTCTCCGGTACCTCTCCTTTCCTCAATGTGATTGTTCTGCAGCGGATCTCTTAGTTCTGCGACACATGTCGTCGACTTGGACATGGTCTGTGCTGGAGTGCTCTGCGAGCAATTCTGTGTCTGCAAGGGGGGGGGGTTAATGGATCTCCACACATGGGTTTTCTATAGATAAGAAATTGTACTAGGGAGAAAAGAAATTTTTCGAAAGCCATAAACGTGTTTTTCTTGCGCAATAATCACTTAAAGTAAGTCGTTTTCCTCAGACAGCACATAAGCTTAAATCAAGCTGGATTTTGGCTTGCAAAGTGTGCAGTGATGGCGCCATCTGTGAAAGATAACGGACATTAATTGTCTAGCGTCCTCAAATTTGCTGAAAGTTCGTAAAAGATACGTTTTATTTTATTACCAGTGCCATATTACCGGCAGGGCAAACGGGGCAACTGCCCAGGGCCTACAGATTTTAGGGCTCAAAAATCTTACATCTTACACTTTTGTAGTTTTAAAATAAAATTACAAGGGATAAAAAAAAAAATCTGAAGTTAAATAATTTTTTTAATTATAAAGTATGAACAATGAAAATAATTCAAATTTGCATTTGTATAAATTAATTTAAACTTATTTTTAATTCTTCGAAATGCTCTATATCGATATAGCATACCAATACAGGCCCGTAGCTAGTGTTAGTTTAATGGGTGGGCCTGAAAATACCCAGGGTGGGCACGATTTTTGAATCTGCAAACTAAAACAAAACAAAACTATTTAATGGCTAAAACAATACTTCATTGCCAAAAATCTTTATATTTAATTATGAAGCAGCCTAAGGAAATGCGCTCTAAGGAAAGTAAACAGCAAATATATAAAAAAAAAACACGGAACAGATTAAGTGCGGTTATTAAGAATAGTGTCTTAAAAATAGACAACAAACTTTGTAATTACTCACATTGCCCCTTTAAAAAGGTATAAGCGTTTCGGAAGCAACAAAAGGGGGCTTTCTTCATCAGTTCCTAACTTGCACCATCCAGCAAACAGCAAAGTATAAAAAACACAATATATTTTTAAAAAAATTTTTAATTTAATTTATTTATTTATTTTATTTTATTTATTTTTTACATTTTCATGCTTTACTGTTCGTTGGATGGTACACATTTAGGTACTAATAAAGAAAGCACTCTTTTGCTGCTTTCGAAACGCGTATACCTGTGAGTAATAACAGAATTTATTTATTGATTTTATCCTAGTATTTTTGAGTGTTTTTTCTTCAATACACTCAATCGACGTCTCAATGAGGCTGTAGACGTCGATTCTTTGCACCTTGGAACCGCTTTAAAACAAGCTCTACTGGAATGCTGTTCATGAGTTTATGTTCAAATGCAAGAAGGATTAGGTTAGCTTTCCTCTGGTGCAGCATGGATGACCGAAATGGAGTTAAGATTCTTGAAAGAGTGCTAAATGATGCCTCGCAGGTTGCTGTAGACGCTCCTATTGACAAGGCAGAAGCTAGAAGGCAATAAGTAGAAGGAAATGCATCTCTGTAATTGAATATAAATGCTGTCATTTCATGCAATTTTGGCTGAGAGTTTAGACTCTGATATTTTCTTTTGCAGGATATTTCATGTCATTGCTATTTCAGCAGTTGCGATTTGTATGTCCATTCTTTGGTCGTGGTTTTGGTCCAAAACCACGACCTTTTTCCAAAGCAGATTTCCAATTACGAAATCCTCCTCTACGATACACGTATTCACCAGTGGAGGCACTGTTGCAGAATTTTCTGCAACACAAGCAGAACGCTGCATCTCTTTGGACCAAGTATTCTAGCCACGGACGACCGATGTACCACTTTTCAGAGAAGGATCGGAGTTTCGATCCATATAAAGACTGGGGAAATCGTCCTTTACGTTAGAAAGGCACCTCCTCTCTCAAATCAAATGGAAAATTAGAAGCTAATGAACAAGATGTAACAGTTGAAACTGATGAGGAAAGCGGATCAATAGTAGCAGATAAAAGGGAAGAAGCACTAGAAACAGTTTTACTTGAGGATGGTGTTGCACTCGTAGAAGCTGCAGCAGAACATGACACAGGTGTGAAATACCTTAGGAAAGACATATTAACTGTTTAGTAATTCACCCTACAAAAATTAGCTAATAATTAAAAATACTTTTACTTTTTAAAATCTCGATTGAAATCTCAGTTTTGAATTTTGTTTCCAGTTTCTTAACGTTAATAATTCAGTTAAATTTGTGAGGTAAAAATATTTTAAATAACTGCTAAATTACATGAAGTTTATGTTAAAAGCTTAAAAACCTTTTTATTTAATTCAAACATTATTTTTAATCCGAACGCCCTCAAACTTAAAATGTGATCATTCGTATTCTTGTTCTCATGCATTATAAATGCGTTCATGATGTGAAATGTCAACAAAAGTAAAAATAATACTGGGAGTTGAGTGCTTCACCTGCTTTGCATTTCCGTTAGAGTTTGATTGCATTCTGAATGCACTCGTCATTCGTCTTCAGTATGCCTAGCAACCAGTTGGCAACCAACTTCTGCCTGACAATTGACAGTTATCGTCAGGCGCGTAGCCAGGAAAATTTTTTTTGGGGGGGGGGGATATGCACCTGGAAAATTTTTCGGGGGGGGGGGGGGAATATGAACTTATATATGTATAAATGGATGGAATTTCATCACTAATCCAAGAATTTCGGGGGGGGGGGGGGATATATCCCGATATCCCCCCCTGGCTACGCCCCTGGTTATCGTAATGTATTTCGAGACAAACCTGATTTTGAACAACCAAAATGGTATTCAATTTTTGTTCCGATTCAGATAGGATAGAGACCATGAAACGGCCGCTTGTATAGCCCAGAAGCAGGGTGGGCACCAGGGGCGAAGCCTTCAGTCCGCGCACGATGCGCAGATGAGTAGCAGATTTCTGAAAAATGCGAAGAGTTTTGAACTTGAATTCAGCATATTTTATATAATTTTTGCAATAGAATAATCTTTTTTTGCAAATTAATGGCTTATAAGGTAATTTTATTATTTACTTGTTTGGTTTCGCAGAGAAACCTCCATTTATACAAGATTCTTACTGCTGCCATCTTTTGGTCATAAAGGAAATCGTCCCAACCCGAAAAGAGATGCGCTGATAACAGAGCATCTCGTCCGATGACGCGCGCAGTTCCTTGGCCAATCAAATAGCGCGAAAATTTCGGGAGGAATATACGGTGAAAAGTGAGCCAAGTCATCTCTAAAAAGATAGCATCCAACCAGTGTTTTAACACCACTAGGCGACTGAACTGATTGATTGTACAAAAAATATATAAATACGTGTGCATGTGAAAGTTGACACGAACGAAAGACAGAATGCAGTGTCTATCTGTGGGATGCGTTTAATTTGATCTTGAATTAAAATAAATAAAATCATTTTTTAAAATGATGTTTGAAATTAAATCATTTCTTGTCTCTTCTTACTTGAAATTCTCGCGTCATTTCTTTATATAATAAGAAAATGCACTGCTGTTTCATGTAACTTATTCTGAATGTAATAAAATTACTTGTTATGTTGAAAATATTTTGTTTGTTCTTTTGATAAATACTTTAATGCGAAAGAAAAAAGTAATAAATTTCTATATTAAAAAAATGTCCTATGCATTTGTAATTTGAATGTCTCAAAAAATGGACTATTTGTCGGAGGCTAGTAGAAGCCATGCTTTAAAAAGAATTCACACATGTAAGTGATTCACTCAAAGTGAAAATCGGATGAGTAATATTTCATTGCTATCGAGAAAGAAATGTTGGCATCCTTAAGACAAAGATTTTTACGACATAATAATCAGAAAATATTCATCCAAAATAAGAATGGATTTTATTTTCAAATAATGGATGAATATTATTCTTTACCGTTTTGATAAGTACAATATCTGTACATATCAAAAATTTCCCATTTCTAATTAATAAATTTCTAAATAAATACTATTAATAATAACTATTTAAGATTATTTTTCATTTTTAATTATTAAATCTCTAAATAAATAATACAAATAACCATTTAGAATGGTTTCTTTCTTCTTTTTTTTTCAAACGTTAGATTATCTTATTTGCTTTGAAGTACATCCAAAATGTTCTTTATTCTTATACCACCTCATTAAAGTATTCGAGTGTAACACAAATTTACTGTGTTAATGTGTTCGATCTTATGTATATTGTGTTACATAAAAAATAAATTATAGTCCAATAACAACGTCTAGTATTTCTTTTGAGTTATGTGTTTTTTGAAAAATGAATCAGTAATCAACCGAGTCAAATAAGAAATTCAGCTTAGACTAGAATAGGAAATTTTTTTAAATATTTTTGTACTAAATACACTGCTGGCCATCGTAAATGCAACACCCTGAAGGAAGCATGCAAATAATATGAAATTTACAACATGCATTAGCTGAGGTGAGATATGCAAATGATTAGAATTTCAGCGCAGACGCACATCAAGCGCGCCTGTGGCGCCACCTCAAAGCGCTATTTAAGGCTTGGAGATTTCGACGGTTTCAAGTACAGCAATTGTGTTTTTCTTGCTTTTTTTTCAAAAAAACGATAAATTATGCCTCGTAGGAAACAACGATCATCTTTTGATCAAGTATCCGAGTTTGACAGAGGAAGGATAGTGGCATACCGAGATTGTGGGTTATCTTTCAGGGAAATCGGTCGTCGTATTGGACGAAACCAAACAACTGTGATGCGGATATGTGATCGTTGGGTGCAGGAGGGTACGACGGACAGACGTGATCGACCTCAGTGCACCACGTCACGTGATGACAGGCAGATTGTACGCATGGCAGTGACGGACCGCTCAGTCACATCACGAACCATATCACAGCAGATTCAGTCTGTAACGCATCATCCAGTGTCTGCGCGTACCATTCGACGTCGTTTACAGCAGAATGGTCTGTCCGCAAGACGTCCGTTGCTTTGTCTACCTCTGACGCGGAACCACAGACGTCTCCGCCGCCAATGGTGCGATGAAAGAAGGATGTGGACGACAGAATGGAATGAAATTCTCTTTACTGACGAGTCACGCTTCTGTATGCAACACCACGACGGTCGGATTCGAGTCTGGAGACACCGTGGAGAGAGGATGCTGAACAGCTGCATTATGCACCTTCACACTGGTCCTGCACCGGGTATTATGGTATGGGGCGGTATCGGATATCTCTCTCGCACTCCTCTAGTACGCATTGCCGGTACTTTAACCAGCCAGCGCTACATCTCCGAGGTGTTGGAGCCAGTTGTCCTTTCTTACCTTCAGGGCTTGCCAACAGCCATATTTCAGCAGGATAATGCACGGCCACACGTGGCACGCATTGTCCAAGGGTTCTTCGTCAATCACCAGATTGAATTGCTTCCCTGGCCGGCGCGCTCTCCGGATCTTTCGCCGATAGAAAACATGTGGTCCATGGTTGCTCAACGACTGACCCAGAGTTCATCCCCAGCTGTCACACCAGATCAACTTTGGCAACGTGTGGAAGCTGCTTGGTCTGCTGTACCCCAAGAACACATTCAAAGTCTCTTTGAATCAATGCCGAGGCGTGTGGCAGCTGTGATCTCCAACAACGGCGGCTACTCTGGGTACTGATTTTGGCAGGAACCACGCTTCATAGAATGCTGTAAATTTAATCATTTGTTACTTGGTCAACATGTTATCTACACAATAAATTTTGTTGTGATATCTCTTGTTTTTCTTGGTGTTGCAATTTGGGTGGCCAGCAGTGTATTTAACTTAAATGTTGATAAAATATATGAACATAATATTTTTGACTATTTGCATTACACCTTTGTTATATAAAAATGATCAAAATTTTCTTTTCGTCGGTCGTTTCATTAGAACTTATAACACAGTGTGCGGATGTGTGCTTGCGCTGGCGGGGACGAGAGGGATTAATCTGTCAGGAGCGATGACCATGGCATATATTCACGCCTCGCCCCTGGTGGGCACGTCCCTCATAGGCCCACCCGTAGCTACGGGCCTGTACCAATATGTAGGAAAATAGCCACATTTGTAAAGAGAATTTTTAGCGTTAAAAAGTAGCAAATTTTTCAATTATTTGTTATTTTAAGAAATATTTACAAAAATGACTAAAGTGTTTGTATTCCATACATGTTAGCAACTGTGATATAGCCTGTCGAAGTAACGTTTAACTATCTGTTTCTTTCATTTCGGATTACTTAACACAAAATTTGTGTTAAGTAAACCCATTCTATATTTCCAAATATGGAAATTCTTCAAAATAAAATACAATTATACTACGAAATTGATTTCAAAATCAGTCGTTTGTCTCGATTTTGGCGAGCAGTATTGCTCATGAGTGTTGTGGTACTGAAAGTTTATATTATGTTTATTTTCCTATTAGTAGAGTCTCTAAATCACACATAACATTATTTTAATTTTGATGCATCCCATGGAAAAATAAAAGAAACAAATAACACATCGGCCACTTATCAATCTGGCGAGAAAACAGCGTGGTAAGTCACTTCAAACTTTAGTCATAGCTGCACAAGGCTCCGGTGGCTGAATGGATAGCATGTTCGATTGCAAAGCCAAAGGGCCCAGGTTCTATTCCAGCCACAAACACTCGATGGAAACATTAATTAAATTAAATTGAAATTTCAGCATAGAGGGGGGAAATGCACGGAAAAATAAATTATGTGGGGGCGCGTTAGCCAGCGGGTGCCCCATGTATTTAGAAAATTTTTTTGGGGGAAAATTTTTTAAGCTTGAAATTAAGCTTGATTCAAGCTTGAAATGTCAAGCTTAATGCAAGCTGGGCAAGTGTAAACTAGAACACTTGATTCAAGCTTGCATTAAGCTTACACGCTTGGAATTTTCAAGCTTATTAACTTCATAAATCAAGTTTGCTGTGCTGCCTGGGTCAATTCTCCTTTCTAGACTTTCCCTCACCCGTGATTGTTCTGCAGGGGTGTTCTTTGTTCTGCGTCCTAGGCCATGGCCTAGGTTGGCCTTATGGGAAATCCGGCCTTGTATATGACACTCTAATAGCAATAACCCACCGGTCGATGAGAAGCCGGTTAGTTTAATCAGAGGAGAATGAGCAATGGCCGATCTTGGCTTTTCACCCAAAAACGGGGAAACTTCAACGGTAAAGGTAACTGGTATAAAATGTCCTCTCGGGGGCCATCAAGACGATCATCGTTTACCGATTACTGTAATGAAATAAAGGAAAAAACACCAATAAACTGAATAAAACATATTTGTTAATAAAAAATAAACGACTGGCAGCAAAATTTTCAAACAATGTCTGTTCTGTTTATTATTTTTTCGATTTTTGGATGCTAACTTTCCGTTTTTCTGAAAAAAAAAAGAAAAATTCTTCCTCCACCAGGTCCTAATCCTGAGCGTACTGAGCCACAAACTGACGCTCTATCCCAAGGCCATTCAGACATATCATGTATAAGCCAAAGATCCAAGTAGAGACCCTTTATTCCTAAGAGACTGGACAACTGCAAGTCAGCCGCTGATTGGACAGGCAGCTTTTTTTACCACCCGAGGCGGTTTTGAGTCTTTCGTCAATGGGAGAAGCATAGCGCATGAAGGAGTTCGTGAAATAAAAGATTATTAACAGCAAAATAAAAATAAGGTTCTTTCAATTGTACCTTATTTTTGTTAAGATTTGTTTGCTTATTTCTATCGTATAAGTTTTATGTATTAAAATGATAAATTTAATTGAAAAAATACCAAATTGTACACATCCGAACACTTTGGCCGAAACGCTGTTCCTTTGTTTTGAAAGTTTTCCTCATTATTTTTAGTGAAAACGTAGTAAAACTATTGCATATACTCTAGAATTGATAGATTATTTGTTCATGTAGGGCAACCCGAAAGTTTCCCTCTTTATTTGAAAAGAAATTTAAAGTTTTTTGAAGTATTTGAGGAAGCGATTGATTGGCGAAATTTTCCTTGATGTTGGCTTACAAGCTTCATTTTCGGCTGTCGCCAAACTAAAGCTTGTGTTTCTAAACAAGCGAAAACATGCAGAGAAAGTCAATTAAATGTTCCGACAGGTAAGAAAACAAAAGTTCTAAGTAGTAAAACAATATTTTTACATAATAATAAATGAAATTACGTGTTTTAAAATTCTAACCTTAACTAGTCAGTAATCAAAAACCATACGATTTCTTTCTTTCCTTTTCAATGTGGGTGTATCCTGTTGAAAATCTGTTCTTGAAAAATATTATTCTACATATATAAATATGGAGATTTTGATTTTTTAATATAACTAAAACAGTAATTCAGTAGTCAGTCAATCTGTATTCAATATTTATGCATCTAAAATAATTTTCTAATACCAGAGACGGCCCGAGGGGCGTGCGGGGCCCCAGGCGAAGCGCAAGAGCAGGGGGCCTCTTCTCTATCATGTCTTATGAGATAGCAATAAAATAGCCCAGGAACGGAGCCTTAGGCGATCGCCTACATTCGCACCACCCTTGGGCCGGCTCTGCTAATACGTAGTTATTCATATATCAGGGCCGGCCCAAGGGGGGTGCGAATGTAGGCGATTGCCTAAGGCCCCGCTCTTGGGCCATTTTATTGCTATCTCATAAGACATGATAGAGAAGAGGCCCCGCACGCCTCTCGGGCCGTCTCTGCATATATTAGTGTGTAAAATACATCTTTACTTAATAGAAACACATTAAATACAGACAATAACTATTTTAAGCTTTTGTATCAGAAGTAATTTAATGTAGAGTATTTAACTTATTAATATTATATTTAGTTTATTATTTATGCCATGTTCAGCACAAATAATTTATACATTGTTCCTGTTTCATAACTTATTTTTATTCAAAATTAGAATTTCTAAAATAATTTTGAATTGAAAAAAAAAATATTATTAGTTATAATAATAAATGAAGACATCGTTAAATCTTTGGCATATACACTAAAAATTTAACTGTATTAATAGTTAATAAAAGTAAGTATATCTTTCTTCAAGAGCGGTTTGCTTTACTTTCATTTTAATATATCTCCCTTAAGTTCAAATTTTGTTTCAGTCAAAGAAATGTATGTATGTATGTAGAATCCGAAGTTTCAATCAGAGCGCAGCTGTTTCACCCCTTCCAGTGAGACCCCCCCTGACGTGGGAGGTCACATGATGTTTTGTTTTTCGTGGCTGGGAATTCGGAAGAGGCGGTGAGTGAGAGTTAGAGTGAGGTTGACGGAGACGGAGAAAGTTTTGAACTGATATAGAATCTTTGCTTGCATGCCTGGGTGGCTTAATATTTGTGTTCTTTTTCAAGCAGTGAATCCTGTGTGGATGTTTTGTCTTCTTACCTAAGTGGTACCATAGTTCTGAGATACTTTTGTAAATAGAATAATTATTAAATGTGTGTGTCCAAGTAACTTAGCCTCGTCATTGCGTACATGTCCTGCTTTTAATTAGAAGCACATAATAGTAATTCGTCAATTCATAGGGTCAGTGCGACCCTATATGTATGCAATCTTAGAATTATGAATTGGCTAATTTACTGAAAACTTTTGAAATGCTTTTATCTAAATTGAAGACTTACTTTGTAAAACTACTTACTTTGTATAAATCAATATACGTTATTAAAAATGTCTGATGTTGTCTTTCTTTATTAGTTATTTTTTTTTTTTTCCCAAGGAAATGTTTAACTGCTGTGAGAAAAGCTTACTAACGTTTAAATATTTTTCAATTTGAGGAAGTACAGAAAAATGGACAATGCTTATTTTGTACAATTCATTAAAAAAATAAATAAATAAAACACTTAAAATACAGCTTAACTAATTACTATTGTCCAAGAGTGTTATTAAAAGCAATCATTCTTCTACATGTGAGTGTTACCGCAGCTGATTGAGTAAGGGGATAATAAAATATCGAACCTGTATCTGAAATCACCGGTTGTTTCAAAACGATCGTAATCCTAGACTCCCGGGGAGAAAAAAAAAAAACCCGTGAGGCGGACGAAAAAAATCGCCCTTGAAGTGATATTACCGATGGGCTGGCACCAATAGCACCCCCTAACTTGGTAAAAAAAAAAGACGGGCTAAGCATGCGCAGGGTGATCAATCTCCTTCATTGTCGCATCTCTACCCATAAAGGATCTCTAGATCCAAGTACCGGCTATTTTAGTCTCAGATTGGGACTTGCGGGGGTGAAATTTTGACAAAGTGATGTTCAGCTATTATTAATAATAGTCAAATTATTTGATTAGTAAGAAAGTACTAATTTCAATTTTTACCAATGCTTGTAAGTAGCAATAACATTCAAAATTAATTAAAAAACAATATTGCAAATTGTATAGGAGTTTTAGTGTGATTTTAACTTCAATATTTCTTGGATAACTTTTAAAAATGAACTGATTTCTCTTCTTGCTGTTTACATTAATAAGGTTTCAAAAGAGTTGCTTTTGAAGTTTCCGTTAGTCTTATAATGCAGTTGACGCTCAAATAGATTTTCTTTTTTTTTATACAAGTTTTTTTTAATTATTTAAATATTACAAACGATTTTATATAATAAACACTTACACGGTTTTTTTTTTCTTTTTTTTTTTTTTTTCTTTGTAAATATTTGTTTTCAAATCTAAATTTTGTGAGAGGGGGCAAGGGGGGGCTAAGCTTCGATATACCCCCTACCTTTTTTTCGCGCCAAAGATTACGTTTTTTGTGCCAAGCTTGGCGATAAAAGGGATTTTCTGGTTTCCTAAACGAATTTCGTTGGCGAGAATGGAGGGAGGCTATTTATGGCAACCTAGGCCGGCCGGCCAATGACAGAGCGCCGCGATGCAATAGCTCCTGCACGTGGAAGCTTGTGTGAACTTTTTTTCACATTTTTAGAGAGAGGTAGTAAGTTGACCGAAAGCGCTTCTGCAAAGGTACTGTGATCTTTTGATATTTTACTGTACTTTTTTTTATATTTTTGGTTAGGATTTTATGATTTTTTAAGAACCTCCGTAGCTAATGTAATTGAAAATTATCAGGGTATTTTTGAACAAAATTTAACGTTAAAGTTGTCTGATAAATCCCACGTGTGGGAAGAAAGGTGTAGCTAATATAATTTTTGTTATGAGCTATTTGTTAGTAGACCAGGAGAAGTTTTTGGATTTTTTGAGGGAGACATCCTTTCGGAGTGTGAGCTTAACCTTTCCGAGATATTTTTGCTAACGCATAATATTGTTTCACGTTATACATCGTGGTAACTGTGTACTATTTGTACAGGCGAATGGCTTCACAGTTTTTGGCTTCTTTCTTAAAACGCTTTACTCGATTTCTTATTTTTCCCGACTACCTTTTTCGTAAAAAAAGGGGGGGCAGAGCCCCCCCCCCTCACATAAAAATCCCATTATTTGAGGAATTTTAGGTTTTTTCAAATTTTTAACCCTAAATTCTTGTTAGAAAACGCGATTTCTGTGTCCATCAATTCTTAAATTTCCTTGAATTTATTCGTGTTTAGATTCATAACCCTTAATTATTTCTACAATTTTTCTATTTCTAATTTCTTGTTCGAAAACGCGAATTCTACATTCATGATTTCTTAAATTTTCTTGGTTTTATTGTTGTTTACATTCTTAACCCTAAATTTTTTGTAGAATTTTTCTAATTCTCATTCTCTAATTCTAATTCTTTCCGTTTTTTTTCGGTTCTGAAAACATTGCTTCGCGGCCATTTTTACATTTTAACCCTAATTTTTTGTGGAACTCTTCTAATTCATATAGTTTTTCCGCTTTCGGAAGTGGTTTCACGGCCATTTTTTTATTTTTCGCGGCGTCGAAAACGGCATTTTTGGCCACTTCTCTTCCGTTTTTGGCGCCGTCGAAAACGGCCTTGGCGCCAAAAAAAAGTCGCCAAAAATCAAGGTAGGGGGTATATCGAAGGTGCGCCTTGCCCTTTCTTAGTCCTGTAAATAGTCCCATCTACTTACAGCTTAGTTTTCTATTTATGTCGTAAATTGTGTCCAAAGCAAAAACTTCCCATTTTTGGTTCTCAAAGGTTGGCAACTGTGACTTCGGCTCATTGAAGTGTGAGTGTGTTACTTTCTCCTCCAGCTTGGAATGAGATTTTATGGGTTTGCAAGGAGGCTTCTTTCAAGCAGTGTCCTTTTAGCTGCTCTAGACAAAGGCCAAGGAAAAAGAACAAGCCTTATAACAGTGAGACCCCTTCCAGAGGGATCTGATGGTGGTCCCTCTCTCTCTCTCTCTCAAAAAAAAAAAAAATGTTTCTAAGAGAAGACGAATATCAGAGTTCAAAAGAATCGGAATGAAAAAGTTAATCTTCAGAAGTCATTAGAAAACTAAGATCCCTATAGAAAAGTGAAAAATATAAAAATTTTTATGATAAAAATTGATTTATAGATAAGTAGTATAATAAGTATTATTAAAGTATTAAATTTATATATTTTTATTGTGGTTAAGGCACAGCTCCACGGCTATTTGCCTAACGGGAAGGTTGCCTTGGGCGGAGGGCTTTTTAAGGGGTTCTATTGCGTATTCACTTGACATCTGAAGAAAATCGCCCATAACTCCAGACCGTTAGATCGACAGCCGCGTGCTATTACAGTTATAAGTGGTATTATACAATAGCAGTACTTCCCAGTAAGGGACACTCCCCGGACAAGACATTTGTTAGAAACCAACTGCGAGTCGTTTGGCGACATCGCGCTGTTTTTATATAATTTAAGAAGTATATAACACTAAAAAGTCAGTCAACAGTAATGATTTTAATGTTAAAATACCTGAAAAATATTTTTGTCCAGGATTTTGACACAAATACTGCACTGTGCGCCGTCGAAAACGGCATTTTTGGCCACTTCTCTCATTTTTGGCGCCAAAAAATGGAGGTAGGGGATATATCGAAGGTGCGCTTAATTTTCCTTAGATTATGCAAAGGTACATCTAAATTATGCAAATATTCATAGGAATTTTGGTAAAATGTAAACCACTGGGAGACCTGCAAGGCCCGATGACTACAGAGCTGCAGTTTTGGATAAAAAATTGGTTGTTGGTTTCCCATCGGCGAAATTGCTCGTCTGGATCACCACTTGTGTTAATTCGATGAATCGGTAAGTGGATCAATGCCCATGCAGAAAACGAGCAGTCATTGCTACCCAAGGGCGGTTCTAGAGTTGCAGTCTGGGAGGGGTAATGATATTTTATAATTTCAAATAAACTCAGTGCTTCAGAGAAGCACTGACTACCGGGGGGCGCACAGCGAAAAGGGGGACCCTTCTGACTGCACAATACACTTCATATCTATGAATTTAATCACCTACAAAAACTGTTTTAGAATATTCTTCAGGCATAGTCTAACTATACTTGATTTTATTAACTACTGTTTGGAATGTGCATCATATTCCCCGCTCATTTGTCTTCTTGTTCATCAAAATTGAAATCAATGTTAAAATCGCCTAATCCCCGCCAGACAGCACAGTAAACTTGCAGCAAGCTTGATTTATCAAGTCAATAAGCTTGAATTAAGCTTGAAAATTCCAATCGTATAAGCTTGATGCAAGCTTGAATCAAGTGTTCTAGTTTACACTTGCCCAGATTGCATTAAGCTTGACATTTCAAGCTTAAAAATTTTTTTTTAAATACACGGGGCGCCCGCATCCCCGCCTGGGTTCGAATTTTTAAAAATCGCTTCTTAAATGACGCTTTGGGTGGGTAAAAAAGCTATAAGCTCCTAAAATTTCATGTTCCTCCAGTAGATTTGGCTGGGCGATGATCGTCAGTCAGTCAGGACATCTTCATTTATATAGAGAGATAAAATGTTTAATTAATGATCAAATGCGAAATAATTGTTTAATTAATCATATAATTAATGAAGTATGTAAATACCGAAAATAATAATCTTGCATCTTCTCCCCCCCCCCCCCCCAATCGATCAAAATTATTGCTATATTTGAATAGTTCTTATGTTTCGCCAGTAGACAGTGTTATTTGTTTATTTCACCCCAGTGAATTCCCCTTGCAGAACTATTTTTCACTTTCGTTTTCAAAATCCTGGGAGGGGTAATTACCCCCCTCCGTAAAACCGCCAATGTTGCTACCACGGTAATATCCCTGACAGCACACTTGCCCAATTTATGTCCATATCTGGACAAACTTGTCCAAAACATGTCTATGGGCCCGTTCGAGAATTCACCGGTTGGTTATGCACCGGTGCTACCGGTTGCGGTCATTCTTTGGTTAAGTGACGTCACGGTTGTCAACCGGTTTCGGTCATCCTCACCACATCCGATTCCAAGCCAAGAAAACAGAGATAAACATTGGCAACACTACGCTAATAATCGGAATAACCCACCTCGCTAGCATGGTCATTCTGGTCACGCTGAGCAGACAACCGCTACATAACCGAAACGTTTTCGAACGCTGTTAATTCCACAGCTCCGCCCAACGCTCCGCCTTTTCGAACACTCTGGTCGTGCACCGGTGTTACCGGTGCACAACCGATGAATTCTCGAACGCGCCCTTAGTCTATGATAAGATATCTCCTGGACATCATTTTAGCGACATCTTTGGGAAAGTCCATAATATGTCTAGAATAAGACATGATTGGGGCATGTAACACCCCCAATTAAGTCTTATTACGACAAAAACGGGAAAATCCTTATTATGTCTGTTATATGACATGAATTGGACATCTAAACACCCCAATCATGTCTATTTTATGACATAAATGGGAAAATCTATCGGCGACAAACTCTGATTGGCTCAATTTGTTTGATCATGCGCAGTAACATTTTTGTATGCACGTTGTTTTTAATAATCTGTGGTGGTTGTGGTAGATAGTACCCATATATTTGAAGTTTCCTTGTCAGCTAATTATAACATTTTTATGCGCACTTCTTGCATATTGCTTGCCTTTATCACTGTTCTTTACAATACGGGGTAATGTACAACTTTTTGACTTAATGTGTATTTTAATAAAAAAATTAAGTTGACTCGTCAGGAATAGCGAAATGTTGAATAAGAAGTTAATGATGAATTATTCCTTATTGAAGCTGAATGTAATGTGAATGATATTGAATCAAAGCCTATTAATGCGCACGATTATAATTATTTTCGTAATGAATTTGAAAATAGGATCGATGAAAATATTTTTGAAGCTTCAAATATGTGTGATCCTACAAGCAGTTCTTGTAATAGACTTGTTCCATGTTTACTAACAAATACATCAGTGACGTCACGTAGAGTAACTCTATTGGTTACTTATGCCAACCAGTCGTCCCGTAGAATAAGTCCATTGGTCAGTTTTGCCAACCAAGAGGAAGTGTGACGTCACGTGGAACAAGGCTATAGCTTCATTGCATTTCAGAAATGACTGATGAAAGAGATACTTCTATTCCTTTATGGTAGTAACTTATCCATAGCATAAAAATAAACTGTGGGTATGAGATAAATATCCACAGAATGTCTTTTTATGGACAAATTATGGATGTCCATATGAATGTTCATAACATGCCCATATGGATAAGTTCTGGATGTCCATAACATGTCCATATGGATGTCTATATTTTGTCCAGAGTATATCATTATGGACGCCGTATTGTGCCATATGTACATGTTTGGGGGATATTATGGACAAGATATAGACAAATTTGGGGATGTGAGTTATGTCCCGAACTTGTCCATGATATCATATGGACATGTTCTGGACAAGTTTGTGCTGTCTGGGATGTTGTGTCCTCGAAAGTTTCTAGTGTCCCCAAGTTATCCTTGGATCCGAGGACACTGCTTGATTTATCCCCAAAATACGGTTTAAAAATATGGTCGCTTTACCTTCACTGGACTAGGAATCTTTCTAACCCCGCATTTTTTCTTTGCGTAGGGAAGCGAGGTAGAAACAGCGAAATTTCCGGCATTGTCCCCGCATTTTCGTCCATGTAAACGGGCCCAAAATTACCTTTTCCATCAACGAATATGACAGTAAACCCAAGTAAAATGTTTCACAAGGGCTAAAGTTAAACTTAGGCCCTTATTCAGATAGATTTAGTAGCTACTTAACCTATTGTTTAGTTGCTAAATTTAGTAAAGTGGATTCAGATAGAATGGAGGATATCGCCTCCTTGGGTTCGAGGCTATAAATGTCACGTGACGGTGGAAAACAAACAATCCTTTCTCCATAGGTTTATGTGCTGGACTCCTGGTAATAAGCGCAAAATCAAAAAAATAATAATTATGCCTCTGTATTGTGCTGCCTACGAATGTTTCAATAACTCTCTGGAACGTGTACATGACTGCAAAAAGATATCTCTCCACAGATTCTCTTTAAAAAGTTCTGGCATATTAAAACTTATACTGAAACGAGGTTATTTCAGCCACGTGTCGATGGAAAATATACACTTCAGCCAATCAGATTATAGGGCTACTCATCAACACAGCCGAAAGGTCACGTGTTGGTGGAAAAATGACGTCACACCGATAAACCTCATTTAAAGGCGGAGATACTAAACAGGAGACCAAAACAAGCTGCTAAAATTACGTGACCAAACAAGCTGTCAAATCACCAACTGAACAAACCTGCGCCTGGAACAAGTGCTCTGATTGGTCTAGTAACTTCCCTGTTAACTTTCCTTCATTTTTCTCTTGGTGTTAGTCACTTGTTTAGTACTAAATGTATCTGAATTCGTACTTACTAATTTTTAGTATCCCCACCCACTTACACTTGCTATTATAATGCATTTCTTAAAATGGCAACACTGATGTGATTTATAGCTTTTAAACTCAAGATGGCAACACTAGAACTTCGATTGGAATGCGATTGGGAGCGAGGATAAAGTCAAATCATGGAGATGTCGATTGCGTAAAAGTAATTATGAGTAAACTTTTAAAATAATTGCAGATTTCAGCATTATATTGGTGTCATATAACTCTGAGTTTAGATACAGTGGACAAAGGTATAAAACTTTTCTTTATGAACTGCTATTTCAGTTTTCATGTTCTTAGACGAGATGAACAAAAGATGGAAACGTGCCATTTTTTTTTTTCCATTGTTGAGAAAGGTGTGCGCCGCGTAAGGTTTTACTGCATTGTATTATACTTTTAAAACTATCTAAACAAAATTATATAGTTTGAAAAGTGTAATCGAATTTACAGGTTAAGTACCTACGTGTGTTTTTTAGTTTTCACGGGTGATTGTGTGGAACTTGTTTCTCGATATTGTTTTATGCTTTCCCGATATTGCTTTAGTATTGGTCCTTTGGCGCGCTTTATTTTTGGCGAGATAAAGGATGCCATTATGGCATAGTTTGGCTGCCTTAACTTGGAAGTCGACCTTGGGCGATTTCATTCATTGAGAGGGGTCGCTCATTGAAAGGTTACTACATGCTACTGCTTAATTGGCTACAGCTTTTTTCGCCTTAGGGAGAATTTCTGGTGGTCATCCGGTCTCCCACCCCCCAGAGTGAAAGCGAATAAAAGGGCACACCCTGCTCCGCTCGCCCCTACGCTCATTCTTCATTGTGCTAGAAATTTCCTGTATCCGCGATAAGGTGCCAATTACGGATACCTGATTTTACCCCGAAGGAGAACCTGTTATCGAATTTCACCAGTGGACTGGACCAAATTCACGTGACCGACTGCCAACTTAACGTGGCCGGACATAACCCCGCCGTTCGTTTTCTGAAAATGGCGATTACAATATGCTTTAGGGCAATTCCATGGTGTCGGACGTAAAAAATGAACAAAAATTTCTCAGATAAGTTCATTTATGAAATGTAAATTTATTTAATATAATTAAATTTGCATATATATGATACTCAGCTCATCATACTTAATCAAAAAACATATCAATTAAAATAAAAAAGATTTTTAAGTTAAATTTAAAAGTATTAAAACCATTTAAATTTAACTTAAAAATCTTTTTCATTTTAATTGATATGTTTTTTAAGTATGATGAGCTGAGTATCATATATATCCAAATTTAATTATTAAATAAATTTACATTTTATAAATGAACTTATCTGAGAAATTTTTGTTCATTTTTTACGTCCGACACCATGGAATTGCCCTTTATGGTTTTATTTTAATGGCTTTATTTCACATTAAATTTTATTATCTAATTATTTTTGAAACTTAAAACGGATGTTCAGGTTCATACTGACTGTTTATATACAATTTTGTATAAATAAACATTCTTTTGATAGTACGCTTCAGGTTAATATTTTCGTTCTCGATTGTTTATTTGTTAAGGGTAGAAGTAACAAATAATAACGTTATTAATATTTTATACAGTGAAATAATTGTAGATATTTTGATTTTATCATTTCCATATTGCAATAATTTAGCGATTTTAATCAAGTTATGTGATAAGCATTGTTTGTTTTTATTTGTTATGATTACCTTTGTTTATTTGTTAAGGGTAGGAGCAACAAATAATTTCGTTACTAATATAATATTTGATATTTTGATTTTATTTCAATATTGAAGCAATTTAGCGATTTTAATTTAGGTATGAGATAAGCATTGTTTGTTATGATTTAAACTAGTTCTGTACTTTTGCTCACGTAATCTTTTGCCAGAATGCTAAAATATATTTTAATTTTTTGTCTTTTTTATTTATTTTTGTGAGGTATTGTCTTTACAATATTATTTGTTTGCATTGTTTAATTTAATCTATTAAAAAGAGAAAGGGGGGGTTGAGGGGGGCCTCAGGCCCCCATCACATAAAAAGAAAGTTGTTTAATTTTATTAAACCGGATCTATATGTACATGGAAGCTTGTTATCTGTTTATTATTTTTTTTTTCATAAAAATATTTAAAAGCCATTAAAATAAATCATAGCAAAATTAACAGCGACGATCTCGGAACCAGCGCCATCCGATCCGCCAAATTGTTTACAATTGGCATCGGCAAGGCAAACTTGGGTTGGCGACAAGATTTTGTCGCAAAATCAAAAAAATCGCCAAAAAGGACCTATACTAAAGCTGTTCCGCCTCTTTCGTTATATTATGATTACTAGTATATTCTTTTTGTATGTGAGTATAAAATAATTAGATATATATTTTATCTCGATTTCAGGAATAGTGTCTATTTTACCCATTTGCATGAAGGGTAACCCTTGTGAGTTACGCATCATGTTCCAGGTACCCTTCACTTTATAAGATCATAGGAATGCTTAAGCGCCCATTTTTATGTGCACATGTCGAACACGTGTTTTCATAATTTTAGAGGGGGGAAATTTCAGCAAGGTACTCTATTCGTTAATCTAATGGTTCATTTGGATCCATAAATTTTGAACGCAAGTCCAAACCCTGAATTTTTTAATATCATTCTTGTGAATTAAATTTTGATACCATGCAGCTTATTTGCATGCATAGGTGCACACACGGAGGGGGTTAGAGGGACTCAAGCCCCCCCCCCCCCTCCAAAGGTGGAAAGTTAGAAGTGAAACGCATTAAAAGTTTAAAATCATCCCTAAGAATTAAATTTTTTCTTTTTTCTAATTGTCTTTAAATAATTTCTAAAGTACCTTTTACCAAAAAAAATGTTAGTCTTTAAGGCTAAGCTTCGATATACCCCCTACTTTTTTTTTTGGCGCCAAGTTTGGCGATAAAATGGATTTTTTGGTAACCGTAATGAATTGCATTGGCTACATTGGAGGATGGCTATTTATGGCAATCACAGCCGGCCGGCCAATGAGAGAGTGCCAGTGATGCAATCGTGCACGTGGAAGCTTGTGAGAGGTAGTAAGTTGTTGACCGAAAGTGCTTCTGCAAAGGTACTGTGATCTTTGATATTATACTGTACTTTTTTTTTTTTTTTTTTTTTTGTTAGGATTTTATGATTTTTTAAGAACCTCCGTAGCTAATGTAATTGAAAATTATCAGGGTATTTTTGAACAAAATTTATCGTTAAAGTTGTCGGATAAAAATCAAATGTTCGGGAAGAAAAGTGTATTTAATATAATTTATGTTATGAGCTATTTGTTAGTGGACCAGGAGAAGTTTTGGGATTTTTTGAGGGAGACATCCTTTCGGAGTGGGAGCTTAACCTTTCAGAGATATTTTTGCTAACGTATAATATTGTTTCGCGTTATACATCGTGGTAACTGTGCACTATTTGTACAGGCGAATGGCTTCACAATTTTTAGCTATTTTCTTAAAACGCTCTACTCGATTTCTTATTTTTCCAGTTTTCCGGCTACATTTTTCGTCAAAAATAAACGGGAGGAGTTGCCCCCCCCCCCTCACATAAAAATCCCATTATTTGTGAAATTTATGTTTTTCAAATTTTTAACCCTAAATTCTTGTTAGGAAACGCGATTTCTGTGTCCATCAATTCATAAATATCCTTGAATTTATTCGTGTTTAGACTCCTAACACTAAATTATTTCTACAATTTTTCTATTTCTAATAGTTTTTGCGCTTTCAGAAACGCATTTTTATGGCCCTAAATTCTTGTTCGAAAACTCAAATTCTATGTTCATGAAATCTTAAATTTTCTTGATTTTATTGTTGTTTACATTCTTAACCCTAAATTTTTTGTAGAATTATTCTAATTCTCAGTTTTTTCCAGTTCTGAAAATGTTGCTTCGTGACCATTTTTACATTTTTAACCCTGAATTTTTTGTGGAATTCTTCTAGTTCTTACAGTTTTTCTGCTTTCAGAAGTGGTTTCACGGCCATTTTTTATTTTTCGCGCCGTCGAAAACAGCATTTTTGGCCACTTCTCTTTTGTTTTTGGCGCCGTCAAAAATGGCCTTGGTACAAAAAAAGCCAAAAATCAAGGTAGGGGGGTATATCGAAGGTGTGCCATTTTTAAATAAATACTTAGTTAGTGTATGAAACACAGTTAAACTCGGTTACAATGTTACTGAAAAGATCAGATAATTATTTGACTGTAACAAGTTACATTGTTTGATTGGTTGTGTGAATGTATTCTCGGGCAAGTCAAGTGGCACAGAATATTGTGATGTTATAAGAGCATTATAACTATAATAGAAGTCACTCTAACTGGCAGAATTTGTAGCCTAGTTCGCCCCAAGCTAAAATCTTGGATGCGCCACTGTTTGCATGTATAAACTAATTATCTCATTTTAAATATTTGAGAATCTAAACTATTCTGCTTCTGTTAATCAAATTTGCAAGTTGTGCTATGTTTTGACTGTGGGGGGAAAAAAAATTCTTCTGCATTTCCTTTTTTTCTGAAACTCAGATTTGTGGTTTTTAATCAATGAATTTTTTGAAGAGAAAAAACTTGAAATTTTTTAAAAGTTGATGACAGCATGAGCATTTTATAAATAAGACAAAAAAGCTTAGTGATGTTAGAGATGGGTCGAATTACCCATTAGGTTTAGTTGGCTGTAGTCTATGAATCCCCACCGTTTCAAAGGCCCCCAAAGTAGAGATGAGACGGGCTCAGCCCGACCCCGACTCGGGCTCGGGCTCTGTAATTCACGATTGCGTTCGGGCTCGGGCTCGTGAAAAATTTCTTCTTTGTTGAACATACTCCTTGAAACAGATTTTAAAAAGTGATTCATGGGATAAATAGACGTACTTATTTAAAAAAATAGCGGCACGGGGGACTAGAAGGTGTGTGAAGCTCCAAAATTTATTGTATCCTATTAATGAAGTAGTTAATTTTATTTGTCTTTAGCTGAAATTTCGGGCTCGGGCTCCAACTTTAATAATATTGCTCGGGCTCGGGCGGGCTCGGATTAAGTCTTCGGGCTCGGGCTTCAAAAAATGAGCCCGAACTCATCTCTACCCCAAAGAAAACCTCTCAACACTAAGTTAAAGGAGAGAAAATTATATCAATTCATCAGACACTTACAATATCATTAATTAAAAAAAAATAATATAACAGGTTCAAAATTCTAGTCACATGTAGAAGCAGCAAAAGTAAACATGACCTGTACCTGTTCTATTAAAATATTGAGTTTTACAATGCATTTTACCAAAACAGAACAGGCTTCTATGTCATATAGCATGGTCCAGGGATCGCGCTGACATCTCATAAAAGTGGGTCACAAAGGCCCATTACCTTGAGAGATATGGGTTTTTGCATATGCAAAACCCATTATGTGCCTACTTTTTTGCATCACAGTCAAGAAAATTTGGGTAAATGACTCAGAAATCTGAGTAAATGCGAACCCTGTTGGTCCAAAAGCCAGTTATGATTACAGAAGACTTTGGGAATGAACTTGCCAATTCTTGGTAAAAGAAGCCTTAAGGTTCATGCATTTTTTTTTGGGGGGGGGGAGGAATCCACTGTGCAATGTTATTCAAATTGTGGAGAAAACAATTTTTAACAAAATAGCATAAGGATTTGCTAAAGAATTGAAACTTGCTTACAAAAGGTGGTTGCAGTTTTTGACGGCTTGAGCTGTAGGCTTGACGGGATTCTCTTCTGAAATAGCTAGAAATAACAAGCATCTTTCCCCTGAATAATAGAGTGGAAATTTCACCATGTGAGTACATTTGTCTCCATTGTCGCATTCCCTTCTGTCTCGGACAACAAAACACCAAACAATGAGTTCTACAGGGATGAGATTCTTCAGACTTTTTCAGTGTTTCATAAAAAATCAATTTTTCAAAAATTTTCTTAATTTTTTATTAAGGCAAAATTGTATATAAGTAGGATATATTTAATATCAGTAGCAATTACAATATTTATTGAACTTGAAATTCAAAAGTATTATTGCTCAAATGTTGTTCTTGCATTCTTTGACTTTTTTCTTTTTTGTCAATCTAACAGTAAATGTATATAAATAACTTATAAGATTAAAAAGCAAAAGAATGAATAAAAAATATGCACTAGCTCATTTTAAAGAGCTTTTGTATAGTTTCTCCAAAGAATAACATTGTGCAATGGCATAGGCAGCTGGTGCACCAAAAAGTGAGGGGGCCAGAATAGATGTGTTAGTGGAGGGGGAGGATAAAGCTTATTTCTTTATTGTAAAATTGGACTTAGTTATTGGATTTTCGCCGTTATTGATCAAATGACCTTCAGAGTCAAAATTTTGCTATCTCATTTGTTTTCTTGTCTTGTTTTGTGCATTGGATTTCCAGGCATCATTTTTCAATCATTACTTTTAAACTCTTTTCCATTTCTGATTGGAGTTTTCTGTCTTTTGCATATAAACTTTTCAGGGTGGAAAGCTTTTTTTTTTTAAACCTTGTGACATATAAAGACTGTAAAATTAAGCTTTTGTTTTCCTCTTCATGCCTCATAACCAAAACTGCCACTAATTGAACAGTAGGTAATAAATGCCCCCCCCCCCCCCCCCCGTGTCTTTAAGCAAGAGTTCATTGATAGTGACATTGTGTTCTTTAAATTATCCGTTTAACCATTCCCCTCCTCTTTTGTTATGATTAAGCAACATTAAGGAAAACCATTAAGGGTTTTTAATGTTTTCTTTTACTTATAATTCTAGAAAAAGAAAAAAGAGTTGATTTTTTTTTTCCAATAAAAGTAGTCTCCCTTTCTATTGTGTGGGAGAATTGAATTGAAAACTTGTTCTTGCTTTATGTCAATATATCAAGGTTTTCATTGCAGAAAAAAAAATGGGTGAGGATTTCTCCCAAACTGAGTGAGATTTTTATAAAATGGGTGAGAATTTTTCATTGATAGATTTGGGTTGGGTAAATATCCAGAGGGTAGGGTATCTATAAATGGGTATTTATTCTTGTGTCGGGTAAACACCCAGAATCAAGGTACTTATGATTTTTAGTTATTTTTATTGCGTGTAACTGGACCTCCAAGTCTAAATCAAGCGCAGTTACATGCAGTAAAAGTAATCCAGTTTAAGATCCCCCCAGGATCAGAATGTTCCCAGGAACCACCAGCCCCCTTCTTTTTTTTCCCCTTTCATAGACTTTAGTTCTTGAAAATCCACTTTTACACTCTGTGTTCTTCATTATTTTTTTTCTGTTTGAGAAACCGATTTGTAAGGTGTGCAAATTTCCTGTAGCAATAATTTTTTAATGCGAGAAAAAAAGATTCTCGTGCTCTAGTGAAAGCACTGATGTACAGGGTGGCCATAATTAAACTGCAGGTGTTCAAGGGGTGCTAGAGAGAAAACTACCGAGAATATTCCAGTGAAATGTGGTATCTACATGTTTCAGAACATGTGCAAGTCAAATATGCAAAAAAAAAAAAAATAATAATCATTTTCACCCGATAGATGGCACTGTACCATATTTCAAAGCTCACTGTTGGTATATACAACTTCCAAAACCGATAGACGGAGCATAGTGACATTCTAAGAGGGATATTAACAATATAAAACATCTTTTACAGTTTGTCAAAATTCCATTCAATTCGATTTAATAATTCTTTTTACAGTAACATGTAATCAAAAATTAATGTAAATTAAGACCACAAATTAAACAATTCGTAAAGATGCTTTGTAAAACAATTAAACCATTATTTATTCTCATTGACACTCATTGGACCTCTTCTTAATCATTTCATACGCCGGTATTCTTTCAGAGTAGCTGAATAATTGCTACCATTCTGATAGAATATCTTAACTAACAATGCACGTTCCTTCTTATTCAGAGTCACGATAGACCATTACTCAATGTTGTCTTGTATATTTACACTGTTTGATGGGCTTAAAATTTGCATATATGACGTAAATAAGCATTGAAACACGATATAGTGCCATCTATCGGGTGAAAATGGTGACTTTTTTATTGCATATTTGACTTGCGCATGTTCTGAAACGTGTAGATACCAAGTTTCCCTGGAATATTCCTGGTAGCACCCCTTGAACACTTGCAGTTTAATTGTGGCCACCCTGTATATTTAAGTGTACTTATAAAATATACTATGGCAGAGGTGCAAATAGGATCCAGATATTTAGTGACACCAAACATATCTTTCAAAATCATGGAAACAAATATAAAATTTTGTACTCGCAGAATTTTTTACTTTGCCATGCGGCCCTTTATTTGCATACTTGTACTATGGTGTGTCTGATAGACATTTAATAAGTTAATGTGTTGCAGGTCAATTCAGTATTAAAATTTACCTATTGAAAAAGATTTTGGTGTTGCATGTAATTCTATATATTGCATTAAAGGTAATAGCCATTAATTAGGAAATTACAAAATAGCCAGTGTAATTAGTTCAATTTTAAATATTCCCTATAATACATAGTAAGAATCTTGGCTATTGCCTTTTGAAAAAACTTTTTCAAGAGATTTGTAGCAGATTTTTGCATGATGGGTTGCAGTTCTCAGCATCAATCTATAGTACCAGGATCAATATCCAAAATTTGTCTGCAATCTTAAAGCAAATTTGGGTAGATAAATTCTTCAAGCTTTACAATAGTCTGCAGTACTCACTGCTGTGTTGTGTTATCAGGTTTGTGTTTGAAGTACTGTTAGTGGACAATATTAACAAGTACATAATTCCATTATGATCCTTGAGCCTGTATGTAGAAAGTATTTAAAATTTGCATAAAGCATTATAAGCAGGCAAGGTATTTCTTGGAGCATTAGGCAATTCTGGTAACATATTAGAAATGCATAATCTAATTGTAAGATTAACAAAAATGTTTTCTGTTACATTCTAAAGGAATTAATGTTTCACACATGACAATTGAATTTCTGTAAGCTGTTCGTTGTGTAGAATAAAAATTTATAAAACAGTTTGTATGAAAACTTATATTCATTTTTCTGTCAGTAAATTTATTTTTAAGCATTCATTAGTTAATGAATACTTTTTTTTTCAGGTTATTCCACTAAGCTGCTTTAAAAAAAAAAAAAAATGGCAAAGAATGTTTTGGAAACTAAGAAAAGAGTTGCCCATTACAAAAATGGCGATAACCTCTTTGATGGAAATAAATGTCTAGTATCGACTATTATGCAAGAGATGGACAGTAAATTTTCATTTCTGCAACCAAAAATAAAACCTGCAGAAGAAAATTCTGATAAAAAAAGCACTTTACTACCGCAAGAAGATTTTAAGCCGAGTGTTAACAGAGCTAAAAAATTCAATTCAACAAAAAAGTTTCCACTTATGGAAAAAACTCAAAAAACATTGAAACAGTTACGACATAATCGAAAGATGCCAAAGCCCAGAGCTCACCTAAGTATGATATCTGAAACACCTTTGAGAAGTATATCTGCATGTAGTGTCAATATTCCTAATGAAGATACCCAGAAACCTAAATTCAACACTAAGAATGCCAAACAAAATACTTATTCCAAAAAAAGGACTCTTGAACCAAATGAAGGAAGAAAAATATCAGTTTCTAAAAATATTAAGTCTGATACTGTAGGAGATCCCAAACCTCCAGCTGAAAGCCTGAAAAATAATATAAGTTCAGATGATGATAACGATTATGAAAAATTCCTTCAACGAAATACAAAAAGAAAAAAATGTAAGACTAACAAGTTGAATAAAAATAAAAAAAATCATATAAGCTCATCATTAGAATTAAAATCTAGTAAAAAAGCTAAATCTGCATTAGATTCATTTGAAAATAAAAAATGTAAAAATACTTGTCAGTCTAAAAAATTACCCACAAGGAAGTCTTCCATTAGATCCAAAGAAAAATCTAATAGATGTACATCTCAAATAGTTCATGAAAGTAAATGTGCAAAAAGTGCATCAAAATCATTGACAGCTGAATCTGATTCCGAAATAAGTGAATCTCCTTCAGCATCAGGGCTTGCATATTGCAGAAATACAAGGGCTAGGAGTATAGCAGCAGAAAAGACAAGATCAAGCAGCAGAAAAAGCAAATCATTACCATCAGAAAACAATTCTGATTTTAGTGATTCATCATCAGTGTCAGGGCTTGGATGTCGTAGAAGTAAAAGAAGAAAGAAAAACAGAGTGGCTAACACTGAAAAATCTATGCCACTAGAGGATGATTCAGCTTTCTATGAATCTCCTTCAGCATCCAGTCAGTCATGCCGCAGAAGTAAAAGAATAAAGACTTTCAATGGAATGAGAGAAGAGTCCATCTCGCCAGTGAGTTTTAACAATAGTGAATCTGATCTGGACTTGGATGATGATGTATATACCAGAGATTTATCCGATAGTGATGTGCCAGTTAATGAAACATTGGCCAACAGAAATACTGACACCCTACCAGTTAATGAAACATTGGCCAACAGAAATACTGACACCCTACCAGTTAATGAAACATTGGCCAACAGAAATACTGACACCCTACCAGTTAATGAAACATTCTCCAGCAGCAGAAATGCCGATACCCCACGAGTTAATGAAACATGCACCAACAGAAATGCTGCTACTCCATTGTCTGAACAAAATTATACAACTGAGAATGAACAAGTTATAATTGATAGTAATAGTTGTAGTAGAGGTAAAGGTCCTATAACCCCTGTAGCAGATTATGAGACATTAGCATCCAAAACCTGTGATTTCCAGAGTTCTAGGCAAGATAATATACTTAAAAACCTACCAACCAGTTCAGTATCTACAGAGAATGCAACTAGAATATCCTCCAGAAATTTTAAACAGCTAAACTTGCCAGATGTGAATCATTCATTAAATAATAGTTCAGTAGCTACCAGCTATAAAAGTGAAGATATTTTGATTGATCTTTGTGAAAGCGATTCTGAAAGAGATGCTGTTCCTTGTACATCTTCAACACCTTTACAGAAGGAAAAAAGTAATTTTGTGGCGGCTAATATAAAGAATGAAACTAGTGATGAGCCTGAAATAGAAGTTCTTGATGTTATAATATATAAAAGAAATCAGAATACTAGTGACACATCTAAGAGTACTAGCAACTGCAAAATGAATATTAAAACTGAAAAAGACTTTCCTCAGACACCTTCAAATACTGATGTTAAGCCTAAAGTTGACTTGAAGAATAAGAATTCAAATAGTGATAAGATTGAAGCAGCTTACACAACTGATATTTGTAGAGCTCATACTAAAGAGAATGAAGTTAATGACCTAGTACCAAATTCAAACGATGCCCAGGTAAGTGTTAAGAAAGAAAAAGACGATGATGACATTATGATAATTGATTCCAGCAATACTTGTAACAGCTCGAATCTAGCACATGTTGCAAAAAATGTTAAATGTTCTGAAGATTTTTCTTTGAAAGAAGCTATAGCAATGAGTCATGTTATTCCTCCAGTAACAGGCAAAACCAGTACATTTATAGAAAAAGAACTGAAATTATATGAAGTTGCTTGCAACAATTTGAAACCAAACTTTGGTACCTTTTATGATAATACCAATAACCATTTGACTGCTTCTTCAGAGCAAGGTGTTGGTATGGGGCAAGATCATAAAACAATTCTACAAGAATTGAAAAACGAATATGCAACTTATCTTAATATAATACGCACAGAAGCATCTATAGGAGCAACATTCAAATCTCTTGAACAGAATCAAGCTAAGAAACTCTTGCACCTTAAATCTCTGTTAGCATCACATCTTAAATCTAATGATGCAGTGTCTTCTCAAATTAACGAAATTAAAATGCAGATACCAAGTCCAGTTTTGAACAGTAGTGGACTGGCAAGTGAAAATAAGGAATCTCCGGGTGTCTCATATGAAGATCCTTCAAAAGAAAGTAAAGGTTCTCAACATGTTTATAGTTCAACCCACTTGAGCACCCATCTCCAGGACTTGGAGACTGCAACTCCAACTGTTGTAGAAAGAGATGTTAAACCTGATGTAACTAAAATGCAGACTCATAAATCACCAGCAGCTGATGTAAGTTTAACAGAAGCAAAAATTTCTCTCAAATGCTATTACTTATTTGTAGCATTTTCCTATATTATCTAAATTTGCCCATCAGCAAGAATAAAAGCCTGTATTAGAAGGCTTCAACAGGCTTGTTTCTTACATGCTAAAATTCAGAGCTTTTTTATTTTAAAAACTTGAATTACACAATATATTTTAACAGCTGATCTTTTTTTTTTTTTTTTTTTTTTTATGTGTGTTAATCATGCAATTGTCCATCAAAGTTTGGCACTCTCTTATAGTTAATTTGAGCATAGTACAGTCAAGAAGTACTCATAATTATTGAGTAGGTACTGGATGCTTTCTTTGGTGTTGCTAAATCTAAGATACTGTTAATAACATTGTCGATTTAATAACCCTGGTAAATATTATTTTTTTAAACAAGAAATATAAATTCAAGATCTGGTGGATGGGGGGAAGCCTTATCAATACCTACTTCTATTCGCTAATTACCATAAATGTTACACTGCTTATTTCTAGTTATAAACCTTAGGAATGCCAAATAATATTCCTAGTTTAACTATTTAAAATTGGAAAATGACTGCTAAACATTTTATTTCACATATAAGTATTTTCCAGCATGCATAATTTCTAAAATAAGTTTAGTAAATGTAGATGACACCCATTTTTACAAATTTGCAGTAATTACAATAAATTTTGAACATTTTATTTACTTATTGAGGTATATTTTAAAAAATTTATTAATTTAGCACAATTATGAGGTTTTGTACATGAATTCCTAAGTATTTTATCCCAGTCAACTGTATTTAAAAAAAAAAAAAAAAAAAAAAAACTGCCTTTTATGAAATAAAAAAATCTTAAATATATAAATTGCAGTGCAAAAAGCTTTTAAAAATATGTATATTTAGAAATTAATGACAGTTTGATTCTGGAGAGAAGTTTCAGAACAGATAGTTACAGCTTGTGTCAAATTCTAACGATTACAAAAGTGTTTTTGCACCATAATTTACTATCTTAAAAAGAAATGGATGTGCTTAGTTTTTTTTTTTTTTTTTTCCCCAAGTTTTCAAAATGATAAAACATTCTAAAAGTATTGAAAACAAGATATTTCAAACTTTTTCTCATATTATTGGAATTTATTCATTTGTCTATTTGTTATTTCTGATTGAATAATTTTAGGCTGGAAACTTGCATTATCCAGCATATTGGCTGAATGCTGAGTTTGCCCGATATCCATTACATCCCTACTCTAAATTATAGTCTGTGATTAATTTTGTTGGCCAAAATACCATCTTTGCTCTTTAGTACTAGTACATTTCTTGAATAGGCAGGGTTTCTACCGCTCCGGAAAGTCTGGAAAAAGCCGGGAAATTGGAAAATGGGTCGGGAAAGTCTGGAAAAAACCGGGTAATTGGATAATGGGTCCGGAAAATTCACCAAAATAATCATTTTTTTTTTTTTTTTTTTTTTTTCCGTGAGCACGCATTTTTCGGATAGAGAAAGCATCAAGCGATGTGTTTGTATAAGGAGGGAAAAATGGGGGCTCATCAATCGTAACGGGAGGGTAAAAGACAAATTAGCTTACTTGGTAACTTATGGCTTAGGACTGTATTTCCTAGAACAGTTACTTAATTATATCAGAAAGTGCGACTACTTCTGTTTCTCAATTGATGAAATCTTAATCCTGTATACTTCAGTTAAAATTGATTTCAAGAAGTTGTACAAAATATGCAAATATAAAGACAAGGGAGGGGGCATTGTGCAATTTCCTAAAGTAAAAAAGCATTGGTCAGGAATTTTTTTCTCGGGACCTCCCAAAAGTCAGGAAATTGACTTTCAGAAATTTGGTAGACACCCTGATAGGAATTGTGCCAAAAAGTTTTATATAAAATTTACTCCAAAAATCTTCCT
The DNA here is from genome assembly GCA_038373885.1 of Cheiracanthium punctorium. Classification (NCBI taxonomy): domain Eukaryota; kingdom Metazoa; phylum Arthropoda; class Arachnida; order Araneae; family Cheiracanthiidae; genus Cheiracanthium; species Cheiracanthium punctorium. The sequence continues at coordinate 174,193 of JAWZYV010011927.1, read as the reverse complement.
CAATCCTTGTAGTAAGTTGCATAAGGCTATGTTTTATAAAATGAAAATTGCAGGAACACTAACTTGAACAAAGAGCTTAAGACTGTTATTTTGTTATCTTTAAATATCTGTTTCAGTGATTTTGCATGAAAAACTTATTTGTTGCAGGATAAGTCCTTTGGAGAAAAATGCATAGTTTGTGGTGAGGCTGCTATAGCTGCATGTCAGAAATGTGCCAAAGTGTTTTTCTGCTCTAATAATTGTGGGGTAAGTTCTTTTCAATATTTGATTATGTAATCAGGGATGAGATTCTTCAGACTTTAGTCTGATTTTCAATGTTTTCAGGGCTCGCAAATAGTCTCTTTTTTCCCTAAAAGTCTCTTTTTTTAGTTAGAGCTCTCTAAAAGTCCCTTTTTCGCGTAAATGGTCCCTATTTTCTCTTTTTCGTCACGGATTCTAGCCATTCCGAAGTCACGCGGTTACGAACTCACCCTCTATTGGACGATGAAACGCCAGTTCGGTGACGTCATACTCCTTTCTTTTACAACATCGAAGCAACATCGGCGTGTGAACAAAGGAATGTGAATCGGCTGGATGACCCTGTATTTTGTGTATTGAACTCTGCAAATATAATCAGTATTGGAAGTAAGTAATTTTTTATATTCATTTTTATGAAAATTGTATTGTAAGATTTAATTTTTTTTAGGAGATTAGAGGTTTTATTTTTTAGAGGTCCTTGTCACACGTAACTAAACAGCTTGATATAGAAGGCATGGAGGAATTTTTCCGGTTACCATTAAGACAGTTTTTCCGCTGTTTTTTTATTTTTATGAATTGATGGATATCGCAGAATTAAACAAATGGCATATCTAAAAATTCCACACGTGTTGCTATCGTTGATTATGTCTGGGAATAATTCTCCGTCTGCACTCATTTTTGTTCTTTAGTTTCTGGTAAAATACTGCAAAATCACTTATTTTTGCGAGCCCGTCGTCATCGCAAAAATCAATGCCTCTCGAAATACTTTATTTCCGTTCATAACTGACTCTGTTCAACTTTCGGTTCTGCTCATAATTCGCGAAATTTTCAGCCCGCGCCCGTGATTTTAAGTAATTTACGGGAACAAATAAATTAGTTGCCCACACATAGGGTTGCCAGGTCGTCAAACCTAATAGCCGTACAGACCAGCCAGTTTGGCCGGACATTTGGATATAACGGCCGGACAGCCTACAATATTGAGGATTTTGTCTCAGTATTAATAGGTACAACAAAAAAATTGTATGTAAAATCAAGCTTTTTTGATTACCATGAATCTTGTTAAATTCTAATGAAATATAAATAACATCGAATGCCAAATCAGTTCAAGTACTTTATTAGTAATCAGCCAAAGTCACCCGTAAAAAGCCTAACAAAATCCGGATACCATTCAGTTTGGCCGGACACGCAATCAAAAAGCCTAACTATGTCCGGCTTTATCCGGACGCCTGGCAACGCTACCCACACAGTGGTTGGTGTTTATTGAGAATGGGGAATGAGAAACACTAACAAGTATTTTTCTCTTGAAGGAAAATTAATTTTATTGGTTTTAACAGGACCCTTCAGCTTTGTTTCTCATTTGCTCTGATGCTGTCAGGGAATTCTGCTTCCGTTTTAAAAGCCACGTGTGTTCGTACGCGCGTTGGAGTGACGTCACGCCCCTCACCCCCTGACTGTTTAAAAGTATTTACAATTTAGTAAAAACTTAATATTTTAATGTTAATTAAGAGATGCATTTTGCTGGAGCCATCTGTTATTGAATTTTGTTGTAAATTCGGTACTAAAATTTTTCAGGGGAAAAAAAGAAAACAGTTAATCCACGGCTGGGTATTTTCACAGATAATCCGTGGATTATAGGCCGGAAAATACAGTACTGTAATTATTATTTATATTTGCATATTTTCTTACAAATCAGTTCTAATGTTTCACAAAATCATTTTAACAATGTTAAAAAATACTAAAATTTTTGCAACTACTCTGTATTAGCCGAGTACTTGGTCAAAATTTGGCCAAATACCGAGTACTCGGTATATCTCTAATTTTTTTACTGAAGTAATTTTATAATATTCTGAGTATTGTGCTACTTTTGATGATATTTGCACTCTATTTGACAAAAATCATCAAAAATGTTGTTCGCACATTATTTTATACCATGGTAATTTCAAAAATTCCCTTATCCAAAGTCTAAATGGTGTGAATAAATAAGTATATTTCTTGTAATTTTAGAACAAATTTCATAGAACTGCAAGATTTCTTATTTTTTCTTTTTTAGTTTCAGGTGTACTATGGGGAACTGTAAGCTCCTGACAGAATGGTTAGAACGAAAAGATGACACTGGCTGTAAAATTTCAACCTGGGGGAAAAAAAATTCTGAAAATGAGCTGCTTTGTGTCCCTTGTGATACAAAAATTTCTGTGACCAAGGGATTTAATAAAATAAAACAACATTATGAAACTTGCAAGCACAAGAAAAACATGTCCATTAAAAGTAACCCATGCCAGATGCAGCTTTCTAAAACTGATGAAAACGTTAAAGTACAATTAATCCGCAAAAAAGATGCTGCTTTTTCTGCTGAATTGATATGGTGTTTAAAAATTGTTGCTTCAAACATGTCTGCAAGTTCTTCACAAGACATAACTCATGTGTTTAAATCAATGTTTCCTGAAGGTGTTCATGAGAAGTTTTTGTTAAACACGACTAAAGTGCGTTATTTGATTAGCGATGCTTTGGGACCATATTTCAGAGATATGCTACTTCGTGAATTGGCTGGTGTGTTCTACACATTATGTTTCGACGAAACAACAAACAAGGCTGGATTTAAAGAGCTCCAGACAGCGATACGCTTTTGGGGGTCTGATGATAAAGTCACTACTCGTCACTTAGAAACCTTTTTTATAGGCCATGCAACTGCGGACGAATTAAAAGAAAATATTTTGCAGTCTTTACAAAATGCTGGCTTACCAATTAAGAAACTCTTAATGCTTTCCAGTGATGGCCCTAACGTTAACAAAAGAGTGTTCAACCTAATAAATGAGTACGTTAAAGAAATACGCCAGAAAGGTTTGCTAGACATAGGGTTTTGCAATATTCATCTTATACATAATGCGTTTGAAAAAGGTCTAGTACATCTAGGTGAAGATGCTACTGAACTCATCATAGCGCTTTATTATTATTTCAAAAACTGGCCATCACGGTATGAAGATTTTTCAAACATTTTGTTAGAGAAGAATTTGCCAAATTTACACTTTCTGAAACATGTAAGTTCTCGCTGGCTTACATTACAGCCTGCTGCTAAAAGACTTCTTCAGTTGTGGGATGGTGTCGTAGCATATTTCTTCACATTTATTCCTTCAAAACAAGCTGAAGTTATGAGAGAATAGTAAAATATTTAAAGAAAAAAACAATGAGAGCAGAGCTGCACTTCATCTGCTCGAGTGCAGCAGTATTTGAAAAGTTTGCTGTTTTCTTTCAAAAAGAAGAACCTCTTATCCATGTGATGCATGAAAAGATCAAAGAGGTTGTACTAACCATCATGGCACACACCTGTAAGCCAGATGCAATCAAACAGTTTAATAAAGAAATCTGTAATGATCCTTTCATTCAAGAAAACCTGTTGGATATAGAAGAAATGCCTCTATCAGATGACATTAATGTTTCTTTACTTAATTCTGAAAATAAGCAGTTTTTTTTAAGTGCCCAGAAGCATTATATTTCAGCTGGCAAGTGCATCTTGGAGAAAAAGGTTCTTCAGTCAAATCTGTTGGAAAGCTTTAGTTTTTTAAAACCTTCAGAGAGGTTCAAAGCAAAAAATATTGAAAGACTCAGCCTCGCTGCTCATTTCCTTCCAGTAGAGTTGGATGCAGAAGTATTATTGGATGAATGGAAACTATTGCAGTTGGAAAATTTAGAGTATCAGGACAGTATCAGGATTGATCAATACTGGGGTAATATCTCTAAACTGAGAACTGCTGATGGTTGTATTAAATATCCAAATGTGTCTGAACTCTCTAAAGCTGTGCTGACTCTGGCTCATGGCAGTGCTGAGATTGAAAGGGGGTTTTCTAGATCTTCTAGAATTATGACGGATGACAGATCATCTATGTCTGCAAGGACTCTGAATGCCAGGCTGAATGTTGCAGATGGACTTAAAAAATTTGATAATAAGGCACATTTAGTACCCATTACTGAGGAGTTGCTAAAGCTTGCTCGTGTGGCTTATAAAAGTTACAATGATTACTTAGAATCTGAAAGGCAGAAACCAGAAAACGAAAAGAAGAAGAAAATTGAAGCTGAACAGAGAAGGGTTGAAGAAGAAGAAAGGAGGAAGAAACTGGAAGAGAAAAAAGCAAGCATTAATGACTTAAAAGAACAGTTAAATAATGAAAGGGGTAAACAAGAAGTAACTACATCAGCTGTTGGTCAACTTTTGCAAGAGGCGCATTCCAAGCTGAAAACTGCTTTGAGGAAGAAGGATCTTGCTGCAGCTACAGTTGCACAAAGTATTCTCGAAGGAGCCTTGAAAACAAACAAAGCATGCGACAAAAAACGTAAAGCTATATCCACATTAGAAAGAAAAATAGAAAAAAAGACTGATTCAGTAATGACAAATTATTTTTCAAAAAAACCTCGTACTATGTGAACTGCTTATTGTATCTGTGAGTAATCTGTAAAATCTGTGATGCACCTGTATCTTAAAAAGAAATACATATGTATGTTGTAAGAGAGGCTCTGCATTTCTTTTTTAGGACTACAAATTTGCTATGCTTACAGAAATCTTATTAGTATTATACGTTTTTTCTTAAAATGGTAATGCATTCATTTCTCATTAAGTGTGTTTAATTTATTAATTTTTAGGTACAGATTAAAAAAATCAGCTATGGTCTTACAGACCTACATAAAAAGTAACACTTGTCTACAAACTTGAATAATTTCTTTAAATTTTTTTGCAAAAAAAGGCTGTATGCCTTCAGAGTCCTGTTTCTCTACCAACAGCTAAACATACTATTCTAAAATAGCTAAAGTTCATATTGCTGTTGATTATTTTGTAAAATCAAACATAGCAAATATGATTTATTAACCATTAGTGTAAAAAAACATTTATTAGGAATGTTACGGGTTGTGTTCTACAAGGTCTCTTTTTAGTCTTTTTTTTAAGAATTTGGTCTCTTTTTCTCTAGAGACATCGTTAAAAACTGTTGTGAGCACTGTGTTTTGTAAAAATTCAGATTTTTCAGAAATTTTCTGAATTTTTACTATGGCAAAATTGTAAATAAGTAGGATAGATTTAATATCAGTAGCAATTACAATATTTATTGAACTTGAAATTCGTAAGTATTATTGCTCTAATGTTGTTCTCACATTCATACTTTTTCCCTTTTAGAAAAGAGCTTTTAACATGCGGTATTCTTAGAATAGGTTTCATCTGAGGCTGAAGCTTCCAAAATAATTTATCAGATAGCACTGCCTGCATGATTTTGGATCATTCTTAAAGGTCTGCTGCAGAACATGTATAGGAAGTAATGCAAAATAGAGGGTGATCCGGAAATGAGTATACATAATAATTCATGGAATAATGTAAGTAGAGAGATAATATTTGGCACACTTGCGTGGAATGACATGGGGTTTTATTACAATCTTAAAAAAGAAAAAGTTCAATAAATGGCCGACAGATGGTGCTGGACAGCAAAATGTCAGTGATGCTCCTTGAGAATTGTGTATAAAACTAATTATTACTTTTCTTATGAAGCACCATCTGTAGGCCATTTTTTGAACTTTTTCTTTTTTGGAGTTTAAATAAAACTCCATGTGATTCTGAGCATGTGTGTCAATTTTTACCTCTGCCTGCATTATTCCACGAATTAATTTTAAAATACATACTCATTTTCTAATCACCCTGTATAACAATAGCTTTAAAGATCCTAATACTTCAAAAGCACTATTGTCTCATATTTATGTTTAAAGTTCTTGGTGGATTGATAAATATAAAAGTGACAATAGATTCTGTTACTATAGTAATTGTACTACTTAAGAATATGGAACTATTTTAAGTAAATAGTAGACTACGAAATGTGTTGAATGCAGTTTTCATTAAAAACCATAGTAGAAAAGTACCGTCTGATTTTAGATGGAAGCCATATTTTTACTATTGTGATTCATGTTAGTAAGTTATCTACTGTTTTTTATTTATTTATAGGAGAAATATTGGAAGGCTAGACATGCAAAGGAATGTTGCCAATAGCTGTGGATGAAGATAATGTACATACAATCTGTAAAATATACTGTGTACTTTGTAAAAAAAAATTGTAAATTAATAATTTTAAGTGTCATTAAACTAGCCTTTTTCTCTATTTGTATGAAATATTTATTTTTTAAAAATTAACATAGTATCAAATACAACATTATACAAGTAAAACTTTTCAAAATAGAGAAGATTTATTGAGTGGCTACACAGCTGGAAAATGGAATACCAAAAATATGCCATTACAAAATATTGTCAATATTTAAATATAATTAAATTTTTGTTCCCTTTTTCTTTCTCCCTTAAACTAAATGAATCAGCACACTTTAGTATAAACTGACAAAAATGGTGAAACATTTAAAAATCCATTCACCCGAGTGTTGTATACTGTCCCCGAGGGGGGGGGGGGATCGTTAATTGCGATGACCGACTACATATACAGGGATGTTAATTCTGCGCCAAAACGCAAATCTTGCGCGCAACTGCGCTTTTAGCCGATTTTTGCGCCGAGTACGTCCTTTTAACTGTTAAATTTTTTTTTTTTTTTTTGTCACGCTTGCAAACTTTGCTTTTCTTATCTGCATTTATTGTAAGTGTTGACTCTAGATTTCTTTTGCAGCGCCCGGCGACCCTTTTATCGTCTTTTTAAAGCCCGGAGGCCATATTTCTCGTCTGTCTACGCCCTCCTGCTTTTATATTTTTATTAGTCAGGAATCGCCAATTTTTATTTCTTGCATACCATTTGCGGCCCATCACGAAAATACGTTAATTAAAACTGCTCCTTCACAGAAATACGCTTGAGTACAATAACTCCATCATAAAAATAGGTTCGATTGAAAGCGGCCCTGTCACGAAAACCGTCTATGAAATCGGATCGTTCCTACAAATACCTTTTTCAAATACAGGGATGAGAATAATCCGCGGTTTGGTTATTTCCGCGTATTTTGCATTTTTTTTTTCCGCGTTTTTAAAAAACATTACTTTCCGCTTTTTTGCATGTTTGTGTTCCACGTTTAAAAATATTTCCAGTGCAATTTTCTTTTTTAAAGATGTAATCGCCGAAATGCATCTTGCTTACCGATAGCAAGACCGTATTGCTAGCTAAGTATGGGAATATCCAATGACGAGATCGAAAGTCGAAAGAGCCTCCGCGAGGTTTGTAGAATTCCTTTTGATAAGCGCTACATTTTGTTACATGTTCTCTCTGTTGTTCCCAAGGTGGTTTGTTCCATTCTGCGGTTTTCTGTCCTCCGTAATGGAAAGCAATCATTTGGATATCATAAATCGCATTAACACTGCGGAAATAAAGAAAGAAAACCACAATTAAGAAATTGCTACAATCTGTTTTTTTTTTTTTAATGGCTTTCGTAGTGAATTGATTTTGAGGCATCAGATAAATCCCACAACATGCCAAGCTTAAAAGAAACAATTACTCTCCGATGCACGCATTATGCATTGTCAGCATAACAGCTGGCCCGTCCGGTGGAAGAGGAAAGAACTGTTTACTTTAAAAGAAATGGAATTTCTTTCTCCCTCCTCTGCCGTTGACTACCCAAACAGTCGTTTATTTAATAATATTCTTCTTTGTAAATTAAAAACATTGATTTGTTTATATTAAATCGTAGGCTGTTATTTGGCTTCCTAAATCATAGGCGTATCACGAAATTTTTTTTTTTTTTTTTTTTTTTTTTTGGGGGGGGGGGGGGGGAGTGTGCGTGAGGAGCGCACATAGCATATTCTAAAGTAAAAATAGGTATGTTTTTAAAGAAAAAAAAAAGGTTTCGGAATGAATGTTTTCTAAACAAAGTTCAGTGGGGGGGAGGGGAACACACGCTCCCCGTCCCCCCCCCCTCTGCCGACGATACGTTTATGTCTCAACTTAGCAGTAAAGTACTTTTAAATAGTCTATGAGAAGTAGGGAAGGAAGAGTTCTCAATTTAACACTATTTTATAACTGGATTTAAACCATCATTAGTTGAAATCAAAACTGTTGAAGTAATACATTGTGCACAAAATGGAAGGTACTCAGTTTGCAAACCTGCATGAAGAAAACATTTTGAATTTTTGGTAATTAATAAGTCATAAATTGTTAATCATTTGACCAGTGCTCAGGGCCCGATTAACCTCTGAAGTGAGGGGAAGCTCAGTCTCATTTTGGGCCCCTCATCCCCTTTTGTTTGGGAAAAGTAAAGTTTTAATGATTTTCTTTCATAAAAAAGAAATTTCATTGATTTAATTAGTTCTAATCATTTCCTTTGATAAAAGCGTTTTATTCATTAATTTGAAATTTTCTTTTGATAAAGATATTTTATTCATTAATCTTCATAATAGTTTAGTTCATTGTAACGAGATTTTACAGTATTTTTGAAATTACTTTAAACATTAACAAATAACTAAAAACTTTACCTTAATGGAACATTAAACGGTACTTACGTATTATCCAGGCGGTCATTCCCGCCAAACTGTTTTTTCGTCAAATGAGTTGCATTTATTTCGGCAAAAAATCGCTTGTCTTGGCGGACCGCCGGGATAATACGTAAGTACCCATTAAACTTTATTAATTTAGTCCTATTTCTCATTAGACATGGCTTTTTTTCAGAAAATCTTTGTTTGTTTTGATGACATCATAAAAATCACAACACAGAAGTTAAGAATTAATTTTGACATTTAGAAGATTTTTAATATTACATATTAAAAGTCTACCCCTTTCTGCCGGCCAAATAATCCCCATAATCGAAAAAAACTCTCAACTGCACCAGATGTCCCAGGCAAAGACATTGCAAACAACCAATTTAGAAATGTTCGACATGAAGCATCAAGACAAAGTACGACTTCTCTTCATTAAAAATGTTTAGAATAACTTAAAAAGATCATTTAAAAACAAAATTTTGAATTTTTATCACAGTTTTTCAGTCATTTTCGGGCCCCCATTCAAATTCTGAGGGGAAGCTCAAGCTTCCCGAGCCTTTTCAGTAATCGGGCCCTGCCAGTGCTGAAATAATTTCCCCTGTTTCAAAAGCAGAGGAAAACAATTCTGAAACGTTGTAATGTTGTGTAATCCTATTATTTGAAATATTAATAATACATTGTATAGATAGTGAAATTTAATGGGGAAAAATTTCAATGTATGGTTTATGTCACAAATAAGCAATTGTAAGTTTAAAACTGTGATACAATACATAAATCTACTGGATTTTCTGCCCTAGTTGTTGGCAGGTATACAACTAGTCAGCTTTCCCCTCCTCCCTCTCCCATTTATTAGGAGAGAGAAAAATAAATGAGATGGCATTCAGCAGATTTTTAATGGGAACATTTATGGCCTAAATTTTTGAAGTATATGTATTTTTGTTAGTGTGTAAACTGCAACTTTTTAAAGTTACAAGATAGATTTTATTGTCTGATGTAAGAGAAAAGTTGAAATTACTTTTAACATTTTGAATATATTTTTCTTTGGCTATGCCATATTCTGTGTTCTTGGGCTATTTTATAATGAATTGTGGTAAATCTATGGAAGCTTGAAATATTTAATGATATTCTGGAATTTTATGAGACAGTTCATGGAAAATCAGGTAATTCCCCCCCCCCCCCAAAAAAAAAAAAATTACATTGCATTGACTTTCAAAAGAATAGAATAGAGAAAAATTGTTTTTTAAAGCTAGGATTTTGTCTTGACTGTAGATTTTGTAAAATTGCTTAAGATCATCCTTTAGATAATGATAACCTCTGTTTCATAATCGAATGTTCTGCATCTAAAATTGCACATAAATGTTTATGAATTTTAATTTATAAAGATAATAAAAATTATAATTTAAATAAAAATATTTTAATAAATAATTATAACATATATATTGTTGATATAAAATAATTGATATATATATATATATATATATATCAAAAATGGGCGCCGCGCTTGAACTTTCGCTCGAAGTCGAAATTACGTTCACGCACTTTTCCTCTTTTTTCATATTTGTGTATTCTCATCCCTGCAAATAGTCTATTTCAGATCGAAATACTGTTACTGTCTTTTTCATTGTCTTTGCGAGAGCCGAGTAACCCGAAAAGGGGCCTCTCTAGTATGTTTTGTTTTTGATGACTCAATGAGAAGCCCGATCGGCTGGGCATTTCAATTAGGAGTTGAGGGAGGTAAGAAAATACGGTGGAAAAATCAAAATTTTCTTAAGTTATATAAAAATTTGCGATTCCATCTGTCAATCCTCAGGTAGCTACATTTGATAAATAAGTAGTTGCGAATTATCAATCATTATTCCAGAGTTCGTCGCCAGCTGTAAATAGTTATTGCTCTTCGCTATGTTTTTAATAGTTTTGCGCTCTAGCAAGTTTCTTTTTTTTACAAAACGATTTCCCTTCTTAATCGGCTTTCTTAGTACATATTATTCTTAATGTATAACAGCTATTTACAAACCATACATAATTAAGGATGATTCGGAAAGTATGCCATGGCAAAACGACGTTTTGCGATTCAAAAATTTTGCGGGATTTGCTTGTTTTTATGGCAAGCCTAGACAAGGGATATCTCCTAAGGGGGTGCCTTGGTTGGATGATTTTTTAAAGACTTCTAACGTGTATTGACGTTACATCATATGAAACCGACAAAAACTCCAGACCGACAGTCGCGCGGCCGCACTTCAACCGTCTACTATGTTCAGGGGCTTTATCCACTCAAATCGATCTGAAAATCGGGCGATTTGCGAATAAAGCAATATTGAAAGACATTGTGCTTTTGCCAAAAAAAGAGCATAATAATGATCTTTTGCTTTAGCAGTGTAGCGCTAGGGTTATTGGCGCCAAGTGCGGTCCGTCAGTTTGCCGCCCCATTCATTCTAAGTTTCAGCATTCTGCCCCCATTTCGGTCCTTTAGTTTTCCACCATATAATTTTTAAGTGTCCTGCTGGCCGCCATCTTTTTTTTTATCTTGCCACCCGGGCGCCCCCCCTCTAATTACGCCATAGTTTTAATTACATAAGAGTGGAGCAACTGCCGAATTTAGTAAATCAGACTATTGACAAGATTTGGTATTCTAAATATTCATATTATATATCTTATGTTTTTTTTTTTTTTTTAACTCTCAACATTTTAATGAATGAAGAAAAAATATTAAAAGCAAAAGATAGCTAGTTCTAGGAAAGGATGTCTTAAGAAAACAAACTGTGTCATAAGTTAACCGCTAGGTTATTCATAAAACAAATGTCATCAATTTAAGCTTATTTTCAGTTTTTAAAAACTTAAAAAAAAAAAAAAATCAAAATAATTCTGGAAGGTTTTTTTAATAGATAATTTATTTGAGTACTTCTGGCAAGAGGATGTTAATTGTTTTTATTATTTTAAGCTCATTAAAAACATTTGATAGGTAAAATAAAATATTAATACTTTTTTCATTTTCAAAAGATTAAAGCAAGGTTTAAGAAAGAAAATTTTTAAGGAGACCTTTTTAAGTATGTTACAAAAAATTAAAAATAAAGCTTTATGAAAAATAAATTATTTAAAATATGTTAAACTATATTCCATACCTTTGGACAATTCTGTGAGTTAAAGAAAATATTTATTTTATATCTGCTAAAAAACTTACATGTAGTAATTATTTTTATTTATTTTAAAGAATAGTGCTTTTTAAAAATCTTATATTGACTTTTCATGAATGAGCAAACATTAAATTAGAAGTGAAAGAGGAAGAACAAATATATTTCAGTGATTTGATATGTACATTCCAACCATTGGATGTAACACAAAATTTGCACGACTATGTCATTCATTCTAGCAATCTTCTGTGTTCTGAATTCAATTTTTCCAATTTCTATAGTTATCAATTGATGGATGAGTTGAATTGTTTGATGCAATTACAAATAATGTCTAATAGTAATAAAGGTATATATTCAGTAACTTTAAAAATCTTTACTTGGTAATCATTCAATAATTGCGTACAAAAGAATTTAAATAAAATTCTGATTTATATTATTAAATTTTATATATCCTGCATTGCAGAAATTTTATTATTTTTATTACATGCTAAACACATCTATCCTAATCTATTTACACTGACAGTCCTTTTCTGTTTAAAAGTTTGTACCAATATAGGTGAAATATCATATATGAATGTGATCCAGTAATTGTGGTCCAGTAGTGATAGAGTGATAAATTTGAGGAACAAAAATTAACAGTCCCTCTGCCTTCCCCTACTGCCTAACAAATCATGTCTGGCTAAAAATTTCTGAAACTTTCTTCAATAAATGTACTATTCTTATAAATAATAAACATCTACATCACTTAATTTTGAGAAAAAAAAGAAAATTCAAAATTATAGAACTTCTTTTTTTTTTAAATCAAAAACTTCTAGTTATGTACAGATTTAATTCACATATTTATGTAATGTTTAGAGCAAAATATTATTAACAAATCATTTTTCGCTTACACTTACTTCTACAGGATATTTTCTCCAAAAGAAGGGGGGGGGGAAACTAAAGACAAACTGGAAAAAATCTAACTATACACTGTAAGTCAGAATACATATTACAACTCTACATTTTGAATTTTCGGGGATAAGATAGTTTCAAACCAGTTTCTAGATATGCTATCTACCTGTACATTCTCATGGAACCCCAAAGTGCCCTTTTTGAAATTTCCCCCGCCCAGCGCCCCTCTTTTCTAGAGTCAACACAGTATCTTCAATTTTATGCACCAAAATCATGTTAATTCTGATCCCAAATCTTAGTTTTCCTCTCGGAAGCTATATTTTTTGTCCTCCCAAATGGAATTTTTCTGCTCCCGAGGTACTCCCAAATGAAATTTTTTCTGCTCCCAGGGTGCTCCCAAATCGAATGTTGGAGTTAAATTCCCTGTATATATCATGTCACATTTGAAAGGATATCGCACATCAGGAAGTTCACGTAATACTGGACACTGAATGATTGGCAATCCTGATCCTGGCAAGTGGATACTACACTGTATTTATGTGTGCAATTAAAAAAAAAGACCAAAGAAAATTAATGTTAGAAAAGCATACAATTTACAGATATGTAAAATTCTTTTTCGAAAGCAAAAAATACTCACTTTTATGCACAGTGATAGCTATTTTAAAAATTTAAACCTCATATGTATTCTAACTTTCAAAAAAGTCAATTTTTATGGTCTAAACTGTCTTGATTCATCTGGGGAGTGCACATGTCCCCTCTGGATCCGCCAATGGGCCTTGCCTTAATATGAAGTTAAATGAAGCTACTTTTTCTTTTACACTCTGTCAGGCTAGAGACATCAATGCAAATGCAAGCTGTTCTAATTGTGATTTCTCTCTGGCGTTCCCAGATTATCCACACTGGCAAAGGTGGGGGGATACCCCAGTTCCCCAAATATCCCAATAATATAGATTAAAAATTCATATGTACTGAAATAAGAATAATAAAACTAAAACAATTTCCTCTGTAACAGTTATTGTTGTCCATCACTAGATCAACTGGGAGACATTTTTGGATGGAGAACACGATTTGATCAAAGTATCGTAAATTGAAATGCCATTTTTTAGCTCGAGTACCAGTGCCTCGTGTTTTATGTTTTAAAGAAAGAAAATGACACATTTTTTGTCAGTCCAGGAAAATTTTCTAGCACGCTAAACTTGAGCGCTTTGTAGAAATAACCATCCCAGACAGTGCCGGATTTAGAGGTGTGGAGGCCCTGGGGAAACAAAGGAGTGGTGACCAGTAATTATTTCTCAAACAATTTAAGAATTTTTTTGGAGACAAGTGGGTTCGCCATTAACTCATAGCCTAGAGGTACAGGGTTTGATATTCGCTAGGAAATTTTATGTAAAGATGTCTTATGGGGGCCTCCTCTCTTGTGGAGGCACTGGGGCTGCAGCTCCGGTTGCCCTCCCCTGATCCCAGACTTAATATTGCACATGGATAAAATATTAAAATAAAAATTATTCTTGGTTATATAATCTTGCTCAAGTATGTCTACGTAATTTTTTAAAATTCAATGTTTGAAGTTTTGAAAATCTTTTATGTTGCAAAAATGCAATGGCGGTCAAAAATATGCAGACCCTGATCATACTTAGATGGGGCCCAGGGGCAAGTGGTTATTTTGGGCCTCTATACTATTACAGGCATTTAACTTATTTTTGATTGTTTTCCATTTTCCCAGCATAAAAATAAAACATTTTTAAATAATTCTAAAATTGAATTAAAAATTACCCATGTATTTATACTCATTTAGAACAAGATTATGCATTTAAAATTGCTTTTAATATTTTTTAAATCTATTTGTATTATTAGCGGATGTATGCGCCAAGTTCTGCCTGCCAGAAAATTTTCTTTTCTTCATCATAATATTAAAAAAAAAAAAAAAAAAAAAAAAGCTAACTAATGCATATTTTTTGTAAGTACACATGGCCATAAGTTTTCAAAAATGTCTTTAATTTCTATTTTATTGATCTAGTCTAAGAAACCATTATCATTGAGTTAGAAGAATGAAAAATAAGTCTTGAAGCCTTTTTATTGTTACACAATTATGATATAGATATTAAAAAGGAAATTTAGCTTAACAAAAATTATTATTGCAGCATATATAAATTTAATATACAATAAATCGAGAGATTTGCAAGGCCTTTATTTTTCAGGGGCTCCGGGCTATTGCACATGTGATAATGAGATTGAAAATATGTTTAAATGCTTGGTATGGTATAGTAAAGGTTACCCGAAGTAACCCAATACTCAGAGGTCCCCCCTAAATATGATCAGATTTGGACCTCTTTTTTTTTGTCCTCTTTATGGTGATTGGGGATTCTACAAATAATACTGAGAACGATAAAAAGAAAAAAAGATGTACAAGGTCAGGCAAAGCAAACCCCCTCCCCCCTTCTCTTGCCTTCTTCCCTGATTCGTGTGCATGTGGTGTATGCCACCTGGGAAGATCTATGCCCTCACTCACCATCATCTACGGAAGATTATGTGTCAAGAACCAATTAAGCCTGTGTCGCCACTTTCGGCATACACATACATGAAAGAGGCCTTTAAAAAATCTAACACTGGCATGCCATCCAGTGCATCAGTAGAAAGGCTGTTTTCTATTGCATCGGATGTATTTTCCCCCTCTGCGATCATATTTGGCTGATAGCAATTTTGAGATACAGCTCTTATTAAAAATGAATAAACATGTGTTTGAGTAAATTTATGTGGTTTTTATTTTATACTAGAGGCATGGCAGTATTCCATGAATATGTTAAAATCTGCTTTCTTTCATCAAAATTTTAGTGTCTATTATATTTAAATTGTTAGGTTTTTTGTGTAATAATTTTCAGAATTTAATACGAAAATATTAGAATTTCTATTAATAATTTGTAAAATTCTTAGAGACTTATCTCTCTCTTAGCCTTAAAATAACAATATAATTCTATAAAATTCTTTCATGCCTAAAACAAAGAAGAAAAAGTTGTGTTGATGATTATAACTTTAAAAATTTCTTTAACATATATAGAGGATTTTTTTTAATGTAATGTTTTAAATAGATATATCATGAATTTAATTAGTAATTGTTTTCATTATTTTATAATATGCATATCATATATGATGTTTTCAATTAAAATATACAATGTTACATGGTTTACACGGATCATTTGTCATAAATCACTAATTTGGTAAGTCATGAAAAGGGCCTTTATACTCATCAATTTTGAATTGTGCTCAAGAAACTAGAATGTTTGTACAACATGAAAGGGCTCTCAAAACGGGCCTTTTCCCCCTGTTCAGACATCAATTTTTTAAAACTTTTTTGGTTCTAATGATTTTTCTCATGCTTTCAGAGCCCATTTTCCCAATTATCATAGAGGTATTAAAACTTAATTAGTTTCAGCAATACTTCAATATTATATGCACTACTGACAACTACTGCATGTGCAGCAGTAGTTGTCAGTAGTGCATATATATAGGCTTCCATTTCAGGGGGGGGGGGATACGATTCAGTATTTTAAACTTTATTGTTCTAAAGTTAAAAGAAATGTTTCAAAATAGCTCCTTTTTAATAATTGCTTTACACAGGGGGCCCGCAATTCAAGGAAAAGCCCGTGAATTGGCATGGCGGGCACCCGCGCTCCTCAAATACTCCCGATAGTTGTTTATAAGAGCAACAGTTTTTCTAATTAAGATATCAATAGTTTTCTCTAATTAGAATATAAATATCCTTAAATATGAATGTAATGCAAACTGAATCTGTTTGCAAAATTTGTCTCCTAAAGGTAGCAAAAAAGTAGGGATTATATTTAAAAGTAGTGTAGCTAACTACATTTGTCAAAAAGTAGTTTTTCCCACCACAGGTCCTAACCCGTATTTACGCTAAGTTTCAAAGGAAACCATGGAAAACTCCAAAAGGTTAGGTAGGTGGGCGCAACCTGATTTCCAACCAGACATCTTCAGTCTTCCAGTTCAGTGGGCTATGCACCATGCGACTGGTCAGACTTGAATGAAAGTAATTTAAAAAAATTTGCAAAAATAGAAACTAGAATGCTCCAGCCGAATTTACGGTACAGAAATTTCGGTGACATACAGTCGTGTGCAAAAGTTTAAGATCACACATAGAAAAATCAGATTTAATGGAATTCCCCAATAAAAACATATGTTACAAATGAACACAATAGACTTGTAAGATTATTGAAGTATAGTCAGTATTTTGTCGGACCTCCTTTATTTTTTTTATCACTGCTGCAATTCCTTTAGGCATGCTATGAACAAGAGACTGGCAGTAAGCTTGAGAAATCCGAACACCATGCATGCTTTATTGCTTCATCAAGTTCTATAGCACTGGATGGTAGCTTCTCTGTGACTTTATTTTTCACAATACACCACAGATTCTCTATGGGATCCAAATCTGGGCTGTTACCTGCTCACTCAAGCACTTGGATTTGAGTAGCCGTCGGATAGTCCTTAACAATCCTTGCTCTGTGACACAAAGCCCTATCATTCATGAAAATTGAGCATCTGTGAACATCCATGAGAAGCTTCAACTTGTCACGTGACAAATTAAGGTACAGACTGTTGTTCATCGTGGTTTTAGATGGCAGGAAATGCAGAGCAGCAGTACCAGATGCAGACATTGCACCCCATATGATCTGGCTTTGAGGGTATTTCACTGTTGCAATCATATCTTTTTCCAAATGGGCGGCAAATACATTTAGCATGTGCAGAAAATTGCTGTACACTTGACCCATCGGAAAATAACACTGTACTCCACTGTAGTTCAGTCCAATTGATATTGCCTTGTGAAAGTCAGCTGTTTCTTTTTCATATTTTGAGCAAGTCGAGGTTCTGTTGCAGATTTATAGGATAATAAACCAAAATCTTTAGTCAAACGTCTTCACTTGAACTGATGTTGGTACACTTTGCAGCCAGAGCAGCTCTAATTTTATTACAGGAGGTTGTTGGAGATTGAGTGACCATCCTTATCACGTGCACTAGTTTTTCTTGAGTGACCGCGTCTCTTAAGATCCCTATAATTTCCCAAAATTTTGACTTTACCGATACATGGATATACACATGTCTCACTGACATTTAACTTCAAACTTATTTCATGTTCAGAAAAGCCAACTTCATGCAGGGCAGGGCGAATCCAGATAATACAGAAGGTACCTGGAACGGGGGTGGGGGGGGTGGGGGTAGAATGTGCAAAATCTTTTTGTAATTAATTAAACATACGTGCCAACTTTCAGAAATGGCCATCAGTAAAATTATGCGCGAATGACATTTTTCAAATTTTTATACTAGATAACGCGTGGGCATAAATATATTCCTTTATAATACACATACATACATACATAATACACACACACTGAAAACATACAATAGAAATACTTAAGTGTTTTAAAAAGTCATGTTTTTTTTTTTTTTGACAAAATTACATGTTACCTCTTCTCTTCATTTTAACACTTCCAACTCTAATAGCTATGTCCTTTCTTTTATAATACATATACTTTGTGTACATAATTAAACTATGCATTTTAACAAAATTATTACAGAGCTAAAATACTTAATTTAGTACTATTAAATTTAAACAAATAGGCAGTTGTTGGATAACTTAAAATTATAGTATGATATCAAAAATGAATGATAAAAATTAAGTTCATTGTGTCCAAAAAAAGTTAAAATTTATAATTGAAAAGGGAGGAATCAGTAGTAGAAAGTTATTCTGCTAGTACAGAGAAGGAAAAAAAGCTAAGTATTTGTGAGGAGAACTATGAGGAAGCATCAGAGTTTAATACAGCTGTTGTGACCGAGGATATGCTTTTGCTGTTTTCTGAACAAGTTACATTATTCTGGTGCATTGCCCCATTAACATGCCGCGATATATCGTTGCGACCACCATGGGATATATTAAAGTCACGTTGACATACCTCACAAAAAACAAATTTTATCCCTTTTGACGACTTTTTAATACAGGGAAATTCATTTGTGTACGAAAGTTTATAAGTTTGAAAATAACTTTTAGATGGTTAAGACATTATCTATCAGCGAA
This sequence comes from Cheiracanthium punctorium, assembly GCA_038373885.1. Lineage (NCBI taxonomy): Eukaryota > Metazoa > Arthropoda > Arachnida > Araneae > Cheiracanthiidae > Cheiracanthium > Cheiracanthium punctorium. The sequence goes on along the minus strand of JAWZYV010011927.1, from coordinate 155,430 downwards.
CACGTGCACAGAAAAAAAAGCTAACGAAACAAGTTTACTCTTCACTATGACCGAAAAGAGAGAACGAAACAAAACAATTGCACATGGAAACTGGCGAAGAGTAAACACCCAGCATTTTGCCAAAGCGCCAAACACAGTATGAATTTCTGCTTTCTTCCATTTACGCTGTTAGGTGAATTTAACCTTTCTTAACTCATAACTAGAAATTGGTGCCAAAAAATGTAATTCCTCTATAACCTGTTTTTTTACCTTCGTTCTCTGGTTTGTGCGAACAGACTATAGACTGAGAATACCACCACCGACATACGCTCGCGCTTCCCTTTGGCAGGGAGAAAACGGAGGGATATCGGCCATGACGTCACCAGGCAGAAAGAGGAGAGCCTTTCTTTCTCTCCTTAAAAGGGAAAAATATTACATTTGCAGCAACCACCCTCCCCTTCTCTCTCTTCTAGTGAGAAAAAAACCGGTCTCCCGTCCGTCTCGAGGGGAAAAGAGTACAGGGGAAAAACTGACATAGCGGCTTAAGTGCAGAGGAAAGATTTTCTCGCCGATCTCTAAGCGTGACGTCAGACTGCTTGAAATGCGTAAAAAATAGCCCTCTTCAGTAAACGCGTAAAAAACTAGGAGAATCCGTAAATTTTACGGAAGATCCCTAAAAGTTGGCAAGTATGATTATATTGATAAAATCTATATATGAGTGATGATTAAAAAGGTCAGGGAGTAGTACCCGCTATTCACCCCTTAGAAAAATGCTACTTAATTGGACTTCGCCCAGGGGCCCATCGAAAAATCTAGCACTAAGCCTAGCTGGCAAGAAATATCATCTTGCAGTATGGCAACGAAAAAATATTGGGCTTTGTGGGATTTGCTTCGCCTGAGAAATGGAGTCCTGTATCATAAATGGGAGTCTGACTACAGCAAGATGCTCTGATAGCAGTTAGTACTCCCTCGTTCGAGGATTCCGAAGGTTATAGAAGAGCTTCATAGGGCCGTATTCTCCAAACTTTAAACCCTGGAGTTAACCCAGCTAAGCAAGCTACTTCAAGGGTTAGTGAGAAAATGGTATTCACAACTCCAAAATCAGGGGTTACCCCAAGAATTAATTGACCCTGACTCCAGGTGCAGATTCTAACCCCGCAATATCGGAGGGTTGACTCTGGTTTGTAAACATGGCGGATTCGAGGGTTGTATTTATAGGTTTGGAAAATCCCAAAAATTTGCTAATACTTCAAGATTTTGTGCTTTAACAGATGGAAACGCTGTGGAAACCACCCACCAAGCTATAAAAGTAGCCAAAAGGGATAAAAATCTTTGTACAATGTTTTCAAAAACTCTGGAGAATGACTGTGCTTTTTTTGCTGTAGAGACTGCAGGCACCATCTGTCGGACTTATCTTGGTTTGCTTTTCCATTCCCTCTTTTTTCTGATTTGAGCGCTTTTCTTTCTTAATTATTTTTTATGTTGAAAATAGGTAAGTAAATTCTGATCTTTCCTATTTATTTTCTTGACTCTATTATTCCACAGATGAAGGGCGATTTGGCCAGAGCACTGTGGATCTACTTCGCCCTCGCTTTTTTTTTTTTTTTTTTTTCTGTAACAAGAGGCGGGATAAAAATATTTACATTGAAGAGATTAATCATTTAGGTGTAAAGGATGAAAAAAAAAAGTGGTTTTGAGTGGTTAAACAATTTTGTCTGATTGTAGTAGACTGTACTTGGGAATAGCGAATTAACAATTTTTCACACAAATGTGAGAAAAAACCATATGCTTCAGTATCATAGAATTTTTTAAAGACATATTCTATGTATAATATATAAAGTACCTTAAAAAGAAAAACATCAAAACTGCATAAATTAATTTTTGTGTGTTAAAAAATATGAAAATTCCTAAATTTGAAAAAAGTATAACAGACATGAAATTTTATTTAAAAAATATTGGATATAATTTTGTATTAAATGTTCAATCAGTGTATTTTTTTACAATAAAGTTAAATTAAATTTCACATTTTAATGCGCAGTTTGCATAAAAATAAGTTAAATATCATGAAGGAAGTGTGTATGTTGGGAGCTGGGTTCGATCTCGGGAACATTAAACTGAGTTCACCCCTACATGGAATCATTACTCTGACCAATCACAGACGAGCTCTCAAAGCTGGGTGAGACAACTCCAGAGTCAGGTAACCCTGGGTGGAAATAAGTTGGTAAATACAGTTTCCGAGTTGTCACCGAGACAAACCAGCAATGCAGGTTTCTCAACTCTCGGATCATGGCGGGCTACTCACAGTTTGGTGAATACGGCCCATAATGGCTTAACTGGAGGCCATTTTGGCAGAATGAAGACCCTGCAGAAAGTTTGCAAGTACTTCGACTGGGCTAGGGCTCAAGACGATGTCGAAAAGTGGTGTCTAGCTTGTGATGCCTGTGCCGAACGTAAAGGCCCGAAGAAACGAAGCCTTGGAAAACTACATCATTACAATGTAGGAGTGCCTTTCGAGAGAATTACCCATGACATTTTGGGACCTTTACCGCAAACTTTGGATGGCAACAAATATATCCTAGTTGTCACTGACTATTTCTCTAAATGGCCCAAAGCGTATCCTATTCCTGATCAAGAAGCTACGATTGTAGCAGAGGTATTGGTGCAAGAAATGGATTTCCAGGTATGGAACCCCTCTGCAATTTCATTCCAACTAAGGAACAAACTTTACCTTTGCAGTTTTTAAAGGACTATGTCAATTTCTCGGAATAGACAAAACTCAGACCAAGTCTTTACATCCACAATCCGACAGCATGGTGGAGAGGTTTAATCGCACTATTTTGAACAACCTCTTGCTCCTGGTCTCTAGGAATCAAGAGAACTGGGACAAGAAACTCTCCCTCTTTCTGCTAGCCTATAGGAGTGCCGTCCATGAGACTACCAGCTTCACACCTTCTCAGATGCTATTCGGAAGAGATCTTCATCTTTCTGCCAATCTAGTGTTTAGCCGCCCTCCAGATATGCCTTCATCGCCAGTGGAGTACATGGAAAATCTTTGGGCACACTTTGAAGGAGTGCATCATTTTGCCCAGGAGCGGATCAACCTGAACATGGAGAAGATGAAGACTTGCTACGACACAAAGGCTACAGGACACAAGTTCAACGTAGGTGACAAAGTTTGGCTATGGAATCCTACTGGACAGAAAGGCCTGCCTCCCAAACTACAATCGCCATGGGATGGTCTTTACACAGTCGTAAACAGACTGAACAATTTCATAATACGGATTCGTAAGCTCGAAACCAAGAGTTGTTCATTACGATCGGCTAGTCATTTACCACAGTTATAGTTAGTTATTTGAATGTTAGACCATGGTCACTATGGCATAATTTCTCTTTTTTTTAGTCTCATTTCTATCCTGTGTTTCTCTTTTCTTCCTCTTTCTTGAACTCTCTTTTACTCAGTACTTACACTATTTTTAGTGTACATATTTGTAATATATTGGTTTTTTTACTAATGTGTATTTGTTTTAATACCTTATTAGTATGTGTTTGCTTATTATATTTATTGATTACTTGCTTAAATTATATCATTAAGTTCTTGTTAAATGTTATACACTGCAGATATTTGTGTGATTTCATAACTGGGGATTGTACTGCCCGGGATGTGCAGTCCTTAGTAAGGAGGCAATGGTACGAATTTTCAGGGCAACCCGCTGTTCTGGGGCTTAAAATAGTCCAAAATTCATGTTCTACACTTCAAATAGATAATTTTTGCTTTTTGTTGCATCAAACTCGGTCAACTAGAATCAGAGATACGGAGGTTTTGGTTTTCCCATACGGCGGTTCTAGAAATCTCGAGAAATACTGGTGCTAGGCCTCCGGTATACATCACTTTTGAGGACTTATTTTTGGCGATATTTTGCCCAAAGTCAATGCCTGACAAGCTTGGGGATATTTTGGTCATTTGGTGCGATTTTCCCAATGGGGCTTGTAAAAATGCTTTTTCTGCATAACATGCATAATAGCCTAATATTTTTCTTCTATGACATAATCAAATTTTTTCCTTTATGTGGAATCTTCGAGAAATAGATTCTTCTGGAAGCTTCTGCGTCACTTATAAATACAAGCTGTCAGAGACCCAAGTTCAGTGCGAGTTGAGCTCTCGTAGAGAGAGAGTTTGCTGTGTTACACTTTGTATTGACGCTACAAAAGTGGTGCTTCTGCTTGCTTTTCGAAGCTGTTTTTAAAGTGTTGTGTGTAAATTCTTTATTGCTGTGTCTTAAGGGATTGTGTAAGATATCCCTTGCATAAATCCACTGAATTTTTCCTGTGGAAGTCTTATTTTGTGAGAGAATTGCAGGATTTGTGAAAGCTTCAGTACTGAATGGACTGTTATAAACAAGCTCCTGGCCGTTAGTGCCTGTGAATTTTGTACAGCTGATTGTTCGACCAAGTTCTAGAAGCAATAAAGTTGTGTTCCATCCTGACAAGTGGACTCTTTACTGGAACTTCTTACACCAACTGGGCTTTAGAACGATGAACCCAGGAAACAAGCATAGTGTTCTGCAACAGCATGTATGTATTTAAAAAAGTTGCATATATACCCTCTTAATGCAAAACTTTCACTTACAAGAGGGACACATCTATCGCAAGATGTCGGTGTATTTGTAGTATACGTGAGTAATTAACTGGAAATAACTCTGTTTTTAATCTAGTCTAACTAGCATCACACCATGTAGTAAATATTTGTATTCACTTAGAATTTTGTAACTTTACATCACCCAACACAAAATTTTAGTGTCCCAGACAGCACGGCTCTAGGGAAAAGCCTTAATTTTCAGCAGTACATGCTCTGCTTCCCCTCTAATAGCAGCCCTGAGTTTGCCAACCTGATGCAGTGCTCTAAAGTGTATGAGAAACAACTGGCACAGGGAAAGTACATCACTTCATACAAAATTTGATCTGCCTAGTTTAGGGCAGGGGTTCTCAAACTTACAGCTTTTTAAGCCTGTAACTCCCCCTCCTAGATCCACCTTTGGTGAGATGTCACATACTTTGTGAGAATGTTAAGGTGTGCATTTGGCTGCAGAATGTCAGCATGTTAAGTCAATGTAGCAAAATGTTCTTCTTACAGCAGCCAATGGTGGATCCAACAGCGAATTCTTCTACAAATCAGGAAAAAAAGAAAACCACAGCAGGAACATTACAGTTGCTTAAACAAGTGAATGAAAAACAAACTATGTGCGGATCTAAAGTTTTCAAATCTCTAAAAAATATGGGCTATAACTTAATGTTGGAAAACTGCTACAAAGAGGTATTTTACTACAATTCACAGCTGAGAATCTGCACCAAGATATGCACCCTAGCATTTTTGCAAAGCCTCACGTGCCATCTCACAAGTGCACATAGGACTAGACTTCCACACCACAGCACTATTTTAGTTTGCTCATGTACTAGGCAAGAGAGATGGAGGGTATTCCCTAAACTTACAGACTACCTTTTAAAAATTAAACATTGAGTTTATGGCCCTATGATGAGTTCAATAACTCTATGAAATCATAATTTTGAGTAGCAACTAACTTACTACTTATAATTTACATAATCAGCCCATGTTTTGTAAGATTTTTTGCTAAATTTCAAGTCTCCAATTGAATTCAAATGCTGCATACTAATGTACCTCAGCAAACAATACACGAGACAAATATAAAACGCAGCTAATTACCCAGTGATGCCACTAGAAAATATCAAGAAAGAGGAAACCGTGTAAATAAAAGAATAGTAGAAAAAGAGAAAGTTACATGCAAATAAAGGAAATAAGAAAAAGAAATTATAACAAAAAAAGACAATACAGTTATACGTGATTTCTAAATTATTCATCTGTTGTTTACTTCTAAAACCAAAGTTATAATTTGTCATACATATGTATTATCTAAGATTTTATTAAACATTTTATTCTAAATTATTGTCTTTTTTAGTTTCCGTTTGCAATTAAAAATAATTGTACATAATATGCAAAATTATACCCGGACTTATGCGAATTCGACATATGCTGTTATTGCTGGGTCCCATCTATTGTGTAAGTCTGGGGGTATTACTGTACATTACATAGCTGCAAAGCAATTTCTAAAAAGTATGTAATGCAAGGGGAAAAAAGTAAAAAACATGTTAAGCTCATTTTTTATTTGCTTTCATATTTATACATTTTTTTTTTAATTAACAAAATATTCTTTGATTCAATTTTACTTTAATTATTTCGCACTACTTTCTTTCTCATATCTGAACTAGTCCTTTTACATGAAGTTTTTCCTTTACTGGTATCTTTGGAAGAAATAATTTAAATTTGAAATAGAATTTTTATTTTTACAGCATTGGAGATTTAAATAACACAATGCTAAAAGAAAAATATTAATTTTCAAGAGCTATGGAAAAAGACAAGCCGAGATGCTGGAAATTAATGCTTAATTACTGCTTGGGGGGGGGGAGGGGAGCGGAAATATGTTGGAATTTTTGGAACTCTGCTGATCAGCAGAAAAGTGGCATTCGTGATCACCATAGCTGCAAACTTCTCTTATTTAACTGTATTTGAGCTGATTTTCAAGCCTTGTTATGGAAATATTTTGTTATATTGTTTCAATTTTTCATAGCTGTGTGTTTGTAGTTATGTAATTACTACAAACTTGTCCAAGCCTCACTACAGGTAATGATGAAAAGATTACAGATTTTAAGTGGAATAAAAAAGAGTACATTTTTAAGTGTAACAATGGTTATCATCATAAATGCGTTCCTTTTGCCAAGATGACTATTACTATTATCCAATGGAATAAATTCAATTTTTGTTTTGTTATTCTAGTAAAATGGTAGAAAAGTCACAGCAAATGCTGTAGCTAGATTATTTGGGCTTCTGCTGAAAAGCAATAACAGAAAAAATATAGAGTTATTAAATACATTACCTTTCCTGTCATTTGTACTGCAAGCCTAGACTGGAGTCGACATTTAAATTTTCGAAAAAAATCTTGTAAAATTTGTTCATGATTATTTTCTTTACATGAAAGAATGTTTTTTAGATATTCAACTTAATATTACAAACTCTGATTTTCAATATATCTATTTTCAATTAGAAAACTGGTACGTAATAATGTATATTGTTATAGTCATTTAACTATTAATGATCAGAAATTCATGCACAAATAAATAATGCTGAATTCGTGAGTATAAGTAAAAATGAATGACTAAATACTTATTTTCATGACTAATAAAAATTAATGAGTGTGCAAACCCTGATAGTATAAAATACAACTCTTTGTTAATACCATCTGTTGATTTAAGTCTTTACTGCGATGTGCACATCTTTGTGTACATTTAAGTTTAAACTTATTTGGCTTTATAGATATGCATATATTTTTTTCTTATCTTTATTGACAAGCAGGGTTCTCACTAATTTCCTGATGTAAAAAATAAGGATTTTTTAAGGCTATTTTTTAAATTTCCCGACAAATAATCAAAGATACATTCCAATACAATTATCTTGTACATCTCCTTAATAATACTGAATTTCATGTCTTTTAAAGCATTAACCCCTTCCTTCTCACTTCTGTGATATTTCCAAGCTGGATTCAAATGTTATGCACCAGAAAGATTAGAACATTTCAATTGTTATGCACAGATATTTTTTTAAATATCAAAATGCCTACAATCTTAGAATAAATGCATATATTCTACATACACTTACTTTTTAATAATTTTTTTGAATAAAAGGTAATTTTATAACCGTTTCTTGAAAATAATATGATTTTTAAGGGGTTAAAGTGTATTTGCGTTTAAAACAATCATCGTGTTTTAATCAGTTATAATTATGCTATATATTTATCTCATAGCACTCCTTTTCCCTCCCCCTCTTTCTTGTCTCTGACCATATTTTGCCACCCTCCCCAACTAGGGCGAAAGGTAAACAAATCATGAAACTAGGCCTGGAATGGGTGCTTTGGGAGTCCTAAGCTAGACACTGAAAATAAGCCCCTTACTGGGAAATTTACAGGGAACAGAATATTAGAATATGTAATATTTGAAAATTATGCTCACGTGCCTAAAAACATTGAACTATTTTAAAGCTGTTAGGGTCACTGACTCTTAGGGGGACCTCTGGAGTCCTCCGCTATACCACTGTGTAAAGGTGTAAGATCACTGAGAAATAAAAACTTAAATTACTATGATCTATATTAAATGACTCAAATTAAAAAGTAGTATATTCCTTTTTGGGGGTCCTTGTCGGGGCCCCCCTTGAGCTGGGGGGCCCTAGACAATCGCCGACTATCTGACTTGCATGGAACAAGGAAGCGCAGCGCAAGACAGCAAAAGAAAATATCTCCCCTGCCCCCTTTTCTCCCTCGCCACAGAGAGAGTAACATGCAGACAGCATTTCCTATGGGATTCGCCCCTACACCTGCTTGCATTGGAAAAAAAAAAAAGAATCACATGAAAAGTGAAGACGAAATGACAATTTAAGGCTTTTAGGGTAAAAATAAGCCCTTTTTAAGGATGCCTTATTAATATTGTTTTAATATGGCCTTTTTAAGGACTTTCCGAGGTGCTTGGGAATCCTGACAAGGATATATATCTAAAATGCAGTTTGAAAGAGTACTAAACATATTGTAACATGAGAAGGTATTTTGTGTGCGTATATACTTATGAAACATTTTAATATGAAATAAAGACAACAAAACCAATTGTATCAACACATTTTAACTAATATTTACAAGTACTATTCATTAAAAAACAACATAAATTATTAAATTGTTTTAAACATATAGACATTTGTATACATTAGTTTTAAATAAAGTTTAGATAGTTTGTTTAATAATGTCATTTTTGCTCCAAAAACAATTATCTAAATGAGTATTTAATTTATTTCTGTTTTTTGAAATCAATATTTTAGGCTATCTTTTATAAAATCCTATCATAACCTTAAAAATAAATAAAAGTTAGGGAGCGACAAGTTTTTCAAGGGTGTTTTAAATCACTCATAATACACTCATGTCCATAAATTAAGGATAATTCAGAATCGCACAGAAATTGATCTCTAAAATAAAAATTTCACCTGTGGAATGATCACACACATCTTGAAGAAGAATATGCAAATTACAGGGAACCACCAGATGGCGTGGATGGTACGTCACAATGACGAGAGTGTAAGAGAGGGGTATATAAGGAATGGTGGCAAAGAAGTAAAATTGTTCACAAGCGCTGTGAAAGCCTTTCAGTGCAAAAACTGCATAGTTATGGCACAAAGGAGGCATTTGGATGATGTTTTACGTGGCAGAATTATCGGACGACTGGAATGTGGACGTACCCAGCTGGAAGTATCCGAGGAACTTGGAATCGCCCAGAGTGTCATCTCCAGGCTTTGGCAACGATTCCAAGATGATGGTAATGTGAGTAGACGTTACAGCACAGGTCGCCCCCGAGTTACAATGCCGAATGAGGACCGCTATTTGGCAGTTACTGCCAAAAGAAACAGATGGAGTACAGCATCAGACCTGTCTCGTCAGCTCTCTTCGGCTACCGGTACGACAGTTTCAAGGCAGACCGTGTACAGACGCTTAGGGCACATTGGTCTATATGCTCGTAGGCCTGTCAGATGTGCTCCACTAACTGCAACTCACTGTCGCCTGCGATTAACCTGGAGTAGAGAGCATGCATTGTGGACACCGCAACAGTGGTCTTGTGTGATGTTTTCCGACGAGTCGAGGTTTAGTTTGGAGTCTGATTCTCGCCGGACATTCATCTGGAGAGCGCCAGGTACCCGTTACCACCAAGAGAACACCATTGAAAGACATCGTTACGGTGGTGCAGGATGGCTCGTTTGGGGAGGAATTATTCTTGGTTCCAGAACTGATTTGCATGTTCAGAGTGTAACGATGACAGGCCACATCTATCGGGATGTCATTCTGGAACAACATGTACGTTTGTTTCGGGGCGCCATGGGTGCTGAATTTGTGTTTATGGATGACAACACCCGTCCTCACAGTGCAAACATTGTAGACGAATGCCTTCAATCGGAGGATATCACCCGTATGCATTGGCCAGCATACTCACCGGACTTGAATCCAATAGAGCATGTGTGGGATATGCTTGGCCGACGAATTGCAGCCCGTCAACCCCCTCCCACTTGTCTACCGGAACTTCGGAGTGCATTGCTTTATGAGTGGTGTAATATTCCCCAAGATCAGATTGATCATTTGATACTCAGCATGCCTAGGCGTTGTCAGGCCTGTATTGCATCGTCCGGGAGACATACTCCGTATTAACCATCCTACTAACCATGTTATACTGTTTTTTGTAAATAGGTTCTTTTTTGAAATTTGGTCAAGGGAGTAAAACTTGCAATTTTTATTAATTATGTCAAACATATAGCATCTTTTATGCTCTTTACTTTTTGTTTAATAAAAAGACTTTACAAATAAGTCAAATTTGTTTTGCTTCTTTCTCTTTCTTTGCCTGAACTTCATTATCCTTAATTTATGGACATGAGTGTAATAGCACAGTAGATGCTATGAAAGTTACTAGTCGGGGGGGGGGGGGGGGGAAGTGAGGGTGAATTATACCTTACTGTCAGTTATAAAATAATCACTGTTTAGACTTGTTAAAACAATTAATGTAAACAAATTTATGATAAGTTCTATATTTAAAAGTAAAATTGGGTATTCATTTGGAGCTTACTTCTCTTCCGTTTTAGCTTTTGGAGCAATTTAATTTGTACATAAAAAAATCTTAGCTAAAAATCAGAAATTTCAGTCAGTTTAGTTTGGATCCTTAGAGGGGCTTCGGGGAGATTAATGGCAAATGAAGTGATAAAATATAACAGATGGATAAATTAAAATACTCCAATCTGCTTTAAAACATTTTTTTTTCTCTTTTGCATAACAAAATCAACAGGGTAGGTTCTAAAGTAGAAGGGGAAATAGCTAGAATTAGCTGTCTAAATTTTTAAATAATAAGTCAGAAATAAAACTTGAGTACTTAAAATTTTTAGCAGGAAGTTGTCTCACCTTTTATGAAATAAAAAACACCTGCCATGCAGGCTGAATCAAAATTCAACAGACTACACTGTTAAATTTATGCACAATGTTAAATTGTTGTAAACAAAATAAAGTCTAAATTTCTTTTTCTTTCTGGACAAACCTTGCACGTATTGCTATATATATGCAAATATACAAAGGAAAAACTTACCTACTTTACACAACTTAATAGAAAACACGTTGGGTTTGAGCAGATATGTGTAATATGTTTTAAATATAAGGTTGATATCTTCAACATATTGATTCAAAGAATGACTAATAAAGGCTCAAAAGTATTTATGAAAACAATGTTTTGTAATGTGGCCATAAATTTTCCAGGAATGAAAACATATTTCTCATATATTATTAGAATGTTATGTGCACAATTTCAAGTTGCTCACTTTGTAGTAAATAAATATTTTCTTGTAAAACTAAGGGCACAGACACTTTCAAAAGAGGCATAGCATAACTGCTTAAGTAGTTTTATTTAATAATTTGAAAACAATTTTAAGCACACAAAGATAGCTGATACTGTATGTTGAGTACTGCATAAATCAACCACTCTTTTTAGTTTGTACCCATGCATGTTTTTGCTGAAAATGTTTGGATGTATCAGGACAGTAAATACATTTATATAAATGACTCACAGAATGTGTACGTTCATGGTAAGTAAAATGGCACTTTTTATCAGTAGAGTAAGAGCAATGTTTGCACTGAAACTTTAAATTATATTGCTTGCTCTTCAAAAATGGAACTGAAATGAAAAAGAAAATAATGAGATATTTAACCGTTATTAAATTACTGTTGCTTAAAACAGTTTCAAATAGAAAATCTCAGAAAGTTTGATAAAATTAACATTAAAATCTCAAAGTGTCTCTCAAATATGACTTTTTAGATATTTTTAGTAATGAGTTGAATATTTCAAATTTATGACAAAGTGTTTAAATATTCTTTATTATATACTTCCCGAAACAAGATTTGAGAAACACTAAAATCATTTACCTTTTCTTTTATTTAACAAATTATATTCTAATTATCAAAATGAACATATTTATACACATCTAAAAGTACATTACAACTATATTAAAGCAACATTTCATATTAAGTGTAAAATATGATAAAACTTTATAAATTTAAAATTATGATGGGACCATGTCAATGTGAAATATTATAAATGTATTATTTAAAAAATATATAAAAAGGTGTACTTGAAAGAGAATTTTTATCCCAAGATCTTTGTTTCTTTCAAACTTCTAGATTCTAAGTATGCACTTTACCTAAAAAGTAACAAATTATGAAAACAAAATTTATACAGAAATTACATACTACTACCATCACCAGGAAAAACATAGAATTCCTTTATGCCTAAAATCTATGGTGCATTAATTGTTTGACAGGTCATCTAAACTTTTGCACAGTTAAAAAGAGAAAAAAAATCCCTTTAAAGATTAAAAAATTAACCCAATATTCATTTTTTAAAAACTTGTTTTTTTTTTAAATATATAAATAACTTTAAAAATTGGTTTGTCCAAAGGCCACATGCCTGATAATACAGTAGTTGTTAAAATACCAATTGATACATCACCTGGTAGCTTAACAATATATATATATATTTTCTTCTTCTATACTTTTACCAGCATAACTCTGTAAAACAGGTATGGCCAACTTTCCAAAGGTTGCCCATACCTGTTTTACAGAGAAAAGGAAAGTTGTGGGCTAAACTTTAGGATGTTCGTGAAGTCAAGGGCCATATAATTGGCTTTTTACAGGATTTTGAATGGGTTTTACATGGGGTTTTGAAATTTTCTGTGGGTCGGATCATAAAGCCAAGGAGGGCCACATCCAGGCGGAGGTTGCCTACATGTGCTGTAAAATAGAAAATAATATAAGAATTTATAAAAATTTTCATATATTGATAAAAAGTACCTAATGAAGATTTTTTTCTTTTCACAATAAACAAATTAAATTTAGACTTGCCTATGCATTTTACACACATACTATTACATTTTTTTTTTTTTTTTTTTTTTTTAAATGACAGCTTACCTTTAGTTCAGAAATTTACTGCACAGATTCTTTGACTTTAAAATATGAGAGAGCCTGACAAGCTTATGAAAGGGAACATGAGAATGAAGTAAATATTTGTATACAAAATGAATTCATGAAAATAACATTTTATTAAGAAGCACATGTTTAACAATTCTATTCACATTATTATTATTATTATTCAAAATAAAGGTACTTACCCTATACATAAGAAAACTTCCATTCATGTGCCTTTCATCTCTTATGCATCCACTTTCACACATTCTTAAACTATGTTTAAGAGTCATCCAACACAATTTTCGACAATATATTGTACAATACCTTCTTCAAAGCAACAAGCCAATTATGTCTCAATGCTTAGTAGAGACTGTACAGTCTATACTTAGCATTGCCAGCCCTTTGACAATTGGCTACTGCTACATACTATAAGAGCAGAGGCAAAATTAGAGAAAAGGGAAGTAATAATACCAGCATTTAATTACAAAATAAATAACTTTCAATGTTTAAAAATATTCTTGCATATCATTTATTTGATAATTTAAATAATAATAAAACATAATTCAATACAATATAAAATAACATTAAGGCATTTCAATAAAATAAATTGTTACAGTTAGAACTCCTATAATAGATAAACCAACTGGTCTGCCATTTTGGCTCACAGCTTATAATTTATAAATACAGGGGTGATTGTAGGACTTCTTGAAAAACTTCAAAAAGTGCATGGCAAAAATAGAGAAATAATATATTATAGAAATGAGAATAAATTTGAGAAATAATATATTATAATCTTCATTAGCTATTGCCAAAAAAATATTTCATAAAGATATGCACATCTTTATGTAAAAATTTGACCTTAAAAATCAAATCCACCTTTGAAAAAAATCATAAATATGTGCAGGTTGTCCAAAATTAAACAACCTTATTTTAAAGTAGTCTACAGACGAAACTGTTGTTGTTAAAATTATGAAATTTTGTGCAGGACATAATGAAATTATGGGAATTTGAGCAAATAAAATTAATTCAAATATTCACCAACTTGAGGCGTTTTTTAATGAATTGCACATTTAGCAAACATTTATGATAGTTTACAGTATTTTTACAATAAAACATGTTCAACATGATATTGTTAGCTACCATCTGGAATAGTAAGAAATCATGTTCCACGGCTGACCGCATTGTGCTTTTGGAAAATGTTACAAACATGTGAAATGCTGTCTTTAAGATCGAGGAAAGTTCTTGGATTATCACTACTTACCAAATGTTTCAAACTCCCCCAAAGCCAAAAATTGCATGGATTGAGGCCTGGGGACTGTGGAGGCCATAGGGCATACCCTGGCGGTAAATATTTGATTTTTTTTTTTTTTTATTCGCTTAAATTCCCATACCTTCATAATGTCCTAGACAAAATTTCATATTTTTATCAACTAGTTACATTTGTAAACAAATTTAAAATAGGGTCGTTTAATTTTGGACAATCTATATTTAACTACCATATAAATCTTTAAAAAGTTAATTAAATATAAATAAAGGTCAACTGTTAATCATTGTATTGGAAATTTAATTAAAGAAATGTTCAAGGAAAAATAATTATTCACAAGAAGGATAGGGCAAATATTGAAACTGGAATGCCTGAGAATTTTCCTGCTTTTGGTTAAGAAAACCCCCAGAATTCTGGTTATCACTTAGGGGAAAAAAAAAAAACTAATTTTGGTTTTACCCCGACCACAAACAACCCAATAATTATAACAATGTGGGGAAAAAATAAATGCTTAGATCACAGAATGTGATCAGTTGTGAACAGTTTATGTACAATGAGTACATAAACTATATTCCAAACTACTCTAATACTTACTTCATATAATCTTAAATTAGCACTGGGATTCCAATAGACTCGGGAATTATTAATCCATTTTCTCCCTTATATCTCAGTCTGTTAAGAACCTAAACATACAAAATATTTTTGAGATTTATTTGAACATTGGTAGATATAGGGGAAGGCAGGGCAAGACTGCGAATTTAAGCAACTATGATTTTTACTGACCACTGTGAACTAAGATTTAGTGAGTGAAATTGAGATTGAGAACTGAGATTTTGGTGAGAACTTTTTTCGTATCTTGTCTTACACCACAAATTTTTTCACTTGCCTGAGTCAACTTTTAAGAGGCGAAAAACGGTTTTCCCAAAAAATGTAATTTTCTTCATCTTTCCCCAGCCATGGGGTAAGATGACTAACGCAGGGATGTTAACTCCAACACTCGATTTGGGAGCACCCCGGGAGCAGAAAAAATTTCATTTGGGAGCACCTCGGGAGCAGAAAAATTCCATTTGGGAGCACCTCGGGAGCACAAAAAAATAGTTTCCGAGAAGAAAACTAAGATTCGAGATCAGAATTAACATGATTTTGGAGCATAAAATTGAAGATTTAGGAACACAATAAATGCATACAAGAAAAGCAAAGTTTGCAAGCAAACACCATTTGCTAAAAGCAAAACACTATTTGAAAGCACTTTAGGAAAGCTCTGGAAAAAAAGGGTGTATACAGGCTATGCTATCAGCAACTTGGTAAAAACAATACATGGATTTACATGGACGGAAGGAATTTTTTTTGTGTGTCACCGTAATATACTGTTTTCTTTACGGACCGGTCTGGTTTAGATCAGGGGCGGCCCTGCGGTACATGACACCCACTCCACCCTACAAACGTAGAAAAAGATGTCCCTTTTACTTTTTTCAAAATTGCTTTTATGATTTTAAGTTGGAAATCGTGCCCCTTCATAAACAAAAAACGGTGCCCATTGCGATGATTACTTGTTTGCCTATCTGGCCGGCCCTGATTGAGGTGACTAACAAAGCCCGACTGGTCCGTTCCGGGGCGGGTAGAATGGCTTCGGAATGCAGCTTTCGTACGCAGTTTGAATCTTGCTTTACTGCTAACTAGCTTTCCATACACGCTTTAAAAGATAAATGAGCGTGGCAAAAATTTAAAAAAGAGTCAAAATGACGCATTCGGCGCAAAAATCGGCTACAAGCGCAGTTCGGCGCAATATTTCTGTTTCGGCGCACCCTGAAAGAGTCAAAATGACGTATTCGGCGCAGACCGGCGCAAAAATCGGCTAAAAGCGCAGTTCGGCGCAAGAATTTGTGTTTCGGCGCAGAATTAACATCCCTGCTAATGGGATAGGGTAAAATCATGAACTGCTACACTGAAATGTGAATTAACATTCATGAACACTATTAGCAAATAATTTTAATAAGAAACAGAAAAAAGTACATTTAAATGCACAGGTCACGTTTGTAACGTCTTTGGTTGGCATCCCAACAATCTCACCCAAAACACTCAGTGTGAGCCCACATTAAGTACTGATATCAAATTTCATCCTTGCCTTCTTCTGCACATATAATGCAGAATTTATCAGTTTCAAAATCCTCCAAGTTCATATTATCTTCAGTGTCAATGTATGGTGTAAAATGAGTTGAGTCATCACCAGAAGATGAAGAAAATTTCAAACGATGTGGTTTCTTCTTTGCTACTTTCTTTTTGTTTGTCTTTTTAGCTCTTCTCTTCGTGTTCCTTTTTTTTCTCTTCCAAAGCTCGTTTTACGGGAGTTCCTGGAAACAGAAGCGATGGCAATTTCTTCCTCGGATGTCTCACCTCTTCTCTCAAAATTTCAACTACCTGCATTTTATTATCTTTGCTATGTCCAACTTGTTCTTAAGAACAGATACGAAATGAAAAATTTAGGGAATATATTAAAAAACAAAAGTGTGAGGGGTAAAATGACAAAACTTAAAATTATTCATCATCTTTCCCCTTCATGCCATTTTTACAATGTTTATGAGTAACTAAAAAAATATCTAAACATGCATCTATTATGAATTTGTACACAATAAGCTGAGCATTCAAAATAGTTTAGTGTAAGTAAAAAGACATACTGTAGTAGAAAAAATCTGATGTGTCCAACACATGACTTCCATGCACGTCTATTAAATCAAAAATGTTTTCTACGCACTTCCTCTAAACTTATTTGTTTGAAAGAGATAAAATATCAATAATAGTAAGGTTTAGCGATTTCTAGCCAAATATTTCGATATCGCCAAGCTGAGTTCAATTTGAATGATTTCCTTCTGACACTTTATTTGGCGATATTTCTCCAAAAGCTGACAAACTTGAGATAGTTTGCGAGATTTTGGGGATAGCCAAAGTAGTCATTGAACACAGACTTTCAATGAATTGAATGCATCCATACACCTTAATGTATTTAAAGTCATTTGGCTCACCCTGTAAATAAATTCCCAGTCGATTGCTGTCAAAAAAGATATTGAAAACAGTTAGATATTATAATATAGCTCTAAATACAAAAGTTCAAAATTCTACGGGTTAAAGTTTTAGAGTTATACAAAATACGAAATAATTTTTGGCTCCAAATTTGGTGATATTTCGGCGAAACTCGTCAATGTCGACGATATTTGGCGAGATTTTAAGCATGGACCAACAATGACAAATTATCGCCAAATTTGGCGAGATTTTGCCAAAACTCGCCAAGAGCGATGGCAAATGGCGATACTTTGTTCATGGACCAAATGACTGACTATCGCCAAATTTGGCGACATTTCGGCAAAACTCGCCAAGGTCGAGGACAGACGGCGAGATTTTGGGCATGTACCAAACAATGACTGTCTACAATTGTATTATATTGAAGATGTCCATAGACATTAAAGTACTGAAATTCTTTTCGGTGGTCCTGTAAATAAACTCTCCAGTAGATTGGAACCAAAAATCGAGATGCACAACTAGATGTTACAATAATCTTATATATGAAATTTCATAATAGTTTTTGAGATTTGAGAGTTAAATATGCACACATGTACACGAAAAGTCGCCAAGCTTGGCGACTTTTGGCATAGTTCTTGAGGGAGGCACGTGACCGTGGTCGGACCATTACCTAACTTATGTGGTAGGACGGTATTGTGCTTGAAATGGATGAATGCCCCTAAAATTGCCATTGACCGTAATGTATTGGAAATCTTTTGAGTGTTCCTGTAGCAGAACTGTAAATGATAAAGACACTTTTCTTAATGGAGAAATTCATTTTCTAACTCTCTACAGCATGTATCACTTCTGAGTCGTTTGAAATAGCCCAATACCTCTAAAAAACGCTTTGATGAATTTCGGCCCATAGAGCGTAATGTATTTCAAATCTTTTAGGCAGTTCAGTAGATAAACTATTCAGTCGAATGGAACCGAAAGGGGAGGTGCACAACTAGATGTTACAACTATCCAAAATATAAAGTTTCGACATTCTACGCCTAATAGTTTTTGAGATATGCGAGTTTAATGAATTTCGGCCCATTGAGCGTAATGTATTTCGAATCTTTTGGGCGGTCCTGTACATAAACTATACATTCGATTGCGACCAAAAGGGGAGGTGCACAACCAGATCATAGAACAATCCTAAATATCAAATCTCAACATTCTATGACCAATAGTTTTTGAGATATGCGAGTTACATACATACATACGTACGTACAGATGGCATGGAAAAACTGACCACAATAGACTCGCCGCTGGTCAAAATGAGTTGCAGACGCGTTAATATGATCGTGCATGCTAGCCTACGATGAGATGCATCGAAAAAATTCTTAAAATTAAATTTAGAGGTAGTCAAAATCGCTTTTTTTGTCGAAATTTGGCCCCCAAAATTTTTCGGGATCACATTACTTCCTTATACTACGTACAAGGAAGTAAAAAGTAAAAAGACGTACTGTAGAATCTTGATTCTTTACATTGAGATGGTCAAATATTACGTAAACATTCTGAGAAAATGAACTTGTGTTTATAACTACCTCTGAATGGCAAGTACAGGTGGTTATCCTAGTGCTGGTCTTAGTTCACCACCAGGGGTTTACTATGCAGGCCGAGATGTGTTGCCATGTGTGATTACCTCAGGCATGAAAGTATGATTTGGTAAAAAAGACTGAACTTTGTACGCGATACAAAACAGTCAAATTAACATGCAATTAATACATTACCAGTTGTTACTATGCTATGCATTCATGATTTAACTAATATTTAAACAGCCTGGATGGAGTTAAAACAGTTGGAATTCCGTCAAAAGACAGAAAACTTTCATGCCTGTTACCTGAAAGAAATACTGGATTTGCCATCTTACCTAGTCTTTCCCTACATCAAAACATTGTTAAAGTTGCAAAATATGAGCTTTATAACAAGCTTACGGTAGGATAAATACATTGGGCCATAGCAGCTATAACTGACATACTAATTTAAACTGTTATCATGGAAGTGTTAGCAGAATTTGAATTTTGTTTTTTAGTTTTCATGCACTTTTTATTTTTGGCACCTTATGAGGTTTTTTTTTTTTTTTAAATGTAAACAATACAAATAGTGTGGTTTGTTAAGTGTTTTACCTAATTTCATTTTTCCTTTTAAAATCTGCTCACCAAAGCATTTTTAGCAGAGGGAATTTGTCACCCACCCCAATCATTTTAAAGTTTAATGCATTTTTACATTAAATAACTGATATCTTACACTGATTTATGATTTTTTTTTTTTTTAATTATGACTAAATATTATATATAATGAACAGATTTATAATTAATTATAAGGGGAATTCACTTGTCTAGTGCAATCTTAAGATAAAAATCAAGATAAAATAAAGTGTAAAATCTCATAAAATTCACTTACATGAATTTTTCAGAAAAAGAAAAATATTTCTTTTAAAAGAGAATCATATAAACTCTGAAAAATATTGTTTAATAAAGTTTTTAAAGCTTTAAAAAATCCACAGCTTTCAGTTTTACAAATAATTGAAAAGGAAGAGGGCCAGGGGGAAAAACTGCATTAGAAAAAAATCTTCATTCGCAGATTTTTTAATCACGAAACTTTTCTTGCTGTTAATAAAATCTTTGGACAAAAAAGGAAATAAGGCATTATCTTGTCACCATTTTTTGGAAAATTACTTTGACCAGACTTTCTTGATCAGTGTTAAGAACATGTTATAGTATTACAGATATCCCCTTTAAAAATAAGGGACTAAATTCAAGGGACTGATCTGAAATGACTTACAAATGAAACAATGAAAAAAACTGATTATTAAACGTTGAATGCTACAAATGCAAATTGATGTAAGTATAATTAAGTTTTTTTTTTTAAGGTACTACTGAATTACTTCATATTAGTTTTTGCACAGAAAACAATACCTAAATTAAATTTAATAAAAAAATAAATGAAATCTCATAAAAGTGAAGCAAATCCTACCTTTATTCTACTGTATCTTAAATACAGCATATATTTAGTATTAATGAAATATACTTTGAATACGATTATGAGGTGATTTTTGTTTATGCAGATATTGAATTTAATAAATCATTCATAGTAGCCTGATATGCTGATCATCTTTGATTATTTATTACAGAATTAAATATTAAATTAAATTTATGAAATTTTTTTTTTCTCTTGTGTTCTGACAAGCAACTTAAGTTCTAAACTTTTCAATACAGTCAACTGCATCTTTAAAAGAAGGTGGTTAAAGATAGAACCCTACATAATTCTTTATTTCACCCTCTATATTGGAAACGTTTCTCCTTAAATAGGAAATTTTTTAATAAACAATTCCATTAATCCCATAATTCTTTATTTCACCCTCTATATTGGAAACGTTTCTCCTTAAATAGGAAAATTACAGAGAAAGAAAATTTTTAATAAACAATTTAGAAATTAAGATTGTTTGATTCTTTTTTCTCTCCCTGAGATAGCTTCTCCCTCTACTTAATTTTTTATATCTGACAAAAAACCATTCTTCCTGATATTCTATAGGAATTCTGAATTTGCCATTATAAAATCTATTTGCTTTAAAACTTGCTCTTTTGGGTTTTCCCCACAACCAAAAGTAACTGCTAACTTCCTCTCCTCATTTCTTTTTTTGTGTGACTCAATGACATCAATGCACTGCTCCAACAGTAAAATCACCCGTTTCTTAGACATGTCTCTTTTCATCTTATAAGATTTGTATGTAAAAAACTCACTTTTCAAATTAAAAAATCTAGAAGTGTATTTAATATATATAATTTGTTAATGTGCTTATATTTTAGTTTTTCCTTTGGCAGTTCATGCCCTAGGCTCTACATATAAACAGTGGTAAAATTTGAGTTTAGACTAAACACCTATGAACACAAAAATTGAAAAATACCCTGGGCACAAAATTTTTATAGTCCGGCCTTGATTATAGTTATTTTTACATTTATATGTCCTGGGAAGTATTGAGTTTTATAAAGGGTGTCTCAAATTTTATGCAAGATTTAAATTAAATAGAAATAAATTAATTTACTGTTGGGAACCAAAAAAAAAAAAAAGAAAACAGTTTGATAGCTGGCAGTTTAGGGTTGGTAAAAATGCACCACTATACAAAAGAACAACATTAAAAAAAAATAATGAATGTTCGATTCATGACGAGAAAGATTATGTGATCAACATAATTTGATTTCTGCCTTTTTTGTTTTTTAAAGACAAAGGTCTATCAACAAGACCACATCACAAATTATAACATCAGTATCAACAAGTTTACATCCACCTCTGCATTGAAGAAGGATGAGCAGAGGACTCAACATTGCATAAACAAAATTCAGCCACATTTATATGAAATTGCTAAGGAAAATTTCGACAAGAGTGTGCATGTGTCAGCAAAGGCTTGGAGGTAGTTTGCCCAATGCGCTATTCCATATATAACCCTACTCTATGTAATTTATGTTTCAATGAAAAAAAAAAAAAAAAAAAGAAAAAAAAAAGTTGAAAAACAAAAATCAAAGAGTTTTCTAGCTAATTAAAATCTTGAGAAAATTTGCAGACACTCTATAGAAAGTTCCCTTTTAAAGCATGACAAAAGTTTTCTGCTGTGAAAAGTCCACACACCTTAGCTATTAAATAAACTCAGTTTCTTACCTTCCCAGAAATGCTTTACTAATGCCTTCATAAGCAGAATTACAAGATAAACCAAAGAACGGGAAGTTATGATTTTTTTTTCTTATATAACAATGAAATTTTGTCTTTACTCAGTTTCAATTCTTTTCCTCTTCAGCTTGATAATCCATAGATTCTTACATATTAAGTAGACAACTGTTTACAGCTTAGTAGACACCAAAATGGTAACTGTAAAATCTGACAAATAAGGAGGGAAAAAAGTATTATTAGCAGCTAATTATAACAGCTAGAAAAAGAAGTTTAGAGCTTTTCAAATTGATAATGCATGTCTGGTTTAGAGATAGAAGCTTCATATCTAAGGTCTTTATATAAAACAAAGTACAAAAATCTTGCTCTGATAGTGCAGTCAGACTCTATTTAACGAAGTCGCTAAACCCCAGTAAAAAGTTCGCTATATGGAAAATTCTAAAATAGAGATTTACCTTTTAAATGCTTTAAACAGATACAACTGATTTTAAAAGTATAAACACTAAATATTATTGAAAAAAATAGTTATTCACCTTTTTAAAAATAAATAATAACAATTTGCATTGTTTTTTTTTTTTTTTAAGTTATCAAAAAGAAATCAGCAAGGCGAAACAAAAAGGTTAAAAAAAAAGTCTGAAATTACACTGCATTTTTGATTTTAAGTAAATTATTTTATGATAAAATTAATGAATTTTAATGTAATTATTGAATTCATTATAATAAGTAAATTAAGAATACATTACCATAACATAGTACTGTTGGACATAATTAAATTTAAGCACTCGTGATCCTAATTGCTGAAAAAGTTTGTTAATGTCATCTATTTTTTTAACAGCAATTTTGTGTAGTGATATGCATGTCAAATCAACGGAATTAAAAATACAATGAAATCTCTAGGAGCGATCATCTTTATTAAGCGACCCCTCTTCCAACGACCAATTTTTTAAGGCAAAAATTTTTTACCCTATCTACTTAACCCTCTGGCTGATCATCCCGCGATTTCCATGGGCAACTAAATTTAGCAAAATTTGCTCATCCTGCGATTTTCGCAGGCAGGTGTTTTTCTTCCTGTATTGAGGGGAGCATATATTTAAAAAAAAAATTTTTATGTAATAACATCTGAAATTGGTTTTTCTGCAACTTAGTTTCTCATGATAAAAATCTATATTAAAAATCTTTTCTAGAAAGAAAAAAAAAAAATTACACAATTTTTGAAGTGATTTTGGTCCAAAAATTGAGCAGTCGGAGGGTTAATGCAAAGATGTTTTTCAAAATGAATATTTAAATGATATTCATACGTTGTCAGTACGGGAACTTTTAGAACACTTTGTATTTATTTAGAAACTGTCAGTAGCTCACAAAACAAAAGGTATATTTAACCAACAGAAATTCGGCAAAAAAAAAAGTAAATAAATAAGTTAAAATACAAATTATGGGTTAAATTTTATTTCCATTCCTTTGGAAAGCTCTAAAAAATTCCTTTTCAAGTAAGATGAAAAAGATTAAAATTGAAATGCATGAACATGATATTAAGTGCTGTTTTTCCTACCAACAGAAAGAAAAATAGAGGAAGTCCTCTAATTAACTATTTGAAATTAGTGGATTTCTGTGAATTTGCAGAAAAATTGCATGCCTGGTTTATTTAAATGTATGTTAAAGATCAAGTGTTCAGAAAGCTGAGTGGAGTTACTCCAGATTTTTAACATTATTTGATCACAGAAATACATATCTGTATCAAATTGTTCAAAACAAATGAGAAACAAATACAGTCTAAAAAAAAAAAAAAAGAGTAAATAAATTATCATTTTCACTAGCTTTTCATTTGCAATATACAGCTCAAATTCAAAATATTAACATAAAGAATACATAAATTTCCAGATCAGAACCTCGCAACTCTATATACAGAAGACCTCTGAATAGCAGTCCCCCTGGGACTATCGAAAAGTGACTGCCCTTTAGAGGTTACTGTTATTTTGAGGTTAAAAAATAAATAAAAATAAACAAAGTTAACAATAGGGACACAAATACATTATTTTAGATTTACTAAATAAAGTACTAAATAAAGTAAAAATTTACTAAATTTAGATTTACTAAATAAATTTAAGGTGAAAAAGAATTAAGTTATAACTACACAGGTATTTGAATGATAATTACTATTTAAATTTAGTTGAATAAGGTTGAAGTTAAGTTGAACACAACGTTGAAATTTCTGGGCCAACAGTATCGCAACAGGTTGCTTGACGGAAACATGACCTATCAACTATGATGCCCGTTGATATTAAAAAAATCTCAAGTAAAGCAAAAACAAGTGTCACATTAATTGTAAGGTAATAAAATATTTTGAATGTTGTACGATATAAAATATTTTGAATAATTTGTTGTTTTGTTTTGATATGTGCTTCACCTCAGTTTAGTAAATTTTTACTTGGGACACCAACTGATTTTGGTTGGGCACCCCTGATTTAGACACTAGCTCATTTTAAATGATTTGCATCCAGAGCCTATAATATATAAGAATTATTTATTGCAATCCCATAACAAACTATTGACTCTACATATACCAAAATCTATGCAGATCATGTGACCATGACCTTTTATATATATGCGTAATTTGTGCTCAATCGAACACACCGTTTAGATAGTGGCGCCAGTGTTCATCCTAGGCGTTTTTTGAAGTGCGCTGCACCCTGCCCACTCTTTAAAGCAAAAATCTGCCGTACTTGCCATCTCCAAAAAAATCGCTGCCCTTTTGCCACACAAAAACAGCGCTCTGCCTGCTGCGATTTCATTCATAGTGCCATCCTCTCCCCTCTGTTTACATTTATTTCATTGCAGCATGAAATGCCGCAATGAAATACTTGTAAACAGAGAACTTTTCTTTTTGTTGACATTAGTCAGCACCTAACACAGATTCTACAGTGATGACTCTAGATTCATTTGGCAGGTCATAGTGCTCGGCGGCCCTTTTATTTAGTGTTGACTCTAGAAGAAAAGGGCTGCCGGGGGGAAAATTTTCAAAAGCGGTACCCTGTTCTCAAAAAGGGCACTTTAGGGTTCCACGAGAATGTACAGCTAGATAACATATAGAAACTGGTTTGAAATGATCTGATCCCCGAAACTTTAACATGTAGAGTTGTAATATGTGTTCTGACTTACAATGCAGACCCCAATGAAGGGGGGGGGGACTAAGACCAATTTGTCTTAGTCCCCCCCCCTTCTTTTGGAGAAAATATCCAGTAGAAGTAAGTGTAAGCGAAATAGGAAAAATAATTTGTTGATAATATTTTGGTCTAAAGATGACATAAATATGTAAATTAAATCTACATAACTAGAAGTTTTGATTTATAAAAAACTTCTAGCATAAAGAAGTTTTAATATAAGTAATGTTGAATTTTCTGCTTATTTTATTTCTCAAAATTACGTGACATACATGTTTATTATTTATAAGAATAGTACATTTATTGAAGAAGATTTCAGAAATTTTTAGGCAGACATGATTTGTTAGGCAGTAGGGGAAGGCAGAGGGATTGTCAATTTTTGTTCCTCCATTTTATCACACTACAGGGGTCTGTCCAGACTTTTCAGACAGGGTCCTGTTTTTGTGAAATTGTGAAAAATTTACTTATAATTTTGTGAATCTGAAATTACCAGGGTCCTGTTTTTGTGAATTTGTGAAAATAGAGTCCTGTTTTTGTGAAAATAGGGTCCTGCTTTCATTAATTTGTGAAAAATATGTATTTG
This sequence comes from Cheiracanthium punctorium, assembly GCA_038373885.1. Lineage (NCBI taxonomy): Eukaryota > Metazoa > Arthropoda > Arachnida > Araneae > Cheiracanthiidae > Cheiracanthium > Cheiracanthium punctorium. The sequence goes on along the minus strand of JAWZYV010011927.1, from coordinate 129,651 downwards.
GGTAATTTAACAAAAAGTGATCTTGTGTAGCAAAAGAAAAAAAATTACTAGCATAATTACTAATTTCTTGACTCCCTCTAGGCCTAAATTTCTACGTCATGCATGTTATGTTATATGTGTGACTACATTAGGATATAACGGATAAGCGATTTTGCCGAATACCGGATATCTGGCGCTAAACATGTATTTAGTTATCAAGTGTGCTTTTTCATTTTTTTACATGACATCAGAACAATAAATTGCAAACATGTTTCAAACATCATTAAAGTATTTCTTAATAATTGTTTTATAATTTAGAAAAACCAAATATGTTTACATATATGTACATAAAAAATGTTACTTAAAATGTAAAAAGTTAAAATATTCTTTTTATGTGTGCACTACTAGGAGAAACAAATAAATTTTAACGATGACACATTTATCCATAATTGCAGGTTATTTTTACAAAGAAATACATACCCTTTTTATTTATTTAAGAATAACATATCTATTTTTATATGATACCTATGACTGGTGAGTTAATTTTTTCTAAGCATAGGTTTAATGCCTTTCTTTTGTTTGAATAATTTACTATTATTTTGCATTAAGCCAATTTTAGTTTTATTTTAAGTTAAATTACTTTTCAGGGATGAGAATACACAAATATGAAAAAAGAGGAAAAGTGCGTGAACGTAATTTCGACTTCGAGCAAAGTTCAAGCGCGTGATGCCCATTTTTGATATACTATATATATATATATATATATATATATTACAATTATTTTATATCAACAATATATATGTTACAATTATTTATTAAAATATTTTTATTTAAATTATAATTTTTATTATCTTTAAAAATTAAAATTCATAAACATTTATGTTCAATTTTAGATGCAGAACATTCAACAATGAAACAGAGGTTATCATTATTTAAAGGATGATCTTAATCAATTTTACAAAATCTACAGTCAAGACAAAATCCTAGCTTTACAAAACAATTTTACTTTATTCTTTTGAAAGTGAATGCAATGTAATTTCTAGGAGGGGGGGGGGAGAATTACCTGATTTTCTATGAACTGTCTCTCATGAAATTCCAGAATGTCATTAAATATTTCAAGCTTCCATAGATTTACCACAATTCATTATAAAATAACCCAAGAACGCAGAATATGGCACAGCAAAAGAAATATATATCCAAAATGTTAAAAGTAATTTCAACTTTTCTCTTACATCAGACAATAAAATCTATCCTGTAACTTTAAAAAGTTAACACTAACAAAAATACATAGATATGTCAAAAAATTTAGGCCATATATGTTCCCATTAAAAATCTGCTGAATGCCATCTCATTTACTTTTCTCTCTCCTAACAAATGGGAGAGGGAGGAGGGGAAAGCTGACTAGTTATATACCTGCCAACAACTAGGGTACAAAAAACCTTAGTTTCACATAATTATAATGCTTAAAAATAATTTTTAAATACAAATACTACTTGCACAATGTATTAGTTTAGCAGTTTTGACAACTACTGATGGCTTAAATCCAGTTATAGTGTTAAATTAAGAACTCTCCCTTCCCTACTTCTCATAGACTATTTAAAAGTACTTTACTGCTAAGTTGAGACATAAGCATATCGTCGGGCAGAGGGGGGGGGGGGGGTGGACGGGGGGCGTGTGCCCCCCGGAACTTTGTTTGAAAAACCATTCATTCCAAAACTTTTTTTTTTTAACTTAAAAGAAACATACCTATTTTTACTTTAGAATATGCTATGTGCGCGCTCCCCCACGCACACTTTCAAAAAAAAAAAAAAAAAAAAAAAAAAAAAAAAAAAAAACCCTGCGTTTGCGAGATGCTAACGCCTATGATTTAGGAAGCCAAATAAGAACCTACGATTTAATATAAACAATGTTTTCAATTTAGAAAGAGGAACATTATTAAATAAATAAACGACTGTTTGGAAGGTCAGGTCAACGGCAGAGGAGGGAGAGAGAGAGAAATTCATTTCTTTTAAAGTAAACAGTTCTTTCCTCTTCCACCGGACGGGCCAGCTGTTATGCTGACAATGCATAATGCGTGCATCGGAGAATAATTGTTTGTTTTAAGCTTGGCATGTTGTGGGATTTATCTGATGCCTCAAAATTAATTCACTACGAAAGCAATTTAAAAAAAAATGCAGATTGTAAAAAAGTCTTAATTGTGATTTTCTTTGTTTATTTCCGCAGCGTTAATGCGGTTTATGATATCCAAATGATTGCTTTCCATAACTGAGGACAGAAAACCGCAAAACGGATCAAACCACAACATGTAATAAAATTCAGCGCTTCCGCTTATCGAAAGGAACAAACTTCGCGGATTGTCTTTCGACTTTTGATCTCCTTATTGAATATTCCCCATACTTCTTCGATGCGCGCATGCTTAGCAAGTTGCAGCGCTTCCATTGGCTTGGAGGAGTGGATCATAAAGGCTTCTCCTTGGATTCCAATCCTGCAAGATTTTTGAATACGCAATAAGCATGGCCGAAGACGAATACGTGTTGGGGCTAGCAATACGGTCTTGATATCGGTAAGCAAGATGTATTTCGGCGAATACATCTTTAAAAAAGAAAATTGCACTGAAAATATTTTTAAACGCGGAACTTAAACACACGAAAAAGCGGAAAGTAATGTCTTTTTAAAAACGCGGAAATAACCAAACCGCGGAATTCCGCGGATCCGCGGAAGATTCTCATCCCTGACTTTTAGAGATTGATAAATAAAAAGTTAATCTCTTTTAAATATTTAAAAGGAAATTATCATGCTTTCTTTTGTAGTTTTATGCAGGTATGAAACAGAATTTTTCAGGTTATGCATTAATTTCTTTAATCGAACTACCAGTTAAAAAACAAAAATAGATTAATAGTTTAGCTTCTAAAATATACGAGCATTCTTTCACAGTACAAAAATTCCACCAAAATTTAAAGTAATATGCGCCTATTGCCTGTGGATTTGAAAATGTCTATAATAACTGAACATTCAGCATCAGTCAATTTTTCTGGACCATTCATCACTATGCGTAAATGTCTATCTAATGTCTCTTGTTTCATTCTTGACCGTAACTCTGTGCAAATGAGATTCATCCTAGAAAATAGTCTTTCAACAGAAGCTGTGGATGAAGGAATAATTGTCGACAATGTTAGCAATTTAAGCATATTTGGGAAAATGTTCCAATTGTGTAAATCTTTTTCCACTAAGTCCAAAATATCAAGTGGAGTTGCCTTTTTCTCAATGCACATTTTTGCTTCATCTTTTTTGTCTTTTTTCAGAAGAGATTGAGCTTCAGCATTTTTATTCATGTCGAATGTAAGTTTGGCAAGTGAAATTTCCTTTTCAAAGCTATCTTTTTCCTTTTCAGCAGCTGCACAATCTATAAAAGGTGGTGATACTTTTAAAGAGCCCTGAAATTCATTGACTTGCTTTTGTCCATAAAAGGACAGCAAAGTAGCTATGCTAGTTTGTCCTTCATTTCCTGGCATCTTGTGATCAATGTTAAAATCATTGTTAAACATGTCAAATGCTATTAAAGTTTTATTAGTTACTTCAAATGCAGTAGAGATCTCTAATTTAAAGTCAGTAATGAATTCTCTTACAAAATTCTTCGTGAAATTTTCTATGCTATCAAATATATCTCCATTTTTATGTTTTCGTCTCTTCATACTTAGTTCAGTACACTCATTTGCAAATTTTAAAAGCTCTTCAGCTTTCTGAAAATGTTCTGCATTTTGTAGATTGCTGGATAGTTCATCTACTTCCGTGCAGATGTTTGAGACTTTTTCTTTAACCGTGCCAAACAAAATTGAAGAATTTTGCAGCCAAAGGCTTAATCTGTTTATGATTTTTAAGAAATCTGACAGAAACAAGATGCAAAGTAGTATATCTGCATCTAGTAGTGTTTCTCTTAGCCCTTTAAGCTCTGGCTCTCTTTTCTTATTGAACAAAGCATCGATAGTTTCAACAAGTTGTTGATAACGACTTATCACTCTTTCACATGCAAGTCCATGAGAAAGCCATCTCGTAACTGAAACTTTTAGAGTTTTCAAAATACTGATGCAATAAACATTTGCTTGGATGTCCTTAAAAACTTGTTGTTTCACCGGACTGTAGTAGAAGAGTTTCCATAAACTAATTAGCAGGGAATCTACATCCTGCAAAAGAGAATGTTTCTTAACGAGATGAGCAAAAATAAGAGCCAATCTGTGGTTCCTACAATTAATGTAAATGGAATGTGGGGCTAGATGGCGAATTCTTCTTTGGACACCAGAAATATCCCCACTCATTACATTGGCTCCATCTAATGCCAGGAAAAAACAATTCATCAAATTAATACCCTTAACCATCATAAATGTTTCAATTTCCTTAGTTATTGACTCTGCATTAGTTGCAGCTAGATTTATTACTCCTAGGTAATCTTCTTTGATTCCAGGAACTCCTTTTAGCTTATAACGAGCTATTAAACCAAGCTGCTCACGTTGAGATTCATCGGTGCTCTCATCAGCCAACAATGCAAAACAATCGCATATTTTCAAATGTGTTATTGTTTTTTCCTCTAGATATTGGGAAATTGCACCTACAATATTATCAGCCGAAACATTTGACAAGTATGTAGCATTCTTGCCACATGTTTTTAAGTAAGACTGGATGTCTGGATCCCCGAGATCCTGACCAATGAAATTCACCAAAGAAGCAAAATTTTCTGTCACAGCCCAATGTTTTTTAATCATAAAGTAAATTATTTTTATGTATTTGGTAAGAAGCTTCCTGTTGTTCTCTTTGTTTTTTTCAGCAATAATTTCAGCTCCTTCAGTAAATGTCTTCTGTAGCAATTTGCTTGGAGCACTTTTTCCAATTGCAGCTGCTGAACAATGTCTCGAACTGCTTTGGTGTTTAGTAATTGCTCTGTTAGGATGATCGCCAAGCTTTACTGCTTGGTTAATCCAAGGTCCGTTTTGGTAAATAACTGAACATATCTTGCACAAAAATCCTTTGGCTGAAATGCTGTAATACAGCCAGTTATGCAATTTTTCGTAGCGCTCAATATTTAGAGGCAATTTTCCGCGCTCAGTATTCGGTGGCTCTTGTTCTTTACTTGGCGACAATTTTTCCTGTTCAATATTCGGGGGAAAGTTTGGTTCAGTCGAAATCGATGTCTCAGCACCTGAAATTTTATCCGTATCTGTTGCAGGTACTGTATCTGAAACTGGGAATACATTTTCAGAAGAAACAATCGATTCCTCCGATTGTTCAGTCTGCGAAACTTTAGTAGCAGGTATCTCTTCTGTTTTATTCAGTTCTTTCTGAAAAAAAGATTTAATTGACATGCATCCTTTAGCGTCTGATGGTTTAACTTTTTTAATATAATAATCACTATTTCTTGAGCCGGAACTCTGGTACGAACGCTTCATGATGAGAAGAAAAAACACGCGGTATAACAGCAAACGTCGTATTCACGTGCAGCGAAATAAACAACTTGACCAGTGTTGCCACTCTGAAACTTTTACGAGGCGAAAAAAAAATATACTCTGGATCCACTCTAGAGGGAGAAAAGCAGGCTAAATCGCCTCTCTGTTTTCACGCCGCTCAAGTGCTACATGCAGAGTGGCAACGATTATCAATGACGTCATCTGCAGCCGTAGAAGCGGGTTGTAGTTGTAGTAGGCATCCGTCTTGTACCTTCCCGGTCAAGTTAAGAAATGAAAAGCGAAGCATTGTCTACGCTGCTATTTATGTTGGGAGGGAGGGTTCATGGGCCGTTTTACAAATGAAAAGTAATATGAAGGGTCCGTTTTAACAGTAACATTTTTTGTGAAGGGTCCGTTTTTAAGGTAAAATATTTTGTGAAGGGTCCGTTTTTACGGTAAAATATTTTGTGAAAGGTCCGTTTTCAGCATAAATTATTTTGTGAAAGGTCCGTTAACGGACCCAAATTTCGCCTAAACAGACCCCTGCACTATCACTACTGGACCACAATTACTGGATCTCATTCATACATGATATTTTACCTATATTGGTACAAACTTTTAAACAGAAAAGGACTGTCAGTGTAAGTGAATTAGGGTAGATGCGTTTAGCATGCAAGAAAAATAATAAAATTTCTGCACACAATGCAGGATGCATAAAATTTAATTATATAAATCAGAATCTTATTTAAATTCTTTTATTTGCAACAATTATTGAATGAGTACCAAGTAAAGATTTTCAAAGTTACCCTTATTACTATTAGACATTATTAAAATTGCATCAAACAATTTAACTCATCCATCAATTGATAACTACAGAAATTGGGGAAATTTAATTCAGAATACAGAAGATTGCTGGAAAAAATGACATAGTCATGCAAATTTTGTAATACATCCTATGGTTCGAATGTACACCATATCAAATCAAATCACTGAAATATATTTGTTATTCCTCTTTCACTTCTAATTTAACCCTTTCGTGACGGGAAGCGCAAACGCGCGCTTATCGCTGAGGCCGGCAGTGTCTTTCGCAAGTGTCTGTCCAGGGCCGGAGAGTTTTTCGCGATTAAGCCTAAATCCATGAACAGAACAATCAGAATATATTATAGTGTCACTATCACTACTATCCGAATCTGCTTCAGAATCAATATCTCATAATTTCAAATAATTTGTGCCATTTCTGCTATTTCAAGCTCTAACACTTTCGAAGCTTCGACATTCTAACTGTAAAATGAGAAAAGATCCACATCTACTAGATCTAATTATCCACTAAAAACTGGACTGCAAACCGTAATACCCAACGCTGTAGCGAAAATAAAACTCCCTGCTTACTATAAAGAAATACCACATACGAATTTATAGAGCCGTCATAAAGTATACCATTCAGAAACATTCCTTTCAACTTACGTTTATATTATCAAAAACCACGTGTATGTGAGTCATGCTACTCCCATTCTGAGTAGAAGGTCAAATCTACATGTATGTGTAACCGCATGGACATACAATGCCACCTTGTGCCAAAAGTTATAGTTTTTAAAACGTTCCAGGACACTGGCACAACTGTGTGACGGCCGGGGGTGAACGAGGAAACGCTCTGGCACACCAGCGTGTTGGCTGGGAACTGGGTGTGTTTCTTACTGGCATGTATACGTGACAGTCGGCGCGAAAAGGTTAATGCTTGCTCATTCATGAAAAGTGAATATAAGTTTTTTAAAAAGTACTATTTCTTTAAAATAAATAAAAATAATTACTACATGTAAGTTTTTTAGCAGGTATAAAATTAATATTTTTTTAACTCACAGAATTATCCAAAGGTATGAAATAAAGTTTAAAATATTTTCAATAATTTATTTTTCATAAAGCTTTATTTTTAATCTCTTGTAACATACTTAAAAAGGTCTCTTTAAAAACACTAAATTTTCTTTCTTAAACCTTTTCTTTCTTTCTTAAACCTTTAAGAGGTTTAAGAAAGCAAGGTTTAAGAAAGAAAATTTTTTAGGTTTGCCTTTCTTAAACCTTTAGATAAACCTTGCCTTAAACCTTTAATCTTTTTAAAATAAAAAAAGTACTAATCAATGTTTATTTTAACTATCAAATGTTATAATCAGCTTAATATAATTAAAATAATCAACATCCCGGTGCCAAAAGTACTTAAATTATCTATTAATAAACCTTCCAGAATTCTTTTTCAACTGAAAATAAGCTTAAATTGATGACAGTTTGTTTTATGAATAACCTAGCTGTTAACTTATGACACAATTTGTTTTCTGAAGACATCCTTTCCCAGAACTAGCTTTCTTTTGCTTTTATTATTTTTTTTTCCTTTCTTCATTCATTAAAATGTTGAGAATTTTAAAATCAGAAGGTGTATAATATGAATATTTAGAATACCAAATCTTGTCAATAGTCTGATTTACTAAATTCTGCATTTACTCCACTTTTATGTAATTAAAACTGGTGTAATAAGAGGGGGGAGGGATCTGTCCCGGCGGCAAAAAAAAAAAAAAAAAAAAAAAAAAACCATGGTGGCCAGCAGGACACTTAGAAATAATAAAGTGGAAAACTAAAGGACCGAAATGGGGGCAGAATGCTGAAACTTAGAAAGAATGGGGCGGCAAACTGAAGGACCGCACTGGGCACCAATAACCCTAGCGCTACATTGCCAAAGCAAAAGATCATTATTATGCTCTGATTTTGGCAAAAGCACAATGTGTTTCAATTGCTGTATTCGCAAAACGTTGTAAAAACCCTCGATTTTCAGATGGATTTGAGTAGATAAAGCCACTGAACATGGTACATGGCTGAAGTGTTTAAGCTCCCACGTTCGGCGGGCAAAAATGTCCAAAATCGATCTTTTTGTAGCAGATTGGCACAACAGGATTGATTTGGCACAATTTGGAGCAATTGGAGCAGCTGGCACATCCCTGCATTCTGCCCCCATTTAGTTTTCCACCATATTATTTTTAAGTGTCCTGCCAGCCACCATCTTTAGTAAATCAGACTAAAATTCTCGACATTTTAATGAATGAAGAAAAAAATATTAAAAGCAAAAGAAAGCTAGTTCTGGGAAAGGATGTCTTAAGAAAACAAATCCTGACTCTACTGTATATACACTAATGTGCAGTCACTCGCCATTGCCTAATCTCCGAAGTTTAATATAGATATGCTTTAAATAAAAAGAGGTTAAACTTATCAAAGTTTGCTTTTTTTGTATCACAACTATAAGTCATTTCAAAAGTGTTACGCATCCACAATAATTAAAATTGATATAGATAATAAACTTCTTTCACACATGTTTGCTATTTTAATATAGTAAAACCTTGATACAGTACAGGACCAATTAACCGGAAAAAATAAAGAACGGTCGGGAATAGTTTTTCTTCTATCCGATAGATGGCGCCACCAAATTTTCAACCAGAAAAACTTAATAAGAATAGACTCTGAATAGTTTCTCTCTAGAATTGCATTGTAAGTAGAACCTCTCAAATCCGGACTTCCAAATAATAATAAATTGGTATTAACAAAAAAAAAAAAAAAAAAAAAGCTTTTTTGTATCTCCTCAAAATGCAAATAGATGACAGCACCAAACATAATGAAGACTTCAAGACATTTTATGCTTGTTTTTTTTTTTTTCACAGTTTTTATTTATTTTACTCAAAGAAGGTTTTATATTCACTGCATCAAATCCCAAAGATGTATGTGCACTTTTGAGGCAGATGGATACGATATTTTCGTCCGCCACCGCTTTGTACTGGCAGTTCCTTTTGCATTGTGCAATCTGTTTCGGGGTGGGTTTGCTTGCCAATTCAATTCTGGTGAATTAAAGTTTGCAATTTCATTATAATACTAAAACCAGAAACATTATTCTTGTTAATGGAATAGTGTCAGACAGGTTCTAACATTAAAAAAAAAAAAAAAAAAAAAAAAAAAAAAAAAAAAAAGCATAATTATATTAAAAAAAACAGTCTTTTAGTGGTGGCATGTCCAGCAGACAATCACTTCAAAAACAAAACAAAGGAATCTATCAAGGCAAAAGCAGATGAAAAGATCATATCCACCTGCGTCAAAAGCGCATACACATTTGCAGAATCCGAAGCAGGCCAGAACGTAAATGTAAAGGAGAAGAGGATGAGAGAGTTAAATAAACACTTGGGCCAGAAGCAAGTTGATTACGTAATATGACTATATGAGCAGACATCGAGTTGTTTGTTTTAGGCTTTGAATGCTGTGTCATGTTTTATTTTTTCTGATATTTGGTGCATTTGGGTTTATTTTAAGAGTGATCAGCATTTCTTGAATATGCCAATTAATTGTATGTTTTACTGTAATAATAAATTATAAAAGGGTATTTGTTCAGTATTAAACGATATACATAAACGGTACACATCAAAAGCGTATTTAAGAAGGGGGCAGAGGCGGGCCGTGCCCCCTCCGAAAATATAAAGCAATTATTATAAAACATGTATTTTAAAATATTTATATTAACTCAACTATCATTAAAATAACGGATCGCTCCCCCCCCAAATAGAAACTATACATGCTACTGATATGTATAGATGAGGGTGCTTTTGCAGCATGTTTTATAGTTGATATTACCGGGGCCTTCGCTATTAGTAACGGGCCTGCGCGTGTATTTCGGTGAGTCATCCAAAGAGGCCTACGGATGCTCGCGTCTTCCCGTATACATCAAGCAATTTTTAAGCTTTCTGATGCTTTGAAACGTTATTAAATGTAGTTTTAAGTAGTGATTGTGTTACTAATTCAAGTACGAACTCATTAACAGTTTCTTTACTATGATATACGCGGACATTAAAGTAAATAGATGCATGTAATTTGAAGGAAAAACAAAGTAGTGCTCACTCTCATGATTCATTATTTTAGCTTGAATTTTAATATACATGAAAAAATTAAGCTGACTTTTAGTATACATTAAAGTAAACATATACGCAAATGATACAGACATTTTTATGTATTTCTTTATACTGAATGTTTACGTTTCACATTTTCAAAGCAGTTACAACCATTACTTTTAAAATAAAGTTAACTAGTAGTTATTAAATTTTCATTTATTAAATATTGTTCGGTTAATATATTAACAAAATATATGACGAGGGGCTGAAATAGAATTTAAAATATTTGATATTTACAATTCACGTATACAAAATTTAAGTACTGATATACTATTTAATTTTTAATCTTTTGTAAGGCGTAGGTATCAGAAGAATGTTTGCTATAATTATAAGTACAACCTGTGCACTGCAAGTCCTTGGTATTTACATGAAAATTAATGTAAATTAATTTAACGAGAAACATTTAGAATGAATTACAAAATAAAGGGTGTTCCATAAATTGTAGTACGAACTTAAAGGGGAGATAATATATCAAAAGGATTAAGAATAACGTAACAGTGTATGATAGAACACGTTTGTTAACTGTTTTTATTTTGGTTAGTTCAAATTAGTTTATTTATTGAAAATTTTACCATTCGAAATGAAAATGATTTATAATTTTCAGTGTTAGTTCCATATACTTTTTCTTCTCCAAAGAAAAATTATAAATTTTATAAAACCATACTAGGAAATACCACTAATATTCCAACACCTTTTTTTTAAGTTATTATTAACTGGCGATTGAAAACAAATGTTTTCTTCCCTGCATTGCTGTATATTAGGGTTATAGCTTTAAAAAAAGAAAAAAAAAATCTGCTCTACGGACTTTGAATACAAATTAAGATAAACTAACAGCTCTAGGACTTGAAAAATTTCAAGATCCCTTTTCACAAGTTGCGCTAAACACTGTAGTAAACTAAAAACAAACGATCTCTGAATTAATTACTTTTTATTATAGCCATTATCTAAATGGAACTTTGAATTTGAGTATGATGAACGCTTACACAAAATATTAACTTCAATTTAAGTTTCTAGATAAACATGTGCAAAAATTAATAACATATTTTACAGTACTTCTGCACTGAAACCAATATCATACATTTAGTTGCATTTATAATAAATGATAAATGACATTTTCAACTGAAAGATTTAAACAGATAAGAATGTCTAACTAGTATTGCAACGCACGCTTATTTACTAGAATAATAAACTACCCAAGTTAAACGATTTCAGATTAAAATGATTTATAAATAACACATGAATATTAATTCACAAAACATGCTTTATATCGTATAAATTTGTAGAATTTCTAAATACAAGTCTACACTTACCTTTACATTCAGAACTTAAAGTTCGAATTCTATGATTGAATTCATTGATTTATTTCCATAAAAAAAAAGTGCAATCTTCAAAAAATTATTACCTACATCTAAAACACCTTGTCATTAAATCATTATGACAAAACTATAACAAAATTGTTTTTTAATTATAAAATAAATTAACGTTTATAATCCCAAATCGCATACAATCGAACAGCGCAAATGTAAATATTAGGCCTCAATGTTTCACTCATTTCTTCCGGTGGCAACGAAGAAGCAGGCCCGGTTGCTAATAACGACGGCCCCGATATTATTGAGTTTCTATAATCCGGAATTGGTAAAGTCCCAGCGATTCCGGATTTGAGAATTTCTACTTAATCATAAGAGGTACCACATGCAAATTATGATTCAAATGATACAGTTCAGTTCATAGGCCACAATATAAATTCTTAGTTTGGGTAAATTTCAGATTAGATTAAAGTTTTACAGTCCAATTTATTGTTTTAGTGTAATGTAATCATGATTTATATTATAAAATAAATTAAATATCGGAACTGCAAGCAGAAAACTAATTTGAAACAGTTAAAAGTACATGAAATGTTTAATTAAAAAATTAGTTCTGCTTAATTCAGTTATTATTATTTTTTTAAGTAATCTTTAGATATCCTTTTTCCGGGGGGGGGGGGGGGGGGGGGGGGGGGGCGTGCATGTTGATAGAGAAAAATTTTGTCATTTTTTATTGTTATATGATTGAAACTACTAAATAATACTGAGGTAAGTGGTTTTTTTTTTTAATTTAAATGTAATTTTAAGGTACATTTATCTGCCATGTTACCTTTTTGTTACAGATTGCTCCCGATATAACGTAGGTTGTATAGAAAACTGCCAATAGATGGCGCTACCAGTCGATTCCAGAAAACCGGAAAATTCAGTTATCCGGAAAGGGTTGCGTAAAACTGATTCCGGATAATTGGTCCTGTACTGTACAACGATAACTTACGACCCAATAAAATTATCTTTTTGAAGGGATGTATCGATATATAGAGGGAAGATTATATTGTATGGAAATTCTGCAAGACCACAAAATTTTATCGTGTATCATTATAGCGAGATTTTACTGTGCAATGATAAAGTTATATGTTTAAATATACAATATGAATTTATTATTTTATTTTAAAATATGAGATAATATAGTATGTGGCTTTTGAAAATAAATAAATAAAGCTTACCCCTCTTTCTAAAAAATTAAAACTCCCCAAAACTCATATGGGTTTGTTTTTTTAAACCCTGGTTGAAAAAAATACAACACATAAAAAAATTATTTAAAAGCCATTAACTTATCGAGATCAGCTTTCTATTTTTAGAATTTCAAAAAAATAAAAGTATATATATATATATATATATATAAAATAAACATGATTTTCACAAAATGCTCAGTGATAAAGTAATATGTGAATCTTTCACGGTTTTATTCATATGCATTGAAACTTCTATAAGCGACCAGCTTATTAAGCAACCCACTTCTCCAACAATCTACTTTTTAAGGTACCAATTTCTTACCCTATCTACTAAATGCTAAAAAGACTTCTAGAAGAGACCAAACAGCACTCCATAAGGAACCTATCCTAGTTCCCTATCAGGAAAATTTTCCCGAAGTAAAGTGAACAAAACACCATGTTACGAGGGGTCAATGCAGACAAAGATTGGTTCCGTTTTGCAGCCTCTTTACAAAATTATAATAAGGGTTTCAAAAAACAAGGGCTTTTTTAAACAAATCCAACCCAGGTGGGTTTTATTCGGTATTTTGGGGTTTTATTAAAATTTTTCTTAGTAGAGAACAATTTTAATCTAAAGGACAAATTTCATTACACAATAATTATTTAAAATATAAAAATAACTTTAACATAGTACCATCTTTTTCTGCTGGCATTTATAAAAGGCTAATTTGTTTTATGGCCATAGATAAAAGTATATTATTGCTCACTTAGAAAAATATGTTGTTTTTGATTGGTTGTTTTCTATTACTTTTTAAATTTTTAAATTTATGAATTTTTTTTTCCTGTATGTTTTTTTAATCCTAGTTATATTTTCTAGTTAGAAAAGAAGTCTGTAAACCCTCTGTAGGCCAACTTACTACTGAACTACTATTTATTTAATTTTCTTTATAGTTATTCATTTCTGCTTTAAATATATATTTCTTTTAACTTTAAGAAATCTAGAAGTAATATGTCGGATATTAAATCCCACATAAACAATGTATAATGAATTAGTTTTATGTTTCTCAGTATTAAAGTAATGCAGCAACTAGAACAATACAGGATGGTTTCCTGCACCTGAATTCATTCTTGAGATACATGCTTGTAAGTTGAAAGAGACATATCCCATAAGTACCGAGTGACTACTTTTTATATACATGCCTCTCTCTAAGGTAATCAAATTATGATAATAGAAACCAAAATTATGCTCCTTCCTCAATTGTACCATAAACAATGGATTACATCATCAATATGGTTTCATATTCAATTTGACCTACAAAAACCAGGAATTATGTAAAAGCTTTAGAGGAGTGAAAAGAGTTTTCAGCACTTTACTGATTGAAAGATCCACAATAAATTGTTTATACTACACTCAGTACACAAGGTTATTGGTAAACATTTCCATATTCTTAAGTACCAAGGGCATATTTAAGAAGCGACAGACCCTTCTGAAACAAGGGTGTCTTCAGGCTGAAATTTTAAAGGGAACCATTGGACTTTTTAGATAGGTCTATAAATTGTCCAAAATGCAAATTGAATGTCTCTGTAAAGTATACGAATCAAAAATCCCAAATATGGGAGGTCATGTCTCCCTCATTGGAGCTGCCCTTATTCTGAAAATATTAACAATAATTTAAAAAACAGCTTTTTAAACAATAGTAACAATAAGATTTAAAACAGATGATTCATCTCATATATGTCCATTTCCGATAGTGTGCATGCATCATTAGGGAAGTAGTCTGCCACTAGATACAGTGAAGAAGGCCGAAAAAAGAAAGAAATATTAAAAAAAGAGAGGTAAAATTTTTCAAATTCCAGGGTTGGAGCTGGATTTTCCAGGTTTTTACAGAAAAATTAAATTTTCCATGAGATTTCAAGAGTTTTAAGAGCGAATTTTCAATTCCCTGAGTTTTCCAGGTTTCCCTGAGGGCGTATGAACCCTGTTAAATCTTATGACACATTACATTAACCTTGCTATTACTAACGGATTTAAATTTGAAACAGTAACCAGCAAAAAAAAAAAAAACTCATAACATTAAGTGTTCATAAATATGTAGAGTCAATTAACTGATAATTTTTTTAAAATAAAATATGCAGGTAAAAAAATTACCAGCATTTTACTAATATTTAAAAAAGTTAATAATATATAAAGAGAAAACACTTGGATATTACATTTTGCAGCATTTTAATTATTGAAGTTTTACACCATATGAAATATTGTTTAAGAAAAAACAAAATTAATCATTGCAATCAAAGTTTAATAATGGTTGATTAATAAATTTTAACCAAGTATTCGGTATTCGGTGCATCCCTAATTAAATACTCTGGTTGTTTTTATTAACTTTTAAGCAAATATACAGAGACTGTGGAATAAATTCTGTAAGGGGGGACAGTGTAGTGTCAGTGTAGAGCTACTGTTTTGGTTATGTTCAATTTGTTTTATATTGCATTTAAATTTGTATTGAAATTGTGTTTAAATTTGTGTTGAAATGTTAGGATGTTTAGATAAGTGTATTGTAGTTTTGGGTTTATGTTTCCTTGTATATAGACATTAAAGATTAAAAAAAAAGAAAGTCACCAACTAAACCTGCGCTCGCTTATGGAATTATTCCAGAGATTGTTGTTCCTCTCCCTTTACATACATACACACTTATAATTTATGCAAACACTTGTAACAATACTAACTGATTCTTGAGTATGACAATTCTAACTTATCTGTTTTCTTAGCTTTTACTATAAATGATGCTATTGAAGGCTATCTTGGTGTTCTCCTTTAGTTTTATTTTAAAGTTCTTTGAGAGCCATAGACTATATCAAAAATTTGCACCCATTCATTAAAATTACCCTGTTGCCAAATTAGAAGTGATACACAAGTTGTGCTGGCTGTATAATACATTTTCGTGTACAAAAAGTGATCCTAACTTTAATAAATGCAATAAAATGCTTGCCTTTTTGTTATAATTTCATTTACTTTTATTATATTATGCCAGTGTGGAGCCCAAAGTGTGTTATAGTTGCAACATACGCATTACAAACTGGATGACTGGCATACGAAACTCCTCGCAGTACTTAAGTATTATCCCACCAAATTATTTTTTTTATCAAAAGTGCTGCCAAACCGTTGCCAATCGTATTCGGAACCGGTTCGTTCAATACTTTTAACGAATCTTAGTATTCAGAACCGGTTCATTCAATTATTTTTAATGAATCTTATTCCGAACCGGTTTGTCTAATTTACTCACCACATCACGTATAACAGCACGTTCTTTAGATCGTTTTTCAATTCATTTTTTGGTTTACTGTTACACGAGAAATTTTTTACAGTGTTTGGTTTGCTGTAATGAGAAAAGTTTTTATCAGTGTTTGTTTTGTAATTATATTACAAATCTGGGATTTACCCAGAAATGAGGAAGATGCAGCCGAATATTTTCAGGAGTATAGTATAATTTCCTCAGAAAGAAAATGTCATAATAACCACCCTATGAAGATATCTCTTAAAAAAGATTTTGTATGGTGATGTCATGTTAAAGGGTGTGACAAGGAAACCTCCATCAGAAAAGATACTTGCTGGAAGGTAGCAAAATTTCTATTTTAACAGCCTTACGTTTAATTTATTGCTGGACTCAAAAACTAACATCTATTAACTGGGGTAAAAGCCAATGAATATCTGCATTAAAACTGTCATTGACTGGAATAATTACTTGAGATAAGTTTGTACCCAGCATCTTCTGGCAAAGGAAAATAAAAAAATTGGCGGCCCCAATAAAATTGTTGAAATCGATGAAAGCCTGTTTACTAAAAGAATGCTTGTGGACGAATTTTCCCTGAACAGCGGGTATTTGTAATGAGACAAACGAATGTTTCCTCATAAAAGTAGCAAATAGAAAAGCTGTGACTTTTTTAGAAGGAATAAAGAATAATATTCATGGAGGTTCGACTATATATTCAGACTCTTGGGAAGGGTACCAAACAACAGAAATAGAAGCTGCTAATTTCCATCATTTCAAAGTTAATCATATATAATTTTGTCGATCCTATTAGAATGCATACTCAGGATATCGAACGTCTATGGAGATCTGCAAAATGGCATAACAAAAAACATAGGGGAACAGCACGACAACACCTTGATTCCTATCTGTCAGAGTTTATGTGGAGACGCTTGCATCAAAACGAAGATATATTTGTTGCTATTCTTAAATGCATTCATGAATTTTGGAAAAAAAGTTAATTTACGTAAGAAAGCTAATTAAAGTGCAACATTCTTTAAAATAAACACTCCTTTAATTCTTTACATACTATCCCGGCAGTCCGCCAAAAAGAGCGATTTTTTTGTGAAGATAAATGCTGGACACATGATATCATTGTGGGTTTGGCATATGATTGGGAACAGTTTGGCAGCGTATTTGACGAAAATGTAGTTTGGCAGAAGCGATGAAGCGTCACAAGATTGTTACAAAGATGACATTTATATTGCCGCACGTGCCATGTTCTGCAAAGAAACCTTTTCATCTGAAACATTGTAAATGGTTTGAGTAGCTCAGAATCGAATCATTCTTAAAGAACCGGATTAATTTTACCCGGATCAATAACTTGATGTATTAAAATACTTTTTTTTGCAAAAAATCACTCATGTTGGTGGACCGGCGGGATAATACGTAAGTACCCTCCTCGCTGATTATTTGCCAAGCGAAGTCGCTCATATAAAAATGGCTGAAGTCATAACAATTAGAAATGAGATTTCATAAATTACTAATTTATATCTTTTATAAATGAAAATTGCATTTATAACCTCTATTCATTCTTTTGGATAGTATGAATGCTTGTATGGTAAGAGCGACATGTTTGAAGTAAAGATCCTTTCAGAAAAAGAAAATTTTTGTATAGTTTGTTTTAAAATGTCATCAATATTGTAATTAAAAGGGTTCGTTGCTTCGATTAACACATCGATTGTCCATAACTGCAGCGCAGCCTTTAATAACTAAGTGACTCTGAAATCCAGATACAAGAATGATTTTATTTTATACATTACTGACTAATAACTAACAAGCTACTTTTACAACGAACGTAAGCAGCATACTGCTACATATTAACTAAAATCATTTTACCTAGTAACGGTTCAACCTTAATTTGTTATATCATGTATCTTAAGCTATAACTAGCATTTAAAATTTAATTATTGCGTGACCACATTGGTATATTAAAGATATACATTAATGGAAAAGTCCTGTAAAAAAAAACGCCTTTTGAACACGCTAATGTTTTTCAAGACGGTAGCGTTGATTTCTAATAACTGAAAGCTTAAATTGATAAAAATAATTTAACTACATAATAAAGCAACAAAATAATTAGGAAAAAATAGAAAATTACCTCAATTGACAAGCATCTTCTCGCCAAGAAACAGACGAGATAAACATATACGATAATGGTATGCGATTCGATTCGATTAGAACTATAATCGATTCAAACAGTCAGGAGAGGATTGTTATCTGTGATCGCGAGTAACCACACTGAACATTGCCTAAGTATATAAGTCCTTCTGTTTTAAAATACAAACTTTTTGTGGCAATCTGTATATTTTGAGCAAGCAGTAAATCAACAACAACAACAACAACAACAAAGAAAGACTATTAAGTGATATACTTTGTAATTACCAGGAATATTTTATTTGATTTTAAATTTGTTTCTTTATTTAGTTTCTTATCAGTACGAGTACCACAATTCTAATTAATGTGATAAAATTGCACTATTAAAGAACAACGATGAATTTTCCAGGGATCTGTGTTTTATTGGAAGAAATTGACAAAAAAATTATGGTAGAACTGCGCGATGGAAGAATATTGATTGGCTATTTAAGAAGTATTGACCAGTTTGCAAATTTAGTTCTCCACAGAACTGTTGAGAGAATTCATGTTGATTGCAGGTATGGAGAAATACCACTGGGTGTTTTTATTGTTCGAGGTGATAACGTGGTACTGCTGGGAGAAGTTGATGAAGTTAAAGATCGGCAAAAGAAACTCGTACAAGTCTCTAAAGAAGAAATTCTAGAAGCTCAGATTTTGGAGCAGAAAGCAAAACAGGAAAAAGAAAAACTGCGAATAAAGGCTTTAAAAGAAAGAGGTTTCGGCTACCAATTAGACACTACGCATGAGGACTTTTGAGCTGTAAATTTTATATATAACTTGTGTATTTTTATTTTTTAGCTGTAAATTTCTTGTTTGTTTCATGGCTCATCATATATTGATTTTAAATTGTATAAATTGTTTTGCATCTTATTAATTTCTACTGTCATTCTTTTACATAATGCTCTTCAGCATTGATATACACCACGTTTACTTTTAAGTACAACAAGTGCTACATTTTCTCTTTACGGATCTTCATCAAGTAATTTATTATGCTTTCTTTCTTTTTTTTTTTTCAATCACTTAAGAAAATTTCAAAAATATAGTGTAAGGATTAAGCCACAGTTATAATCGCCGTCAGCCGGATAAAGATTCCCCCCCCCCTCAAATACCGGCAATAGTGTAAGGTAGTTCGAGTGTAGGGCAGTTTTCTTGAAACTTTTCTACATACACAAAATACTTATACTGTCGGCCATTTTTGGCATATTAATATTCTGTGCTATTAATTACAGGAAACTATAACGCAATTCCATATTACTTGTGTTACTAACCCTGTTTCGCTGCATTAGATAGTCATCTAATTCCTTAATGCGTCATCAGATTAAAAATATCTGGTCAGAGCTGTAATTGTAACTGACTGTTAAAGTCATTTACCTCCATTTAGCATGTTTGATGGTACAATACATGAGTAAAGTCAAACATTGGTGCAAACAGCCCCTTTGCAGAGCCATGGTCTGTGCTGCCGAACTGCACCTTCGCGACCATGGGCTCTGGGTTGCAGATGCATATGCCTTGGCCAGGTGGTCAGCCTGACGTGAAGCCCCCAGTGTTTGACCGCAAACAAGCTTGGTCCTCATTTTATCAACCAACTCAAGGGATGAAAGGCTGAGTTGACCTTGCCCCGCCGAGATTCGAACCCCAGACCTGTGGGATGGCAGTGCAGTTCGCTAACCATCAAACCACTGGGCTTATAATACATGAGCACCAAAGATATTAATTACAAAACTTCTTATCTTGTTAAGCAAAATCAAAAATTTTCATAAATGTTTATATGCATAACCAGTAATGCATCATCAGAAAACCAGAATACTCTTGAAGTATTTTCCTGTTTTGTTATTTTTCCAAGGATGATATGAGAAGGTAAATAAAATGCTCCCTGCACAAGTTTCATGTGTGGTGTGCAAATGATTTGCAGAACCAATTTGATGGCTATAGTGTGAAAGTCCTGCGTTCAGACCCGGCCATCGATCTAATAGCCTGGTGCTTTGATTGGTTTTCTCCAGATGTTATGTGAATAAGCATTAGAAAATGTCCTCCAACCAAGCCTCCTTCCCCCTTTGTAGGCAGATTTCTCTCATATTGCCTTGCCCAGACAATAACAGAACAAATCGGAGCATGCTGACATAACTGAGTTGTAGATGTCCCGGAAACTAAAGTGTGGTAAACGAAAACTTAAAAAATGTTATGTAATTCATCACAAACTAATGAGACAATAGTTGTTTTGATATCAATTGCTTTCAATTCCAAAGATGATCTCCCCTCTTCAGTAGTTGTGGAGAGTAGCAAATGTCATATTAATCTTTTCTGCCAGCAGTAAACATTTAACTCAGTAAATGATTTAAACAAAAAGTCAATTCAATCTAAAAGTCATTCAATCAGTCAGTCAATTCAATTTAAAAATTTCCTGCATTTTTAAAACAATAGGCATATTTTAATTTAAAAAAAATTTCAGAACCTCCTAATTATGGAGAATTTCCTTCCTGATTTCAGACTTTTTTCTGTACAGTTGCAGTCACAGACTTCCTTGTAGGGGGTGGCTTATAGGCATAATCCTTATGTAAAAAATGAAAAATAGATGGATTATGCATTACTGCTTGCATATGCGTCTTTTCCTGTATATATAGTAAAGAGAGCATAAAAAACTTTTTTTGAAATGCTTTCCTTGCTAGTGTGGAATGGTCTCAGAAATAGACCGTAATTTATGGAAGAAAGGCTGCACCCACGAAAATGAGCTAAATTAACTAGAAAATGATCAGAAGCGCTGTACCCTGTGTAAATGCCGCAAACGTGATCTCCCTCACCTTTCTTGCGTGTGAGAGGGGGGGGGGGTGATTGCAGTCAGAAGAAGTCAATACCTGATTCAAATTCAATACTTTCTTAACAGAAACTAAATAAATAAAAAATATATTGCATTACTACGACCTAATTTATTAAAAAAGCTATTATGCTGGTGAGATGCATTTCGGGAAAAGGTGGATAAACAGTAAAAAAATATCTCCTTTTCCCCCTTTAAGCATGGAATGTTTTTAAGTATTTACCACTATTTTATGAAGCTTACAATTTCTATTTTCAAACAATCAGTGTCCAGTTTCCTATAAAAGATATAAGTGTTTATATTCACAAAGGCAAATTTATGGAAATAAAAAAATAACCTTTAAAAAACTTCTTGCATTTGCCAAATGTTTGGATAGACTACCAAGCGCCATTAAAATGAAAAAGCAAAATGTGAGGAAGGGAAAGAAAGTAAAAGAAGCTCCAGTTAAAAGTAAACATTTTTTTTTTTCCCCCCGAGATGGCCAACTGTTGATTATGTAATGAACTTGCTTCAGCAAATTATTTGTTCTACACTTTGAATGTTGTGTGAGAACTCTTGATGTTTATATTTATTTATTACTTCTGATATTTATAACATTGGAGTTTATTTTAAAAGCATTTAGCATACCAATTAGTTGGCAGTGTTTATTTGGTAGAGTGCTCCTGCACAGGGAGCAAAGCCACATGGTGAAAAAACATTGATTAACTTTGTTTTGGAAGGGGAAGGGTTAAATTCGCACCAGGTGCAACATAGACTAGTTATGGCTAAAATTCAATATTTTAAGGGCAATGGAAGTTCATGTGAAAAACGGGTGTGTTTAATCGAGGGCAGTGTGACTTTACGGAACGACATATTAAACTTGCCCAGTCGCCATTAGTGAGCACTGCAGACTTTGATTGGTCTCGGGATCGAACCCACAACCTTCCAGCTATGAGAACGATGCATCTCCCAACTGGGATATTTGGTCCCAGGATCGAACCCACAACCTTTCGGCTGCGAGATCGAAGCCTCTCCCAACCAGGCTACCATGGCTCACCAGGTTTTTATTGTTGAATTGAATTTTGCTTTTCTATTAATCTAATTTTTCAATCGGCAATTATACCCAATAGCAGTGGTATATTTACTTTTTTCTGGTTGTCCATTGTCAATTTTCTCAAGCTTCTTCAATCTATTCTTATAAAGCTTTGTAACTAGATTTTTGGAATAGCCAGCATCTTTAAATTGTGTTTTATTATTTTTTTTTTGGTACTTTTCTTTAATCTGAATGCCACCAAAATTTGGCGGTTTCTTTCTTTTTTCTTTTTTTTTTTTGTTGTTGTTGTCAAGTAGGTACAATGAGGATTTTTTTTCTCCAAGAACCTACAGGAAATTTTTTGGGCAAGTTTTTTTTTTTTTTTGCCAAGCATCTACAAGGATTCCCCCCCCCCCCCTCCTGCTATATTCAATGCATTTAGCATATTCTATACTCCCAAAACATAAAAAAAAGCAATCCTACACAAAATACATAAATAAAATTATTGCAAAATATACTCGCCATTACATATATCAACAAAACTATTCAATAAAATTATTCAAAATTGACAAAAATTCTATTGTAATTATATAAAAATTAAAAATTATTGAAAATAAAAATTTCTTGTTCCTTGGGCAGCATACGAGTAGTTCGCTAAGAAAACTTTTCGTTACACCTAGGGTTGCACCTTTTGTTATTCTAAACCCGGGAGAAAAAAAAAACAGCAGTTTTTCACAATATTTTATTTTATTTTAAACTTATAGTTATTTGAACATACGGACTTCAAAATAGATGGTCTTGAACTAGCAAATTTGAAGAATTCTTTGCAGTCCATTTTAAAATTGAATAATCTTTGAATTTCTGCCCTGACATGTTTTTCATTTAAACGAATCTTTTTGTTCATTTCTTTTGTCCATATATCGAAAACCATGCTAAAAACACATTCACAGGCAGAGTTTGATACAGGCATAGACAAAATGAATGAAACTATTTTCTTCAGTGTGTCTCCAAGTCTGTTTCCAACTGTTGGGAAAAATTTTGACCACTTGAAATCCACTCTCATTCGGTGCAACAATACTGTCTTGCACCTGCCTTAAAATGCCAAAAACTTCATCTAAAGGGATCTTTAAATCAATGACCACATATTTCAAAGCATCCCAAGTAATCGGCTTTTTTATTGAAAGTATGCTCAATTGTCTGTAATCAGAATTTTCATAATCGTACCATTTATTGAGGTAAACATGTCTTAAAGGAAATATCTGCTTCTCTCTCAAATGTTGCTTTGTCTGTTTCGTTTAGTTTAAAAGATCTTTAACTGAAGAGCCATAAAACTTCTCATTTTTTGGCATCAAGCACATTATGCAATTGTGCGCAGGTAACAAAATCGCTTTCGAGGATTTTAATGTTATTATTGAAAATTTGCATAACATTATTGTATAAAAAGTAGCAAAAGCACACAGGTAGAGAATTTTTGTCTTTAAATGCTTGCCAGATAATTATACCACATACTTCTTATCTTTTTCAATAAAATACTCTTGCAAAGCCGGCTAGTAAGAAAACAAATGCTCTATTGCTGGTAATAAGAAAGCCAACTGGTTGGAACATGGAGCAAAATCTCCCGATACTCAATGTTTAAAAATTCATGGAAATTTTTCAAAGTATCTGTTCATTTAGCGTATGCTGAAAATTCCCTATAAACTTTTAAGACTAGAGCTTCAACGCCATTTTTTCTTTTTAATGTAGATTTTGTGCAGTTATGCAATATGTGGCATATCTGAAGTTTTTGATACACAGAATTAGTTATGCCAAAATTGGTGAAGGCATTATCAGCAGCAAAAGAAGTTACATTTTTTATATCCAAATTATTTTTGACAAGAACCCGACAAATCTGTTCTTTAATATCACCACTCTTGATAATCTCTGTAAAAATCAAGTAGTCTGTGTTTAATTGCACTTTCCGTCTGAAAATACTGCACAATTATAGGAAGCATTTTAACGTTGCCTTTATTTGATGCTTCTGTTGTGGCTGAAAAAAACTCTGTCAACTTAATCTCATTTAAAAGTATTTCTTGAGCTCATAAGCGAGCACACTTTCACAAATACTTGCACATTTTGTTCTCCCGTTAGAAAACTTTTTTGCCAAAGAAAAATCTGAGAAGAGTGTTATACAATTTGCTTCTGCATTCTTGACTATTAAAACTGTGATGGTATTGAATTCCATGATAGACTGACATAAGTTCAGTCAATGATATGTTGTCCTCTTCTTTTAAGACTTCTTCATGAAAAAGTTTGAAACCGATTGCGAGGAGCCCCTATTCAATATTAACAATTAGTGTTTCTTGCTTTGGGAATGTACAATTATTGATCTAACACCCTCGTACTTAATATTAATTATTTTTTGACATAACTTACACTCTCTGATAGTCTTTCTTCAAAAGCCAATCATATTGAGTTAACCATTTGCCTTGAAACAAAATAGAATATTTGCTGTGTTTTGCCCTTTTTTGTGGAACTTCTAGAGCAGAAAGTTCACTGGCAGTATCAGAATCTCTATCATTGATAGCCATTATTTTAATTTAGTCAAAATATCCACACAAAGATGCATGCCCGGACAGCTAGCAAACTCCTAATAAAATGAAACAGTTGAATGAGAAACGAAAATTCATGAAATGACTCTTTGTACTACATTTACTTATGTGAGAGAAAGATAGCAAAACAAAATAAGCAAGAGTGAGACGGCAGATGAGTGGCTGCTGCGTAGGTGAAGGTGAAAGAGCTTGCGGACTCGCAGAAGAAAGCAGCATGAGTGCATTAGCCGCATGCGATAGGCCCCACATGTAAATTTAAAATTACAGAATTTCGTTTATTTAAAATTCCTTCTGGGAAATTTAAATTTTCATTTCCGGAATTCTGAGAGAGGTGAGAACCTTAGTCGCACACCATCTTTTTCCACATAAACTCAGCTAAATATGACTCTGAATGTTGTATACAGGTTCCACGATGTTTTTTACTTCTCTACTTAGGACTACCCCATAATCTTTCAATATTTTTCCTATATCAGACAAAACATGTATGAAGGTAGTATTTCATATTTCTGAAAAAAATTTATTGAATGTTCCTCAA
This sequence comes from Cheiracanthium punctorium, assembly GCA_038373885.1. Taxonomy (NCBI): domain Eukaryota; kingdom Metazoa; phylum Arthropoda; class Arachnida; order Araneae; family Cheiracanthiidae; genus Cheiracanthium; species Cheiracanthium punctorium. Next base: position 104,367 of record JAWZYV010011927.1, on the reverse strand, counting down.
TTGCTGTCAATTCCCAAAAATTTCTATGCATAACAAAAAAAAAAAAAAAAAAAAAAAAAACAATGCTCACCAAACTTCCTATTACATATACACAGCAAAACAAACAATAAAATTAAACTAAAGCTACTGTAATCAAAATAACAACAACAATAAAAAAAAACCTCATCAATTGAAAAGAAATTTCCAGAAAACAGCAAGTGAAATCTACAAAAGAAACAAAAAAAATACCACTTAATCCCAAGGAACAGCAACCTACAAACTCGATGTAAAACACGAAACTAATGGCTCGACAATACTACACATGTTAAACTTCATGGAAGAATACAAAACGAAAATAGTACACTTTCATTGGCTATCCACACAAGGCCTATGCACCTACAGGCAGAGGTTACTAGAAGAGAAAAAACATCACCAATCTTCCCCTCCACTAACCAAAGAAGAATCTCCCAGTATCGGTGACATTCACATAACAGGAAAAGTACCATTTTTTAAAATGAAGTTAATTTTTTTTTTAAGTAAGTCAGTGGAGCAAATTTTAATGTCTCAATTCATGTATGAGTCTTATGACAATTTTATAGTCTTATGAATAATTGACTAATTCATTTTCTTTTATTGGTATAAAGCTGTCAGGTTTATTGTGGATTATTTTGACATCTAGGTAATTCAAGATATTACTGTTTTCAGTTAGGTGAATTTAATATTATTGTCTACAGCATTTAAGTTATCCAAATCATCAGTTTCAAATATTGTAAAAACATTGTCTACATAATGCCATTAGGCTTTTATGTGAATAATTTTGTTCTTCAATTGAAATAATTTTTCAATGAGCGATTATGACAATACCGGTGAGCCCATAGGTACTCCTTGTTTGTAATGGTAAAATTGTTCATTGAAGTAGCAGTATAAATTCAATAATATTGGTTATTGTCCCTAATTAGAGTGTCGGCTATTTCTTTATTAGTGAAGATTTCTTTAATTCTATTGTTTATTATCTTTTTTATTTCTATAACTTCTATTGAAGGGTAAAGTATTATGTCGTTTAAAATGCTTTTCATATACTTTTTTAGTGTGTATGTAGAGCCTTCACATTTGCTGACTATGGGATGGAATGAGAAGGGGGGGGGGGGAGTGTCTTTATATTTTGCAAATAATTGAGGAGTTATTGCAGCCCCCTACTTATTGTCATAAGTAGGAGGATTATTTTCAGACCAGCTTCTATTTTTCATAATTTTAAATCTGTTTATGTTCTTTTTTCCTACAATTAACAGAAGATCTCAAAAGAAATGCCAGCCTAACAGAGTCAGTGCTGGTCCCCAGAGACCGGCACTATGCTCAATGTGTTAACCCATAACACCATCATTAAAGCTTTGCCTTTTAAAAGAAGATTTGGAGTTCTTTTCTCATGTCATGTGAATGAACTCCAAAATAAATGAATGTCTGTCCAAATTGAACTCTTTTTTACAAGAAAAAAAAAAAGAGTTCAATTTGGACTGAAAGTGTATTTTTCAAACTCAGACTGCCAGAACAAATCTTTGGAGCTAGTGTTTCTGTCATTCTTAACATAACTTTTTTCTCCTTTAAATATTTCAAATTTCCAAAGCTTTTAATGACTTAATGCATGGTTACAAAAGATCTGTAGAATGAATTGTAAAATTTATGGATTGCAGCATCATTATTAGACATTCCAAAAATCATTATTTTCTCTGTCACAAAAACAGTACTTTTCAATAAAGAAAAGCCGCCCAGGTAGTGTAGTGGCTAATAAACGATTCTAAAACACCTTGGATCTGGGTTCAATCCCCGGCTTGGGCTTGGATGTTTACATGTCTATCCCTTCACGGAGGGAAACGCTGCCTGTCCTCATAATAAAATGGCCAGTAAATCAGGCCTCAGTGGCAAAATGCTTGATGAGCAAGTGCCCACCTATTGGTTAAATAGATACACTACAGACTTGCATATCAAGGTTTGGTCTGCTTATGTATCAGCCATCAATTGGTAGAAGGGATAATTTATAAAAAGACAAAACTTTCTTATCTAGCTTTTTCTTCCAGCATTTGGACTATTATTTCTTCCAGTATTAATTGAAAACATTGGCAGATCCTGGAAAGGGATACAGATGCTTAAGTTTAGACTATAAAAGATCGATATAGTTTCTAAATTCAATAGCAATAATAAGAGAAAGGTAACAAAAAAATGCTACGCCCCCCTCTTTTTTTTTCGGGGGGTGGATTTTACTCTTGAGGATAAGGGATTTCAACAAAGTACGTCTTCATTTTGGACTTTGTACTACAATACCATATTTTCCCCAGTATAAGGCGAGAAGTTTTGTAGCTTTTTTAAAGCTAAATTACAAGGGTCAGCTTATGTATGAATCTACTGATTTCACTGGAAAATACATAAATACTTTAAATTTGTAAGGTGCAAGCAATAAATTTCAAATTGGGGTGGCCATCAAACTTATCATTTTCTAATTCCCTGATATTTCTCTTAAATTTCCAACATTTCTAGGCCAGAATACATGGAATCTTTCAGAATAATTTTTGATAACCTGATATTTATATTACTTGACCTGAAATTCATATTTATAATTACCCGATATTTATATTATTTTGGGTTAAGAGAAAGAGTCACATAAACTGAGAAATAAGCAGAATTGGACAAACAAAGCAACTTGATTAATTAGGATTCAAAGATCACAACACAACTGTTTTTCTAGACAAACTTACAATAGTAACAGAGCTGACAATCTTGGAGGAACAATCTGCAGCAATTTTGCTTTTTTGCAGAGCAGTTTAATAATGAGAATAAAAATCACTAAAACATTTTCAAATAACTACTTTTTATAATTATAATTTAACCTAATTATAGGTCTAAAATTATCTTTACAATCAAACACCAATAAAACTAGAAGGCTTTGCATTTATTAACAGATTTAGTCTTCCTCTAGACATAACAAAAATATTTTTAAAATCACTGGAATTGCTTATTTTACTCCTTAACCTTTTTTAAAACTAATATTTGTTTAGAGAATTGAGTCGGGAAAACAACTTTTCAAAACTCTTGCAAAGCAAACTAACTTTTAATGTGAAGTAACTTTGCAAAATGCAGAGCAGTAGGCAGCACAGTATTTATGATAATTAAATTAATACTATTGGTAAGGAAATTTTTTTTTTCCCTGTACACCTAAGAGTCTATTAACCACAATTTCTCTCTTGTAGCCTAACAGTTCAGATCTTTTATAAAAATTGTCCACAGAAAAGTGCTTGTCACGAAGAGCAGAACAAGTTAAAAGATAAGTAAAATGCTAAAGAAAAGTAAAATGAAATAATTGAAAATAAAATTATGAGAAAGAAATGTGAATGATGGAAAACAAAGCTAGATTTTAAAAATCTTAAAACTAACTCAAAAAATTACAAAGAGAAAAATAAACTACTAGAAAATAGTGATGTTACAGATAACTGAAATTTTTTTTTCATAAGTGACAAGGTGTACAAAAGGTTTTCTTATATAAATTGCAGTTACAAAAGTCAGTTTCAGTTTTTTTTTTTACTAAATTCCCTGATATTTCTTTGTTCCCTAATAATTCTACATTGGTCATTTTGCTTATATCTTCAAAAAATTACAAAGAGAAAAATAAACTACTAGAAAATAGTGATGTTACAGATAACTGAAAATTTTTTTTCATAAGTGAAAAGGTGTACAAAAGGTTTTCTTATATAAATTGCAGTTACAAAAGTCAGTTTCAGTTTTTTTTTACTAAATTCCCTGATATTTCTTTGTTCCCTAATAATTCTACATTGGTCATTTTGCTTATATCTTTGTTTATGCCAAATATTTGTTGTTGCCAAAATTTAAACCTGGCTAATGGAAAGTATGAAGCCATGCATCAGAAAGAGTACATCAACCAATTCTATAAGCTTTTATTCACCAAGTAAAAATGTAACACTTTATCAGTGAAGTTCAAATATATATATATTTTTTACAATAACGAAGGAAAAAATAAATTAAGAGTACGTTTTTTAAAACATTTTAATCTTATTTCATTATAAAAAACAAAACAAAATCACAAGCTTTTAGCTGGCTTTATAATGTACAGCAGTAGCACAAACATGTACTAGGAAAGTACGATATGGACATAATAAAAAAAAGAGGGGGGGGGGACAATAGTATTTCCTATCGTGGGCGGCGGCAAAGGATTTTCTAAACAGGCAAGAAGTCTTATAATTATTGTTGTGTAATATTCGTAATTAGATAATTATAAAATAACTCCCGACCCTTCAGGGATCTGAAAGAATTTGACACTCTTGCACACATTTTTAATTTCCCAATCGATGAATTCAAAATGGTCTCAATGGCTCTCCCCACTGCGCATTTTCGCACTGTCCATTGGGCTTTTGCTGAGTGCGTAGTATAGTAAAAATGAACATCCCAGGGGCGCGTGCCCGTGCAGTCGACGAGACTTGCATTCTCGCAATCGTCGACAATTTCATTTTTTTTGGAGGGGCTGCAAAATAGACACAAATTTTGCATTGACAGTTCCCAGCCCTATCTCCGCCTAAAATAGCCCTATACATGGGCGCCGGCAGAATATTTCCCATGGGGGGGGGGCAAAGACTATTTTAACATATGGTTACCATGTTGGAAAGAGCAAAAAAGCAAGGGAAAACACTGCATACAAAAATCCATGCGTCCATGGCCCTATAGAATAATCATCAATTGGTTTCAATTTGGCCCCTATGCTGACCGGAAATTCGATATTTTCAAGTAGTATTTCCTGACTGCTGCACACCCTGTCAATGAATCTATTTTCCCCTATTCTTTTTAGTACATCGACGGGGAGGAGTGTGTGTGTGTGTGTGTGTGTGTGTGGGGGGGTATGTTACCCAGACTTCCGGAATTGCCCTTGTCTTGAACTTTCCTTGCAGCCGTAAGTTTGGATGAATGTGTTTTGAAAATCTGAAAAAATAAACAATAACTAAATGGCGTTTATTAATTACTTTTATTAATTACTTACAGCATTTATAAAACACGGTAAAGCGCCATTTACAGTAGGAAATAATTTATTGTTATGACTACTCTTCTGGATGACAGATTGTTTCTCTAATGAGATATTTTATGACCTCAAACTACAGTGAATGGTTTTAACCCTCTCCTCAGGTCGGGAGTGAGAAGAGTGGCGACTGAGCAGATGCTCCCCCCCCCCCTCCTCCCCACACATCATTGATAAGAGAAACAAATCAACTTCCTTGTTGTTGTTGGAGAGAGGCTTTTTTGGGGTCTAGCCGGGACCACGTGGCTCCGGTCTAGCCGAGCGCCAGCAATGGTAATGAGAATCAAAGAGAAGGGGAAACAAGGAGGGGTGGAGAAAAGGAGAGCGGCATTTTGATTGAAAAAAACAAAAACAAAGAGGGCGGAATTTTATAAAAAAAAAAGGGCAAGGAGGGCGGTATTTTATCAAGAAAAGGGGCAAGGAGGGCGGCATTTTACCGGAAAAAAGGCACCAGGGCGGGCCGCCCCCCTGAAACGCTCCAGAGTAATCCCTGGCACAGTATTTATGATAATTAAATTAATACTATTGGTAAGGAATTTTTTTTTTCCCTGTACACCTAAGAGTCTATTAACCACAATTTCTCTCTTGTAGCCTAACAGTTCAGATCTTTTATAAAAATTGTCCACAGAAAAGTGCTTGTCACGAAGAGCAGAACAAGTTAAAAGATAAGTAAAATGCTAAAGAAAAGTAAAATGAAATAATTGAAAATAAAATTATGAGAAAGAAATGTGAATGATGGAAAACAAAGCTAGATTTTAAAAATCTTAAAACTAACTCAAAAAATTACAAAGAGAAAAATAAACTACTAGAAAATAGTGATGTTACAGATAACTGAAATTTTTTTTTCATAAGTGACAAGGTGTACAAAAGGTTTTCTTATATAAATTGCAGTTGCAAAAATCAGTTTCAGTTTTTTTTTTTTACTAAATTCCCTGATATTTCTTTGTTCCCTAATAATTCTACATTGGTCATTTTGCTTATATCTTCAAAAAATTACAAAGAGAAAAATAAACTACTAGAAAATAGTGATGTTACAGATAACTGAAAATTTTTTTTCATAAGTGAAAAGGTGTACAAAAGGTTTTCTTATATAAATTGCAGTTACAAAAGTCAGTTTCAGTTTTTTTTTACTAAATTCCCTGATATTTCTTTGTTCCCCAATAATTCTACATTGGTCATTTTGCTTATATCTTTGTTTATGCCAAATATTTGTTGTTGCCAAAATTTAAACCTGGCTAATGGAAAGTATGAAGCCATGCATCAGAAAGAGTACATCAACCAATTCTATAAGCTTTTATTCACCAAGTAAAAATGTAACACTTTATCAGTGAAGTTCAAATATATATATATTTTTTACAATAACGAAGGAAAAAATAAATTAAGAGTACGTTTTTTAAAACATTTTAATCTTATTTCATTATAAAAAACAAAACAAAATCACAAGCTTTTAGCTGGCTTTATAATGTACAGCAGTAGCACAAACATGTACTAGGAAAGTACGATATGGACAACAAGATGTTAAAACATGAAGTACTGGTATAGTGCTCAAAAGCTAAGCCATTTTATTGACAATTGTTTGGTGAAGTGTAGACAGCTGGCCAGTCCATTTATCCAAAGCAATGTATCGTGCAGCTCCTTGAGTTTTCTTGTCTAACCTTAAGACTTGGTTCTCTTGGTCTATTCGTCCTTGTATGGTACTGAAAACAGGAATAAAGGTTCATTTTTACTAAGCTATTGGATAAAATTAAAATGACAGAAATATCTTTCACAAGTATAATAACAAAGATTTGAGGTAAAAGTACTTTGTTAAAAACACACATAAACTAAACCAGGAAGGATCCACATTTTAGGAGGTACAAAAGGTCCACCCTTCATGAGCTGAGAGAATACCAACCTGCATGCAAACCCCATCCGAAACATCCATTTTTCCTATGTTAATTTATATACCGCATTTAGTCGTGTATAAGTCGAGAAATTTTGGACAAAAAAGAGGCTTTAAAGTTGGGGGGTCGACTTATACGAGGGTCCTTAATTTTTTTAAATCAGAAGTCAAAAATGCCCTTATATAAGACAAATGTTCTCTTCCTGCATTCCGTAACACAATGATGTCTTTTCAGGTTGATTTTCATACCAAGAAGAATGTAGCGATACAAAGATTGAAAACGTGTATCATGTTGTTGTATTTGAATTAAGCATCTTGTAAGAAATATTAAAAAAATTTTTTGGCAAAAACTAAATCTGAAGCTGATTTAAAGATTTCACAAGATAAACGGAAAGCTAAAGAATATGCAAATTTTGTGAGTCTTGTTACGCACACATTTTTTTTCTTTCTAATTTATGCTTTATCATGTTACTAATACTTATATTTATAAAACGTTTAACTGCAAATAAATACATTAAATTTAAAATCAATAACATTATGTAAATGCATATCATTTTTAAATTAAAACACTTTTTGAAAATGAATAAGTACCTATTACGATTGCTAAATGTTCAATTTTATAAACCTTTTAGAGGGTACCACTCATATAAAAAAGCAAATTTCAGAAAAATGCTAAAAATGCAAATAAAGAAAATGCAATTTACAAAGCATTCTCGAAATGTTTCCCATAAACTCCAATACATAACTGAGCTCTTCTAATAATGCTTCTGTAAATATTTTGGAGTTCTTCTCCAGTAATATTGTTGCATGCATCGATTATCTTTTTCTTATAAATACATTAGATCAGTTGCATTTTGGAGACAAGTATTATGAACTAAAGTTCAAAGCTGACCCCAAAAATAAAAATCGAGCGTGTTAGATCAGGGGATCTGGGTGACCATTCTGTGACTCCTTTCAAACCAATCTATTGTTTATCAAAGTTAACATTGAGCCAGTTTGTTACACTTATAGCCTTGTGTGCAGGTATGTGGTCTATCTTGTTGAAATACATACATTTTACATACGATAATGGTGCATTCGCCAAAATATCTGTTACTATGCCATCTAAAATAAGCTGCAGATATCTTGAGGCTGTAAGTGTCCCTTCATAAAACACAGGACCAACCAGTTCTCTATTCCAAATTTCACACCACACAGAGACAGAAAATTTTCTTTGGTGGTGTATTTCGTGCACAAAATATGAATTTGTATTATTCCAGTAATGATCATTCTGAGTTTTTATTGAGCCATCTTCCCTAAATAAACATTCACCCGTCCACATAATATTTTTAACAAAATTCACATTTTTATCTTCTTGAATTAACAACCAATTGCAGAATGCTAGATGTCGAGCAAAATCAGATGGATGGAGTGCTTGCAGTCCATGTATACAAAATGGATGCCAATCATGTTTTTCAAGACTTCTATCAGTCGATGTTCTAGGTAGTCCCAAAGTCGCACTTGCTTTTCGAATACTTGCATGTGGGTTGGCAGAAAAATCTGTTTCTTCGTTTTCACCATACAAGGGATTTCTCCCAGGGTCAGGTTTTGGATGAACATTCTGATTGGGAATTGTTTCGTACATAGTCGCATAAAAATTTAAAAAGTGTAACTTTTTTTTTTGTAAATGAACGAGATGACTTTTTTTTTAATGGATTTTTATTTCCAACCTTATTTTGAACATTTTTTCAATTTACACCACACACTTATCTCTAATAGATAAGAATTAAAACCTGTAACCACCTTTTTGGGAACCCCTCCCTGTATATATATATATAGAAATAAAATAATCTCCCTTTTAATTTTATTGTCTAATCTATTAATGATATGCACTGCTATTTTTGCTTAGTGGTATGTGCTTACACATGGATCACTGAACCAAAAATTACTTAAGTATTATAAACAAACTAGTGAGTTCTAGACCCTTTAACATGTGTAAGCACATTACCAGGGCATAGCTAAGCTAACTAAATTATGGGGACACTCTTTGCATTGACATTCAATGCAAGATATTAAGCAAAGCTTGTAAAAAATAATACTCTATCCGTTATTAGGTAAGCTCTCTGCAACTAAAAATTGCTGAAAAGCAGGGAACGGGTGCATTTTCAGGTTTTTAAAGTCACCTACAACCTTCTCCAAAATGCTTGACATATACATACAAAATTTCAAGCCAATCAATCCATTTGTTCTTGCTATAATTGTTATAAATATTGATAAATGCCTATGAAATTTATATCTTACAGCATTAGAGTCAGTGATGAGATTAAATATATACTATATAAATTTTTACTAAAAACTGCTGAGTTTTTGTGTTCATAGTTCAAAGTCCAGTGTATATGGAAAGTTCTAATAAACAGTCCTGTAGACAAGACGAAACACAAATTTTACTGATTCTAGAGATTCCACAAACAATATTCAATAGGCGGAGGTACGAAACGTCGTAAAAACTTAACCGTTTATATAATTGCCTATGCCGCCATGAGAGAACGTAGCGAGACATCTAGGGATGCGATTGGAGTCTTCAGCGCAGATAGGGGCATGCGGGGGGCCTGCAGGAGAGGGCAGAAACTCTCATAAAAAGCACCCTCCTACGTCCAATTGACGCGGCAGTGCGTGTGAGGACAGGATGGCGTTCACATTGCAAAATTCGACGATTTAGGGGCAGTGAGGCGTTATCCGATTTTTGACATCGGAAGGTGTTAAACTAGCCACTATTCATCGTAGGATGAGGATCGTATACTGGGAAGTCTGTGCGTCCCACAAGTCAATGAGAAAATGGAATGTCCGTTTTTGCCAAGGAACTGGCCACGTTCAAGTGAGAATGGCTTCATCATCCGCCCTACAGTCCGGACATGACGCCCTACGATTTCCATGTGTTTGGTCCACTGAAGAAACACCTGAAAGGGAAGCGCTTCAACTTGGACGACGTACTCAAGGATGCTGTGATGGACTGGGTCTCGCCAAGGCCACAGGAATTCTGGGAACAAGGAATCCTGCGGCTTGTTCATCAGTGGGATCGTTGTGCTCAGGCCTATGGTGTATATTTTGAATAAAGTCTACATTTGTACCCACCGTGTCATTTCGTACCTTTTCATTTGATCACCCCTTGTAGTTAATAAATGCCCCAAAACTACAGAATAAATGTTGTAAACTTTTGTACATTTTGAATTAGCCATTTTCATTGTTAAATTTGCTGTTTGTTCTAGCAATGTGGAAACAAATGGACAATTTTGGATCTTTTTTCGAAGGACTTGGACTGAAGAAGTTCAAAACAATTTTTGAACGAAACGCGTATCCTCTTTCCTTTTACTTCTTATGTGTTTTTTACAAAGTTTTTTAATTACTTCACCCTGTACATTATGACATACAGACAGTGTTGCCACATTTGCTGGAGAAAAAGTGGTTAGAATCAAAGCGAAAGGTATGTAGAAATGGCTAAAAATGATTTTTAGCTGAGAGACAAATAAACTGCTCAAAACTTATTTAAATAACAAAACAAAATTTTGTTTTTGCTTCATTTTTGTGGAATGTCTGTCCTAAAAGGAATGAATTGGACATCAAGTGAAACTGGCCTATTGCATTGCTGGCATCTGGAGAGTTGTCTACGAAGTTTTATACCCTCAAGTTTGACCATGCACATTGAAGAATAAATTTAAATAACATTTAATAATGCAAATGGAAAATGCCAGGCACGAGCTAGTGGAATGGACAGTATGATCAACAATGGTTGAAAATGCCAGAAATTGCTTAAAGCAGAAAGAATATGACTAGAATAGCTACTAGTAGTTTTTGAAAATTTGTGGCTAGTTATGTTTATAAAGTGGTCAGATCTAGCCACAAAGTGGATAAGTTGGCAACCCTGTGTATAGACACAAATTATTTGAAACACATTAGTGCCTAAACACTGCTTTTGCTGGATTTGAATCATATTTATTTAAAGGCTTGGTAAAGACCAAATGTTCGGAGAGTCGAGTGGGGTCACTCAGACTTTTTTTCTTTTAAGTGCTGAATGCTTAATATATACTGAACCAGGGTTGGCAAGTTTTTGCCACAGGGGGAAAAAAACCATGGTAAAAACTGTCCTGGTAAAAATAGGTTTTTTGCCGGCAAAAACAGATTTTTGAAATGTTTCACTTCACTTACTTATCTTAAATTAACAATCACAGATTAGCACTTCTATGCATCACCAGGATGATCAAACAATGTCCTCATCTAAGTACCACAAAATTATTATTTCCTCATAAAAATTTTTTTAATTGAAAAGAGGTCAAATTGTTAGTCTCATTTTTTATGCTGAAAAAAAAAATTAACAGTATAGCAAAATCTATAGATTTTATTAACTCTTCTAGTTTTAAAATAAGTTGTATCAATAATCAAATGCATAATGCAAGCAATATAAGCAGTAAGTAAATATATGAATGTATTGTGTTCAAATAATTGGAATCTTAGAATTGTTTTTGAAATTTAATTTTTTTTGTAAAAATACAAAAATAACACATTCAACACTTATCTGCACTTTCATCATCATCATAACAAAATAATTTTGTTTCAGCATTACACAACAAAAAACAAGTTTGGAAACATTATTTATTGTCAGCCTATTTCAAATTTTTGAGTGGACAAAAGAGAAGTTAGAAAATATTCTCTCAATTGAAGCACTACTGGAAGGGCATGCTTGCAGGTGTGCTACTAACTCACAAAATTCTTAGGAAATTTCACATAATTTTGCAACACTTCTCCACCATTTATTGGGATGAAGTGTTGTAATTACTTGTTCCGAAAACAATGTACAGTGGAATGGATTTTCTTGTAGTTCAAAATTCATGACATAGGATATGAAAGATGGATTTATTTTTTGTATCCAATTTCTGGCCTTTGTTCACTTTTGGGGCCCAACCAATGAAATCGCTCCATCCCTCGAGGGCAAAAAGCAGCCGGAGAAAATGCCAGGATGAAAAGTCACGCCAGGTATGTTGGCGAGAATTAAAGCAGGTGCTATTCCGTAACACGAGGACGTTTATTTATTTTTTTGTCAAGAAGCAGGTTTGACTAGACTGTACATTTAACAAATATTTGACATCCATGTGCAGTGTGGTGTGAGTGTGTGAAAATTAAATTATTTGTTTTAGTATTTATTGTGTATCAATATATTTTTTATCAAAGAATAATTACAGATAGATTTATTTCTATTGCGTTGAACTATTTTCTAGAGCTTTTATTAAATATCGTCTTGTTTACATTTTCTACATTTAAAAATCAGCATAGCAGCACCAGGGAGAGCAGGTGAAAAACTGGTTTGTGACTCATGAATGGACAGGCAATTGGGGAACTGGTTTGTGGGTGATGGGTGGAAGATCTTTTTTGATAGAGATTTGCCTTCAGTAATGCAGGATTTATTACTTTTTTTTTTTTTTTTTTTTTTTATTTTACAACAAAACATTTGATTTCACTTGTTGTTATGATTCTCTTTCACAATCAACTGTATCATTGCATTTAGGAATGCAAGTTTAATTTTTTGCCAGTTTTTACTAGTTTTTGCCACTGTCTTGGCAAAAATACCTTTTTGCCAGCAAAATGTCCAACCCTGTACTGAACTAATTTAAATAATACCTAATTATGAAATTATTTAAGCATTGTTAATAAAAACAATAGAAAATGATTAATGCAAAAAATAACTGACATTTACGTTTTGCTGTACGTTGACTGGTTATAAGAAAATTAAGTATCTTCTTCTAAAGTTCTAGGATCAATAAGAGATAATAAAAAACTTTTAATACACTCTAGTGACTTTATGATCTATTCAAACATACCAAATTTGTGAAACTTTTTTTTTTCATCCCCTTTCTTGTTTCTTATCAATAGTGATATCATTTAAAAATCCATATATTAAAACAAAACAATTTATTAAATAAATATTTACAAATCATGAAAAATCTTACCTATCTAATATACAGGAGACTAATAAATTTTCTACCTCATTTACATCAATATTCAATTCCTATTAGGTTGAAAAAAGAAAATAATTTTTATAAATTTATGTAGGATGTCAGAAGAAATAACATATATATTCATGTATCCATTACACTGCTCAAATTTTGAATACTAGTAAAGGAAGTCTACTTGATACCCTTTATCAGTTGCAACAGTTGAGTCACTAATTTAATACCAGAACCGTACATCTAATTAGGCTGTGGCCTAGAATGGTCTTTTTTTTTTTAAATCACAGGCAGGATGCAGCTGATGTTCTTAATAATGTAATGCAATACTATATTTAAGAAAATTAGCTGCAAATATTTATATAATTTTAGTAATTACTACTAAAATTATAACCTCTCTTTTTTCCTGTTTTGTTCACATGAAACCCAGAAATGCAGAGACAGATTTATAAATTTGGCACTTAAAGGCTGACGCAAAGCACAGCATATTCTACCACCTTCAAAACTTTGCACCCACAGATTATAGTCTAGCTAGCCGATCTGGAATTCTGCCACAGCATAAATGCATTCATTTTGTTGAAATTGGTCACTCCCGGTGTCGTGAATCATCTGCAAAGCAAAGGATTATTCATGCCACTCCCGCAATATAACATGAATAAATATGAATTACATTTGTTCAAAAATCTATCTCAGAGAAACATTAAAACCCCTTCTGAAAAGAATTCGTAACTATAGCCCTTCCAATTTAAGTCAATATTTTTCTCTAGACCACATTTTTTGAAACTGACACACTAGCAGTATGCATGGAGATATAAAAGTAAAAGGATCATGCTGTGGGCATCAGATTTTAATTTTCCTTTTGGGCGGCATGGACATAAATGCAACCCTGTTTTAGTGCAACAGATGTATAGCTTGAGAAGAAAGACAAAATACATTGTACTTTGTTAAATCTTCTAGAGCAGGGGTTCTTAAACTTATCCAAGTCATGGCACCCTTAAGAAAATTAGAATTCTCTCACAGCACCCTTGTCATACAATATCTGCGATATACTGCTGTTATGTGTACGTATGTCTATAATGTGTACTTTATATTTGTACGATTGTGAAGAACAAATTAGGAAAGTGAGAACATAAGTATAATCAATTCTACTTTAAAATTCAAGCAAGTATTTTAATGAGATCACAGGCACTTCACAGCACACACTTACGGAACCCCTGTTCTAGAGTTTCAATTTGTATTCTTACTAAAAGAGTTTTTTTTCTCCCTTTCTTTCAACTTGAATTTCAGTTCCTTAATATTTAAATTTTGGAAATTTTGAACACTTAACTATGTGCATAACAGATAAGTAAGATCACTATACAGAATAAATTTTATAAATAATAAATACTGAAATAACTTTTGACCCCAGAAAGATAAAATTGTGGAAGCTGTCAACCAGTAATAAAATACCTCCCATGCCATGTCAGTTTGATTAATGCATCGATATTTTAAATATACTTAAAAAGAAGAAAGAAATTAAAAGGTTTGAAGGAATTTATAAATTATCTAAACAAATAAGGCAGACAGACTTAAAAAAAAAAATAAAAAAATTATGATAAAGTTATTTGGAAACTTTTGTGTGTGCGAGTACAGTTTTACTGAGAAACTTGTGTGAGTGTGTGCACAGTTTTAAAACACTTTTTTTGCAATCGACTGAGAAACCTGTCAAGTTTTTTTTTTTCCAATGATTAAATATATTGTTTGTGAATAAATAATTGCATTTGGAATATATTAAGACTTTTTTTATGACTTTTTATTGAGTAAGACAGGATAATTATACTAGGAATTTGAAGCAAAAATCTATTAGAGAAAGGGTAACACCTTACCTTTGAAATGAAAGGTATGTGGATTCTTGTGTATGGTTTTATTAATTTAATTAAAACTTGAGTTCTAATATTTCTGAGAAGATCTAAAAAAGGAAAATGAATTAATAGATTTAATAAACACACATACAAACAATTTTATTACACAAGTGGGAAGGGTGTGACACCTGGCCTGGTAAAGTAACTACTAATACAATTGTTTCCTTTTAAATTGTTTATGAATTAGAGCTACTCCTGTCTTGGGCTAAAAATGCTGGTAGATAAAAAGCCTATCTGAATAATCACAGAATTTCAATAAAGAAAAAACAAGTGCCAAAAGCAATTTTTGCTAATCACAGCCAAGCTATTTTTAACATTATTAAACCACAGATATCTAATTATTTATTTCCCCGACTTGCATCTTACATGTCCCTGACTTTTTATGGACCTCTTGTTTTTTATTTTATATGTGTTGCTTTATTTTCTTCAACAACTTTTATACTTCGTAAATTTCATTCATGGCAACCTTTATTCCCTTAAAACTTACAAATAATCTTAAAATCTAAAGTAAATAACAAAATATTTGAATAATAAATGTTTATATTCATTATCTGATATAGAGATGATGCAGTACTTTTATCTTTGGGTTGTTGGGTGAAACACAGTGCAAGTGGTTAAACAAAGTAGTGTATTTTATAATCACAGAACTTGTTTCTTACTCCAAATATTCAAGAACCTAATATGCATATAAATTAATATTTTGCTGCAGTACAGGATTATGGGAGATAATAACAGCTTAAAACAAGAGAATATTAAATATAATAAAAATATACCTGTTAAACCAAACTAAAATGTTTATCAAAAAATAAAAAAAGGAGACAAGTACAATTGATCAAAAAAGACCTCTGGGTGTTTACTGAATTAATTAAGAAAATAAAAAAAGAAAACAAATAATAATAATAATTAAAAGGATGATATATAGCAGTTACCAAAAAGAAAAAAAAAGTGAAAGAATTAAAGAACATGAACAAGTCATAAAATTTAATAGATCATGCACTGCCATAGCAAAAATCGTACAGGAAGAAGAAATAGGAATTGATTTTTAAAATATTAAGACAATTGCAAACTACAATACCTTTAAATGCAAATTTTTAGATGAAGCAATAAAAATTATAACAGGTTTAATAGCATGCAGCAATAGAGAGCATGCAAAAGTAGACATCCATTTCATCAGGATCCTGGGAAGGGATGGAGCATGCACAATCAAGAGGAAGGAGGAAGAATTAAGGCAAAAAGAATCAGTGGCCCATCAGGACAAAGTGCAGGAAAAACTTTGAAAGATCTTGGCCAAAAGCCACGGTCAAATTAGGTAAAGCTATTAACAAGTCATAATAATATGTGCACTGAATGAAAAGAATAATACAAAGGAATCAATAAATATTCATTTCACCTTCGATATGTTCTCTAATAAAAGGATCATCCATGATGTTTCTCCGGTTAGTTTTGAGAATCTTTTCAAATTCATTGATGTCATTATTTTGATAAGCACTGAAATAAACACCATCCACATGTACATAATGTATCTATTTTGTAATATGAATATTATTTTAAAAAAATAATAAAAATAAAATGAAAGAATCTAATCAATATTGATAACAATAAAAAGTAGAAAGGTTTATAATTTTATTTTCTATTGACTGCTGCTAACAAATCAAACATCACAGACCCTTACAGACTAGTTTGTGGATTGTTTGCAATTTCATAAAATTCAATATTTAAAAGAACAAGACAGTGTCCCAAATTCAATCATAAATAAAGTACAGATGCTTTAACATGAAAAAACAAAATCAGTTGACTCATTTTTGAAAAGGTAAATAAACTTGTAAATATACATAACTGGTTATTAAGTATGTAAATAAAATAACTAGTTATTGTGATTCTAAAATAAAGTATACAAATATTTAAAGTGGAACCTGTGAAGAGTTTCTGCCCACATCCCACAATGGCAAGGAATGGCACTATACAGGCTTCCTACTCTAAAGTATTTTATGTTGATTTGTGTACTTTTTTGGCTATTTAACAGATTATTTGTCACTGTTGTGTCGCCCAATTTCAGGGATAACTATACATTTTTTTGTAAATGAAAAAAAAAAAGGGGGGGGGGGGAGTTCTTTAAGATGTAAACAATATGCCACACAACAAAGATATTTTAAAATACCTTTTTATAGCAATACTAAATTAAATAGATTTTTCACTAAGAAAAGTTTTAAATTAATTATTTAAATCAGTAGATTCCTCACAAAAGGAGCCATTCTAGAAAGGTAGACTCATAATTGAAGAGCTGGATGGATGAGCATATTAAAAACTGTATTAAATAGACGTTGATTGGTACTGCCAATTCTAATTGCAAGGCAGTTTTCAGTAGAAGATGTAATGTATACACAATGTAATAAACAGCATTCTAATATCTTTACATCGGATATTATAAATTAACTAAATTTTTATTGAACATGTTCATCCACTAAGCTCTTCAATTAAATTTGCTAATTCAAATTTTGAATGGCCTAAGGATTATCCCCAAGACATATCCTACTTTTAAAGAACCAGAAAATATCCACAAATAAATTATTCATATAACACTGAAACTTCATAAAAATTACAGAAACTGGGCTTGAAGATCTCATGTTAGTTTTTACAGGATCAATATTTATCATTTTCAACCAATCTAATCGTTTCTAATTGGATGAAACATATACATATATCTATTATATAAATGTGAAAGTTTGTTTGTTTGTTCGTCCAGGAACTCCTAACACACCGTTCGACCGTTCGGCTCGAAATTTTGCACATACATGTAAAACGACATAGAATAGTCCATAGGCTGCTTTAAAATTCTGGAAATCCACCCATTCCCTAATTTTTCTCAATTTTCAGGGTAGAAAGCTACTCAAATGTCCGATTTCAGCACATTCGTGAGCATAGTTAACAAAGTTAGATTTATTTATTTATTACTTTCAATAATTCAAGTGAGACTGGCGTCATTTTGATGTCACGAATGTAAAAATGCATTAAAAATCCTAATGAGGTTAACAAGTTTTGACAAAAAATTAAACCACGAGCAAAATAATAAACTTCCATCCAGATTATCAGATGCTGTAGAAAATAAAATAACGTGTTTTTTTTTTTCTTTTTCTTCTTTCACTAATTCATGTTAGATATCGCAACTGAGAATACGATAACCTCATTTTTAAACTCATGATGTCATTTTGACGTCATGAGTTTAAAAATGAGTTAGAAATCTAATTACATTAAAAGGCTTCGACGCAAAAATTTACTATTATAAAAATTCAAAGTATTTTATTTAATGTGTGTGTTACCTTAGCAATTTTTGAGCTCTGTGGTTTTTCAGCAACCATAATAACGAACGGAAACTTGCAGTTTTTAAAATCGTGGGGAATTCAAATGTCGGCACAAGATGCAAAATACTAACATAATTCATAGTATTCGCTATCGGTTTGACGACGGTTGTTGTATGTATTCCCAAAAATCATGCAAATGTCGCCAAGTTGTGACTTTTGCCGGTGTATTATCTATATTAGACATACTTTTTTTTGTTAAATTTTAGCAACTTAATAAGCTCTTGCACAAAAGTTACATCATGAGCAAAATAGATCCGGAAAATATTTGAAATACCGATTAGCTAGGAATAACCCCAATATCTCTCAAATTAACTTTAATAAAGTTCTGTTGCAAGCAAGAGTTTTTCAACGTCGTATGTTTCAACACTACTCCATTTGAAAACTACTGCATGAAATGACTAAATGCGATTACCCTGGTCAGAATGTTACGTCATAGATTAAAAGTTGTCTGAAATTCGTAAACTCTGCAACACAATTTAACACCCTATTCACAATTTGAGCGATTCCAAATAGTTCCTCGAGATTACACAGTTTGATGTTTTCATGAGCCTGAACCATGGGTGGACTTAAATAATATTTAAATTGGTACAATTTGGTTGTTTTCCACCACTGCGAGACGAAATATTTTGCTGTGCTAAATACGCCAATCAGACAAGAATTATGCTTAAAAATATGTGGAGATCTGTTTTAAGGGCAATGCATAAATTCCATAGAATCACCAAAAAGTAGAAAGGCATCATTGGTTTAAAATATCTAATCTGTTTCTTTAAATTGAGCATTAAAGACAGAGAAATGAAGATAGATAATATTAATATAAGTAATAGATAGTATCCTCATTTTTTTCTCTGGTAGTAATAGTACATTTGTTTGGATAATATGGATTAAAGCACAGTATACTATGTTAATAACTATTTTGTGAAATTAAAAGTTTTATATTCATTATTTTTCAATGATTGTCTTATAACTAACTAAACCATAATCCTATGTTGCGTAATATATCCTGCAGTAGTTTCAACAAAAGGACTACTTGAGCTTTTTGAAATTTTGTTTTCGCATGGATAGTTACGATTATATTTTAGTAAAATATTCGTTTCCTACCGTGCAAAGAACGGGCACACTGCTAGTAGTTAATAAAAGTGCACAATACAGTGTACAAAGAAGTGATTTCTTTTTTAAAATGTTTTTAACGTGAGTTCATAAAAAAAAAAAAACAGGCAAACATACTCATACAGCAAACACAATTTTGACACCCACACATAAAAAGTCATTAAAATTTAGAAAAAGTGGGTAAGATTACTGTTTAGTTTAAAAAACAAACATATTAAAAAAAAAACTTACCTAACTAAATTGGTCATAGCTAAAATTTCTGGATCATTTTTGTATGGTTTTGCTTCTTGTGAGTCAAAAGGATTAATGCCAGATTTCATCAACATATTAGCCAGAACTAAATATTTTAAACATGTAGTCCGCCTGTAATTAAACTCATGCTTAGAAGTACATAACTGAAATTCAAATATTAAAATACAAGAGTTATTTAAAACTTTTTCAGCATTTTTTTTCTTTTCTGATACACAAAGTCACAAAGTGCAAACTTTCACCACTCTTTCAGTTTATGAAGAAAAATTTAAATGTTATTTCTTTACATCTGAAATGTAAGATGGATATTAGACATTTTCAAATTATAGGGAGCGAACTGCATTTTAAAAGTAAAGTGTCATGAATTTTTAAGGGGTACAAACAAAATATAAAGGCTTTTAAGGTGTATATGAATCCTGATACACAGTTACACTTTTTCTACATCTACGTTATAATAAAACACACTACTAAATTTATGTTAACATGCATTGTGCATTTGCCAGCCCTCCCCCCCAAAAAACTAGGTGAAGCTGTGTTGTGGACATGGCCGTGCGTTCAACATGAATACGTGCAAGTAACGAGTAACATTGTCTTTGAGTTTCATTGAGTTCAGAAAAGAAATCAAGTAAACAAATAATTATTGTGTAACAACTTCATTAATGATAGGTCAGTGAAACAAATGGCATACAGGATATATCGAGATTTCTGGTAAATGTTAAAAATCAATACAGGTATTATCTAGCACTGGAGAAGTTTCGACGTAAGACAAGTTAAACTCGCTGAGCATGAAGTCAGACAATGAGCCGTCCTACGAGACATTAATATTAAAGACTCTGACCATCAGGATTGGTGTGTAGTGAGATCTGGTCTGTATTCAGATATAAACTTAATGATGTTTTTAGAATAATTTAACAACGATGGTAACATACAAAGTTTAATTTTTGTTAACACGATATCTATTCACTATAACTATATCACGTTGATATTTTATGTATGCAATCAATAAATCTTGATGAGAGCTGACGATTGAAATGCAAACGAAGAACGTTCTAGCTTCTTTGAATCAAAGTTTACAGTAAACTGACATTATGTGACACAGCAAAATGACCTCAAAATGGGGGTGCTCCCCTATCCATCGGAAGCTATGCGTTACAGCCCACACTCAATGTAACAAATTCTTTGATCCTTTAGCTATCGAGTAGTGTAATTAAATTTTGGATGTAGATGATAGATGATAGAAAGCAACATCAAACTGCATCCCTCAATTGTGTTATCAACAGTTTTCTGAATTGTCTTCACTATGAAAGCAAATTTAAAGACATATTCATATTAGAAATAAATAAATAAATAAATAAATGAGATACTGATACACAAAGTTACGAAGTTTAAGAAACTTACCTAGGACTTCCTGATTCATCATAGTTTTTAAAAGCTTCAAAAAAATCAGTATGGGCTTTTTCATATTCTCCTTCACGGAGATGCATTTTACCGCCACATTCTGAAAACATACATAGAAAAGAAGATAAAATACGGTCTAACATATTTCAAAAATATCTTTTTTTAATCTGGAAATTTAAAATGTTCAATCAGTTAAAAAGAAAAGAAAAGAAAAATTCTACTCTACTGACCTCTTATGACACCCATAATCAAAGGATGGGGTATGGCAGATTTTATATGAAGAGACTGTTCATACAGTTTCTGCAAAAAGAATTTAAATATTGAGTTTAAGGACAAACTATATGACCAACAACTCAAAACTTTAATTCATTACATAAAAATGAATCTGATTTCAAAAACTACATATATTATAATCTTTTAAAAAGTGCTTTTCAGCATTCTAAAACTGCTCAGCTTGAAAATGATTTGCGAACATACTCTTACAGAGCCACAATTAGGGTAAAAAACATATACTCATTGAATCTTTTGTTCAAACAAGATAGTGTCATTGGCAGGCAGCAATAAATAACCACAGACAATGAAGATGAACAAGATGGTAATATAGGATTACGTCCCTTAATATTAAAAATGCATGAAAATATTAATGATTTAGATGTATCAAAATCATTCACATACCAAGATTCCAAAATCAATAACCCTGAGATCTCCTGATCTTCAAAGTTAAAAAGTCTGAGATTCCTGACACATAATATATTTTTAGCATGTAATGCACATTTAATCAATACAGGTACAATAATTTACTTCTTTACGTCTTTATGCTGTCTGTGTCTATATAAACGTACCATTATTCTATTACTTCAGTTGTAGAATTTAAATTAGTTCAGTTTAAAGTTCACGTAAAGAAATAATCTAAACTGGGTGGTGTAAATGCCCAAATGTTGGGCAAGGCCTGCACTGTCCAACAATATCTGTGGCATTTATTTATGCGATTTAATATTTTAGAGCAATTTAAATTCATTAATTTAAACTCAAATGCCCTCCTGTTGTTGAACTTGATCAATTTAACAGATATGAGAACTGATCTTGCGAGCCTGATAAAGGAAATCTGGAAAATTGTAATTTTTAAACTCTGAAAAAGCCTGAGAATATTAAGAATAATCCCAAAACTGCTGAAACTTAGCGTGTCTTCAAACTTAATTAGCAGATATATTATAATAGCTGCCACTCAGTTTGTGGAAAAAAATTCCCTGACTTTTTCAGGTTTTTCAGATTATTTTGCAATAAAATTTCAGACTATTAATGATTTGTTATTACACTATTAGTGACAATCAAATCAGCACACAGACCTAAAGTCTAACTAGACACCAATCTGTGATTCACTGGTACTTAATAACTACTCACTGCTTTGATCTAGATTTTTTAAATTAGACAAATTTTATTTAAATAAAAAAGTAATAAAATCACAAATAAATAAAAATACTTGCTTAATTAAGTCAATAAAATCACAAAACGCAGATCCTTTTTCATTCAGCCGATCTATTACAAAGTCATATCCTTTTTAAATCAAAGAATTATTGTGACGATTTCTTAGATTAGCATTGAAACTTTCAAATGCATTTCAAATTGAAAAAAATTATAAAAATAAATCAAAATAAGAAAATAAGAATTTGTCTAATTTGCTACTTAGTAACTGCATTACAGGTATGAATTTAAAAATAAAAAATGGCAAAGGAAAACACTAAATTTTCAAAGGGTGCAAAGAGATTGACTTGAGTTGGCAGATATGAAATACAGAGTTCATTTATGATCCATCTACGAATTGTTAAAAAAAAAAAATTACTAACGTGAAATTCCATAGAATTTTCTCTCATCCCTGAAATGCTGAGTTCTGATAATTTTCAGATAACAAGATTTTTCCAGGTTCTGGGCCAAAATTTGCATTTTCCCCCAACATTTACCTGACTTTTTTTTAACCAAAATAAAATTCCTTGACTTTTCCAGGTTTTCCCATACCCCTTGACTGGTGGTAGCCCTGATTATGGAGATGGCTCTTATGTTTACTTATAAGAAGACTAAACTAAGTTTTTTGCTAAAAGAGTTTAGTATATTTTTTTAATCTGTCCAAATAAAATAAAATATTTTGAAGCTAAATCTCTATAATAAAACTCGAAAAAATATTTGGAAATCTGCAATTTTTGGAGCATTTCTGTGTTGTGCAAGTTTTTATTGATTTCATGACTTAAATGTTTTCATAATGACTTATTTAAATGCAGATTGCAATTTTTAAGCTTTTGCTAATTGAAATTAAAAACAAAATCTGAATTTTTGTAAGTTTGAATGAAAAACAAATTAATTTACTTAAGAGCCTGAATAATTTATTTCTAGTACTTCCTTATAGATTAAGTATCACAGGATACATTTTCATAAGTTATTAAAAATCATCATTTAAAGCAATAAAAATCAGGTGCTAAAATTCAATATCACAACCAATCTGTCATATGGATATGACTAGTATAGATTGCATATTATATAGCAGGTGATACAAAAGTCAGGACAAACTTTAGACATAGGTTTAGGCTATGATGGGATTTTTTTTAATGACAAGAAAGTTTGTAGTTCAAATGTTACCGGTAGGTGGCGCTGACATGCACAATGGGAACCAAATTTCCAATTAAAAAAAATCTGAAATCTCTGTAATGCTTTCTATGCAAACTGCAATTTTTTATCATTATTTGTTCTTTTTTAATGAATTTTTAAACTTTGCTGCACCCAGGATGCATCAAAAGCTAAGTTCAAAAATATAGAAAGCATTACAGAGATTTCAGACTTTTTTAAAATTGGAAACTTGGTTCCCATTGTGCATGTCAACGCCACCTACTGGTAACATTTGGAACTACAAACTTTCTTGTCATTAAAAAAAAATCGCATCATATCCTAAACCTATTTGTGCAAACCGCAATTTTCTATCATTATTTGCTATTTTTTAATGAATTTTTAAAGTTTGTCCTGACTTTTGGATCACCCGGTATATATATATATATATATGTATGCCAGGTAAACTATTTTAATGATGTAACATGGAAATGAGTGTGAGGTAGAACTGAGCACAAATTAAGAACTTTTGAACACATGGTAATTTAATTATTTTTAAAGAACCTCACTTATTTCTAAAATAAAATTCTTATAAATGTTCAAACAAGCAAAGTAACAAACCAAAATTATAGTTTAATGTGCAACAAGGGAAATACATTAAATTAAATAAAATTTCCAGAATTGTTTTAATCATATTCCCAAGTAAAATCACCCATTATTCCTTAATTGACATATTAAGCATAGTGCAGATATTCCTATCCATTGTGTTCAGCCAGAAAATCAATTATCGTTTTAAAAATCAAAGTCAACCAGCAAATTCATCTGATATATTCCATTAAAATTACTAAATTAAAAAAAAAAAAAAAATAAATTGATACTGTTGTTTGCAGTGACTGACACTGATCACACATTGACTGTTGGTCCCCAAGGACCAATGCTGCATTTAACATGTTAACAGTCTGCAAGAAAATCTATGAATTAGTTTGTTTTTTCTGCTTTTATAACCACACCACACATTAAAAATGCATAAAAACTTTAATAAAATGTATTCTACTTTTTCTTTTACACATCAGAAAACATTAGCGGTGTATTAAAAAAAAAATCCTGTAAATTTTTTTGGCAGATAAATACAAATGAGCTGATTATGTCAGGAGTTCGAAAAAATTTAAGATGTTTCTTCACAACTTGTGAATGAGAAGTGTTAGACCTGGATCAGTTATAAAATTTTAAAGAAAAAGTTCTTTAAAATATAAAATTTTGCACCGTGTGTCACTCTTCAAAAAATTTACTGCACAATTTTGTGTGTAAGATTTTATTCTGTAAGTTTCACAAAAGGCACAGTTTTTTCACATATACCAGCATGTAATGCAGCCTACAAAGAATCAAACTGAATTTTTCCATGCCCCTGCTGCAGTTAGTTTACTTTAACTTGCACATCAAGACTGTGAAGCAAAAAAATTTAGTTTTTTCAACATACATCCTTAATTAAGATTATTAAACTAAATGTTGTCATTGCCTGCCCTGTCCATGTTTGTTTTAATTACCCTCGACGTAAAATAACAAATGTTTAAAATGTACAGAGAAAGCAACTAATGTATTTTTAGAACAAATATAATTATTGCAATAAAAATCAATAACCCTATTTAAAATAAAACATGTTTATATAGTTAAACAGAGGCAATTACTTTTAACTTCTTGTTATTCTTTTGAGCTGTGTACATCTGAATTTCTAAAGCATATATTTCAAGCAACTGAGTTCCTTTTTTCAAGTCATCTGAGCCATCATCTGTCTAAAAAGAAATTAATCAAATCATAAAAACAGAATACTTAAATAGTAAAATGTCTGCAATATTTACTCCAATGTCTCATCTCTACAATATTAAAACAAGCAACTAACTCATCTTATCTTATAAATCTGACCTTCACTACAGAAACAAAAAACTGTGTAACCTTAGACTGCAAATAGTTGTTACATATTTTATTAAAAATATTGAAAAATGCTGTTGTTAAAACAAATAAAAATAAATTGTATAATATACACATCATAAGAATAAAAACTATACTTATGTTCATGAATATTTTTCTTGGCTTTCTAACCTACATGTGGCAAATGCTTTGTAGATTGACAAAGAGATGACTTACATATTTGAGAAATTCACAGAGGTTTTGTTACTATGAGTGTACTATACAAATTGATTTATGCTTTATATGTTGTACACATGCTTTGCTTGTTAAGCAACATACAACCACAACTGAACCAAAGACCTCCTCTTCCCTTGTCTCACTCTGAGAAAGTTAGTATTAGCCGTGGCCCTTAGTTTTGATTTGTGTATGTTAAGCAAGCCTACATGAGGGGCATCTTCCAAGAGGAGGGTGCCTTGGGCAGCGGACTTTTTAAGGGGTTCTAATGCACATTCACATTACATCTGGAGAAAACCACCCAAATTCCTGACTTTCACCAACAGCTGCATGATTAGCCAGATGCAGGACCTTTACACTTCAGCCATCCACCATGTTCAGATAATAGTTTTGAAGTAATTATTTTCCTTTAATCAAATTATATAAATGCAGCCATGGTTCAGCCATCTACCATGTTAAGACAATAGTTTTAAAGTAATTATTTTCCTTTAATCAAATTATATAAATGTAATTATGTTCAATGTTAGGTAGAAATTTGATTAAAACATTTTTTTTATGCCAGGCAAGAGTAAACTATTTACATTAGGTACAATTTGGCATGACCTTTCATTGCAGTTGATATGGTGAAAAGACATAAGGTTTTGGGGGGCTCTTGCCTTTTTGTACTGACAGGAAAAGAGTGTGGTGGTGATTACACTGAATAATGTAAATTGAAATGGACTAACCCATGACATCTAAAGTAGTGCATGAATTAAGGAACTTGGAAAATTACAGAAAGGTGATTACACCAGCAGAAAAGATAGGGATTGTACTTTATTGGAATAAAGCTATCGTGCAACTATTGAAACAAAGTAAGATGAAGATTCGCTAAGGAAAGTTTGAATGTTACATACATGTATAATTGAAATAAATGAAGTTCAATCTGATGTAAAAAAAAATTAGCATGCATAATTAAAATAAATCAACTCTTATAACATGATTCATGATCATTTAACATGCTTAGAGCAATTCTTGTGTCACATTAGTAGAATTATATGTTATGACCACTCCAGTACTAATTTTGTGCTCAATACACTATCAGTCCTCTTTTTATGCTTTATAATTTAAACTTAATGTTAGTTGGACACATGGCAGTTTACTATGAGGGAAAATTTAACACTGCTGCTTTTCCAATAGTAGCCAGTTGAAGTGAATTAAAGCTTGCACATAAGATGGGTGAAAAAAAAAAGGGGGGGGGCATAAATGACTCTGTTGTTGATGTAAGCTTTTCTGCTGAGTAGTGCCACTGTATACAATGGAAGTTTTACTATGACCGAGAACTGGTGGTCTACACCTTCAAGGTCACACACACCTACAAGGGGTTCTCAACCTTTTTACCCCTTAGACCCCCTTGAAAGATTTTTTTCACTATAGACCCCCTAATTTTTTAATACCTAAAATAACCACCATGCATGAAGTTGAAGGATAGTTCAATAATTATAAAAAAAAATAATAATAATTTTTATTTCTTTTACAGAATTAAATGTAATTGTAGCATATATACAGTGTGCCCGCTAAAGTCCGTTGTTACCCCAATCATTTCTGAATGGTAAGAGCTATAGTCTTAAAAGTGGGGTCTAAGTATAGTAATGTTGCGATGGGCTATGGGGGAAAAAATATAATTAAAAAAAAAAAAATGCTTACCTGGTTGGCTAAATTTGGAATTTGCATTCTTATCATAAAAACGGTTCAAAATACAGGGAAAAAAATGAATTACAAAGTTGTTCAGCATCACCAATTTATTAATAAAACACACCTTGATCACTTAAAGTTAAAAATTGAAGCCATGAACTGCAAGGCGTAAAAAGTATTACTGATATTTTCCCGACATGTTACTAGTCATATTATGCAGCTTCCTGCAAAAATTGCTGACCAGCCCCTTTAGATACATGAAGTACATTGTAAATGCAAATTTGTATTCTATTTATAAATAATAAAATGAATATTATTATCTATCAATTCCTTTAAAAAAAAAAAAAATAATCATTGACCCCCTAAAACGCTCAAGATCCCTTTAAAAACTTCATAGACCCCCCCAACGGTTCCACCAGAACCCCGTTGGGAATCACTGGTTTACACTAACCCTCTCCAAAGTGAAAAATTTCTACCACAGTCATAGTGGCTGGTACGGCTTATTTTTTACCAGCCACTAAAAAGAATCTGCAAGCCACACAGTGATGGATTAATGCAATTTTGTGGGTGGAGGTAGTTAGTAGGAAGATTCACATATACATCCATTTTATGGAAGTAAAGTAGGATCTTTTACATTAATTTATTTTTCTCAAGAGGGGGGTCACCACCTCCACCTTTAATCTATCCTTCAAGCCACATTCATAATAAAATATGAAGAAACAATTTAAATTTATTTTAGCTGTTCAATTTCTCATTACAAGGAGGCAGTGGAAATATTTCTAATGTAATAGAAAAATACTAAGGAAATTTGATGATTTTTAATGCGTTCAGTTTAATTTTGTTTACTACAAGATAAGACAATCAGTTAATTGCCACTCATTATCGAGTTTTTATCAAGACTCTCCATTAGGATGTTTTTGAATATTTTTGCATCTGTTGAGCATCACTCAGCATTGCGCAGAGCAGACCTAAATTTTTACCAGCAAAGTAAGGATTTTTTATTCGCCATCCGGTGAGTGGCGACAGACATTCGCGAGGGTTAGTCTACACGACCAAATGAACGTTAACACCTACAGCATTTTTTTCAAATGTAAAGGGTTATTTGCAGTGGCACACATAAGGGACGCTGTTAGAAAAATCAACCCTCCCCCCACCTCTTGCAATTTTTTTTTTAACAGATCCATAAGTTCATGTATCTTTCATTTTTTACATAAACAGGGCTCGCGCATACTCGCATTTTATGCGTAAATCAATATTTTTTGAAAAAATTGACTCTCATTTTTTGAAACTGCGAGTCAAATTTGACTCGCATAATGTCCACCGGACAGCTATGCTACTCATGTCTGTAATCAAGTTTATATTAATCGTGCATTGTGGAGAAATCAATATGTAGGTGTAAATTAATAATTATATGAGAAAAAAATCTGGAGTGACTCCACTCGCCTTCCGAACACTTACGATTAAGATCATTACCAAGCATTTAAATAAATTTTAATCGATGAATAATTCAAACATATATACCAAATTAAACTCAATCGAATGCACCGTTTAAACACTAGCACACTTTTAAGAATTTCTCCCCATATGCCATAATGTAAAAGAAATCTTTGTCGTAGCCCTGTAGAAAAACTTTAAGTCCTATACACATCAAAATCCATACCAGTCTTACGATGGTGGTTTATGACATATATGCCCAATTTGAGCTCAATCGAATACCCCGTTTAGGAGCTATAGTGTCCCCAATTTGCAACTGCTACTGGTTATTTGCGAAGTGATTTAAACTTTGAATAGAGAAGTTGATCAATCAAGCATTAAATACTGAATGTTTGGTATTGGATATCGAATATCGATAGTTTATAACATTTAGATATATGTTGCTTATGGAAGATGGATATTTGAATATCATTATAACATGAGTGACATTATTGATAATGAGACTAGTAAAGAGGTTCATTACAAACTATGAAAAGGGATCAATAATTTGAAAACACAGTTTAAACAGATGTGAATATTTTTCAAGGTTCTTCTACACTGCATATAAGAACTTGAAAAAAGTCACAGAAAATACCATAAGATTCTCCCAAATAGCCTCAACAATGAACAGTTCTCAAGTTGGCAAGTTTAGCTACGAATATTTAAAACTTTACTACTTGAGTGTTTCTTTCTGTCTCAGATGTATTTTAAAGTTACATATGTAAATACAGAATGCTCACAAAAAATACCAAAATTTTTTTTCTTCTTCTCTTTGTATTATCATTCAATTCTTTAAAAGTTAAACACTCACACACACACACAAAAAAAAAAAAAAAAAAAAAAACTGTAATTTTTCATTATCACAAAAATTTAAGATTTTGTTGTGAGCTTAATAATTTTTAAACCAGCTAGTAAAAGATCAGAGTATTTTATGCTACCAGCATCAGCCCTGTCTGCAATAGACAGCCTTTCAATTTTCAGCTCTATGTGTAAATACTGATTTTGTTGAGGAGCTCTGCTCATATATAAGTCTGCCCTGTATGTAACCAGCATTAGAGTAAGCTTACACAATGACTGCGACAAATAAAAAACATGACATGTGACAAATAAAAACATGATTATTCATAAAAGTAGCAAACATCTTACTTGGCAAGACTGGTGAAGCTGTTTCAAAATTTTTGCCAATTTATTGTATTCACCCCTGTCAAAATACAATTTTCCAAGTTTAGTATTGGTTTTAAACCATAATCGGTCATTTTTGGCATCTTTAAGAGCTTCGAGAGTAGTTTCATAAAATTCTTGTAACAACTCCATCTATAAAAAATCAAAATATACACACATTAGCGAACATTTCAAAACATTTTAATGAACCTTTACTTAAAATATAAATTAAGTACTTATAATTTTCTGCATAAAATTATTTTTCAAACTAATTTTAAGGTCCTTTATATTAAATTTTTAGCTTTAAAAATTGTTTTAAAGTTACATTTAACTTATAAAAATGACGTATGCATACTTACTTAACTGGACATATTATTTAGTGTTATGAAATTGCCCCTGATGAAAACTGACAAACAACACATGAGATCGCTGAAAGATTAAATTTATTGAATTTGACCGTTTATGATCATTTGAAATCTCTCAAGGCTTGACATATGGGTTGCTCATGTTCTTAAAACATTAAATGACTTTTCAAATAACACAATACTTTAAGAGGATTTGAAACTTCATAGACAAAGAGCATCAATAATGCCGTAAATTATTACTGTATTCCACATCCATTTCAAGTGTCTTGAGCATTGCTATGGCCTGAGTTAGTTGTAAGTGAGCATTTCAGTACAGGCAAGAGGGTAAAAACATAATGAGATTATTTCTGTAAAGCTGAAAAATTAAGTTTTCAAGATATCTTGAAAAGGCAGCTTAAGTTAAACTTAGAGTAACTTAAATGTGCTCTTACCACTGCTTACTGCTTTAATTTACATACTATGCCAAATAAACAAATAAGAATGTTCAAGAAAAAATGCTAAAAACACAACAGAAGATACATGAAAACAGAAAAACCTATACCTGCTTAGAAGTAGAAATATAGTCAAGGATTGAATTTATAGATTTTTCAGAGTAGTTTCTTGTGACAGCACTTTTAATGTATGTCAGCAGCTGCTTGTATCTATTCATCATTTCTCCATATTTACCCTAAAATCAGAAATATTTTAACTATACAAGAAAAAAAGAGTGATATTCAAAATAAATAGAATTAATAAGCAATCAATCTAATAAAATAAATGAATAACATACACAAAAAGTTACATGTACCCGACTTCTAAGCTATGTTTTTACGGTTTTTATTTCTTTTTTAACCATTTTTGTGTGTTTTAATAACATTTAAGACAGTTTAGCAAGCAAAATAATCTTATTTCATATTCCTGTATAATTGTGAAGTTTTATTTAAATCAGTATGAAAAAAAAAAAAAAAAAAAAAAAATCACCTAGTTTAACACACATTTACTTTGATTTAAATTAAATTATTCTATTAATTTACATTATACATCAAATAAATGTCTTAATATTTTGAGAAGATACAAACACATTACAAGAAAACAAATACTTAAATCAAAAGATTTATTGGAGCTTACACTTTATTCAAGTCCTACTCGCTCTGTTGAATAGTTTTTTTGGTGATCATACTAACACTTTTAGAAACAACAAAGAAAAACACATATATCTTGAAAAACTTGTTATTAAATAATTATTACTAAAATAATGTGCTTTAGTTCTTCCTAGTACATTTATATCTTTATTTTAATACATAATTTAGTGGTCGGTTTCGGTCATATTGCATTCCATAAAACCTTGCTATAATGATATTCGATACAACGATATATCCTCTATAATGATAAAATTTTGCAATCTCGCAGAATTTCCATACAATACAATCTCTCATTAAAATAGCAATACATCTTTCTAGAACAATAATTTTACAGGGTCCCTTAAGTATCATTGTACTGAGGTTTTACTGTATATTACATCATTTCTCTTAACAGGCAACTAATTTATTGCAAATCATAGTATATTATTACTTACATATTTACTATCCCTTAATATATCTGTCATATTTATAAAACTATTTAGTTTATTTAATTACTGGATTTCTTTTTTGGATTTGGCATACTTCTAAATATTTCTTTTTTGATTAAATACTTCTTTTTTGATTTTTTCATCATTTGGAGGTATTTCCTTATTGTTCTGTCTCTTGCTCTGCCACGTTTTCCATAGCAGAATTGGGACTTGAGTAGATATATTAGCTCTTCTGCTTAGCCACTTTACCAAAATCTTGCTACTTTTTTAACGTTCATCAAAAGTTGCTGTGTGTGGCCCCTAAGATTACAAATATTTCTCTTTGTTTTTAGTAAATTGTTTTTTAGAAATTTTGGATTATGATCATGTTATTTAGCCCTTTGACTTTCTGATTTTTGGAGTTTGTATGTCATAGTTTCAGGGATGAGATTAACAAAAAAGAAAAAAACTGAAATCATACAAGGCAAAAAATTTGTAAATGTGATATTTGTATATAATATATGTGAAAGACATTTTAAGAAGTAAAACATCAGAACATGCTACAAGATAAAAAATATCACACAGTTAATTAATAATTACTACTAGGAATTCACAAAAAAGCAGAATTTTCAGAGAAAAAAGACAAAAAAGTGAATTCCTCTTAATTGACAAAAACCGAAGAATCTCATCCCTGAGTTTTCAATCTAACTTGCTACTCATTAGAAATGTACCGAGTATTCGGCATATACTTAATAAATGTCCTACTCAGCCAATTTGCCAAGTAATTGTAAGTATTTTTAAACATTATTGAACTGATTTGTATAAATAATATACAAATATAAATAATATATGCAACAATTCAAATAAACTTAAGTATAAAATAGTATCTGCAAATCAAATCTAGCTATATATTTTTACAAATAAAACACAAGTCACTTTTAAAGCTTACTTTTAGTACTTTAGTTAGCTTAAAGCTCACTTTTAAGCTGTGCAGCAAGAAAAAAAAAAAAAAAAAAAAAGTGTGATTTTTGATAAAAGAAATAATTTGAAAAAAAAAAAAAAAAAACCACTAGATTAACATCAAAGGATTTTAAAAATTAGATTTGGTTGTAAATTATAATGCAAATACTCAATTCTTCTACATTTTCTACATTCTTTTATTACATCCTACTCCTGAAAAGAAAGAGGCTTTTTGATAGTAGTGCTAGAAGGTCCTTGCAAGAGTTTCTTTTAAGATTGTACAAAATTAGGAGCTTGAAGTATCAAGTATAAAAGCAAGCTTAATCTGTGTGTGAGTAATTAATATATATGTATACATATATGATATTGCAAAAATGTTGAACACTTTACATGAAAGCATGCAGTTAACCATCTAACAGTGTTTAAAGAAATTTTTTCATTTGCAAATCTTTTTTCAATTATTATTAAAAATTAATTGGATGCATTTTGGTTTACCAATTCTGAGCTTTGATAACAATAATATCATATATAATTACCACAATACACACCATTTTGAAATTGATTTTTATCATTTGTTTCAAAGCTTTAAAACCCCATTCACCCTTTTCACCTCCTTCCAAATCTAGAACCTAAAATAAAAATATTCCATTAACATGTTTATGAAATTAAATAAGTATTGAAAATAAGCATTTAAAATTATTAATCTAAATTCATTGCAATAAATAAAACTATTACTGTTAAATTGGTGCTTCTGTAAACCTACCAATAACATAACAGCTTCATTTTTTTACTATAAAATACCAGTAATAAACGAATATACAGGGTGCCAGTAATTAACCAAAAATTTGAATTGTTTGGCAAAAGAGTTCGAGAAGGGATAAAAGAAAAATATTTACTTCACGTATAAGCACACTTATTCTGATTCAAAGCACAAGAGTTTCGAAGTGCTTCCCAATACTTGCAATCCTCTGTATGATGGTCGGATTTGGCATCTTACTATTGAAAACTGCTTGCAACTTTGTGTTTGTCTGTCTAGTGCAGCGTCACAGCATAGCACAAAATGAAAACTTGTTATGTAAATTGTAAACCACATAGTGTTGCATCACCAAATGTTATGCCAGTGTGACATCCCAATAAACAGTTATTGCAATTTCAAATTTTTGGGCACCCTGTACATCAAGTAAATGATTTTAAAATATTATCTGTGCAATTGCTTACATCAGTTTTCTTTATTTTAATTTTTTTTATTTATTTCCAGAGCAACAATAGTGCTTCTAAAGTTTTCACTTAAAAGGAAATGAATAATTCCAAATATGACATGTTACAATATAGGAGGGGCAGGTGTACTCTGCCTACCTTAAATTATGCTTAAAATTGAACCAATATAAGCATGAGGAAAGAATTTTTTGGGGGGCTGGCCTAGGGCTCAATTGTGCCCATTCGGACCCTTGAACAATGATAAATTTCAGGGCTCCATCCATAAAATTTTATTATTTATTTATTTTTTAAAATAAAACTTCAATTTAAAAATAAATAAAATCAGAATAACATATGGATTTAGTAGCCAGAACAAAGTCCTGATTTGTCCTTGGCAGTACGCCTGGTTTAATGAGAACCTTATACTTACCAAGAACACTGGACATGATTCATCAATAATTATAATATATTATAAAATTTGATTAATATTTTAAGAAGAATATACCTTCTGGAAACTGTTTAGAGCAGCATTTGGATCATCTTCTTTCAATGATTTAGAATTATAATATTGATTTTCCAAGTCCACGTCAGGTTCTGAATTACTATCTTCAGAATATTCCTAAAAAAAGAAAAATGATACAGCTAAAGTTACACAGACTCATGATAAAAAACATTTTTGCACTGAATAATAATGTTACTCTTTTAAGCAGGAAAAAAAGTGCTAGAACTATACGACAGTAACTAAAAAAAAAAGGGAATTTTTAAAACATTAGATGAAACTAAATAAATAAATTAGACAGGGTCAGGTGGTGGAAAATGGAGGGGGTATTGAAAAATAACTTTTTACACCATAAAAATTTAAGATGTTTTTCATTATTTTCTTCTATTGAGATGAGGCATATTT
Organism: Cheiracanthium punctorium; assembly: GCA_038373885.1. Lineage (NCBI taxonomy): Eukaryota > Metazoa > Arthropoda > Arachnida > Araneae > Cheiracanthiidae > Cheiracanthium > Cheiracanthium punctorium. The sequence continues at coordinate 69,456 of JAWZYV010011927.1, read as the reverse complement.
TGAGAACATAACACATATTTTTAATGAAGATTTAGGATATTTTAACAACATTAATGTGTGCAAAACTTCTTATTTTTTCTCTAAACACACTGCCGGCTAACAAGTGATACTGAAAAACTTTCTTCTAGATTCCTTTTAATTGGATAAAGCATTTATATTTTGATACATATTAGTAGAGGGACTTCAAGAGAACTAGGTTATATATATATAAAAGAATAAAATTTCTTTTTTTTCTGAAGTGGAATAAAATGGTGGGTACATGGTTAAAATTAGCAAAGTTCTACATGATACTGACATTCTATTTCTCCTTTGGTAAATGTTTCTGAAACAATAGCTACAATTAATGAAATTGACATTTTAATTTACTGTTTATTGTCAGAAATTAATTTTGCGAAACCAAGTAACATTTGCCACATACTGAGTGAACCTGAATTTGATAATCGTGAACATGATTTCTCAACAGTCAAACTGTTTCCGAATACGATTGGCAACAATTTGCAGGGATAGCGGTTGAAGTGTGATGCAGGGTTGGTATGATTTTGCCCAACTCGAAAAAACCCAGCTGGGTTTTTTCAAAATTTCAACTTTAATTACGTAGATAATACATCTCTTAATATCTGTACACCACTTGTAAAGTTTATAAACAGCTCCCTATCTCATCCCACACCACCACTACTCAAGGGAAAAAAAAAAAATTAGACTTCACATAGGCATAAAAACTTTTGCTTCTGAGAAAATTTTTATGTCTATCTGTATTAACACGAATAAGGATTTTTTAACCATAAAAAGTCATCAGTTTAAAAAGTTCTAATTGAGCACTAGTATATCACTGTTAAAATAATTACTAATAGTCAATTTATCTAAGAGCAAACCATGATTGGGGTTGTTATTGTTATTGATTTATACATTTTTCATTCATGACTAGTGTAATTGTAATTAGTTATTACTATTAATTTAACCATTTTTTTATTTATAATACATTTTTGTAATCAGTTAGTTGCTTTAAGTTGTATTTAGTAATAAACAAATTTTTTTTCAAATATTCTGAAACTCCATCCCTTCCTCCGAAAAAAACCCTGATAAAACCAAAAAAAAAAAAACCCAGATAAAACCCGAAAAACCCCCAAACCCAGTGGGTTGGATTTTTTCTGAAAAAAATCTGAGTTTTTAATAACCATGGATAAAAGGGCATCATAGAGGTCTATTATCTTGAGAAATATGGGGTTTTGCATACATTTTTTGCATCACAGTCAACACAATTTTGGTAAATTATTGAAATATCTGAGTAAATGCAACTGCTGGGTTTGCCAACACATTTGACGAAAAAATAATTTTGCCATGAATGACTGCCGATACGATTTTTTAATGTGGAGTAAGTTCTACATTTGATATAATACATTCTGTACTGAAGTTGTCTTCTCTATAATTCTACACATAATAAACAATGCAGAGAAAAATACTAAGCAGTAATCACCCCAAAAATATTTGTCAGCCATGTGGCATTGAGAAGCTGCAATGTGCAATTCTATCGAATTAAAGTATTTGAAATGATAGTCTGATTTTTCTACTGGGTGGTCAGTAAAACTTGGCAGATAAAGAGTCTGACCAGAAAGGCCTGGTGAGAACCCTGCTAAGTAGTTGGTTCAGGGATCAACAAAGACAAAATACGGGCCTGTTTTATGGCCCTTCACAAAATTACAATCAATTAAAACGACCCTTCATTGGTATTTTCAGGGTGTCCACTAATTCAGAAGGCTAAAACAGTATCATTAGTAGCCCCGTGGCAGAAACAGGGTGACACAGTGATATTGCCGCAGAAACAGAACGATTCTCTGCAGACAAATTGCCTTCAACAGAGTTGAAAAATGCACTGAAGATCACTTTCATGTAATTGTTATTTTCAATTAACAATGTTTAAATGCACCCACATCTGCAGTTTGTTGCAGAAAGCATGACAAAATTCTGCCACTGGGATTAGTAGCCTCACCAACATAAAAAAGTTACCAGTTTAGTAGCCAATTTCTTAATTATAGTTGCCAAAATGGTAGCTTTTTTGCATGATCTTGTAGTTAAGAAGTAAACATACATCATTTAGCTTTATTTAAGAAGGAATGAATAAAATGATAAATTAAACTTCATGCATTATATAACAGAGCATATAGTACATATATTTATATAGCACAGTTGAAAAAATAGATTAGAATGTTTGATGAACAACCAATAGAGCAAATTTGAAGAGAAAGGGGGTTGACAAAAACTGAAATCTGATTTTCAACGAGCCGCCTGGAGTAAGGTGCAAGTAGCCAAAAACTTGAAAATGGCATGAAAATGCTGCTTTTTGATTTAAAAGTCTCCAAATCTTTAAATTAGTAGCAAAAGTTGACCATTTAGTCGCTGGTGGACACTCTGCATTTTACCCTCACTTAAATTTGTTTATAAATTATTTAAGAAAAAAAAGTGACTTTGGTACTTACGTATTACCTCGGCGGTCATTCCCGCCAAACTATTTTTTGTCAAATGTGCTGACAAACTGTTTCCAATTTTATTCCAAACTATCAATAATTTTATGTGTTTGGCATTTATGTTGGCAAAAAATCGCTCATCTTGGTGGACTGCCGGGATAATATGTAAGTACCGTGACTTTATTAAAAATTGGTATGAAAATTCACAAAAATGGATTTTGAAATTCACAAGTTCTTACAATAATGAGACCCTGGAAAAAATTCCTGGATTGACCCCAGAAGTTAGAAAAATGTCTTTTTAAAAATAATACTATCTAGGCAGAGAAATAATCCAGTAAGATGACAAAGAAATTGCTCTTTTTGATAAATCTACCCTCCCTATCCCTTTGAAAAGAAAAGTGAATACAGGGTGTGGCTAGCATAACATTGCAGCAGTCAAAATTGTTACAGTAATCAGACACATTAAACAACTAGTAGTTTATTAAAATTAAGAAATTGAACAAATATGTCCTCAATTATGATCATACCACGCATACTATCAAGTTTGTTTGTGTGACAGGATAGGACAGATTACATCGTGATCCAAGGTATTGTTTGGAGATATACAGCCTTCTTGGAATGCCACAGTTTGGATACTTCTTAATCAGTGATTAAATTTAAAAAAAAATTATATATCTAAACAATTCAGCTACCAATTTGATGATTTAATTATTTTTTGGCATCACGTTATCTTATCAGCATGATAGTAAATTATGTCATCGAGGTAATTTAAACTGCTACTATTATTAAGTACAGCGGTCTATGTTCCGTATCCGGTGCCCCATGGTTCCGGCGCCATTTTGGGTGATGTTCAGCGAGAGTAAAGTACCTTGCCGATGGTAGTTTCGGCTGGCAACCATAAAGAACTGTGTAGAGCTTGGCGACGTTTTTTTTTTGGAGGTATGATAATGCGTCAAATATTGTAAATTGGATATTTTAGAACTGTTGAAAGATCCGAAATTTCTTGCACTTTCGCACATGCATAATAGTTATTTTTTATTCTAGCTACTGTGTGACGTAAGCAGATGAATGTAACGAATTCGCTTGCTCAATTTGACGTCACTAAGCTGTTAATTTGCGTTTGTACACATGCGTTATTGTTTTTTTTTTTTTTTTTCGTTTTTTCGTGTTCTAAATATTCTAATTTGCTTCAACTTGTCTCGAAAAGCGGGGCCAGCGTTAGCATATTTTCGAGGGGGCTCCCTGAAGCGATGGCCGGTCCCATGGGCACCGGCAGGATAGGGCAAGGGGTCAATTGCCCCTTAGATTTTTGTATCCTGTGTTTTCCCTTGCTTTTTAGTTCTTTCCAACATGGTAACTATACGTTGAAGTAGTCTTTGCCCCCTCCCTGGAAAATATACTGTCGGCGGCCATGGCCGGTCCCACTGATGTTTTTTTTTGGTCTCGCAAATGGGCCAGCGTTAGCATATTTTCAAGGGGGCCCCCTGAAGCGATGACCGGGCCTACTGATGTTTTTTGGGTCTCGAAAAAGGGTGCGCATTAGCGTATTTTCGAGGAGACCCCCTGAAACAATAGCCAGACCTACTGGTTTTTTTTTTTGGGTCTCGCAAAGGGGCCAGCGCTAGCATATTTTAGAGGGGGGGGGCCCTGAAACGATGGCCGGACCCACTGATGTGTTTTTGGATCTCGCAAAGGGCCAGCATTAGCATATTTTCAAGGAGGTTCCCTGAAGCGATGGCCGGTCCCATGGGCGTCGGCAGGATAGGGCAAGGGGTCAATTGCCCCTCCCTGGATTTTTGTATGCTGTGTTTTCCCTTGCTTTTTAGTTCTTTCCAACATGGTAACTATAAGTTGAAGTAGTCTTTGCCCCCTCCCTGGAAAATATTCTGCCGGCGGCCATGGCCGGTCCCACTGATGTTTTTTTTTGGTCTCGCAAATGGGCCAGCGTTAGCATATTTTCAAGGGGGCCCCCTGAAGCGATGACCAGGCCCACTGATGTTTTTTGGGTCTCGAAAAAGGGCGCGCGTTAGCGTATTTTCGAGGAGACCCCCTGAAACAATAGCCGGACCTACTGGTGTTTTTTTTGGGTCTCGCAAAGGGGCCAGCGTTAGCATATTTTAGAGGGGGGGGGGGCCTGAAACGATGGCCATGACCCACTGATGTGTTTTTGGATCTCGCAAAAGGGCCAGCGTTAGCATATTTTCGAGGGGCCTCCCTGAAGCGATTGCCGGACCCACTGATATTTTTTTGGGGTCTCGCAAAGGGACCAGTGTTAGCATATTTTCGAAGGGGCCCTCTGAAGAGATGACTGGACCCACTGATGTTTCTTTCGGTCTCTCAAAAAGGCCAGCATTAGCATATTTTCGAGCAGGGCCCCCAAGGAGGTTTAACATATGGAGGCGCCCATGCTGCGCTCCGCAGTGCTAGGAAAGTGAAGCCATGCCACGCCCCCTCTCTTGCCCAGAAGATTGAAGAACGCATAGCGTAGCATTGAAAAACGAGTTCCGGAAAGTGTTAATAAAAATAATTTAAAAGTTACTAACCAATTTTCTAATTCATTTTACGTTTATGGAAGATTGTTTACACGTATTAACTTGTTTTTTATTGCATAATTTCAAATTTATTTTCGTGCATTGCGTTTTAAACATCAAGTGAAACAAAAAACAGTTATTCTTAGGATTATACTATACTTTGCAAAACTGTTTATATTTTTTCATGATAATTGTTTTATTATAATAAAAAATTGCTTTTTATATTTCCAGGAAGATATTTCTGTTGTTACATGAGTAAAAATAACTTTTATTACATCAACCTAAATTATTAAATTGCTCACATTATATTAACAATAGTTTTAAGTCATATTACAGGTATCAGAAGTAAGAATGCAACTTCAAATATGTTAAATAAGATATATGAGGTATTTGCAGACAGTGAGAGAACATTATCTTCTTTAGACACGAGGAAACAATTATACACTTCAACCTTCTTTAGAGACATGCGAGACGAGAAACAGGGCTGTCTCGTCTCGTCTCGCAGAGAAATTTTCTATCACGAGGCGTCTCGCGAGTCTCGCAAAATTATGAGCTGAAATTTCGCTACCATATTTTTAGTAACTTATTACTATTTTACAGGAAAATAATATTAATAATAACAATTAGTTAGATATTAGAATATTAGTAGATATATTAATTACCATATTAAGTGATATGCGCATTTGCATTCGCATAGCTCGGCTTATGGTGAAAGAGGCATTTTTTTAAATAACATATGAAACATTTTATTTAGAAATATTAATTTTTTAAGAGAAAAATATGAAATATCCATAAGATTTAATTACATACGTATTCATCCATTTTGATGAAAACTTTGTAAATTTATGCGAGGCGAGAAATCTCGAGCGCGACAAGGCTCTGTCTCGTCTCGGGAGGCGATATGAGATGTCTCGCGTCCATCCCTAACCTTCTTAGGTCATTTATCATAATAATATTTTGCACTTACAAACAGTTTAAGGTAATGAAAGAAATATGAAAGTTGAATAATTTCCATCAATACTGTTTACTTCATTTAGTAGAGGGGGAAAAAAAAGGATAAGGTTTCAAATAAAATGTAGTAGCTAACCAAATTACATTTAAAATTTTAAGGACTATTATTGATTTTAAAGAACTATATATTTTTAATTTTCAAGGACTTTTATTCACTAGTGAACTTTGTAATGAAAACTTTGCATGTTTTCCCCCAAAACATGAATCATGAAATAGCAATTTATTTCTGGAAACTAATTTAAATCTAAGAAGCAGGGTTGTCTGGTTTAAGGTTTAAAACAGATCAAAAATTAAAAGACGACTTTTCATCACGTGTTAAGTTTTGTTATTTAATAAAACATACAACAATTAAGGAGCTTAAAGCTCTATATACGTTGTACATAAGTAATCTTATTCTCCTAAACTTCCAATATAGTGAAATATCTTAACAATTGTCCTTACTGTCCTTTAAACTGAATGATTTTAGTATATAATTGTCGGACATTTTTCTCATTTTTATTATTCCTACTTAAGTGCTTACTAAAATAGTGATATCGCACATGTAAATATTGATCGATCCCTGATTTTATCAGATGAAGAAGATGGCTATCCATGACTTCATTTTGAAGCATATGCTCGTTTAAAAAAGGAAACAAATCTTCTCCTATCAACGAATTTAATGCAGCTGCCGAGGTATATTCTATACTGTAAATTAATATGTGTGTAAATAATACGTCTTTAAAAATAATTGATTATTTAAAAATAAACAGTAAAAGTATTACAGAATTAAGATTAAAATTATGCCTAAAGATGTGGCTTTAAGATAAACTTCAATCAGTAAAAAATGAGAAATACAGCAGTTTTGTTCTTAAAAATTTACATGCATGCCAATGACGATATCGGATGTTCTGGGAAAGAGAGGGGGCGTGGTCGTTGGCTTCAAAAACCGGAACCATGGGCGCCTCCATATGTTAAACCTCCTTGGGGGCCCCTGAAGCGATGGCCGGACCCACTGATGTTTTTTTGGGTCTCGCAAAGGGGCCACCGTTAGCATATTTTCGAGGGGCCCCCCTGAAGCGATAGCCGGACCAACTGATGTTTTTTTTGGGTCTCGCAAAGGGCCAGCGCTAACATATTTTCGAGGGTGCCCATCGAGAACACATGTAAAGTTGACTTCATAAACTTAAAAATAGTCTGGATTTTTTTATCACCTATTGGTCTGGAAAAGTCAGGTATTTTTTTTTTCAGAAATTGAGTGGCAATCTTGATAATTAAACGCATTGTATTTGAAGTATGGAATTTTCATTTAGTGCTAATTGCATGAAGATTGAAATTTGGTGCTTTTTGATTCTGATAGGGTGGATTAAGTTTGTGTTCTATTTTCCTTGTAATTTTGATTCCGTTTTATGGACTCTATATTGTAAGTTAGTGAGCATCTCGGGGAATTTCGTCGTTAGTATGGATGTTCCCGATCCTTCCAGAAAAAAAATGAGGTGGGAAAAGTGAGGTAGGTGCTTGTTTAAGTGTACTTTTTCTAATGTTTTGTTGTGGATTTGACTGTTTTATATAGTGTCATTTACTTAGAATGGGTGTTTCTTTGTAAAAATTTTAGTGGTTTATATTACTGTTTATTCGCCACAAGACGGCGATAGCCGTTGGATCTTGGCGGTCGTCAAGCTCCAACGATGCTGGAGCCAAGGTCTGGGTTGATTCCTACTTTAGGACCCCCACTCTCGCCAATGTAAAAATTCGTCGCGTTTTGGCGAACCTTCGTGTCAATAGTCAGTGATCGCGCATGCGCATAACTTTTAATGCTTCCCAGAGAAACTGGATGAAATTAATGTGAACAATTCAGCATTCAACGCACCAAATACGGAATTTGACGACAATTAATAAAAATTCATTAGTTGGCAAGTAAAATAAATGTAATGATGTACTTACATGCTCCAAATGTCTCCATTTGACAAGAATTTATGAGCAGATTCTTTAAATTTATATGTATTTCCTTTATTAAAAGCGGATTCGTGAATTTTTACTTTATTTTAATCAATGAAGTATGTTGAATCGCAACAATTTTAGGAAATGGAATAAGAAAAATTAATGCATAAATAAAATTACATATGTATGCTTTAATATTTAAAGTTACCCTAGCAACCAAATTTCCCGTATCAGATTTATTTGTGCTTGACGATGATAATATAAATGAGCTGAAATCGTCTGCTCCTATTAATACGGCTCGAAAATGCGTAAAAGGATACTTAACCTTGTCGTTGCCTACGTAATACTACATATTATGAGTATTTCGTAGGCAACGGCCTTAACCTTAAAATCAAAACTCATGACTGATCACGTGCAAAATCAACTGGAATACCGGTTGATTACTGAGAGAAATTTACGAATAAACCCTTTGCCGTATGGCTGCAATATAAATACTTAAAATCGTAATGGCAACTGTATATCAATATTTATCGTCGTATTGGCGAGAGTGGGGGTCCTAAAGTAGGAATCAACCAAGGTCTGTAATGCTCGTGCTTGACGCCCGCCAAGCTCCAGCGGCTATCGCCGTGTTTACATGAGCGGGCACCGTCTTGTATGATTTTACCAGTACGGCTATGATATTACCATTATTATTATAGCTTTTAACATTATTTAGAAGCAGAAATTTCATTTGCTTGGTTTAGAATATACAATTATCATTAGCTTAACAATTTACTATTGATTCGGAGCATACTTTACTGGACAGGTTTTAAAGGCATGAACAGAGCGCTTTAAAAAAATAGATAAACGAATGTTTCATAAATTTTACATTTAAATATTCGTATATATGTAAAAATATCGAAGAGTTGGTTTTTTAACAACTTTTACGGTGGCATAAATTAACAAAAGAAGGAAAAGATGTATTAAATGTGGCTCTAATACTGAAAACGCAAAAATGAACGAACGAGCGGCATAAAATGTCAATTTTAAGAAATGATGTTACCAAATCATAATCCTCTTCATCATCGCACATAAAATCGTCTTCTGCGTCTGACATTATTATGAAGACTAACTGTTAATACGAAGAATAAGAGATATGTGAAAAAATGTTTTTTGTGATTTTGTACAACAAAAAACCAAATCAACAAACAACAACCGGAGCAGAATGTTCTGTGTTGCCATAAAAATATTCTAAATACTAAGAAAACAACAAAAAAAAATGAATACTGTGTATAACTGTACCGTAAATAAAAGCTTAAAAACAAAAGTATTTCATATACTTAAATTTCATTTAAATTTTAGAAATAATTAAATATTTTCTCAATTTTGATACCCAAATAATTAATTTTATTGGTGTGGCAACAAGGAATTGTAAACAACTTGTACATTTAATTTTAGATTCCGAATTAAAGTTTAGGAAAGTTTGATGTTAAACTGATTTCAGAAACTGCAAATTAAACTTGCGGGCTATATTTTTCTTTTAATAATGAAATTTGTGTTATAGAGCATTTCTCGCCTCCCTTTTTTTAGTTTTCCGTATATCTCTTTTGTTTCAAAGCTAACTATTAATAATAAAATATGAATACTGTGAGACTTTTATCAGCTGTAAAAAATTCTAAATTATTTAAAACAAAACCTCATTTAAAACATTTTAGTGTGCATCAAAGATCTTACTACACTGATAATTTACAAACCATTGGTACTAAATGTGACAGACATGATCCAGATTTCAAGGTAAATATTAACCATTATTTTGATTTTAAATGATAAAATTTCACTATTTTTTCTTCTATTTATATTTAATATCAAAGGGTGTTTTAAAATTAAAACGCGCCACAGTTGTGTCATATTTTTCTTAAAATTTTCACCAACCTAGGAATATAAATCCCATTTTAACTATATATTACTATCAGCGTTTCCCGATGCTGCCCGTGTAATGAAAGAGAAATGCCCATTGACCTTCAATATATATTGTAAAGGGAAGGAATGTGAATCCTCCATGCTGCAATGATAAAAAAAAAAAAAGACATGGAACTTCCCGCTGCAAAAAAAAAAAAAGGACAGCACCTGTTGGTGTACAGAGATTACCAGGAATTGAGCATGGCTAGGCTGGAATGTGAATCCTCCTGCTGCAATGATTCCCACTGTAGCGAAAAAGAAAATGAACATGGCACCTGATAGCGTACAGAGGTTACTGGGAATTGGACGCGGCTAGGCTGGAATGTGAATCCTCCCACTGCAATGATAAAAAAGGACCAGGAACTTCCTGCTGTAACAACAACAACAAAAACAAAAATTAATACGGCACCTGATAGCATACAGAGGTTACCGGGAATTGGACGTGGGGTACTTATCTATTATCCCAGCGGTCATTCCCACCAAACTATTTTTTCCTCAAATGTGCTGGCAAACTGCTGCCAATCATATTCCGAACCATCCATAATTTCATTTGTCTGTATTTTTTTACAAGATAAAGCTTGACTTAATAATCGCTCTTCTTGACGGACCGCCGGGATAATATGTAAGTACTGGAAGTGGCTAGGCTTCTCCCCTTCTACCCGTCTGTGTTCTACCAATCACTGGTACTTACATATTATCGCGGCAGTCTGCCAAGACGAACGATTTTTTGCCAAGATAAATGACGGACACGTGAAATTATTGATGGTTTAGAATACAATTGGCAACAGTTTGCCAGCCCATTTGATGGAAAAATATTTTGGTGGGAATGACCACCGGGATAATACGTAAGTGCTCAATCATTTATCGCTAATACCTCCACAACTACTAAAAATAGAATCTAGTTGTTGGCATGAGATTCTAAAGGGACAAAATGTGAATCCTCCCGCTGTAATGATAAAAGAAGGACATGAGACTTCCCACTGCAACGAAAAGAAGAAAAAATGAACAGGGGACTTTCCAATTATTTTTTATTTCAAAAGCAACATTAGCGTGAGTAAAGCCCCTGCACAAAAACTCTAATAACGAATCTTCGTCTTCTAATCCCATCTGTCTCTCTTTCACCCTGCCTGATGTCAGAAGAAAATTCTTCGTGGCTGATGAAAGTTCCTCCCACCCCCCCTCTCGTGGGATTTTTATTCTCATATGATGCATGTTGGAACGACCTTGAGTATGAAGAACCTGTGTTTTCCTCCACCTGACTAATCTAATGCGAAAAATGGCAGAAAACTGTACAAAACATAAAATAACTAAAAAACTATTAATCCGATTAGTTTCATTTTTTCACCATTAACTTTCTCTTGTCCCATTTAGTCAGCATGCCAAATTTGGTCCAGAGCTGACGAACGGTCTGGATGCCTATAGCGAACAAACAGACAGACAGACAAGATTCCTCTTACATATAGATTTAGTATAAATAATAGCGCATCTTGAATGTTTGTCAGCATGACAAAGTAAAATATTTCCCAGTGCTAAACTTGCTAATTTGTGAAGGATTATGTAACCCCACCATGGCCAATTGGATAAGACACTCAAAAAGGTGAAAAACGTAGACAGTGCAAGTCTGAAGGCCCAGTGTTCTGGCTTGGCCTATTGCTCAGCTGTCGATCTAACGGTCGGGAGTTCTGGTTGGTGTTCTCCGATTGTAATGTTAATACGTGTTAAAATCCTGTTAAAAGTCCTCTGACCAAGGCACTCCCCATCCTTGGAAGATAGACCTTGCGTAGCTTAGCCATAACACAACACACGCAACTCGGATTATGTATAAGAAATGGAATTGTAATTGAATCTTGTGTGACTGCTATAATCCACAAGTCTGAAGTCATCTGAAGCGAAAGTTTGTACTAAATAGGGTAAAGTCATACCTTATTTGGTACAAACATACATAGTGGATAGTGCTATAGAGCATTGGTTCTGAACCTGGCTCTACACATACTTTTGGGGGGATGTGGAGATCTTCGTGGGGGAATGTGAAAAAAATTCTTCATGATGGTGGAAATCTCAAATATCATTCGACTAAAAATGTATAAAGTTGTATGGTTTTAAGTTACAAAAATAATCTTAAGTGTAATTTTAATATGTTATGTACTCCAAATGAGGTAAATGACCTGCTAGGCCAAGTATTTCACTGTTAATTCAATATCACAAGCCCTGTGTTATGTGGGTGGGTAGGGTCACTTTTGTGAGAAAGGAGTTACCAAGAAAAGAGGTTGAGAACCACTGATGTAGTGCATTTCAACATGGCATTTTATGTATGTCATTTATAACAAGTCTACTGCAGAATATAGCAAGGCTGCCAAATACAAGGATGATAAAATTCCATAATCCATATAAAATCCAGGTTAAAGTGTGCTTTAGTCCAGTGCTATTCTTTTTAAAATAATATATTTTTTTTTTTTAATTGTTGAGTTGAAAATTCCTTTTATTTCTCCTTCATATGAAAACCAGACCTATGTTATATGCAAAATGAATATTTGTGCAAGCTTGGATCAAAACCAAAACTAAAAATCTGGAGTGACTCCTCTAGACTTTCTGAGCACTTATGATTAAGATCATTACCAAGCATTTAAATAAACACTAGCACACTTTCAAGAATTTCTCCCCGTATGTCATAATGTAAAAGAAATCTTTGCCGTAGCCCCGTAGAAAAACTATAAGTCCTATATACATCAAAATCAGTACCGGTCTTGCGATGGTGGTTTATAACATATACCCAATTTGAGCTATCGAATGTACTGCTTAAATGCTAGTGCACTTTCAAGAATTTCTCCATAGCCATAATGTGAAAGAAATCTTTGTTGTAGCCCTGTAGAAAAACTATAAGTCCAATACCAGTCTTGCAATGGTGGTTTATAACATACATACCCAATTTGAGCTCAATTGAATGCCCCGTTTAGGAGCTATCGTGTTCACTCACATACACACACATGCATATATACATATATACATCTCGTAAAAATAGCATAAATGAATTCAGAAGACTTCAAAATGTGTAAATACACCAAAATCTCTAAGTTGAATTTTTTTCATGACTACAGTACTTTTCTTACATGGTACATGTTCAGAAAGTAAAAATATTGAACTTAAAACATATTGTATTTTCCTTTCATTTAAAAACTGATCTCATGCAATGTACTGCAATAATGCTTGTTTCAAGCTTGAATCAGAATGTTATCCAAAATTGTAAAGTAGAACAATAACCAGGAGTAGTATTAACTGTGTGTGAGCTAGGCTAAGTGTAGCCTATCCTAAAAAAAAAAAAAAAAAAAAAATTAAGCCCACTCTAGAAAAATAAGTTTTTCAATTACATGAATAGGAGATAGACGGACCCCTCTAAATTGGAGAAAAAAGAGCTTTCACACTAAAGGCCACCTTAGAAATACCCAAAATGTCTATTCAGTAATGGCAAGAAACCCCCCCCCCCTCCAAAAAAAAAAAAAAAAAAAGCAATAAGTGGACAAAGTGCTATTTTGTTTATGATGTTTTTTTTTCAACCTTGGACAAAACAGGACAACTCTGCTTGAAAATAAATCTAATGCTACATGCTGCTGGGTGGGAAGTGAATGCTAAATCTAGTTGGTAGATTTTTTAATTATACTGTCAAAAATAATATTCCTAGCAGTTTAATAAGTTTTTACTTTTATCCTGAGTATTCTCCTGATTCCCAAGTGTTATTTCAAGTATGACCTACAGTGTTTCAATTCACAATTCCAAAAGTCCTGGTTATTGCAACCTGTAATGGAAATGTTTCATGGCAATAAGTATGTTGCTATAGCTTTTTCATCTGATAAAAGAGTTAAAAACAATGTTTGTTTAAAACACAGTTCCAGTACAGCTGTCCCAATCTCTCCTTCCAGAGTGCAATAACTGTAATTAATCTGTATATGTGTCACTTAACTGCAAGCACATAGGTAAAAAATAAATTCGGAAAGGGCCTAAAATGTGGAAAAAATTAAATTCCTCACAAAAAGTCATTATCTACTTCCAATCAACAAAAAATGAAATTTCGAAGGGTCCCATCCCAGGCCCCTTGGCCCACCCCCTGCATAATCCCTGCCTATCTTTTGCTCTTTTGTTAGATTAAAACAAAGTCTAGTTTTTAGCATTTTATAATTATTTTAATCTAGTAATAAACTTTGCATATGCATGATTTTATTTGTTAACGACATTAATTTTTTATTTCAGGAGAACTATTCTAAAATGCAATCACTAGTGAAAGATTTAAAACAAAAAGTCCAAAAAATCTCAAAAGGTATGCTGTATTCATTTGATTTTAAATAATAATGCTTTTTTGTATTATCGGTATAATGCTCTCTAGCCTGGGCTGTTCAAAGAAGAAATTTGTGTAAAAATGGGGGAAAAAAGGTGCTAATTAGTAAATTAAGAAACACAATTGTAATCTATATTGCTTTCAAAGTGAACCATTTCTAATGATGAGTAACAAAAAATACTCAAAAAGAAACTGGTGTTAAAAGATGAGATAAATAAAACTGTAAAATAACACACATAAAAAGGTACTTATCAATCTGGATGTGTGTTTCAACCGAAAAATTTTTAGCCTTCTTCAGCAGAAGTCAACACACAGTGTTGCAGAAGAGTGGTGACTCAACCACTCTACACCCACCACTTCTTCAAAGAAGAGTCACCATTCTTCTGTGATACTGCGTTAACCTCTGCTGCAGAAGGCTGAAAATTTTTAGGCCAAAGTTTGCATCCAGATTGATTAGTACCCTTTTATGTGTGTTATTTTACTAAGTTTTGCTTATCTCATTCCTAACATGTTTGAGAATATTTTGCCTTCACCAGCTGCTAGTAACCTACTGATCATCATTTATAGTAAAATCTCTTTAAAGGGGGTCATAAAAATAACCCTATTGACCATATAAAAATTGGCCTTTCAGAGAAGTGGCCTTTCAAAGCATGTGAAATAAATTTAAACGAAGTGCTTCAAAAATTTCATAATTTTATAGATATACAAGGAAATTATATGTGATGTCCACATCACTTTTTCTTTTTTTTCTTTTAATTGTGAAGTTAGGATATTCATTTATACACATCTTATACAGTGGCGGCTTGTGACCCGTTTCAGTGGTGGGGCCCGAAAAAAAAAATAGTGTCAATTAAAATCGCGAAAATATATATACATATAGAACAACCTATCCCCACGTGCACACAGCGTAAGTATTTAAAATTTCTCAAATGACAAATAATTATCAAATTTACTATACAACTTTTGCTATTTTTTGTCTAGTTATGTTAAATTGAAAAGTTATTTTATTACTAAACAAAAAGCCACATTTAAATATTTAATATTTATGTTCTTTATAGTTGCCTGTTCATAATTTTTTAGATGATTTATTTATTTTAAAATGAATATCAACATATATAAAAAATACATTTATACATCCCTTTTCGTAAATCAAGAAAACAAAACAGAAAAATATCTGACTGCACTGCAAAAATACGATCACGCAAATAAACTATGATTTCCTCCTAAGCGGAAAATTTCGCCAATAGCTACCGATTGCCGAAATTTTCCCGTACGGTCGTGTAGATCACCGTGCTAGGGCCCGCAGATCTCGGCCCAGAACAGCGCCAAATAAGCCATCTGGATGCCAAGTTAATTCCGCGTCAGTATGGCTTTTATGCTCAATGCCAAATATGTCAACCCGGTGAACGGAGAAGAGACTCCCAATTCAGGACAAGCCAGCCCTTGGCCCATGCATGGTTTAGATAGGGGGAAAATCGTATAACTATCGCTTTTTTAAGCACGTTTTTTAATGGATATTATTAAAATAGAGTAAAACGTGTGTATTTTTTTAATGAAAGTAAATTATTGAAAGAACTGCCTTACATAATAGGAAGATACTTTGATTTAGTCGGTGGGGCCAGGCCCCTCTGGCCCTTAATGACGAGCCGCCACTGATCTTATATATTCCTAGTTAAATTCTCATACTTTAATCTGTGATATGTTTGTAGAACTGCTGCATTGTTGAATAGATGTTATGTGTGTCAGATATAGTACTAAATAAAATTTCATTAAGTTTTGAACTTTTAACAATTTTTTCATAGGTGGTGGAGATAAGGCAATTGCCAGACATGTATCAAAAGGAAAACTACTAGCTAGGGAAAGGATATCCAACCTTCTTGATATGGGGTATTATTTTCTTTTAATCTTATGTGTAGTACTAAACATTTGTAGTACTTGATATGATGGATGTAGAATATTCATGTTTTTTTATGTTATTGATTTAAGATTATTTTCAAACTTCAAATTTGGGGGAAATTTTACTGATATAAGTACAATGTTCCCCTTTCCCCCCAGTGGTTTTATTAATTCATATTGTTTAAAATTTGTTTAATCATTTAAATAATTTTTAAGACAAAACTTTAGTGTAATTTTTTTTTAAATAAATATTTAAAAAAATAGTAAAATTTGCCTTATTGTGTAATGCACCTATTATGCTTAATGTTCAATTTATATTGTACATTTTGATTTTTGATCATGTCCTTGATTTTTAGTGTCAGTTGGGGTAATTGAGAGCTGATTTTCCAGCGATGTGCCAGCTGCTCCAATTGGTCCAAATCGTGCCAAATCAATCCTGATGTGCCAATCTGCTACAGAAAGATTGCTTTTGGACATTTTTGCTCCAAATTCAGCAAAACTGCTACATTTTTTATTTTTTCATATACGTTGAAAAATAAGTTTGTAAATCTCCCGAATTTTTACAAAAATCATCACACATTCTAAGTAATCTAATTCCAATCTTCCTCTATTGATCTTAAAAACGAATATTTTTTCTTTGGCATCTCATTGTTTAAACCTCCTATGCCTCAAGAGTAAAAATTGACCTCTGTTTTAAATTTAATTTTATATAAATTGTTAATTTTTTGATACCAAATTTTTTATTGTCGCTGATGGTAGTTAACCTATTTGTGCCCAGATATTTTTCAGACTTTCTTCGATTTTTGCTAATACCAACAATAATAGATAAATTTCTGATGTCAACTTCTTGAATAAGGGGTGATTTCTTTTAAAATCATTCTGTATAAAAATTGAAATGTCAACATCCTTCTGTGTCACATTAAAATATTTTGTGGAGTTGAGGTTCAATACTCATAAATAAAGGATAGGAAAAACAAATAACGTTTTCAACTGATAGCAAAAATGCCATCCCAAAAAAGGAACACTAGGCATAAATGGATTAGTATAGTTTAGTAAATATTGTATTTTTGATTTTAAATAGATATTTTGCATAGCAATGTAATAACTGAATTTTTTATTTATTTCATAAGTTTCTGACTCTCCTCCCTCCCCCCCCCCTTTCCCCAGAAGCTGGTTTTTGTTACTAGCTAAGAGTTTTTAAGAACCTCCTTAATTTTCATTTTGTAGATTGGTATTCTTTAATGACTTTTCCCTTTACCTCTAAAAATACATTTTGTATTTCAAAATTTAATTTCAGCTGGCACATCCCTGATTTTCTTATATATATAATGAAACATTTTATAGACTTGTCCCTGAGACTTTTTGTAGAGCCTTGATAGTACTATCTATATTCCATAACATTTTTGTTCCAGAGTGTCAAAAAAAAAAAAAAAAAAAAGAGATTTTTTTCCCCCTAGTTCTTCCAATTATATCATTGGTCAAGCGTCTGGGAAGGTGTTACATCTGATTTCTGACTTAATTTCTTAATCCTTCTGATTACTGCATTCAAGTAACACAAATATGCAATTATTTTATAGCAAACAGTTAATTTTAGCACTTAATAGATAAAAATTGTATTAGTTCTGTAATAACCTGGCCAAACAGAAAGAACTATTTGAGAGCGGCGGACTCAGACAGTCTATAGCTTTACCTCCACTATCAGGTTAGCTTTGCCCCAAGTATAGGCTGACACTTTTATTTCCAAGTTCGGACAGAGAGTGGGAGTCAGGCTGGTGACCCTTTGGCTCCGTGGCAGTTTTTTCTCTTTACACTGCAGTCTCTAAAAGCTCCCGAATTTTCAGTGCTCTTGCTTAAATACTCCCCTAGTTACTATGCCAGTTGACAGGATGCAGCACAATCGTGAAGGCATTACTCTCAAATGCAATTAGTTAACTATGTTGTCAATCAAGATATGAGAAATACTTGCTTGGTCAGGAATTCCAAAAGGGCGCAGCAGGGAAACCGCAGAAAACAACAGATACTGCTGATTCGACAATTTTTCTCCCTATCGAACTCCAAAAATCGTCTCTGAATGTAATATTTGTATGGCCGAGAAACAAACTTTACAGTAAGAGTAACAGAGATTAAAGAAGGTTTTTTCAGATGACATTAAATTAGATTGAATTGGGAAAGATTATTTTATTATTACATATATAACCTAGAATTCTCTTTAATGACAGGTTAAAATAAAAAAAAAATTTTCATTTACAAACTTTAATAGATTTATTTTTCAAAACACAGTGAACTCTCTTTAAGATGGCCCCCATTTAAGATAGATTTCTTATTAATAAGCACAGAAATAAAATACCCAGTTGAGGTCTGTAGAAATTGACATTGATTTAATTTGTACAGTTCACCTTTTAAAATGAACATCTTTTTATCTTAAAGTTTATTCTTCTCAGAATAAACTTTAGAATAGTCAGTTCTCAAAGTCTGTTTTTTATCATAAAAAGGTTCATAGCTTTCCTCATGTGTAAGATATGGAAAATAATGTGGGAATTAGCAATGGCAAATCTAGAGGGGGGTTGAAGTGATTCCCTGCCCCTCCTTATTTGTTTTATTAAAATTTTAAAACTACTGTCCTCTTTTCGAGTTATTACATAAATTAAGTAATTTATTCCTCTTAGGTTTTAAAAATCTCTCAACCTTTACAGTTTTTCAAGGATTACTGATATAAGATTTGATGTGGTTATTCTTTTCCATGATTTACTCTTTCTTTTAAAGTTCTGTCTTTTAAAGTTCTTTGCTATCTCTCAGGTCACCATTTCTCGAAATTGGACAGCTAACAGCTCATAACGTATATAGTAATGAAGATGTTCCTGCTGCTGGTATTATAGCTGGCATTGGACTTATAAATGGGTAAATGACATAATTTTATTTATATTTCCCTTAAATTATTGATTGACAGGGTTGCCAACAGTTGGAGAAAACCTGGAATCATCGGAAAATTTTATTTTAACCTGAAAAATTATGAAAGATTACAAATTTTAGACATAAATCGAAAAAGTTTTGAAATGGGACTTAGAAAATTATCTGAAGCCCGCAGTACAAATAATTTGACTTTTGCCTTAAATTTGGGAGTGACATAGATGTGTAAATGGTTAATGATTTTTGCTGATATGACAATTGAAAATTTTGCTGCATATTATAACAACCACAGTTAAGAGAAAATTAAATACGGTTAATGATTGAAAATTTTTTGTTATTAATTACATTTAATGATTGAATTAGCTTTAATAATCAATCTTTAGTTATTAATTTTTCAATAAATCAAAAAACTGCATATTTTACTAACTAATTAAGAAAAATTCTGATTTGGTATACAGTAAAACTTCTCTAAAGCAGCCACCATTGGTTATTCTAGAAAAATATTTTGTATAGTGTTAAATATATGTTGGAAGAATGGCTTAAACCATTTTTTTCTTTTTTAACCAGGTTATTTTTTTGACATGCACTAATAGCTTGATGACCATACTTGGCCTATGAAATGATTTCCCCATTAAAATAGGTTGATTTTGATGCCTTCAGTTATTTCTGATTAACTGAAAAGGAATTAAAATTTGTAAGCTTAATTACTTGTATAATATTTTAAAACTTCATTTTAAAAAGCTTTTGTGAAGCATGAATTTATATGTATTAAAGCAAGTATTTGTCTGTCTGAAGTTTTTAATTCATAAAGTTTGTTGTTAGTAATGCATATTTTTGAAAGTTTAAAATTTTAGGTTATATTACTAAGATGATGGAAAATTAGTTGATTATAAATACTCAAGCTTGTCATTTGGAGGCTACACAATAGTAGCAACATTTTAATTATTAATTTTGAATCATTGAGAATTTAACTGATTAGAGCAACATGAGTATTATTAAATAACGAAAATATTAACTAATATTTGTGCTTTTTGAAATAACACATTTTTTAAAAATAGTTCTCTTTTTCAGTGTTGAATGTATGGTAGTAGCAAATGATGCTACAGTTAAAGGAGGTACATATTATCCATTAACTGTGAAAAAACACTTGAGAGCACAAGAAATAGCTGAAGAAAACAATCTACCATGTATCTATCTTGGTAAGATGTTAACTCATTTTTTAAGGTGTGTTTTACAACTTTCCAATAAAATGGAAAATTTATCAATACTTAAATTGTTTTGCCAGTCTGATATATGGATTGTTATAAAGTTACTATTACTGTTTATAACAACATGCTATTTATGCAGAATGATGTACACGACATTTGCAGCTTTTACCTAGAGGAGTTCACAAAACAATTCCCTTGCAGTTGCTAATGTGCAAACAGAATGAAATGTTAGAATGTTTTTTTTTTTTTTTTCCGTTGGTGTGTTTGGCATAATTTATTTTTCTGCTATATATTTTTTCATTTAATTTTCTGTTTAAATTAAGAAAAAATGGACTATATTCTGTATCTGGTGCTTTCTTTACACATGAATGTTTGTGTTTATGTTTCAGTGGTGAACAATCTGGCGCCAGGGTAGGCGATGCACCGCCAGAGTGCAGTTACCTGCCAGTGGTATTTTTGACTGGCAACCATACAAAAAACGTGTACATCCATCATCGGGAATTTGAAATTGCTTCATGTTATGGATGGAAGGGAATGAAATGTGTTATGTTATTGTATGAAAAGAAAGTGTGGGTGTATTTGTTAGAAATATGGTATGAATATAAGTCTAAATAAAAGAAATGATGTTGGTTTTACATTATCGGCCGGTGTATGTGTTTGTTAGAAATAAAGTGTCAATATAAAAGTAAATAAAAGAAAGCATGTTGGTGTTACATTATAAGCTGGTGGGTGTTAGGGACATTTCTGAGTGGTTAATTAAAAAAAATAAAGGTAAGTGCTTTTTTTTAATGAATCTTTGCAATGTTTATGGTTTTTAATGTGAATTTTAAATTGATATTTGATGTTTTTATGTTGTCATAAGTGCTATTTATGTGCTATTCCAACCATACTGACTTTATATGAGGTGTACAACTAGGTTGTTTAAGCCACCGGTGTTTTTTTGAGTTGAAAACAGGCCAGTGTTTGCCCAGTTTACATTAGCTGTACAGCTAGGTAGCTTAATCCACTGATGTTTTTGAGTTGGAAACGGGCCAGTGTTTGCCCAGTTTACATTAGCTGTACAACTAGGTAGCTTAATACACTGTAGTTTTTTTAGTTAAAAAACGGTCGACTGTTTGCTCATTTTTAAATTGCCTGTTACTGAATTTGCTGACATTTTTTAGCTTAAATATGGACGGTGTATTTTGTTTTAATGTTTTTGTTAGTGGAATATATGTGCAATTTTAATGTGTTAAAATATCGTTGCTGATCGTGCAAAATGGTTGGCGACAGTCACTGCAGCTTGGCGGTTGCCAAGCTCCAACGACTGTCGCCGCGTTTACATGGGGTGCGCACCGGCTTGTATGATTTTACCGAAAAAAACATATGTGCATTTCTAACAATTTTGTGTTTTATAATGTATATTTTGTAGTTGATTCTGGAGGAGCTAACTTACCTCGACAAGCTGATGTATTTCCAGATATCAAACATTTTGGTAGAATATTCTACAACCAGGCTGTTATGTCTTCAAAAAATGTGCCCCAGGTTTGTAGTTGCCTAATATTTACTTTGAATTTTTTCTTTTCAAACATTTGAGTTGACAGTAAAACTTTTCCATAAAAGGCACTTGTGGCATGGTGGTTGGATGGGATGACCAGCATCAAGTTGAGCGAATCACTGATATGTCAGAATGAGTACTGAGAAATCAGTAAAAATTCCAAACTTAACAATTTAAATTTAACAAATGATTAGTAACAAAAAATCAAAACCCACGTTTTAACACGTTGCTGCATCTGAAGCTTATTTTCCAAACTAATGCTTGTATGGACACTTTTTTTCTATTATGAGGATGGAAGCCATGAGCTTTAAACCTAAGAAGAGGCATAGGCAAAGTAACATGTGAAACAGACTTTCTACTCTGCTTTTGATAAGCAATAACAGATGACAAGCCTGGCACTAAAATGTTTCCTGCAAACACGGCTCCTGACAAATGTGCTTTGAGAAAGGTTCAGTGATTAAGTACTGACAAATGAATGCCAGATGATTAGCTGGGCAATATCACTAGCCGAACGCCTTCTTCCACAAAGTTTTTTTTTATGTGCTGAGCTTTTAGTCTTATTATGGTGTGATATATTGGCATTTGGTGAAAATCAGCTTTTTAAAAATTTGTTCATATATTTTTCATGAAAACTTTTTTTTTGTATATTTTTAGTAAAATTTTTAAATCAAAATTTCACTGTATAGAATACTGAAAGAAAGTGTAATACAGGAAACCTTAAATCAAAAGAAGGTAATTAATATGTTACGTATCTGAGTTATGCTCCATTTATGCAAAATAAATTCATCACCTGACATATTCAACATCAATCTACTACACATGCCCATTGATGTCCGAAATATTATTTTGCACTGTATGTTTTGTCTTTGTTTTAATAAACATGTTTTTCAGGAAATACCTTCAGTGCAAAAACACAACCTATCTTAGTGATAAACTGAATACAACATATTTTTTAGATCCCTATAGTATCCTCATACACAGATTTCATTGCAGTGATGATTACCTATGATTTGTGATGGGGAGGAATTAGTGAGCAGCAGAAAGAATGCTTTTTAATGTCTGTAAGATTTCATTGTGAATGAGCCTTGACATTTACATATCTTTAATTTTCCTGATGCCTGCTCAAAAAAGATGTGGATGGATTATAATAAAGAATTTATGATGCGGGTATTGCACAAAAAGAACCGCCAATGGAAGAAGGAGACACTGATTAAGAATAAACTTAAATATTAAACTGCTGATGAATTAATCTAAAGCTTGGGGTGTAAAAAAACACAAAAACAGAGTTTAGAATGTTGAAAATATTTATGTTCAGAAGCAAAATTGATTAATTTCTTTGTTATCAATTGCCCCAATATTTGCCCAATTAACCAAATAAAAATACTGTCATTTTATTAGTTTGTTTTTAATTCTTGTTCCAAATAAATGGCTGACTGTATGAATCACTGTTCTGAGTCACTGAAATCTACTATATTAAAAAACAATTCAATGCATAAATGTAAGTAAACTCTCTATATTGTTTTTCTATATACAGATAGCTGTTGTTATGGGAAGTTGCACAGCTGGGGGTGCATATGTGCCTGCAATGGCTGATGAAAGTGTGATAGTAAAGCAGCAAGGAACAATATTTTTGGGAGGACCTCCATTGGTAAGTATATGATTTGTATTTATTTATTTTTGTTTGTTTGTTCAAATTAGGGCAATTGATAATTAGGTATTAACCACTGGTGACCAACATTATCTTCGTAAAAGACAAACTATAGACACTGAAGTCCTGCTCAGGAACTGAACATAAACCCTTATATTGCAGGTGATCTGTACTAAACATCTTACATGCTGAACACTAATTCATATAAATAAACTTCTTACTTGATGTTAATTTTAGCAGTAGCTCCAACAACTATTTTATTTGTCCTTTTTTAACCAAGCGATATATTTTTTATGTGGTCACCATTCAAAATTTTTAGAAGTCAATTGGAAACTTCTGATTGGAACATTTCTGAATTTATAAAAAAGAAAAGATAATTATTAATGTACACATTTTTTATAAATACAGATCCAGCCTCTCATTTGATCCACTCTTTGTACAATTTAGTTAATATTTCTTTCCTTAATTGAAATACTGCTATGGGACTCACACCAGTAATGACCTAATTGTGTCACCAAACTCGTATCATGATTTTGTGCCAAATCTTGGCAACCCTACAAAAACTGATGCAACATTTTTTTTTTTTTTTTCATTTTAAAACTTATTATTTTTACATTTATGGAAAATTATAATATTTTAATTTTGAAAGTGTTTTTCAAAATTGTACTGGCAACATTGGCATGTTAATTTTGTCTTTTTAAAAACAAAACACTGATTTTAAGAGCAGATTGTTATAACATTTTAAACACAAATAAATTATAAACCAATTTTAACTCTTTCTAGTTCAACATCATTTTTATACCATTCAGTGAGTAGTGACCCTAATTCAATTTAGATCACAATTTTGTTAAATTAATATTTAAGATTACCATTCATCTAACATTGACTTAAAAGTTTTGTATCAGAGCATATATGTATCTTTAATTTAAAGCACATAGGGGCAACCTCCGGGCCCGTGGACTGGATGTGACCCACCACGGCTTTTGATCCAGCCTGGTAACATATCAAAACCCATTTAAACCATTCAAAATCCCAATTATAAGGCCCGCAACTTTGCTAATATCATAAAGTTTGGCATGCAACTTTTCAAAGGTTGCCCATACCTGATTTAAACTATATAAAATATCTTTAATTTTTTTAGTTATCAAAATATTCGTAAAAGCAAAATCTGAAAGTTATCTTATCGTCTTACTGATTAAATATTGCACAACCTAATAAAATCAAAATCTTATCGAGCAGTACAAGTAAGTATACTTACATGTTAGCTAATCATTACATTAATAGTAGAGACATATTTATGTCATATAGCACACATATATTTAAAAAAAAAAAAACTATTATATTGATTCATGTTTATTCCAAAAAACCTCCTGAAGATTAATGCTGAATGTGCCTGCTTTTATAAAAATAAAACTATTTTAGCAAATTTAGAATAATTTTAGTATGGACACTCACAGTAAAATATCAAATAGTGATTAATATTTTTTACAGCTATCTTAAAGTTACATTGTAAAACAACCTATATTTTGGTCTTAGAAATAACATTCCTAAAAAGAAGGCAGATAATGTGGGATGAGTTTGAGTCCAGCTTCATTTTTATCAAAATGTTTGTTTAATATGTAGGTAGATTAAAAGTGTAATTATTTAACTTAAAAATATTGAGTTAATGTGAAATATTTTTTTTTTTAATTAATGGATTTGTTCCTTTAGGTGAAAGCTGCAACTGGAGAAGAAATATCTGCTGAACAGTTAGGAGGAGCTGATTTGCATTGCAGGTATATGGCCAAAATGTTTTACTTATTTATTGTAATATCATTCAATGTAAATATGTGTGTGAATTTTACACAGTTTATTTTGTCACTAAAGCTTCATAAAACTTGGGAAATAAAAAAAAAAATAAAAAAAGGTTGTCAAAGAAGGTCATAGAATTCTCCAAAAACAGCAAACATCCAGCAGTGGCAGCCATTGGTCAAAAATGTTAGTGCAGCCGGAAACATATGACCCCCCCCCCCTGGAATGGAAAATCTTTGTTACTGAATTCGAAAGCTGGCGGATTAAGCTCTCATCCAGGAAAAAAAAAAGAAATTACATAAAAAATGTAAGAGATCCTATTTTACTTCTATAAAATGGACATAAATTTCAACCAACCAGTCCTATCCTCCAAATTGCATTAATCCGTGTCTGATTCGAAGTTTCCTGAGAATTTTCTTTTGTAATGATAACTTGAGAAGAAAAGAAAGAAGGAAAAAAAAAAGAAAAAGAAAACTTACTTATTTTTTATAAGTCAAATCAATCCTCTTTTCTTTTAAACTTGCGAATCAGTCAGTGATGTCCTCATAAAAGGGCGTTGTTTTAATTCATATATCATTAATTTTAAAAGCTCTTTAAAATCCCCCATGTTTAAAGAATTTTCTTGCTCGCCATGTCCTCTTAATGCCAGTTCTTGCTTACTTAAAAACAATACTGCTTTGATGGGTAATTGCATGAAGCGTCTATTCAGGCTTACCTTCTTGATAAATTCAGCAATATAAAGTCGAGAGTTTTCCTTTAATGCGTCAGCAATTTAGCTCCCACTTCTTATCAACTCCTTAAATTTTAAAGAATTTTTTAAATGCTCGATTGAGCTTTCATGTGTTTTACGTGCTCGTGTGATAGTGGTTAATCCATCCTATCCAGTACCATTCCAAACGGTCTTTTTTATCTCAACGATTAAACACGGCCAACAAAACATTTTTTTGTAAATAAAAACTGCCCCATAGCCACGAGAATAGTGCATATCATGAGAAATGGAAGCTACGACCATGCTGAGACGAACCTGCTTTTTTCTTATGAATGGACAATTTTGGTGTCGGTCTATTTTCTTTTAGTGGTTGTCGTTTATTATCTTCTTTCCGTGTGTTAAACGGAGTTTCAAGCAAGACGCAAACTGGATAATAACGGGGCTCCTTGTTTCAAAACGGTTAAATCATAGATTCCAATAACACATGGACACAGTAACAAATAAGACTACAAACTTTCAACCTTCCCAGACAACAAAAAACAACTATTGTTTCCATTAGAATGGGCTAGAACAGCGGTTCTCAACCTTTTAACGTCGTGCCCCCCCCCCCCAACAAAGGCTAACTTTCAGTGGCGCTCCCCCCCCCCCCCCTCACATTTTTCAGCATACATTGAGATTTTTAATCTTTAATAATGAACATTTTAAGCGAAAATGGATATTCTTTGAGTAAAAATGCGAATAAATAAGATGATTTTTAAAAAAAATGCATCCTGCTCTATAGTTTGCCCTATTGCTCTATAGTTTTTCTCGTTCTCCCCCCCCCCCCCTGCAAAAGTTCTGCGGGGGGCGCGCCCCCCTCAGGTTGAGAAAAGCTGGGCTAGAACATATATTCTGTCTTTATTCTCTCCCTCACTGATCGTCCGAGCCAATCAGTTTGTCGACTTCACGAGTGCTGCAAAAGACAGAAACCCTTTCTTCGGCTGTGTCTCAGCTAAAACACCCTATGCTATCCTAAGCCGGAGAAACTGCTTACGTACTCGTTACCATGGCAACGGTGCTGCCAATTCCTTAATCAGCGCGAAGGGCTGTACCGAGGCCTCCGAGAGAGGAGAAAGAATCTTTCTCCTCTCTCGGAGGCCTCGGCTGTACCAACGACTTTCGCAGTTGAATTGTGGGAAGATTAAAGGGTTT
The DNA here is from genome assembly GCA_038373885.1 of Cheiracanthium punctorium. NCBI lineage: Eukaryota > Metazoa > Arthropoda > Arachnida > Araneae > Cheiracanthiidae > Cheiracanthium > Cheiracanthium punctorium. Next base: position 42,383 of record JAWZYV010011927.1, on the reverse strand, counting down.
TTTTTCTGAATGAGAGATCCGGCCGTTACTACAATAGGTTTTTTTTTTTTTTGAGATTTTTTTTTTTAATTTATGATAGGAATTCCATAATTCTAATCTGAATTTAAGAAAGTTAGTAGAATAAATTATTTTAAAGTATGTGCTGCCCGGTAGAATAAATTATTTTAAAGTATGTGCTGTGGATAAGTGCAGCCCGGCTGTACTTGCTGTATCCCACGAGCCACCACTGACATCCAGTTTTGTTTTCCATATTTTTCTTAAATACCTTATTTTTAATATTTTTGCAAACTTTTTTTTTTCTGCCTTTCTATGCATATTCCTTTTTTGTTTTCAATATTATTGCTTAATTCTTTCCTTAGTATCATAAAAATACAACACTAAAATTTTCATGCGAAAGCTAAATTTTTGGCTCATGAAAGTCATTGACAATTTGCAGAAGGTCGCTGGTGAAGCTAAGGGAAAGCAATTATGGTAGATCATAATCACTTGCAAAAATGGTAATTAAAAATTTTGTAGAAATATTTTTGTAAAATTGCATTATTACCAAGTGTTTTAAAAAGTTGATTAAAATCAACATTACTGCTCTTTTAAATTTAACAACAATTAATTGAAATCTTTTAAAAGCTGACAGTAATCATAATTATAGTAACCTATATTGATTTTAATAAGTAACCTATATTGATTTTTATAAGTGATTACAGGTAGCTGTGTAATCATTTGACATCTAGTTAAAGTATGTTCCTTCTTAAATCTGATCTACACTTGCATATGCTCTTAATGTATTAAACTGAAAGAAAACGGTTCTGTCATGGAGATTATACATATCAAATAAGTGATAATATGTAACAAGGGCATCATTACAGAATCCCTGGAAACATTTTAGCTTTTTGACTGCTCAGAAGTCAAGAAAAACTTTTAAATAACTTAGCACTACAATTTATTTATTTATTACTTCCTTGTGCACCATTGTGATTACTAATTGACTGATGAAGGCCAAAAAGTTCTAAATAAACATTGAGATGATGTATCAAGGAAATATTGTGTAAGACATGTTTAGCATATTTGATAATAGATAGTGCACAAATTTCTTGTTTTAATAACTTTTAACTGAAAAAAATCATTTTATAAAATTTTATAGCAGTTTAAGGAAGCCTAATACTTTATTTATTTATATATTATTATATTTGACCTATCTTTTCAACACAAACGATTTCATTAAAATCATACTTTTAAGTTTATGTATCATAAAAATTTAAATAACATGCTTATAATTACATGAATTTCAGTAATAATAATTTTAACTCTCTTTTTCCCCCTTTATTCATTAACCACAGAAAGTCGGGAGTTACTGATCATTATGCTATAGATGATGAACATGCATTACATATTACAAGGAGAATAATTAAGAATTTGAATAGAAAAAAGGTTCTTGATGTAAGTATTTTTTTTATATATATTTCTCCAACAAACTAATATAAGATTAATATTCCCATGAGAAAAATATTGGAAAACATTTTTGTTGTTACCTGCTTGATATACTTAATTGCATTAAGCATATATTTAAGTCTTAGCTTTGGCTGAATGCAGAAGTTTTTTATAAGTATTTTTAATTTTTATCAAAAACATTTTAAGTGAAACATTTATAAAATGTAACATTATCTTTTTTTAAATAGTAAGCAGTGTTTTAAAATAGTAATTGAGTAATGAAAACAAATGGAGGTTTTCATAACATTGGTTTTGCATTAATCTTGTATCTAACTATTTATTTGTGTAATTTACTGTATTTTTGTGGATATCTTTGTTATTTTCCATTGTTTTTATTAACATTTATTCAGGAAATGTCGCAGCAAGGAATAGTATGAATGATTTTGTAATATGGAAAATACTGTAAAATTTAATTTACTTATCAGGACTCTAAATATGTATATTTATAAAATGAAAAAATTGCTGATTGGAAAAAAATATAAAAGTCAGAAAGTACAATCATTGTCTTTGATCTAACACATTTGTCTTTTCCTATTGAAGGTTGAAATCACTGAGCCTAAAGAACCATTATTTGATGCTGATGATCTGTATGGTATTGTTGGAGCAAATTTAAAAAAGACATTTGATGTTCGTGAGGTAAGGAAACTGGCAACAGGCTTTTAAATGAATCATTTCATTGTTGTATATTGGTATTTGTGAATTTTTCATCCCTTATGTACTGCAAAGTATTAAAATTTGAACTCAAAGTAAGTGGAATAATATAGATAATAAAAATTTACTTTGTTATTCAGTTTTTTCACATCATTTTTATATTATATTTTGGGAACATTGTAGTCTTTTTTTAATTATAATATTGTTATTGTAGTGCTGCTATGATTTAATGGTTTTGTTTAAAGGCATTTTTTCTTTCAAACATTTAGTTATTTTCATATATGGTATTTAAAGGCTTTAAAAACTATTTTCAAGGTATTTGTGGATCACTTTATTGTACTTTAGTTTTTTGTAGCTCAGACTACAATTTCTTTAGTTTTGCTTTCTTGGTTTACAAAAAATGAAGAACCATAACTTTTCATGACTAAAACAAATTAATTTGAAGTTTTCTTTTATTTTTCTTTATGAGAAAGTATGGGAAGTATTCATGTCAGCCGTATCTGCTTTTTTTTTTTTTTTTAATTTTAAAGTAAGTTTCAAGTTTATGAAAAGCTGATTTTCAAAGCATGTTGAAATTTGTTTCTTAATATAGTTTGGCAGTGTGAAATGCTAAAAATAGTCAGTTTTACTAGAGGGGGGAAAAAGCAATATTCTCTGAACAGGAAAAATATATATTCTTTTAGATAGATTTTTAATAATAAATTATTCTTATTACATATACATTCAAAATACTGTAATTTACTCTTTGTACATTTTATGTACAGAATTTTATATTATGACATTTTACTAGTTTTTCCACATAATTGTAGAATACTTTTTAAATAAATGTCTGTTAGTTAAACTGTTTGTTATTTGTATCTACCTACCTTGCATTTTATGTAATACTAGATGCGTGCCCGTTCTTCGCACGGTAGGAAACGAATACTATTTTACTAAAATATAATCGTAACTATCTATGCGAAAAAAAAATGTCAAAAAGTTCAAGTAGTCTTTTTGTTGAAACTACCGCGGGATATATTACGCAACGTAGGATTACGGTTTAGTTAGTTGTAAGACGATCGTTGAAAAATAATGAATACAACACGTTTAATTTCACGAAATAGTTATTAACGCGGTATACTGTGCTTTAATCCATATTATCCAAACAAATCTACTATTACTAACAGAGAAAAAAATGAGAATACTATCTATTACTTATATTTATATTATGTATCTTCGTTTCTCCGTCTTTAATGCTGAATTTAAAGAAAGAGATTAGATATTTTAAACCAATGATGCTTTTTCTGCTTTTTGGTGATTCTGTGGAATTTATGCATTTCCATTAAAACAGATCTCCATATATTTTTAAGCATAATTCTTGTCTGATTGGCGTATTTAGAACAGCAAAATATTTCATCTCGTGGTGGTGGAAAACATCCAAGCTGTACCAATTTAAATAGTATTTAAATACACCATGGTTCAGGCTCGTCAAAACATCAAACTGTGCAATCTCGAGGAACTATTTGGAATAGCTCAAATTGCGAATAGGGAGTTAAATTGTATTGCAGAGTTTACGAATTTCAGACAACTTTTAATCTATGGCGTCACGTTCTAACCAGGTAGTCGAATTTAGTTATTTTGCGCAGTAGATTGTTAACGGAGTAACATTGAAACATACGACATTGAAAAACTCGCTTGCAACAGAACTTTATTAAAGTTAATTAGAGAGTTATTATTGGGGTTATTCTAACTAATCGGTATTTCAAATATTCTCCGGAGCTATTTTGCTAATGATGTAACTTTCCTGCAAGAGCTTGTTAAGTTGCTTAAATTTAACCAAAAAAAAAGTATATCTGATATAGATAATATACTGTTAAAAGTCGTCCAAACTTGGTGACATTTTGCACAATTTTTGGGAATACATACAACGACCGTCGTCAAACCGATAGCGAATACTATGCATTATGTTAATTAGTATTTTGAATGTTGTGGCGACATTTGAATTTCCCACGTTTTAAAAAAGTTTCCTTTCGTAATTATGGTTGCTGAAAAATCACAGAGCTCAAAAATCGCTAAGGGTAACACGCGCATTAAACAAAATACTTTGAATTTTTATAATAGTAAATTTTTGCGTCAAAGCCTTTTAATGTAATTAGATTTCTAAATCATTTTTAAACTCATGACGTCAAAATGACATCATTCTCTGTTGTGATATCTAACATGAATTAGTGAAAGAAGAAAAAGAAAAAGAAAAAAAAACACGTTATTTTATTTTCTACAGCATCTGATAATCTTGATGGAAGTTTATTATTTCGCTCGTGGTGTAGTTTTTTGTCAAAACTTGTGAACTTCATAAGGGTTTTTAATGCATTTTTACAGGCGTGACATCAAAATGACGTCAGTCTCACTTGAATTATTGAAAGTAATAAATAAATAAATCTAACTTTGTTAACTATGCTCACGAATGTGCTGAAATCGGACATTTGAGTAGCTTTTTACCCTGAAAATTGCGAAAAATCGTTAAAAATTGGGGAACGGGTGGATTTCTAGAATTTTAAAGCAGCCTACGGACTATTCTATGTCATTTTACGTGTATGTGCAAAATTTCAAGCCGATCGGTTCAACGGAGTGGGAGGAGTTCCCGGACGAACAAACAAACAGACAAACTTTCACATTTATATAATAGATTTATTTTTTTCTGCTTAAATAGGTTATTTCAAGAATAGTGGATGGAAGTCAGTTTGATGAATTCAAAGCTATGTATGGTGAAACATTAGTAACTGGTAATTTTTATAAAAAGTTTGTCAAATTGTAATACAGCAATGATAAATTTTTCTTTTCTGCTAAGTTTAAGACCATTAAATTACAGTATGGAACCTCTTATCCGGAAACCAGTTATCCAGAATCATTTTTCAGATTAAATTCCTATTTTTTTATTTTGAGTACTACAGCTAGAATTTATAATGTAAACAATCTGGTAAGGTATCTTATTTATTTTTTTAGTATGTGACTGTTTTCAAGAAGTTATCATATATTTACTACTTCCTCTTTAAATGATTATTATTTATCTTGATCATATTAAGAGTTTTTTTTATATTATTTTTCTAGTATATTAACTATTAATGTTTAATTCTAATCAAGAGGGTAACATTTATGCTACCAATCAAATCAGTAGATGTCATGTTAATCCCCAACCAGTTATCCAGAAAATTCAGTTATCCAGAATATACCCGATCCCAGCCATTCCGGGTAACAGGTTCTATACTGTACTTTTATTTTTAACATGACTATACTTAATTAATGTATAACTATGCTGATTATTAAAACTACTTTCTGTGTATGAGTTTGTGTAAAGAGAGAGAAACTGTTAGTCACATTTGAAAGACTTTCAAGCTGTACTAGCCGTGGATAAACATTCAGAAAACATTGTACCATCTTGTCTAGTTAAAAACTTATATATTCCTGTTGAATTTCTAGGAAAATTCTAATATAATCTGATTAAGAGTCCTTGACTTATTTGGTTTCAAAGATTGTAGTAAAATTCTGCTGACTAGCTGGATTTTAGTGTCTACAATCACCAATATGAGTAAAATTGAAAGTAAACTTTCAATTAACAATACAACTTGTCTCATTTTTCAAACTGTATTGTTTAACATTGAGGTTGGCTAAATTTTTAGCACGCTTATGTAAGTATGCACAGAGGTAAAAGAACTGTTTTTTAAAGCTACTAATAATTTTGTATTTTCTATAAATATCTTATCTTTACTGTTTCTTTAGGTTTTGGACATTTATATGGATATCCTGTTGGTATAATTGGAAATAATGGTGTATTATTTTCTGAATCTGCTTTAAAGGTTTGTGTTAATGCTTTTTTTTAATTTTCTCAATTTGCTTATTTTTGTGAGAAATAATAGCCTTTAAAATTAATAAAAATCCTGAATTGTTGTTTAAATAAATTAATTCTGTTCAAAGATGAAAAAGTTTGGAAATTTATTTAAGATAATGTAGTATTGGGTTTTGAAACAAAATCTTTGAAGAGGATTGACCATCTAGATTCTTCCACTAAAAGGAACTTTTAATATTTTTATGAAAAAAAGGGCATACAATATCCAAATTTTAATTTGAGATTGACACATTTTAACTTTCTAGACTTATTGAAATCTGAAATCAGAAGCATTAATTCTTTTTAAAAATTATCTGTTATAATCATGCTCCAAAAAGGAGCTCTTGTAAGTCTAAGTAATTAAAGTGCATTTAATCAAAGAAACATATAAGATGCTGAAATTTACCTTCGTCAACATATCTGATGTGCTTAAAAGTGTCTGTGTGGTTTTTTTTTTTTTTTTTTTTTTGTATAAATTTTGATTTTGACAATCTATGTAAAATATATTTTAAGAACAAATTTTTAAAGACATTATTAAAAATTTTAGCTTCAATAAGATTGTTTTGTGAATAATTACATCTCTTTGGTTAAATTATGAGGGGAATTAGCCAGGTTATTCATTTTTTTAAAAGTTGAATGTGCATATTTTTTATTTTCAAGTATAGAAAGATTTACAAGAAAAGCATAAAGACCAGCCACAGCTGTTGCACATTTCTAACTATGTGAAATAAAAACTTGTGTAGATATATTTTGTATTCTGTTAAAGAATTTGCTGTTCATTTATAGAACTTCAACACTTTTTAATCTTTACTTTTGTAATTTCCACTTGAAGATAACAAATTTTGTCTTAATATATATTAGAGCTTTTTATCTAGGCTGTGTAATTTAAAATTCATTAATTTGTAAGTGGAACCTGTACAGAATTTCAAAATACACTTTATGATAAAATGATAGTTTAATCCTATGTTGCAGTAAAGGTATTTATTTGTTAAGTTTTTGTCTGCATTTTTGGAAAATTTACTATCAAATTATTAGTTTTGATATTTGATTTTAAATGATATTGACTTTGTAAATTGCATGGAATAGGATGTGTATAGGAGACGTAAAATCTGGCAAAATCTGTCATATTTATGTAAGGAAATGGGCTTACGCCATCCCTTGTTGAAATGATAGACACAACTCCATGGGGGTTCTAGGTTGACTAGTTTATTTCAAAGTTCAGACAAAGGGCAGGAGTCAGGCCCTCGACCTTATTCATTACGTGGCTATCTTCTTACATCGCAGTCTAAAAGCTAAAGCTCATAGCAAAGGCTAAGCTAAGCTTCACGTTCCAAACTCCTCAAAAGCTAAGCTAAGCTAAACTAAGCCCGAAGTTAAGACAAAGCTCTCGAAATTTCCGCGTTCTTGCTTAAATACTCCTTAGTTACCACACCTGCTGGCAGGGTGCAGCACAATCGCGAAGGCGTTACTCTCAAACATAATTAGTTAACTCGATTGTCAATCAAGACATGAGAAACACCTGCTTACCCAGCAGTTCTAAAAGCGTGTCGTAATGAAACCACAGAAAACCGAAGATACTGCTAAATCAACAATTTTCTCCTTTTGGAACTTCAAAAAACGTCTCCGAGCGTAATATTTGTATGGCCGAGAAACAAACTTTACAGTAAGAGTAAAAGATTAAAGAAGCTTTTTCAAATAATGTTAAATTAAATTAGGTTAAATTAGCAAAGTTTATTTTATTATTACATTTATATATTTTTGTCATGTGTTTCATGTTCTGTCTGTTATTATTGTAATTTTTTTTTTTTTTTAATTTTACAGGGAACTCATTTTATTGAGTTATGTTGCAAAAGAAAAATTCCTCTCATATTTCTTCAAAATATTACTGGTAATCATTTAACAATTAAATTTCTTTTAACAAATTTAATTTTGTTGCTTAATTACAACTATGAAATTTTATAATTGTTAACTTATGTGGTACTATACCAGGTTTATCATTCAGTGGACACTAATAATATTAATTTCTTGTATTTATTATTGGCGTTTGTATTGAAAAAGTTTGAAGGTTATTTCACTAATAAATATGACATGAAAAGGTATTTTTACTGTTGTTCTGTTTTCTATTTTTGCTTAGATTTAACTAGGCTGCTTCTGAAATTGAAACACCCATAAAAATTAGGAAATATTTAAGAAGTGATTGTTATTTAAATTCTTAATTACAATACTGCAAATTATTAAATTTTTATCTAAATTAATGAAATTATGTTTTTTTTTCAACTATGAGTCACACAGTGACTATTCAAAATTCATTTACACACCATTTGAATCACCATAATATTGTAGTTATTCAAATTGTAATTTCTGAAATTTAACATTCTTCTGTAAAAAATTAATTTTTATCAGGGTCCCGAAATTCAATTCAAATGATGTTTTGTGTGCTTCACTTTTAATTTACCAGAAAACAAAAATGAATTGCAGTTATTTTCCTCTGTGGTTTATTTCTATTTTGCTATAAATTTAAAAGGTAATTAATAACTAAACACTTTTGTAATAGAGCATTGAATTTAAAAAATTATGAATTGAAGAATTCTGGAGTTTAAATTAAAATTCCTTGTAATTCTTTGACATGAGAATCTCATAGCATTAAAATAAGTACACACTATTAAAAATGCATAAAATTTTATTGGAAAGAAATATATATATATATATTTGTAACTGTATTTTTTTCTTTTTTTCTCTCCCTTCTAAAAATTAACAAAAGTCACACTGTATAGAATTTGGTTTTAGACAGCCATCTGTTTCATTCTAACTGAATTAAAATAAAAGTAAAATGATTTTAGAAATATGTTCAAAATTAATAAACTTTTTTAAAAAATTATTATTTTGGGTAACAATATGCAATATATTATTTTACTGCCAGATTGAAAATTATAATGTTCTTTGCTTTTTAATTGTGTTACTTGATACACAGAAAACTGCTGTGTTAACAAGAATGGGAACAATAGAATTAAAGGTTGGTGAAGTTACTTCTTACAATATGCTATTATCATAATTTATTGCAGTTTTTTAAACTGTCCATGCAAAAGTAGCAAGTGCTCCATCAAAAAGTATATTGCTGGCTTAGTCTATAATACACTAGTCTTAGATTTACACAAGGTGCTCTGTTAAAATTTGAAAACACTCAAAGTGTTCCATCACAGAAAAAGTTTGAGAAACCTTGATTTATTATGCCTCCACATATTGTATGGCAGTTTGGACACCATTCTATACAATCAGAATTTAGGTATAAAATGGCCAACACTTCAAGCTGTAGTAATGGCCAATGCCTACACGACAAGTGCCTGCCATTGGGGAAAAAAAATTATTTATTGCATCAAAAATAAACCTTCTAGACTAATTCTAAAGTTAATTTTTATTGCATTTATATTAATGAATTTAAACATCTCTACATCCAGGATTTATGGTGGGAAGGGAAGCAGAAAGTGGAGGAATTGCCAAACATGGTGCCAAAATGGTGACTGCTGTAGCTTGTGCCAAAGTACCTAAATTCACTGTCATCATTGGTGGATCATATGGTGCTGGAAATTATGGAATGTGCGGCAGAGCTTATTCGTAAGTAGTTTGTTATGAAATAACTCTGTAAGAGTTGTAAATTACAATTGTCTTGTCAGCATTATCTTATTACATACACTAGATGCCAGGAATTTACCCTGAGTCTCAGGCTTTATAATATTATTTTAGTCTTTAACATTTCCTTTCATTTTCTGAGGCTTTTAGGAGTTCATTGAGAAGTTACATTTTGTTCATCGGATTCACACTGATCAGTTCTTTCCTTGTAAGTAGATCAGGCATAAAAAGCAGGTCATTTGACTTTATAATGTATCTTAAACGAGTTTTTAAAATATAAATAAAGAAATAAATCAGTAGTCTCATCTGTTGAAACTATTACAATATATATTAATCCCTTGCACACCACACTGACTTTAGCTTAAATATTAAAAGTTCAATAACTTAAGAAGTGACATTATACTGAACCACAATTTTCATGCATAGCATAATAATGAGTACCAGTTATAATGAATGTATTTATTCGTAATTTTAAGATTTTCTAGTTTAATAACAGAACATTACTAAATAGTATTTTCTCTTACTTCAATAAACTTTCTCAAAATGCATTTAAAAATGAAAAATTCAACCACAGTTTTTTATTTATTTTTGAGCTTTCTTATATGCCTCTAATATGCTTAAAATTCTGAGTTGTAGTTTGAACCCCCAAGGCTTTTCAGTAATTAGGCCTAAAAATTACCAACCAATATAAATGCAGGAAAGTGAGAATTAAAAATGAATGTAAAACCAAAGAGAAAAGGAATTGCCATTTGAACTTAAAACTTCAGTCTGGTTTTCTTAAATTTTTCTTTCTTTTGAATGGCATTGTCATTCTTTGCTTTTGCAGTTACCTTTAGTTCTCACTTTCCTGCCTATGTGTTGGTTGGTAATTTTTGCAGAAGAAGGATAGAGCCTTTGTTATACCTGAAATGCATGTACTTTTTTTTTGTGTCTATGTTTGTCTTTTTAAAAATTAGTTTATTTTAACACCAGCTTTTGAGTCTTTCTAATGCAGTATTGCTAGCTATACTTTTTGTGATCAATGATTCAACCTCTTTTTTATTTGATTTAGACCACGCTTTCTGTATATGTGGCCAAATGCAAGAATATCTGTGATGGGTGGAGAACAAGCTGCTAATGTTTTAGCTCAAATAACTAAAGATCAACGGAAACGAGAAGGAAAAGAGGTATTTTTGTTAATGAAGAAAATTTTTTAATTAGTTTTGAAATTATTGTGTTGGCATGAATCATTTAATAGAATTTTATTATCTCTCTTTGTTTTTGTACTTTTAAATATGCCAATTAAAGATTTGTGACTGATTGGCTTAGCAGTTGACTCACTCCATGCTTTAGGCTGAAAGTAAGCTCCTGGGACCACTGCTGTTCTGGGAGTATCCTGTGTACTTTCCAGTTGTATTAAAACAGGTTCCGTTCTCCTCTGAGATTTACCTATTGTTTGAAAGAAAGAGGAAAACATACAGCTTTTGGTGCTAAAAAAAAAAAATCATTGAATAAAAAGGAGATTTTTAATGAAAGAATGTTTCATTGAAGGAAGTGAAGTCTCACACACACATTTTTTCTAAATTCCTTGCCAGACTCCGAGTACATTCTAAGTGGCATGATACCAGGATCAAAAAGTTAACACATTCAAAATAAATCTAGGCGTGTTTATTTGTTCTAAAAAATTTTATCAATATCTAATCAAATGTCTCAGAACTAATGGAGTAGATTCTGATGGAGAGCATTCAGACTATTTTATTAGCTACTGCTTGATTTTAATTTACATTGATTGGTCAGTTTTTATTGGATAACATTTGAGCTAGCAGTTTTGAATTAAATATTGGTGCTATCACCAAGATGGGATGAGTTTTGGAGAGCTATTTTTAGTGCTGAATTTCCAGAATTTGTTAAGCTTGGCAGCAGCATCTGGCTCCTGTATGGTTTGTTTTTCTGCATAGCCATAGTACTGTGCAATCACACTACGAGAAAGGTATGATTAAAGGTATGTCTAGTCAGCATATAAATTTTAGAGAGTTATTTTTGGAGTGAAAATTTGGAGATAAAAATTTCAGTTATATGAATTGTCATTTGCAGAGAATGTTTTATCTGCCGCTTGTATTACTGCATTTGTTGGCTATTCATAAAGTCATATCTTGAAAGCTCTTTTAGAACTTTTCAGTATTATATATTCTTGAGCAGTTAAGGTTTCTGCTAATTTTTTCCACCAAGTTTCAGTTTGAAAAAAAGGTTCTCTTTGCAGTTGAATTGCAGTTACTGTGGATTGTAATTTTTTTCAAAAGTATATATTTTGACAACTCCAAAGATTTAAAATGCAATTTATAAATTTCTTTTTTAGTTTACAAAAACTTGAAAATAAAAAATCTCTCTATTCTAAAAAAAAAGTAACTGCCACTGCTGCTGTCAGAATCTTGTTCTGCTATCTCCTCTGAAACCATGGGGAGTTGAGTTTCGACGAAGGTGTCCACGGATTCGAAAAATTCTGGAGAAGCCAATAAGCCGACTTAAATTTTGAAATTCCAATTATTTTAGAAAATATTAATTAAAAACTTAAAAAATAGGTATAATGATTGCCAGACTTGGCAATTTTCCCCAGCATAAAATCATTCATGCCTTTGCAGCAAAGCAATTCCAGCATTATAAAATGAGCATTTTTCTGATACTATGCATTTTTCTCAGATTTTACTTGTGAAATAAATTCAATTAATTTTCTATAGTGGACTGAAGAAGAAGAAAAGGCACTGAAAGAGCCCATCATTGAGCGGTTTGAAGAAGAGGGTCATCCATATTATGCATCAGCAAGGTTGTAAATTGAGATTCTTTTCAACTTCCATTTCCTAACTTCTGATGTTAACTTATGGTTGTACAAAACGTCATTTATTTTAACATTGTAATAATACAGTGTATAAAAATTTCTATGTAAGTTGCTAATATTTTGAAAAAGAATAATTTTTTATTCTCAAAAGAGAATATATCAGGTGCCTTCACAGACTGTAGAAATTCTAGTTCTTTTCGCTGTCTAAATTTAGGGATCCTACAGACCTGGAAAGTCAGGGAAACTAGCAAAAAAGGTCAGGAAAAATCATATGAATTGCAAAAAGTCAGGGAAAACTATAATATGCTTTTAAATGCAGTAGAGTGTTTAAAAAAATGAAGTTTTTTGAAAATTGGGTCAGGTAAGTTGTTAATAGGTTCAGTTTGCAGAATAAAAAATCTGAAGTGACTCCACTTGATATTTACCAAGTGTATAAATGAATTTCGTTCAACTGAATTGGATCTAGTGTTACGGTACTAGTGCACTTAAAATAATTTGAGTGTATAGGCTGCAGTGTATAAGAGTACTGTTTTGTAGTACTGTAAAAAACTGTTGGGTGTACACTCACTAAAATTTATGCAGTATGTAAGACAGTGACCTAAAATATGCGTACTTTATATGATGTCAATCGAAAATCACCATTTAGACACTAGCTTACTTTATATGATTAGCATCCATAGGCCGTAATATATAAGAATTATTTTTTGCAATTCTGTGAACAAACTATCAACTCTAGACACACCAAAATCTATGTAGATCATGTGACCATGACCTTTTATATCCATGCCTAATTTGTGCTCAACCGAATGCACCGTTTAGACCAGTGATTCCCAAAGTGGTCCAGGTGGACCCCCAGGGGTCCACGGGAGACTCGACAGGGGTCTATGCTGGCATGAAAAATGGTGTGAATATGGTAGAAATGTAGCAACAGGGGTCCACCGAAACCAGTAAAATTTTGAAGGTGGTCTATGAGGGAAAAAAGTTTGGGAACTTCTGGTTTAGACGATAGTGCACTTTCAAGAATTTCCATCCATTGTCCATTATGTTAAAATCGTTTTCGTAGCCCTGTAAAAATACTATAAATCCTATACATGCCAAAATCAATACCGGTCTTGTGACAGTGGTTAATAACATAGATACCAAATTAGGCCACAGTGTAAAGAAATCTGTTTTGTGGCCCTTTAAAAAAACTATAAGTGTTATAGACACCAAAATGAATACTGATCTTGCAACGGTAGTTTATAACATTTATACCAAATTTGAGCTCAATTGAATGCACCATTTAGGAGCTATCATGTTCACTCACGCAAACACACACACACACACATTACCAACATACACACATACATACATCTCATAAAAAATAGCATAAATGAATTCAAGAAGACCTCAGAACATGTAAAATCTCCAAAATCTCAAAGTCAAATTTTTTCATGATTACAATACTTTCCCTACATGGTACATGTTCAGAAAGTAAAAATAAGAAAATATGTCTTTTTGCATTTAACTGACATTTAGGGGTTGCTTAGTGCCTTTAAATTTATAAAATTTAGAATAGTTTGCTTTTGTTATATACGCTTATGCACATGTGTGACTAGTTTTAGAGCATTATTATATTGTTTTCAACAGAATGTTTTGCTTAAATTGAAGTATACCTAAATTTATTTGTAATAATAATAAAGAAAATATTACCTGGAAATAAAACACAAACACAAATTTAAAAAACATACATAATATTTATTGGGAATTTTCCTCTTTTTGTTTGGCTGAGCTTTTTCATTTGCTTATTATAGCTAACAGCAGTATACAGTGCCTGCTAATGCTTATCATTCTTGGTTATTTTATTCTTATATTCTAGAGCGAGTGGCACACTACATTCAGCGATGCTAATTACACACAGGTTTTTCACAATATCTACAGCCGTTGAAAAAACTTAGTTTTCTGGCCATTTTCTTGGGTCAACCTGAACAAAGTCACATGGGACATGAGAATTTGAAAAAAAAAAGGACAAAGTATTTTTCAAAACAAAACCATCCAAAGATGATAGCATATTTTTCAATTCTGTGACAAGAGAATCAGTTAGAGAAAGAGCATCATTCTCTTTTGATGCATTAAAAACTTCTTCAGGTTGGTTATCTTTCCTGGAGACTATTCTAGAGCTCAAGCCATTTTTCTTTTAACATATGTGTGGGAATTTTCAAATCGAGAAAAGCAAGTCCTATAATGCACTCTTCTAAATTAAATATCACAAGTGTTGACTTAGTTTGTCAAGTGCAGTTTGTCTAATTTTGGTGTCTTAATAGCAATGAGAGGAAAACAAATCATGCAGGATCATAAGATCTTTGTTTATAGTGCTGATTGCAAGAGGAGTAGTGAACCAAGATTTCATGTAATATTTTACAATGCAAATGCAAATGAAATATTCTCCGATTTTCATGAAACAATTTTTATTGTTCGTTTCTTGTCAAATGACCAACCTGCTAGCAATAAATATCACATTTTTGATTTCGACAAAAATTTTTAAAAAGCATTTTTAAAAAACTTTGTCAAAGATGAACGACTAAAATCTGATTTTCATAAAATGATTCTTATTATTTTTCTCCTCAAATGGCACCTAAAAACCACCTGCCCACATTAAATATCACTTTAAAAAAAAAAGAAAACACCCTTAATGTGCGGGTAATCTTTGAATATAATTAATATAGAATAGAATTATCTTTGAATAGAATTATCTGACAACACAATAACTAGTGATGGTTTACTTGGTAAGCAAAGTTGTTTATTAACCATTTGACACGTGGTGATTGTACCCGGAAATCTTCTTATTTCAGCAATTTCACTGCCAGTTGTAAAAAAATATGATTAGATAATCCCCATGTTGAAAAAGTGCGGCTGTTGCCATCGATCCATTTAACTACTAACAACATGACAGTTGATCGAATCCCCTATCTTCTGCCACACTGCTGAAGAAGTTTTCTGACACAGCTGGCTGTGTCAGAAAACTTTTTTAGCATCAATCCATGGCGACGGCTGCACTTTTTCAGCATTGGGCAGTCTATTCAGTTAGTCTTCTATATTAATATGAAAATGCTTTTGCTTCGAAGGGTTAAGGATATTTTGTTTACTGTGCACATTTGTTTTGAAATGCTCCAAAACCTAATTCAGATAAATAGTTAATTTAAATGTTTCTGCAATTTTTTAGGTTATGGGATGATGGCATAATTGACCCTGTTGATACCAGAAAAGTTCTTGGACTCAGTTTAAGTGCATCTCTTAATGCTAAAATTCAAAATACTGAATTTGGAGTGTTCAGAATGTGAAACTGAATGTCAAAAGTATTGAATTTCTTTTAAGATGCAAGATTGTTATGTAAATAAGTGAATTTATTTTATTTTGCATATACATTTTTTGGAAATGTATTTTTTGTTTTTTAATAAAATACCTGATGCTAGTTTGTTTTAATGCTTCTTTTATAATCTTATTCTGCTGTTCTCTACATTATGATATTTAGCTTATTAATGTAAGTATACTGACTGCTTCAGTTTTCACTTTACCAAATAAAGTTCCTATTTCCTAAAGCCAGAATCAAAATGAGTAATTAAAAAAGTAATGATTTCTTTATTGAGGATTTCAAAGTTAATTGAAACTTAAATATACAGGGTGTTCCGAAAAAGGTGGAACACACTTAAAATCCTTATCTATTGGTATAAGTGGGTACTGAATTTTTTTTTTTTTTTTTGAATTTTAAGCAAGGTAGAAAAAACACCACGTTAAGAAAAAAAAATTGTGTCATTAACTTTCAAAAGTTGTCTTTTGAAATTTGTATGCAGCCTCCATTCAAAAAAATTCCTACTTACTAAAATGGGTACTATACAGTAATGAGGTGAAGAAAAAAAATTGAGAGCTATATTCGAAAAAGTGTTATCGATATAAAGTGAAACATATGCTGACTTAAACTATTTTCAATGGCTCTCAACAGGAAAAAAATCCCAGGAGGTCCAGAAATTGCAAAAGAAAGTTATTTTTTCACTCTAATAATAAATGTTTACATTCGAATTCATATAAAGCCCCAGATAATCTTTGTTTAAAGGTGTCTCAGACTTTTTGCGATAAAACGTTGAAATTTTGAAGATCACCTCAATAGTGCACGGGGCACATTTTACTAATTTGGAATTTTTTTGTGCATAGGTTGTGTACAAATTTAAAATGTGTAACTTTTTGAAAATTTACTTCAGGAATTTTTGCTTAACATAGCTTTTTATCTCACCTTATTTGAATATTTTTTTCAATTTACATGGCCCACTTATCTCTAATAGATATAAAAGCCTGTTATCACCTTTTTGGGAACACCTGTATATGTGTATTTGCAATAATATCGGTATGACTGCTCCTTATCATCTACTAAATGCAAAGGTTTGAGTTAGAACAAAAATTGAAGAAACAGCTGTTTGTTCTTTTCTCAAAACAAAGCTTTATGAAGTTATTCCCATTTTCTTCTTATTAGCCTGATATTTTTCTGCATAATGTCGATGAATAAATCATATTCATATTGGTGCAACAAAACTTCATGTTCGATCGCTAACAAATCGCGGATTATCTGATTATCAGGTGATGATTTTGAGGTGCTTCTAAATTGCATCATGGCTGCACTTAAACATCACATGACTTGTATGAACAAAAACTTGTATGAACAGAGATGCTAGCGAGAACTAAAACTCAATAAAATATAACATAGCGGTAAACAATGACCTGAATTAGACTCCAATATCAGAGAATGCTTTCTCCATTGGCGGAATTTTTGGATCTTCGCAGGTTGTTTATTAACTTTTAATTGGCCTTTAGCAGAGTAAAAAGGAATCTTCAGGAAACAAAATAATTGTTATTTGCACTAAAGAAAACCACACCTAATATTCTACACTTAAAATGAATAGGAGATTGCATTTTCAATTTTTAATAAAGTAACAACATTCTGCTGGAGCATAAGCATATTCAACTATTAAATGAAAACTACAGTATTTTCTAGAGATTCTTAGCCATAAAAATTTGATTGTATTGTGATTCTTTTGTTCCTGTGTGAATGAGCAGCACTTTATATATATTTACTACAAATTGATCATTGTGCTCTGGAATTCTTTTATGTCCCTGTAAAACTGTTAACATTAAATATTAACTTTTTGCAAATTGAATTGAGATCCAGGCATATTTTAAATTTTTTTATTTATTTATTTTTTCATATTTTGTCTTCTAATGTGTTAGTTAAACGATATTAGTCATTTAAATGGGGAGAAAAAATATTGTATACAATTTTCACTGCGTTCCCAATTGGGAGCATGGGGCATTTCTGATTATAATTTTATATAGGTTTTAAAAACAGAATATACTGATGGGTGGTTTAAAAAATAAGTGAAATATTGTGAATTAATGAAAGATTTATTTTTGAACATAAGTAAAGATATGAATAAAGTTTAAAGGGAGGACAGGGTGTATCAAAATAGCTCTAAAAATGTATGAAAATGGCTATTTTCATGAGTTTTTGTTCAGTTTTCCCACTAATGATAGAAACGCAATTCCTATTTCAACATATCAAGCCATCTGTTAACTTTATTTGCTAATTTTTTCAAGTCATTAGAGATAAAATTTCATTTTTAAATAAATTTTTAATTTGATATTCCCAATTTTGTAATATTGACCTGTAAAAGGTTAACTGTCAATAGTGTTGTGAGTTGAGAATATTCTCGGAGAACAAGAATATTCTCAAACCCATGAGAATGTTAGAATATTCAAGAATTTACTTTTATTTTAATCAAAGATTTTTAGGCAGTAATGGTGACATTCAAATGAAGTAGAAGAGTAATAAGCATATAAGACCACTAAAAGTAGGGCTTATTCTTTCGAAATTCATGCAAGCATGAAATCTCTTGTCATTTTTTGCTCAGTTTCTTGGTGGTAAATATTAAGCTATTTTTAAATTCATCTTATAGTACATAGTGTTGAGTCTTTAAATGCATGAATTTTTTTCTCGTTTGCACGATAATCACTAGTATAAACTAAATTTCTTATATCTTTGTGAATAACTAATTAATTTTTCCAAAAACATGCAGTTTGAAAGAAGTATGTGAAGCTTCTATTACTCACGATATGAAATATTTATTATTAATAACTATATTTTATATATGAAATTGATGTAAGAAATTTAGCTTCTACTCTAATCTGGCATTGAAAAATACGATGCATATATGCATCACTATGCATTTAAGGGTTAAAATAGTTTTTTTAATTTAAGGATTTTTTATTACAGTTATAACTTTTGATAGAAATTCTCATTGGCGAGAATATTACAAAACAGTATTTCCGAGAATTTAACAACACTATAATTGTCCATACATCAATATGTGTGGGTATTCATTTGAAGTCTAGTAAAATAACACATTTAAAATATTATCTGCCCACAGAATATTATGTAGCAAGATTTTTTTTGTGGTCTTCAAAAAGACCAAACTTCAAATATTTACAGTCCATAGAACTTTGTGCTTTGCAATTTGTTTGTATCAGGGGTTCCCAAACTTTTTTTACCCGCAGCACCCTTGTCAGTCTAAAAACATTTCGCGGCACCCTTTTCAGGCTAAAAACTTCCACGGAAGATTTCGTTTAAAGCAACATGAATATGAAGGTTAGAATGAAGCAGTTTGCATGCATTTTACGTTATTTCTTGTTTGTTTGTTTATAGGGCTAATTATCAAGAAAGTACTCTCTTGGGAAAGGGATATAGAATTTTGACAATACCCCCATTTCAGAGAGTTCCTATAAAAGAGAGGCTACAGGACAGTCTTGAACTTGACTGAAATATTTTTGTTTGAGACTACTTAGTGATCGGCTTGGCTCACTTTCTTGGGAATACCAGTTCAGAGGAAATTATTTGATTATACTCCACCAAAACACTTTTCTTTATTATCTCCAGGGCACCCCTGACATACGCTCGCATCACCCAGTTTGGGAACCTCTGGTTTGTATGGTCCCACAAAAGAGCACACTTAAAACATTTATTGCAAGTAGATATTAAATATGTAGATTTTTTTGTGGCACCCTCAAGATTTATAGCTCTTAGTCTTTGTTTTCAATCATAGACCATTATAATTCAGAATTCGTTTGTACTACCCTGTAAAAAAGTGCATTACAAAGTTTTATTGCTCTGTAGACGATTAACTTTGGGAATTCATTTATGTGATAATGTAAACTGGTACGATAAACGTTTACTATCAACAGAGAATGTTATATTAGTACTGTACTACTCATACAAGATGCAGTTCAAATGTCCTATTCAATCGGACAAAAGAGGGAATTTGAAGTGGTTCAAAAATTCTGAGGCACCTCAAAATTTTGTCCCGGTTCAGCTTTTTGAGATTGCTCAAAGTCTTGTCCTGGGACAAATTTTGTCCTGTGAGGGAGAAGAAGAGGTGATGAGTATTGGAAACAAGATAAGCAGGTTTCAGGTGGCTCAAATTTCGTTGGGGTTCAGCTTTCTACAGTAAAAGAGGAGAGGTAAAGAGGCAGGGCATCAGTGGCACGTTAGGTTTTGGAAGAAAGAATGAAGGCTGGTTTATGATTATGGGGAGAGAGAGATTACTTTAATGCTTTTTTTATTTTTACTTTAGTCGCTATCGCTTCTCGGCCTTTTGGCTAAGATCAAAGTGTAGTGCAATTTAAACTTTGTTTGCTTTCATAGTAATTGTCATAAACTAACGATTCAAAATAAAATAAAACAAACCATTAGAATGAAAAAAAAAAAAAAGAAACACAAAACAAATGGATCAATTCAGTCGTACTAAATGAGTTAACACATAATACAATAATAAAGATATTTATGCAGTGGTGTATCCAAGGCTGGCACCAGCGAAGTTTGGGGGTGGGGGTGGGGGTACGTGATCCTCTTCAGGAACTGCTGATTAATTCACCGAGGGAATTTTTAAGATAAGCAACAATCTAAATTTTAGACCAGCTTTAATTTTTAAATATTAAAATTTACTTTTGTAGTATAGTAATACCTTGACTTACACAAACCTGGAGTTGGCTGATTTTCAAATCTGAACGTTTCGCTTTTTATTTATTTCCAAAATAGCTCCAGTTTACGATTTTAGTAATATGACATCATACATACTTGTTATCTCCAAGATTTTATTAAACTTTTTTCTCCAGCCCCAATAAAAAATAATTTTTAATTGTATATTTATAATCAAAATTATACCCCGACTTATGTATTTACGGTTCAGTCCCACCTGCCACATAAGTCAAGGGCGTAGCTAGAGGGGCTTGCTGCAGTTCCCCCTAAATGGGACACTTTGTTTATGTTCCAAACAAAGAAATAAGGTATTGAGGGTATGAAAGATTAGGGAGGGGAAGTGGCTTGTGTGTTCACCACTTGAATTTTCGTTGTCAAGCAAATAAAAATGCAGAACATTTCCATTCTAGCAAATTATTGTGATGAGCTAAAGTCAATATCAGAGCTCCTCTTATCTCGAAGGACATTTCTTTAGTCAAAAACATTTCTCAATAGTGACTCTGCTGCTCTTTTAAAGGCCATTAGAATCACACCTATTTCACCTTTGCCTCCATTTTTGTCCGCCACTGGTGGTGAACCTGCCTTCAGACTGGCACCACCACTGTCTGGCCAACCGCATGGCTGTCCATCAGAGTTTGGGGCGGTTTTCTACTGATGCAACATGAATACATGTTAGAAACCCTTAAAAAAGTCCACCGCCCATGGCATCCTCCACGGCCGATAGCCCTAACTTCGTGCTAGCCACTAAACTAAAATTTCGTCAGATTTAAATACAAAAATATTGTGTTGGAAAGTTTTTCATGATCAATACGTTTGGCATAATGGATCCTTCTTGTAAATGATATTCTTGCTATTTTGCATTTTGTTTCCTTTGTGTACATGTGTATAGGTATATTTGAATTTGTAGCCTCTTTTTTTTTTTTTTTTTTTTTTAAATAAAAACGGTTTAGCTATGGGCCTGCAAAAGCGTCATTTTCCCCCTTAGAAGTGTCTTCATTTCCGCACCCAACTATTACTTACAGATATTTTTTACACATTCATTAAAATTTTCTAGTATTTAATGCGTGATGCAGCACATTCTGATTATATTTATTTTTCCTTATCAATCCCCATCCTGATGCCATGGCTATTAATGTATTCAAGAATTCCCTCATACCTCACACTTTCAAAGTTGTTGTACGATCACCTTTTTCCCTCGCCACCACACACCATTTGAGCCACTTCATTTCCCATGCTACCTGCTACTCACACATTCAAAGTTTTTCTAGTCGTCTCATTTGAGCCACTTCAAAACTGATTGAGGTGCATCACACAATCTTGATTTTTCTGGTTTGTCCTACCCAACACTATCAGTGGCGGATCCAGAAATCTTTTTTGGGAGGGGCTACATTTTTAAAAAAGCTTATTTCACCCAATTAAAATGTACTATAGATCAAAATTTTAGTCTAATCCAATGTATTAGGCTTTTGGGAGGGGCTAAGTAATAAAATATGATCATTTTAGCTATTTAAAGTGTATAATAAAGCAGAATGTTACCCTTGAGCAATCTCTTTTGGGGGGGGCTGAAGCCCCCTAGCCCCTCCCCTGGATCCGCTACTGAACACTATGTTATATGGAATTGGAAAGTGCTCTATGGGAGCTTGTAAAAGAAGTGCAATTGAAACATTTCTTCCATATAAACCACATCAAATGCAATTATCTTGTGTGACTCTGATAAAAAAGTGTATATTTCCAGCTAAAGCCACACTGCAACCCAAGCAGTGTTGCCAGATCTTGCGACTTTACGCAAATTTTGCTACTTTTGAAAGCATCATGCTACTAAATTTTAGGATTTGCGATTTTTCTGCAACATGAACGTTACACAATGTATGTGATGTCACTTTTGCTACTTTCTAGCAACCTGGGATTGAAGTCAAAACTTTCTGGCAATACATAACCCATGTCTGCGGTTGGAGCAATTTCATTCGCGGCTCAAAACATGGCCCTTGGACGAAAAAATGACTAGACGTTGGAAATACATAGGGGTCAGTTGATCATCCAATACGAAGCCGCGCAGCACCGCAGAGGTAATGATGTCAATCCTTCCAGGTCTCCAAGGGGCGTACCAGATTTGGCGAAATTGTCTTTGATAGTTTGGCCATGCATTTTCGCCAGCACAAATAGCTGATTTTAGTAGTTATTTTGTAAAAATGCTAATCTTTTGTACAAATACAAATGTATACAGATTAAAGAAGAAATTTGCTTTTGAAGAATTATGTGCTCTGTGACTTGATGGATATCTAATCCGAGTTACGGGTATTTGTTTTCGTTAGAGTTGGGATGCTACTGTTTCGTTTTAAGTACGTTTAAAGTTTCGTTATCTTTCGTCTTTATGTACTATTGATCATACTCTACTTTTGTAATACATTAAATCATATCTTTCTAATACTTCGGATTAATACAGGTTACACAGTATTTTTTTTTATTCATACGATTTCTTTGTTTTTATTTAGATTCTTTACGTTTACTATATTAGTACTTCAAATATACTATTATAAGTTGTCGTATCTAATTAGTACATGTTAAAATGCTCAATGTTCATCAGTTTACAGTGTTTATTTTCTGTGTACATCTTAATGTTCACTATCTTTTAAGTTATGCATGCTTTACAAAATGTGCTACATGTACTAAAGATTTTAAAATATTATAATTTGCCTTGTTTATAATTAGCATAGTACACAAAACCACCTGGGTGTTTATTTCTGTCTATATAGTAATACTCAAATACTTTGATGATACCATAGAATTTCTTTTAAAGGCATGGGTTAATTTCTTGTATCTATATGAGCTTTTACTAGCTGAATAGCAGGCATGTGGGGCAGATATAAATGTAATTCTGTTTCACACTTGCTATTTTGCTGGAAATATAAGCTACCGTTCTTTTTAAAATAAAAAATGAATGATGATGCTCTTGCTGTGAAGTCACATCGAAAAGAAGACTGCTTTATCCCAACCAGCTGATTCTAGGTGCAGCATTTACCTCTTGGGAATACAGAATTCTATTCTAGATCTACTGCTGATTGTAAATTATCTTACTTTGTGTTGTTATGTATTAAACTTGATTGTGAATTGGTACTGCAATGAATTTTGTGGAAAATAGAAAACTTTTCATGGTTTGTAAATGGAATAACCTATTAGTGATACGCCTGTGAAAGTTAAGGTAAGTGCTTTTGTTTAATTAAATGGTTTCATTTTGTGTATAGACTGATTGAAGATTTTTGAGTAGCTATGCCACAAGTATCCATTGCAGTTACTTTAGGTTAAAAATGGGCCACTGATTGTCAATCATTTTAATTGCTGTATAGTAAGTTCTGGAATTTGCAGAAATGTTTTTAGATTTATATTAAATTACTGTTTAAGGATTTTTTTTTTTTTTTTTTTTTTTTTTTTGAGTTGCTTTGTAGTAAGTTTAGTTATTTTGTTTTTACTAGTAAAATTTAGGAATGCAATGTTCTCAGGCAAACATACTGCATTCGGCTAATGTGCCAGATATTGGCAGTAGCCAGATATTACAAATATCCAGCCTCAAATTTCGTACTGTGAAATTACATATACATAATAAATTCTAAAACAACAAATGTAATTTTTAAATCAAAATATTTCACTTTTAATGATTTTCCAAATTGCATTTTTATCACGCTAAGAAAACAGGAAACACCTTAAGCACTTATAGCTTTTTTTGAGATGGTAAATTCTGATGCAGAGGAACATTTTTGTAACTGAAGAAGGGTGAATCTTTTGTACCACCTGAAACAATCATCTTGATACGTAGCAATTTTTATGTGTGCTATTTTACAATGCTTTTAATTATTTTAAATTTCAACATCAGTCTTTTGCTGAGTGTTCTTGTTAAAGATAATAACTGTTCTTCATTCTTTGGTAAATTTTTATTGCTTTTTTCAAGAATTAACAGTGTTTCTGAGAATACAGCCTCTCGTATATACTGTTGTCTGGTGAGAAAAGTTTTCTTTTTTTTAAAAATTATTTTGAAAGTAAGGAAATTTATCAATGTACAATGAATATCAAAGTTGCATTGATTTTCAAGCAGTGTTGTCTGGATCAACTTTAATTGGAGTAAAACAGGCATAATTTCATAAAAAAAATTTCTGATTTTTTTATTAAATGATCTAAAACTGGTGAAAATTTTTTTTAAACAATAACTATGAATATTTTTCACTTGTACATTTTCATTTTGTGTATTTTGTAAGTTTTCTTATAAGTTAATATTGCATATCTTTAAATAATCATGTATCTGCATGTCGTATATTTACATTCAACCATTTTTATGACAATTTGCATTAAATTAAAAAAGTTATCTGGTTAAATAATTATCAGTTTTGTTGATGATTTTTAATCTGCAGTTTTGGGTACTTACATATTATCCCAGTAGTCCGCCGAGACGAGCGATTTTTAGCCAAGATAAATGCCAGACAAATTAAATTATTGATGGTTCCGAATACGAATGGCAACTGTTTGCCGGCACATTTCATGAAAAAATAATTTGGTGGGAATGACCGCTGGGATAATACGTAAGTACCCAGTTTTCTGCAGATATGCAAATAATGAGTTCTGAATAACTCCCTTGGACTTAATTCCTGTACTTCAACAGAAAGAATTTTGATAATAGATACTGAAAAGGAAATCTAATAACCGAGGTAGGTTAACAGACGGATTCAGTTGGATGCGGGTCAGATAATCGTGGATCTAATAAATATGTTAGAAAAAATTCTGGGCTTTGCAGTTATATATATGGCACAGTGTTAAAAATTTCCATTTAAATATTTCCTAATTTCTCAAACAGTTTCAAAATTTCCTGAGAAGACACGATTTTAACTGCTTGGTTATTCTTACATATTTGTTAAAAATTTAAATTAAAATTTTATTTAAATTCACAAAACTACTTTTAAAGTCACATTAAGCAAAATATTTTTGGATTTGTTAGCGAAAAGTTTAAAAAGAAAGAAAGAAAAACCTTAACATTGTACTTTGGATTGTATATTACCTATAGTAAAAAAGAATATTAAAGGGTAAAATACAGATATTTCATTAGTAGATAGTAGAAGTTTAATTAGGAGAGTGCAAAATAAAAATACTTTTAATAAATTTTAATATAAATAACTAGTATTTAAAAAATATTTCTAAAAGTATGAATAAGTAAATTACACTTAGAGTACACAATAAGTAAATTAAAACAAGTTTTGTTATGTCATACAGATATCGCTATTTTCGCAACGGGTGTAGATTATTGGACGGATCGGCACAAAAAAAAAAAAAAAAAAAAAAAGTTAAGGCTGATTGAATACTCTGGATCGGCACAGTAAACAAAACAGCACAAAAGGTTATATGCTTGTTTGTTTGAATTGAGAATTGTTCTTGAGGTTTCTGACTGCAATCTCGAGGAGGTTATATGCTTATCTCAGACTTTTGATGTAAACAAAACGCTATCGGTCAATGTGGCCGCCAGAAACTCACATCGTAAATCTCGCCAAGGAAATTGGCGCATTTCTATAGACATCACGTTAGCCTACATTAGCCCTGGAAGGATCTGTTGCCTTGCCTGAAGGATCTGTCATCTCCTTTACGGTTCCCTATTGGCTCTGATCAAGATGACCCCTATGTATTTCCAACGTCTAGTAAAAAATGTTATTTTATATTCGCTCTCTTGTGTTTATTAATATCCCACCCTTCGGTGAGATTTCAAAAATTAGTTTAGGCTCATTAAGTTGTTCCCCTCCACGGTAATCTTTAGTAAAAGGCGAAAGATTAGCTCGATTGCTGAAGGGAAACCAGAAAATATGGAACAATTTTTTAAATATTTATAATATAAATAATTCTTTTTGCAAAAACTGGTGGGAATTGTTCGAGCAGGCCCAGTGTGTCATGTCAAACATTACTTAATAAAAATGTTTTTTTTTTTTAATATAATCACTGTTTGTTAAGCCGTCATGTAGTTAATAATAATAAGAAAAAGCTACGCAAAAATGGGTCCATTTGAATAACATAAAACGTAAAGTTGATCATTGATCTAATGTTAGTTCATTGGTTCAAGAGCATCATTGATGCACTTTCTTGAATGAATAATTTTATTGATTAGCTTTGCACTTTTTAAGCGATTGCAAAGTTTTTGTTTACAATGTGCAATTATTTGTGATGAGAATCGGGAATTAAATCCCGAAGACTATTCAAACGATAATTTTTACTACTCGACAGACTTATGATTTAAAAAGTCTGTAATTTTTTCTGTAATCATTACTGTAATTATTGTATACTTAATCATTACAGTATTACTGATTAAAATAATACTGTTATTTTTTATCAATTATTTTTTTTAATTATACTGTTACAAGTACCGGAACGAGCAATAATTTTATGCAATAGTATGAATGGCACTGGAAATAGAAAAACATTGCATGCTTTAAAAATGAAGATGAATATTAAAAGTTTTTGTCTTCAACTTTATCTAACATACTCAATCAAAAATCGAAATACCATTTTTTTCCCTCTCTCTCTCTCTTTTTTTTTTTTTTTTTTCAAAAGATTATCTTTGTACTGTCTTTGTTTTCTTTCTCAGAAATCTTTTATTTGTGAAATTATTCTCGGGATCATTTTTTGGAAAGAATCATTCAGAAAATAGGGAACTAATTTGTAACAAATGTCAGAGACATGGAATTTTCTAAAATAGTTCTTTCGATAAACTTAGCTTTTTAAAAAGATGATTATTAGTTGACCGCATTTCATCTAAAATTTATAATTCATTTGGTTTTAGCGAAGGAAGGACACATTTTGATATGCTCCTTCTACGGCTACGCCCCCGCCTGTTAAATATGGCATTGTTCATATACATTCAACCACTGTAGTTTTATTTTTCCTTTAGTTTACTCTGAGAGACAATAGTTGTAAAAAAAAGGTTGTTCGACTTATTTTTTCTAGAATAACCATGTTTTGTTATGTTTAAACTTTTTTACAGACATTACTTAGCTAGAAATGAGTTTATGAATGGACAAAATGGTGAGCATTTATTGACGTATCTGACACCGTCCATGTTAACGAAATTGGAGCTTTACATTAGGAAATTGTTAAAACTCGACCAAAAGTATCATTAGTTTATTTATTCATTTATGATTAATTTTGAGTTTATCACATTACTTTTTTATTGATTGATTTTTTGTTAAGCCATCATATACTGAATAATAATGTTATCTAACAATGAATAGATTTGAATGGCATAATAAGACGTTAAGTCGACCATTGATCTAATGGTAGTTCGTTGGTTCCAAGGGCAAATCCAGAAACTTTTTTTGGAGGAGGGCGCAAATCCTGAATACTCATTTTATCTAGTGTAAAGCCCACTTAATATTGGTCCCATTTATCTAGCGTAAATATATTTATCTCGGAAGGGGCGCTCCCCCTCGTCCGCCTTTAATTGGTTCAAGAAATCTATGATGCACTTTCTTGAAAGAATAATTTTATGGATTTGCACCTTTTAAGGGATTACAAAGCTGAAAAATAAAATGTAAAACATTAAAGATAAACTTGCGGGTCATTCTGCGGTTGCTGCAGATATAATTTGTAACAAATGTCAGAGACATGGAATTTGCTCAGGAGGCTGATTTTAATAAGCTTAAAAAAAAAGAAAAGGCTTATTCATTGTCTGCGTTTCATCTAAAATTTATAATTTCTTTTTAGCGGAGGTAGGGCACATTTTGATATGCTCCTCCTTCGGCTACGCCCCCGCCCATGTTAAAATGAAATTTGGCATTAGCAAATTATTAAAACTCCAGTAATCGTGTCATTAGTTTACTTATTTATTTATGATTAATTTTGACTGTATATCATTACTTTTTTATTTATTGATTTAGTGTTTAGATTTAAATTTTTAATATACGATTCTATTGTACATTTAGTAATTATTTTATGATTTTTAAAAGATAAACAGATGAATTAGATACATATAATAACCAACATTATTTTAATAATTCATATAAAATTAACTATTTCGGAGCAGATGTCAGATGCGCCTCCCCCCTGGATCCGCCTTTGATTGGTTCAAGAAATCAATGATGCACTTTCTAGAAAGAATAATTTTATGGATCTGCACTTTTTAAGGGATTGCTAAGCTGAAAAATAAAATGTAAAACATTAAAGATTAACTTGCGTTGATCAGAAAAACGAATATTGTTAATACAATTACAGTTTTCTGTGAAAGAATAAACTTTCGCCTTGGAATATTCAAACGACAATTTTTACTGCTCTACAGACGTTTAAGATTTAAAAAGCCTGTAATGTGTTTTCTGTAATCATTAAAATAAAACTATATTTTTTTAACTATTATTTATTTGTATTACAATATCACAAATATGCGATGTCAATCATTTTATGGAATAGTATGAATGGCACTTGAAAAAGAAAACCATTGCACACTTTAAAAACGAGAATGAATACTAAAAGTGTTTATTTTGTACAACTTTATCTGATGTGCTCAATCAAAAATCACAGTACCATTTTTTTTTTTTTTTTAAACCCCACACACCCCACAGAAATCCTCTCTGTGAGAAATAATTCTTAAGGCCATTTTGCGGAAAGAATCCCTTAGAAAATATTAAACAAATTTGTAACAAATGTCAGAGACATGGAATTTGTTAAAGTGGCTGGTTTTAATAAACTTAACTTTTTTTTTTAAAAAAAAGAAGAAGAAAAACGAAAAGGATTATTAATTGTCTGCTTTTCATCTAAAATTTATAATTAATTTGTTTTTAGCGGAGGAAGGGCACATTTTGATATGCTCCTTCTTCGGCTACGCCCCCGCTCATGTGAAATTGAAATTTGGCATTAGCAAATTATTAAAACTCCACCAATGGTATCATTAATTAATTTATTTATTTATGATTAATTTTGACTGTATATCATTACTTTTTTATTTATTGATTTTGTGTTTATTTTAAAATTTTTAATATACGATTCTATTGTACATTTAGTAATTATTTTATTAATATTTACTTTTTGATTTTTAAAAGATAAACAGATGAATTATATACATGTAATAAGCAATAATATTTTAATATTTCATATAAAATTAACTAATTTGGAGCAGATGTCATTTGATGATTATTATTCATGTTATTATTATTATTTCTTTATTTATTTTTATTATTTTTTTCCCCAAAGGCGGCTGTTGTGGAGGATATGTTAGAAACCTCTGGGGAGTTTGATTCGCTGATCTCCAAATCCCAAGCTGTCATGGAAGACGGCGACCAATCGCAGACAGGCGCGGCTGGTCGCCTTAATCTAAACGGGCCTAACATAGCAACTACGGTTACGGTACAATACGTCTGGTATGATTCCTCCTCAAGCCCCACCTGGTCAGCCATTTAGGAAGAAGACTTTTCGGTACAACAAGTAAACATTTATTTCGTCGGCATGTTGGTTGATTTGGTAAATTGAATGTTGATATCATTTAAAAGTGTAAACAAATGTCTAGGAATTGAGGCACTTTACTTAAACGTTGATATTTTTCATGTTTTAAATAATTGCATACATTCTCAAATTCGACTTAGCGTATAAATATTTAATCCGAGGGATTAAATTTCATTTTAAAAATATATCTTAGCAATATGTAAAGCTATCAAGCTTTTACTATGTTCATTTTGGTAATTGGTATAGTTTGCGTGTATTTGACTTATTTTTTCTTTACGCCATGTAAGTCAAACTACCTCAGAAGCATGAAAGATATTATTTTGCTTGTTACCGCTCATCCAGATGATGAGTGCATGTTCTTTGCACCAACGATTTTAAACTTAATGAGAGATGGTTGTTGTATCTACCTTTTATGCCTTTCTGCAGGTAATTCAAATTATTATTTTTTTTTAATCGTAAATTATGATTGTTTGTCTTATTTCTAATATAGGAGGATGACCTTCACTAACTTAGGCGTTGTTCAATGTTTAAAAATTTGAGGAAATGTACTGAGTGATAGTGGAAAAATAGCTTAATGTATGCATATGTTAAAATGAAATATTTATTGGTTATTTTTTGATTACCAAATGGATACTTTTTGGACATAGCTTGTATGATTTTATTAACTCAACTAATACGTAGGAATGATATCGGTGATTCAAGTTTTTTAAAGTTTTGTAATACGTGAGTGTTATGAACGGCAAAATGCAAAGGAAAACTTTAGATATTTTTTATAAGAGATAGTGATAAGTTTTTTACATTTTTAAATTACTAATGTCCAAAAAATTAAAAAATAAAAAAATATTCCTCAGTGTTAGCACTAAATTAATGCTTTGTGTTCAAAATAGAAATTTGTAATGATATTAAAGCTGGATTTAAATGAATTTTTCAAATTTTTTGATATAAATATAAAATGAAAGGTGGTAGTTATTTTCTTCTTCGGTTTATATGCATTTTTATATTAATAAAAGTAGTGTTTGCAGAAATGTATAATGACACACTTAGCAACTTTTTTTTGGGAGACGTTTCATCTTCACATTAAATGGTAGATAAGTTAAATAAAAAATTAATTAGTTCTTTTTAGATTATAATTTTAGTCATTTTCATTTTAATTACAATTTTTAGTTAATTGTGTTTTACTAATAAATTTAGTTAAATAAAACTTGAGAATAATGTTATTATGAACCTAGGTTGCATATTGGGTTGGAGGGAAAGCTCTGTCGTATTTTAAATAGGCAGGTGATTTTTCTTGTAAATAAAAAAAAAATCCGGCTAGTGAGTCGATCAGATTTTTTTTTTTGTTCTTTTAGCTGCTGTATAATATAAAAGGTGCCCATTTTTACCTTTCACCATTTATTTGTGATGTTTAAAGTGAAAAACATGCCAGTTGATAAAGTGCAGTGTCTGATGGTGTAAGAATGTGTTTTTCACATCTGATTAGACACAATCTGGAGCCGTTTTTGGACAGGCTGGTTACTGGAGATGAAAAGTGGATTCTTTAAGAGAATATTAAGATAAACAAATCTTACTGCAAATCAGTAACATCATCAGAAACACTTCCAAAACCAAGTATTCATCAACAAAAAGTACTGCTTTGTTTGTGGTGGGACAGGAAAGGTCCAGGGTACTACGAGTTGCTGAAACAGGGAAAAACCATCAACGCGGATCTGTACTGCAATCAGCTGGATAAATTGAATGCAGCTATCAAAGAATAAAGGCTAGCATTAGCGTCCAGAAAAGGAAAAAGTGTTCCACCACGATAATGCTCGCCCTTATACTGCAATGGTGACACAATGCGTTAGGATGGGAAGTCCTTAGTCACCCACCGTATTCGCCTGACATTGCACCATCTGATTATTACCTGTTCAGATCTCTGCAAAATTATCTAACGGGAAAAAAATTCGAGTCTTTTGAAAGTGTTTCTAAGGCAGTTGCTGACTGTTTTAACTCCAAGGATGAGAACTTCTACAAAACAAGAATTCACAGGTTACCCGAAAGATGGCAGCAGGTTGTAACAAATAACGGAGCATATATAATTGATTAATATTAAACACATATTTTTATAAATGAATTCAAATATTTTCTTTAAAATACGACAGAACTTTCCCTCCAACCCAATGTAAGAGTGGGGTCCAGACCCTCTCCTGAAATTTTGGTTTTTGTTATTGCAATGGTAATAGGGAAGTCTTTCTGTGAAGATTTCTGCCTGTTTTACTGTTTGGGCCCTCTCTGAAATTTTTTTCCAGATATGTCTCTTCTATGAACTAAAGCTTATTAAGTGTTTGAATATTTTTTTCTGTGTGTGTGTGTGGGGTGGGGGGTAATTTGTATGCACATAAGGACATGAACATGTGTTACATATGATTAAAGAACACAATTTTCAAGAATTAGACTAGTTTGACTGAACTGAGGATTTTGATGTATTATCTTATTGAATGTGGCTTGCTGCTGAATCATTCTTATGGCCTGTTAACAATAGAATAAATGAACCAATTATTTGGCCACAACTGTGGCCAAATAGTTGGTTTCTGTAATAAAAAAATTAGATTACAATAAAGAAATAATGAAGAAGTAAGCCCTCTTGCCTACAGCACTCAGCGGTATGCTTTTTTTTTGGTGCCTTGTGTTGTAAAATTTCTTTAACCCTTTAATGCGCGGTGTCCTCGCTGTGAGGACACCAAACTCTGATGTTTTGACTGTTGCCAGTCAAGAAGAATAGATTTGATTTCTATAAAAATAGTTGCGAGTGACATAGCTCCACGAAAATCCTTTATTATTTAGCTCGTTCATTTCCTGTAAAAAAATTGTCACGATTATTTTTAACAGCGCTGACATCTGCTGAAAAATGGAAGAATGCGAGAACAGCTGGAAAGATTGCCCAATGCTGAAAAAAGGGCAGCCGTTCCCATCGCTCGACTTAACTACCAGCAAGATGGTGGACGATCGAAACATTCATCGCGTGCCACAGATCTAGAGACCCTTTTTTGACGACAGCTGGCTGTGCTCGCGCACAGCCAGCTGCATGAAAAAAAGGGTTTCTAGATGTGTGGCATGCGATGAACGTTTCGATCTTCCGCCATCTTGCCAGTAGTTGAGTGGAGCGATGGCAATGGCTGCCCTTTTTTCAGCATTGGGAAAGGGTTGCGCCTCAAAGAGTTAAAGTATACGACATTGGTGCCAGTCTGTCTACCGCACACAAAGACTTTGGACATTCGGTCTAGATCTAGAGTAGACGGATTGTATAGCTACAGCCAGTGAGCAGGTGCAGCCTGAAATGACGTACAAGGTGTGCCACTCGGGAAATGATGAACTGACCATTCAGGTGGTCCATGTCAGGACTGTGCTCAAAAAGGAGGGCGTCGTCACTAGGGACGCAGCTGAGAGGAAGACCTCAAAAAGTTGATCAGATCATCTTTGGACTCGAAGGAAGTCACTCGAGAAATAACAAGTTCACAAGTCGAGCAGTGACTCGATGTTTATAAACCTGGGAAAGGCTGTTTCCCAAATATTGTAGTTTTCTGTAAATAGTTGTACATAATTTTAATATGAGTTTAATCTAGAAAATCTGACTTTCTCTTCATTTACTGACACGAATCAGAATCTACAAAAGCTTCCTGGCAAAGGCTGTCAGGTGGAAAAGGTGTTATATTATATTGCAGCTGTTGAGTTACGACACCACAGTGCACTTGAATCCAAGACTGGTAGCTGAAATTATGTGGAATGATGACAATGGGCACTGTAGATTATTTTATAACTTGCAGAATAATCTATCCAAATTCATACTAAGGCTGTAGACAAATTTTGGGATTCTGATCTTAGTGCTTCAGATTGATACAAAAGTTTCTGCTACATGGAACCCGAGCTTAACCTGTTAACCCTTTAACGGGTGGTGTCCTCGCTGTGAGGACACCAAACTCTGACGTTTTGACTGTTGCTAGTCATGAAGAATTGATTTGATTTCTATAAAAAAAATAGTTGCGGGTGACAGAGCTGCACGAGAATCCTTTACTTTTTAGCATGTCGTTTCCCGTAAACAAAATGATCACGATTTTTTTAACAGCACTCACATCTGTTGAAAAATGGAAGAATGCAAGAACAGCTGGTTAGATTGCCCAATGCTGAAAAAAGGGCAGTCGTTGCCATCGCTCGACTGAACGAGCAGCAAGATGGCGGACGATCGAAACGTTCATCGCATGCCACAGATCTAGAGACCCTTTTTTGACGACAGCTGGCTGTGCACAGTGGCACGCGATGAACGTTTCAATCATCCGCCATCTTGCTGGTAGTTAAGTCGAGCGATGGCAACTGCTGCCCTTTTTTCAGTATTGGGAAAGGGTTACGCCTCAAAGAGTTAATCTCACTAATTCTTTGATGTGTGGTGGTTGCCCAATAAAACCACCTTATTCCACCCCTTTCACTGGTGGTCGCAAAAAAGATATAGTTAAACAGTCCCAATGCTGAAAAAGCGCACAGCCAGCTGTGTTAGAAAACTTTTTTAGTTCTGTGGCTGTGGCATCAGATGGGTGATTTGATCGACTGCCATGTTCTTGGTAGAGTTAAATGGATCGATGGCAAAGGCTGCACTTTTTCAGCTTTGGGAAGTCTATCCGGTTGGTCTATATGGATTTGAAAATTGCTTGAACTTCAAAGAGTCAAAAAGATGGACTAATGTGACTTTCTAGAATAGTTTTTCCAGTTCTTCGGCTGAACTAGCGATTGCCCAAACCCAATGCTGTGTCTCAGTGGGGCATTCAATGAACCATTCTGAGAAGCAGTGTCAGTTGAAGGGGAAAAAAAAAAGAAAGAAAAGAAAAATTTTTCCTGTGTTTATATGTATTATATATATAAGTATTTT
The DNA here is from genome assembly GCA_038373885.1 of Cheiracanthium punctorium. NCBI lineage: Eukaryota > Metazoa > Arthropoda > Arachnida > Araneae > Cheiracanthiidae > Cheiracanthium > Cheiracanthium punctorium. The sequence goes on along the minus strand of JAWZYV010011927.1, from coordinate 7,543 downwards.
TTATTTTGTGTTGTTGTGGTTACTGTTCTTTTTGTTGTTGTTCTTCTGCATGTTCCTTTTTTGCGCCATTTCCCCCCTTTTTATTTTTGTTTATTTTTTCTATATTCTTTCTATTTTTCTATATTTTATTCTTTATCTACGTTCCTCTCCCTTTTCTCTTGCTCTCTTTGATTTCTCCCCGTTTACTAACAACTTGTTCCTCGTTTGTGTTTCCTGTTTATTTTCTTTTCAGTTCCCCATTCCTGGCTTCAGGTGAATGTCACTGATGAAAAACGAAAAGATTTGCTCAAAACAGCTGTATGGCTGTTCAAGTAACCTTTATAGTGTTATTTTACTATGTTTTTTTTAAATTATTTTATAAAGAGAATCTTAGTGTGTTTTTAATGGTGAGAGCAAAAAGGTGTAACATGGGTTTAAGATTTAAAATGAAGAGGTTAAAAAGAAAGAGTGAGTCATCTTTGATAATATGCTTCATCATGCTTTTTGCCTTTCCTTTGAAACTTTTTGGGTCTACCTATAATGCAGCCACAAATAGTTTCATTTTAAAATGTATAGATCCAATTTCTCATGTTTAATTAATCCTTTATTATATTTTATTTTTAGGGGATTTTTATGGGAAAAGCATAGAAAGGAAAAGGGAACTGAGACAAAGCTGTGAAATTCTTGGAATCCCCTCTGGAAATGTGATCATTATTGAACACAGGTACTTAATGATTTTTTCCCCAGTAACTGCTGCAGTGTAGCCAAAGGGTGGCTGATGGGCTGCAACAACCCCAGAAATGAGTAAACGGAAGAAATCAAGAAAATTATGTACTTAGATCAATTTAATGCACTGAAAAATATTTGTTTTTTTTGGTTGATCTTTTTGTCTAAAATCTTAATCGATGACACTAAACTATTAATGCCAATGGCGGCACATCTGTACCAAGTCTCAGGATTTTATAGCTTGAGTCTCAGGCTTTTTGATTCTGTTTTGGGCTTCAGAATTTTTCATCATTTTCTCAGGTTTTTGAACGAGTTTATTAAAAAAATTGAAGCGTTCCTTAATTTTCTTCATCAGGTTTCCAAAATCAATTTGTGTTGCTTTCATGTTGCTACATCAAGTTCAAAAACCTGAGGGCGTTTGATTTGAAATAATGCATTTGAAGTCTTAAAAAACGACATGAATTAGTTTTCATTATGTTATACTCATTATCAGGGCTGGGAAGTAGTGCACTACATGTAGCAAAACTACAGTAGTCGCTACTTTTGTAGTTTGTAGTGTAGCGTGCTACTTTAAAAAAAGAAAGTAGTGTAGTATGTATTGCGCTACAAAAAAATCAGTAATTTGTAGCACATTTTGGAAACTACTTTTTCTAAGTTACTTTTGCTGCGTCATCATTTTCGGTGATTGATCATGTGGTGTGATTGCTCTTTCTTCTGACTCCAAGCATTAACCCCTTCGCGACGGGGAAGCGCAAACGCCCACTTATCTTTGAGACCGGCAGTCTCTGTCACTTCTGTCCAAGGCTGGAGAATTTTTTGCTATTAACCCTAAATCCATGAAATTACAGAAATATCAACGTGTTGTTTAATAATGTTCCGTAGAGTGAGTATTTAAACGGTTCTGTAATTATATTTAAACGTTTATTGCTGGCACGTATACGTGACAGTCGGCGCGAAAGGGTTAAAGGTAAAGACTCAGAAATTTTGAGAGTGGCCAGTGGCCAATGGACATGATTAATTCAGTGGCCACTTGAACGGTATCTTACGTACGTAGAATTCATGTGTAATTAAAATATATGTATGTACACACACATAAAGGTATAATATTGGATATAACATAATCAAAAAATTAAATTTTTCAGGACTAATGAATAATAATACAATGTTATTTTGTATACATTGTCTCTTAAAATTAATAATAATAAAAATACTTACTATTGTTCATTTAATTAATTTTGTCAATAATTGAAATGATTAAAAAATTAGTAAATTAAAATCAGGCTTAATAAAGAACACAAACATTTTAATCTTGCCTGCTTTTTATGCTATCATGCCACCACTATTCAATTACACATTAAAATCCATCAAATTAACCTTAGCAGTCTTTACAAATAGCCTGTTTTCTAAATACTCTCTACCCATTGATGTGGATTTGTCACCTATAATATTTTTAACACTGCTCCAAATTCTCTCTACTTCAGCATTACTGTGGGGTATAGTAATTAAAGCTTGGATGACTTCTTTTACAATTTTAAAATTACTCAAGTTTTCACTACTTAATTTTTCATTTAAATTTGTCTGGTGGAATTTTTAGAATTCTGCTGAATATGCAGTACAGTGCAGCACCGATAATCCGGCATCGGCGGGAATGACGCGGTGCCGGATTACCGATTTTTCCGGATTATAGATTTGTTGAAAATTTCCATTAAAACCATCGTCGATCACGTGCTATTGACCAGTTTATTATTTATCAATGAAAAGTAGTCTTAAAACATACATACGATCGCTGTATAAACTGCCAAAAAAAGTACTAAACTACACTGGAACAAATGTAATTTAGTGTTCAATTCAAACTAAAAACTATAAAGCAGAATAGATCGTTGATTTTGGAACATTTTCATAAAATATAACAAATAGTAACTGAAATTTATTTAAATTATAATTTAAAATAAGTGTATTAAATTATTATTAGAATCTAATTAGCTTTTGTATTTACATTAAATACATCGGTTAATTTGACTTGCTTCATTTTTTTTGGTATTTAATTGGTTAATTAACATATGCACATTCATCAGTTGACTCTCAGATATAAAATCATCTTATTAAATCTCTCCGTAGTTTGTACCATAGAGTTTTATTTTGCAAGATGAATTATTCCGAATTTTACTCTCTTCAGTCTCTTCACAGCAGGCACGCATCTGGAAAAACATTGCGGGGAGGGGGGGGTCCCAAAAATTTCGGAGGGGGTCCAAACGGTAAAAAAGGCAGAATGTTTCACAGAAAGACCTTTATCATTTTAGTAACAAAAAATCAAAATTTCGGCAGGGGGGGGGAGCCCTCGCCCTTAAATACGCGTCCTTGCTTCACAGCTTCTTAATTACGTCGAAACATACTAATTCCCCCTCCTTTCCCTCTTGCTTATCAAAGCACTGGCGATATTCCTTCCAGCCAGCGATAGATAGTTATTGCATTTCGCACGGTGACAGGATGTCTAGAAACAAGGCAATGTGTCTGAAAGGAGCCGAAGCCACGTGCTTACGATGATGTGTAAACATGCTGTCTCGTTTTAAAACCTCATACATATTAATGTTCTATGAAAGCACTTGCGTTATCTTTGAATTCTTCATTCAGCAACACTGCATACCTTTGACTACAATTAATTTAAATGTAATAAGCCAACCAAGTCGTATTTACTTTTGTTTTTATCTCGGGTTTAATGACTTCTGTGGTTTATCATTTAAAAACAGGAAGCCCCAGTGTCCCACGTGACTTTGTTATAAAATATGGATTTTTTTTTTTTTATGTACGCGCGTGGTTGGAGAAAGGAGAAAGGATTGTTCCAAGCAAAGTGCAAATGCAAGAATGTCTTCTATTCTATGCATTCCTACTGAAGTGAGTCACTCCGGTTCGCAGGCGTGTATGCTGCATCTGTGATTTCTTGGGATTAGTGTCAATAAATTCACAATAGAATGATGGAAAAGGGGTGAGAGAAGGCGGGAGGGGATACGTTTTGCCGTTCTTTTTTCCGAGTGAATTGTAAATTCTGTCCATGTATTTTGGAGAGAGTATGAAACAGTAATTGTAAACCAAAACGGATAAATTTAATAAAATAAAAAGTGGTGAACGTAATGAATTTTTTTCATCGCTACTTTCTTAAACTGAGTTGCCACGTGGCGAGTGGCGACCGCGAATTTTGACCTTTACCATGCATAGAACTGGAGTTGATGCTTGAAAGAACCCTAGTCGCCCCTGCACACACATACGTGTACACAAGTGAGGGGAGAAGGGGGTAGGGGTTTCCTTTGCCAGCGTTTTAGCTTTCAGCTCCTTTATTAGAATTCTTGGTATTATTTGTAGAATCACCACTCTGCCAGAAAGAGAAGACAGAAAAATTAGAAGGAAAGAGAAGTCCAGAGCTGATCATATTTAAATGGGGCCCCGGGGCACTATTTTACTTCGGGGGTTCCCCTTTACTATACATCAATCATTTTAACCATTTTTGACTGCTATTGCATTTTTGCAACCTAAAATATTTTCAAAACTTCCAACATTGAAATTACATACGTATACTTTAGCAAGATTATATAAACAAGAATAATTTTTATTTTAATATTTTACCCTATTAGCTTATGGACATTAAGTCTGAAATGGTTATTTCTCCAAGGCACTCATACCAAGTTTGGCATGCAAAAAAATTCTCCTGGACGGACAAAGAATTTATAATTTTCTTTTCTTCTTTAAAACATAAGGCACTGGTACTTGGGGTAAAAAATTGCATTTCAATTTACTGTACTTTGATCAAATCGTATTTACCACCCAAAAAATATGTCTCCAAGTTGATATAGTGATGGACGATAATAACTGTTTCAGAGGAAATTCGTTTATTATTATTATTATTTCAGTATATATGAATTTCTAATCTATATAATCAGGATATTTGGCAGGCCCCTATTTTTCAAGGGCCCCGGTCTATTGCCCCTCCTCCTTGCCAGTGTGATAATCTCGGTATATCAGAAAGAAATCAGAAGTAGAACACCTTGTATTTGCATTGATGCCTAGTCTGACCGAGCAGTGTGATTCTGAAGCATATGTATCCCCCCTGACATGTGGTTGAAATTTCGTTGACTGATATTATCCTCAGACTTTTGTGGATGCCACTAAGTATCACTGCAGTGTAAAAGAAAAAGTAGCAGCATTTAACTTCATATTAAAGCAAATCCCATTGGCGGTCTAGAAGGCATGTGCTCTCCCCAGATGAATCAAGTTTAGGCCATAAAAATAGGCTTATTTTCAAAATTAGAATTCATATAAGGTGTGAATTTTTTAAAATATCTTTTCCTGTGCATAAAAGTGAGCATTTTTTGCTTTCAAAAAGGAATTTTACAAGTCTGTAAATAGTATGTTCCTGTAACATTGTTAATTTTCTTTGGTCTTTTTTATTGCACCTATAAATACAATGGAGTGTAAGTCCACTTGCCCTCTGTTCAATGTCCAGTATTCCATGAACTTCCTGTCAGGCGATGGCCTTTCAAATCTGACATGATATATAGCTAGTCCTTGCAATTAGTGAGTGCTCCCCAATCTCTCCACCCACAGGGTGCGAATTGACGGGGGGGGGGGATGCCGGGGATCGTCCCCGGCTGAAGAATGTAATATCCCTGGCTAGAGAAATATTAATGGATCCCTGCCAGGGATACTATTTATCCCCTGCTGAAGAAATATTAAACTGGTGAGTGAAGATTTTGGGATTCAGATTGGGAAGTCAAGAAGTCAAAATGAAGGTGGTATGTTATCGTTTGTTACTATACTCTAAGGCGACTGCCTTAAAATTTCGCCTCTTTTCTAAGCTAAAAACCCTCAAGGGTGGCTTCCAATACAGGTACATTGTATGTAGCTTGTGTATCTGTGATTCCATAGAACAAACAATCTATGACTTTTGTTTGAATATGTGGCAAGTCAGTTCCCACACGTGTCGGCGACTGCATTTGTCAAGTAATATCATGTGAGGGAAGCATTTGCACCTTCCCTCCTTCTTCTTTTCATGTGTCCCCCCCCCTGGAGAATGTTTACTTTCAAATGTCCCCCCCTGGAGAAAAATGTTCAGTTCGCACCCTGTCCACCCACCATCATGATTGCCATCTACGGAAAACTGCAATCTGTAAAAAAGGAAGCATGAGAAAAACTTAGGGTTTTTCCTTGAAAGCTGCAAGGCCAGTTAAAAAGTTTTCCCAAACATGCTCTGCGAAACCTGGAAAAGTCCGGAAGTTATGTTTGAGAAATTAAGTGACAACCCTGAAACATAAAAATTTATACACCGAAATTTATTATCTGAATGTATTTTAATTAAATAAGCTCTTTTAATAGTAAATATTTTTCATATTACAGCAGGCTTCCGGACAATCCAGATTTGATTTGGAATCAAGTGAGAGTAGCTTTAATTATACGGAAATACTTTATTCAGCTCTCTGCTAAAATTGTAAGTTAAAATAAAAATATTGCCTTAGATTGTTGCTTTACAACTTAAATTCGATTCTGAAGCTGCTATCAATAACTTCAATTTCTTGTTTTCTTTCTAGATATTTTCATTTGATGAAGGTGGTGTAAGTGGGCATCAAAATCATATCGCTATACAAAGAGGATTGGAGTAAGTGGTCTTTGTTTTACTACATATCACAGTTATAAATTAAGGCATGCATGTAATAAGTTAAACCTAGTTCAATCTTGTCTAGATTTTTGGATTTTTTTAAACAGCGGTGAGGTATTAAAGTGAAATAGTACCCGTGGCAGACAGCAAAAGGATACCCTCTTTCACACAGGCACATTAGAGCTTGCTAGGTGGCTTAGTGAAATTAAAATGTTTTATATTTATTCATGGATAAGAATTAAATAGTATAAACATATGACTATTCACTATAATGACACCTTATTTTGTAAAAATGACATAATCACTTAGTTCGAATAGCAATTCTTAAAACTTGCTATAACAACCGTCTATTTTTTTATGCTTTGATTCAATGTAATGTACATGCTGTGGATGTGACACATGCAAATTTTTTTTAACAATGATCCCAAGTATAGTAATCCCGCCATGTGAATAATCTTCAAGCCTATAGTTACTTCACATCTGCTCTTATCTCATCTTATTGACACTTTCTGTTATACTCTGTCAAGTTCTATCGTTCAATTAAGTAGAATTTCAGTCCAAATATGCAAATAAAATTATGTGATAGGATTTGTTTTGGTTATTTAGAATTTGGTTCAATATGTGGAATTTTGGTCCAAATAAGCTAATAAAATTAGGCTTATGTAATAGTATTTGTTTTGGATTTTAGAATTTGATCTGATTAACCTATGATCCAATTAACCGTTGGATTGTGTGTGTTTTCTTCTTCTTTTTCATTTTTTTTTTTTTTTTTTTTTGTTGTAAAAAGATTAAATGATTCAATTAACCGATCCAAAGATTATCATAATAAAATCAGCATTTAAATAATTAAATATTTTTTCTCAGAATTTAAAATGTGTGGATGAAATGTATGCATTAATAATATTTTTTTTGTTTGAGCATGTGTTTTATTTCTAACAAATGGGCAGTGAATGGATTACAAATATATCCTCTTTAATAACTAAGTGAAATTTTATATTTTTCAGGTATTTAATTACAAAACAGTTATTACCTAAAGGTAAGTAGAAATCATTATTTAAATTATAGCATTTACATTACATGTTCCTTTATATTTCTTTTCCTTATTATATTTATAGATTTTTTTTATTAATTAATATCGGTATTCTATTTATGGTCACAAAATTTACTGTAGGGGGGACAAGGTGGATCAAAAAG